>JAWNNO010005088.1:0-630628 GCA_035044985.1 Lordiphosa fenestrarum | reverse complement strand
CTTGTTTTATTATTTATGAGTGCAATTATAAGGTGTGTTGTTCACTCTTCATGATCCAAAGCAGCTAGATCAACATTTAATAATAACTATAAAACTGAAACGAAAGAAATACCCAATGGACTTGGCCTCATTCAGGTTCACCCAATCCTGAAATTTTTAAAAATGGACCATTCTTATGACGTTCATATTTCATAAACCGTTCTTAATGTTAGTTTTATGTCTTTGGCATACTTAAACAAGAGCAATCAAAGTCCCGAACAGACTGACCGAAAAGACTGAAACAAGAAAGAAAGTCGGTCAAGCCTGACTATAAAATACTCTGTACAAAAAGAAATTATACAATCAGCATTAATTTTGCTGCTGCAAACAGCAAACAGTCGTTTGTTCATAACTGGTCAACCGTTCATTAGATCTTCGGCATTCTTTTGGCGGATCGATAAGTAATCCTGATTACTAAATATGTCCAGAAAGCACAAACCATCTATATTTAAAACTGTGGTAGATAGGACGTTCTTTCCGATTTGCGAAGGCGGGAGGGGGCGTGGCTAAAATTGAAAACGAAGTTCATCTGTCTGTAAGTATATCTCTATCTCTTACCAAATCTGAGATCTGTGCGTTCATACGGAGAGTTTTTCACACACAGTTCATTGGATTATATGAAGAACTTGGCTGAGCAGAATCTATAGAAAGTATCTTCTGCTCAGTAAACTGCAAGTGTGCCTGCGTGCTACTATGCTTTAAACGCAACAACAACAAAAATATATTTTGAGCTCTAAGAGCCGCACGAAACTATGAGAAAGCTTCTTGTGATTCCTATCATAGAGAATCATGGCACAAAACACACGTTCTGTTCAGTGTGTAAGCGAATCTGTGTAACTCTTTCATTTTGGTGAGCAGACAGTAGGGTTGTCGATATTTTATCGATATATCGATATATCAATATTCTTGTTAGCCGATAAGGGTTATTCCGATATGATATGTTTTGTGCCGATATATCGATATTTTTAAAAACGATATATCTAAAAAAAACTACCATCAAACTTAAAATCGGTCGTTCGGTACATCTGTGTCAGATTTTATATTTTTCTTAGCATTTCAAGACCTTAGCAATGCCCATTGCCTTCTAGGCAGTGTTAGGGGCAAAGCCAGTCGGGACAATCGGGCCGGCGACAGCCAGTCCCTGCTATATAAGCGCTCCAATACAAAATCTATATTGTTGAATAAAGAATAGTGGTTTTGTTAAAATCGTTTTCAAACTATTATTTTGAAAAAGTTAGCATCAATCACACTGTTTATACAATATATGCACTATATGAAGAATTAATCTTTCTGTTGAGATTACCCAGTAAGCAAAATCTATTAGTCTTTAAGATGGAACGAAAACATGCACTGGTCATTAGTGGTCTTATAGACGTAGACGTTCTGTAATATCTTTTCCTGGTTTGTGTAAGCTTTAGAAAACAACGATATTATCGATATATCGATGTTTTTTGGTCTCGATATATCAAATATCGATGTTGAAAATTTAGATTTCTGATATTATCGATATTGATATTTTGAGATATATCTACAACCCTAGCAGACAGCAAACCAGAACTGACAGCCCCTAAAAAGTTGATGTGTTATCAGTTGACCCACTTAAAATAATTATGAATTAATTGAGACCTTTCGATTTGCGTATAAAATGCCCCATATTCTCTGGCCCCATCAAGTGTAATAACACACAGATATCCAATAAAGCACACAGCTAGGATGCAGGCTCAAAGCGTTTCCCCAGCCCCCCCGCCCCGCCAGCACTTTGTGTGCTTTGGAATTGTTGAGTGCTTGTTGAGTGGTTGTCTAGTCCTGTGCGTGCGTGTGTGAGTGTGTGAGTGTGTGTGTGTATATTGGAGTGGTGCTGTGGCTGTCCATTGGTCGACAACGCGGGAATCGCGGTATAAAAACGAAAGCTCTGAAACACGAGATATTGCGATTTCCCTTTGTTTTGTGGCAGCTGAATGAAAAATGAAAATCATTTTTCCCACACAAAAACTGCACCAGCTTGAGTCCAAAATCCACCGCGAGCTAAGAGAGAGAGAGAGAGGGAGGGAGAAGGAGCAGTATTATGATTGGCCATAACGACAGCTGCAAAACTGGCAAATTGCAATCATGAAATTGGAACTGAAATCCGTAGCTTACACAGGTATTATGCGTATTTAAAACGCAGCTCTTAAATGGATAGAAGTTGCCGATAAGAACACAACTGGCATTGGCCCTTGGCAGCTTCATCAATTTTTGGAAATTTTCTGTTAATTTCTTTTTGGCTGGGGGGTGCGTGTGCAGTTTTGGTTTTAGCCTGTGTGGATATTGCCTCACTGTTTTGTGCTTTATGGCCCTGTATTGTTTACCAACCAAGCAACGGTCATCTATTGTTATCGAGAGTACACATGGAGAAACTGAACCTAGTTGAATATTGCAGCATTGAAAAATTTGAGCAGAAGGAAATTCCTTTCTTTGAGTGTATGCATGTATGCTAGAAACTTTATTGAATCACAGAGAAAATCCTGTTTTTGGGCCTTCGATCATTCAATAATGAAAGCAGACGTCATTTGATTTTGGTGAAGAATTTTCCAAAAAACCAAACCTGGACTCTCTGTTCGCCAGCTGGCCAAAAGTCTTCAATTTGCAGCAGTTGTCTGCTGTATCTATGGTCAGCTACAACCACTTCAATTCACCACAGAAAAAGCACTGAAAGCCACGCTCGTTGTTGAGTCTTTAAGTAGCCACTGGAGAGATTGCTAAACACAAATGTGAAAATTTCAAAACGAAAATGGGGCCAAAGGCGTTGAATATGCAGTAGGACACAAGAGGGAGCTGGGCTGAGGGCCTGGTCCATGTCCAGAGTTTATCGCCGCACAAGTTTTATGTGTTAACACACACACACACACACACACACACTCTCCGGCCGCAACAACTGGAGCAAGGCTTGACTTTTTCCCCTTCGCCTCCATTTTTTGTTGTTTATTTTTGTATGTTTTTGTTGTTGTTTAGCTCCCAAAAGTGCCACAAATAGCAACGGGGAGAGAATGACTTTCTTTGCCTGATAAGTAAATGAGCGTTGCACACTTTGGGGCGCGCAATTTGCCAGATTTTCAATCATCTACAAAACTCATGCGGGTGTTATTAATGCCGCGTTATCAGTCCTCCCATCCCCACGGCCATTCCCATTGCCTGTAAATTTCAGCGTCCTTCATGGTCACCGCAAAATGCACAGCAGGAGCAACAACACAGGCGGCAGCTGCTGCTCCTCCAGCTGAGTATGTGGATGCAGATTTCGGTTCATGTTGGCTTGGTTGCTGGCTGCATAAAAACCCAAAAATTAGCATAATTTCAGGCACTCGGGCGGCCATGGACGCAACACTTGCGACTACAGATAAGGCGCAAAATGAACGAAACGCGTCTTCTCGTTGGTATGCGTGCGTGTTGGGAGCTCTGTTCTTTGCTTGTACAAGACTTGCGGCATGTGTGGCAGAGAGAGTCTAACCATTCACTATATTCTACATCCTAACAGATGGCAAGGGTATATCAACTTTGACGAACAGATGGGGTGGGCCCCCGCGTATTGATGGCACTGTAATCAGCGCAAACCACAGGCAAACAGTCGAAGGTGTTCAGCATTCCCCGCCAACACTTTCCACTCCGAGTGTGTTTTTCATTCTCAGAGCATTTAAACATCGCCCTGGGAAACTCAAGCTGCTTTTCGCGTATTCCGCTGAACTCGGTCATGAAGTTTCCACGCTGATGCTAGTACCATGGGGCACACCCGCACACACATACACACATGATTTCCATAAATGCACAACAACGACGCATCTCAGGCCGCAAGAATTTGGACAAACAACGCCAACTTGCATCCACTCAGCAGTGCAGAGTACAAAAGATAATGCGAACCGCTCAGATGTGCGGCATAAGTATGCATGAAGTTGGAGTTGGACAACATTTTGGTCTAAGCAAATGAGTTTTTAATGATAAAGGGGAAAGTACTATGAAAGCTATTGGTATTCGAGCTAAGACATAGGCGGGACTCTATAACTCATCAAAACTTTAGATTCTTACCAGATTTTATCCACAACTGAGGGAACTTCATGAAGTTTGCTTTCAGCCGTGTAAGCTGCAATTTAAACGTACCCCAGAACTTTGAAAGAACAAAATAATGATTCTTTTTTAAAATTCTATATATCTATGGATATCCAAAGAGTTCAATAGGTTCGGCTCTGCAAATTATCAATATTTAATAACCAAGGCTGATAAAGCTAAAAACACTGCCATGCAGGCCTGATGCATCACTGAGCGTTAGACCGTCGTCAACTGAATCACACCGCTTGTCCAATACAGCAACACCAGTGCGGAATTAACGAATCCCCTAACTCCTTGTAGTCAGCATTTGCCACCAGAACAACCAGCTAACGAATTTTGTATGGGAACGTCCGCAAAACTTACCGATCGGTATTAAAACTAGCGTTGTGATGGATAACCTGTCATTAACCACGGACTAACGCTCAGTGATGCTTCAGGTCGTTGGGCCCGCTAGTGTCTTGACACCAGTAGAACTATTGGGTAGTGTACAATGCTATTCGGTACGATTTGTGGAAATTTCTATACAAAATTCGTTAGGAAAATAATTGGCTAGTATTTGATTTGACGATTAAGGGGATTCGTTAAGGACGCTCCGGCGCAGCCGAACTATTAAGTATAAAGGTATAAAAAAATATTTTTGTTGGGGCGAACGTGTCCTCTTTATCAAGCTATATCAATTGTCAATCAGTAGGCCTCTAAAGCGACTTATGCTGATTTATGTCCTATTTCCTACGCGGTATGTAAATTTTGATTATGCGCTGAAGCACTCCGATTTTCCATAAGTGGGAAACAGCTTATCTCTGACAAAGAGGAAGCAGCCCAACAAATGCCTTCATTATTATACTTTGTACCGAAGGTTCACAGAGTGTATAAAGTTTGTAAAGAAATATGTAGCATAAAGTCGAAAATTTCATGGAAACAAAAGTCAATTTTGATAATACACCTTTAAACTACAAAGGATCGAATAATATCTTCGATTGTTTGGCAACCCTGAAATGTTTATCGACTATCAAAGTCAGCTGTTGAGTTAAGTGATTGTTGTGATAAAATTTTGTGGACTTGCACATCACCTAAATTTGCACAAAAAGTTATGGCAAATAATGGATATTGAAGGCCAGGGTATGTAGAATGTGTAAATGGAATCATTTTTTGAAAATGTTTAATATATTTCATTAATGTGTATTGTTGTGTTTTGTCCCATATACAAAAAAAAACTTAACCAAAGTGCTTGTCTTCTGTGGAGTAATAAGTAAGTAAGGTTAGTTACCTTGTGCGTGTTTGTGCGTTTAGTTTAGTTTAGTTTATTGGATTTTTACATCCTAGCACGAAGAGTTAAAAACTTATAAATATTGTGCTAGTCACTTAAATAAATCAAATTATATTATAGACTTACATTTAGTTAACAGTAGTACAGAAAAATTGAGCATTTGATGATATAACATTTCGCTTGATATCAGCTAGAACTGTATAATTATTTAAATCTAAAAGAAAGAAAAACTAAAGGCTACAAATAGAATAAAGATAGATTCAAAAAATACATTTTATTTAAAAAAAAAATATAAAACTTGGCCTTAAACTGAGGTGCGCTTGTTATGGTTTTTAAAATATGCGGAAGTTGGTTCCAGAGTCGAACGGCATGGATAATAAATTGGTATTCAGAGCTTGCTAACCTGATCTTGATGCAAACTAGATTTCTCGTTCTTTGTGACGCACTAAAGCTTAACAAAGAGTATAGGTACGATGGTTTCTTAGTATTAATAATTTTGTGAAGCATGGTTAGGACCTTGAAGGATATCCAAGATTTTAAGTTAAGATTATATAATTGGTTAGAAAATTCAGTAATTGGATTCCTCGGTCTATTGTTGAAAACATACCTCGCAATATTGTTAAACATGACATTTATTTTATTAAAGCTAAGTGCATCACATTTTCCAAAAACTTCTACACCGTAAAAAAGAGAGGGGATCAGGTAGGATTTGGCAATTAGGAGTCTGATTTTTTGGGGTAAGTACATCCTAGTTATGTTAAGCTGTCGTAGCATTCCATAAGTTTTCCCAACTGCCCGAATGATATGATTGCCCCATGAGAGCGTCGCGCTAAATGAAAAACCAAGATTGACAGCTTGGTCGACATACTCGATGGGACAGTCGTCAATTCTTAGAGTTGGAAAAAGTTCTGTGCTTAATTTCTTCTTGTATATTACTAAGCACTTGGATTTCGATGGGTTAAGCCCAAGTCCATTTTCTTTCGCCCATTTACTTATACCCTGAAGTTCACTATTGCACACATTTATACATTCACTAATTTGACTTAACGGACTACTAACATACATTTGGACATCATCAGCATACATGTGGATTTCACTATTTGATAATACACTGGGAAGATCATTAACATAAATGGTGAACAACAGTGGGCCAAGGACGGAACCTTGAGTCGGGAGAAAACATGAATGGTCGGATGCCGTAACCACAGCCTGGCAACGATTACTTAAATAGGTTAGTCAATTTACTTAAAAGTATGTTGTGATTCACGGTGTCAAACGCTTTGCTAAAGTCAAGAAGAGTAAAGTGACTTCACCGTTGTCCAATTTTCTTCTTATATCTTCGGTTATTTTAATTATTGCTGTTGTGCTGCTCCTACCACTATGAAAACCAGTTTGGTTGTTGTTCAGCAAATTATTTGTGGAAAGGTATTTTTTATTTGCGCTGCCATGAGCTGCTCAATTGCCTTGGATAGAAAAGGTACAATTGCAATAGGACGGAAGTCATCTTTTGATTTAGGAATTGGGACTATTTTTGTAATTTTCCACATATCTGGAAAAATTGAGTGGGTAAATGCCGAGTTGAAGATATATGTGATATGTGGCAAGATTTGAGGTAGGACCACTGCGTTGGACTTAATTTTAAGTATTGCTTCGAGGACATCACATTGGCTAACACAGTTAAAACTAAAACTTATATCACAGCTAATAGAAGGTAAAACATGTAAGTACGGATTGGATGAGACACTGGGCACATCTATTTCGAGTTTCTGGCAGGTGTTTTTCTTTTTTCCAAGGCCTAAGTTTTTAATTTCTCTCCAAGTTTGCTTTGAATTTATAGCTGCATCAAATTTACTATGATAATATTTACTCTTCGCCGAAGCAATCATTTTGCAGACCGTCTGTCTCAATAATTTAAACTGCCTATAAATATGGTCTGTTCGGTATCGTCTCCACTTATGGTAAGCTAGAATTCGTTTAGATATTCCTTCTTTTATTTTATTATTAAACCAGGGTGGTTGGCTAGATTTAAGTATTTTTGTTCGGAGTGGAACAGTTCGGTTCACAACGTAATCAAGAGTTGATTGTAAGTGTTCTAGCTGAGAGTTAACAGTTGGGAGAGAGTAAATTGCATTCCAATCGCAAGAGTGAAAATCTGTACTTAATGTATTAAAATCGATGCTATAGTCTGTTGGGTCAATAAATATGTTATGTATTATGTAGTATATGTTAAAATATAGTAGAAAGTGTGTACTAAAAGTTAATATTAATCTTGTTTGCGGGTTTTTGCAGGTCTTGTGTTACTTTAAACTTCTAGATGAGCTTGAGTTCTGCCTTGAGTTTTCCCTTGCAAGGGAAAGGCAGCATCTCTGACTAAATAAAAGATATACGGATATTCTTGATCAGCATCAACAGATAAGTCACAATAATCAAGTCTGAATGTCCGTATGAACGCACAGATCTTAGAGTTGGTTGAATATAGAGGATTGTCTTATAGATGGCTAATACCTTCAGAAAATTCTTAAACTCATAAAACATTCGGCCGAAAAATTTGAAATTCTCCCATGAAATCCGTCCTAAGGGGATTCACCCTAAAATTAAGAAAAATATTTTCTTATATATGGCACATTTTTCTGAGACTTAGAAAATTTTCCTTAAATGAGAAAATATTTTTCTTAATTTTAGGATGAATCGCAACGGATTTTATAGGAGAACTTCTAATTCTCGGGGTGAATTTTTTTTTTGACTGTAAAAAATAATATCGTAATTTTACTCGAATGAACGACGTACATCATATAATGTTTAAAGTAGATTTCGCGGCTGCTCCCCAAATGGTTTATAAGCTGGGTCCAATTTCGGCATACCCACTCCAACATATCAGCCGTTATGTAACGAATGAATTCTTCAACATTGGCTTCCAGAGCGCCAACTGTTGCGGGATTGTCGCTATAAGCATGAGCCTTAACATAGTCCCCCAAAATTGTCTAAGGGCGTTAAGTCACACGATCTAGGCAGCCAATTGACCGGCCCCAAAACGAGAAATAAACTATTCGCCGAACTTGCCCCACAATTTGACCATTGTTTCGCGTGCGGTGTGGGATGCGGCACCGTCTTGTTGAAACCACATGTCAGCCAAAGTTTTTAATCAAGCTCTCCATTCATAAAAACGTACCTGCTTCCGTCATCTTAAAAAAAGTACAGCTACCGGCCCATAATCCACCACCAAGCCGTGCATTTTCTTGGGATGGCAGTGGCACTGCGTGCAAAGCTTTTGGCAGCTCTTCACACCAAATACGGCAATTTTGTTCGTTCACTTATTCATTCATCCTGAAATGAGCTTCGTCGCTGAACCCAGTTTTCCGATAAAAAAGTGGCACGAATTTTGATAATAAAATTCAATAATCTTGCAGATGGTTGTTTCTTGGTAAGTCGATTCATGGTTAAATTATAGACCAAACTGAACATGTTTGACACTTGCATTTGATACAACAACAGCTGAGCTGCCAAAAGCAGTGTTGTCAAAAGAAAGATGCTAAAACACATCACCCTTTATTCCCCAAAACAGTCTTGAATCAAGATATCCGGGCGTTTTGTACTTGAATCAAGTATTTTTGTACTCTCCTTACTGTTGACACAGTTTGCACTTAGTTCAAGTACAATGATCCTGTTTTTATTTCAAAGTGTAGCCAAAAGAGAGAGTCAGAATAAAGGCATTTCTAGTTTTACAGCTTTGGGTAAACAAAACTTCTGGAAAATCAATCAGTAACATCCAAGCGATAAAGTTCTGCCAATTCTCTTAAAGTGCTGTCTCTCTCTCTCTCTCTCTCTCACTCTGACCTCGTTGTTACAGTACAAATTGTGGTTAATACTCATTAAAAAACCAACATTATTGTCTCATTAAAGAAGGATGCAGCAAGGAGAACTGGCGGGCGGACTCCTTGACAAGACAGGTTGTGCTGGGGACAAACACTGAAGTAGGGGGCGGGGTAACCAACCTCATTAAAAAATCAAGCCGGTTTTAGTCATGCGAATGTCAATGCAGAGCTAGAGATGCTGCTTCATTTCACTGAACCACACACACACACACACACACACAGTTGCAGCAGCAGCAACTGCTTCTGTTGTTGTTCGGCATCTGAGCTAATGGCAAATGCCAAACGAAATCACATAAAAAGCAAGCGACTCAACAACGGGTCAGGTTAACTCTACGGCAAGTGCCATTTGGGACAAAGGGAATGCTTAATTTATGGAGGAGTAATTGCAGTAAAATGGAACTACAAAAAAGAGTCGCCACATTCAAATTGGCTAACTAGGGATTTTAATTAGCGTCAAGTGGAAGCATTTTACTCATGTCGTCGACAATTATAAATGAACTTTGCTGACATTTCAATTCAGGCAAATTGCTTCCCCACTTTCTCCTTCAGTGTGTGAGGCTGTGCTTCACACACACATATATTGTGCTTTAGAATGCCAAGGAAAAATGCCAGGGGAGCTGGATTTCATCATTCATTTTGCCCGAGCTCGACGAGTCTTGCACTTTCCGCAAGCGCTGAATTACATTTACGATGTATGCGATGACGCAGCCCTGGGAATTGGTAGGATAGAGAGAGAGTAGAGAGAGTGCAGAGAGGGAGGAGCTGGCATGGAAATGAATTGTGCTTGTACTAAAGCGATGGGATCAAATTTGAGCTTAACTCCAACTGGCAGGCAAAAGTCGAAACATTTAATCAGGCCAACATATTGGGAGTCTGAATAAGTTATGCAAAGGCGCCACTCACTGGCACTTGAACGAATCAGGATTGCCTGGAAAACTCCATCCCAAAATCATGACCTTGGCCCAACTCAAACAGTTCACACAAGTTCACAAACATTCCAACCGGCCATATCAAAATTCATTTCTCGGCTCAATTTTTCACAATTCCCACAAAATAAACAGAAACCATGTCTCTGGCCACCACCGAAACAGCCGCTGATGACCTAGATTTCACTGCACTAGAAGCCCGGATCTTACAAGCCATACAGATGAGGCGTTCCCAAATTCGCAGATCTGCCAGACCGGAGAACCACATGGTGGGTGACGGACCTCATGTGCAAGGACAGCGTCAGCAGCAACCCCACCACCAACGTCCACAGCAGCATTTGATGTTGCCGCAGCTAATGGAGCGACACCGCTTGGTCCCACGTCGGCACTTGGTCTTTCGAAAAGTGTCCGGAGCGGGTAATCGCGTGTTGCGTCAACGCACTCCAGATCACTTTACCAGCCGACTTCCCATATCTAGCCCAATGGGTTCACCTTTCGCACCAACCCCGGGCATGATTGTCAGGCGTAATCTGCTGCAGCAGTTGCATCGCTTTCGCATGGAGAACATCCAGTCGAGCACGAACTACCGCATCTATGGCAATGACCGAATTGACGATGAGTCAAGTGATGACGATGAGGAAACAGATGAACCGGAACCGGTCATTATAAGACGCGAGTCGGCGCGATCAACTAGACGACTGCCCCAACGGCAGCGCCAAGGAATTACGCTTTGCATTCCACTGCCCGAAGTATTCAATACAGTTCATTTGGGAATTGATTGGGGTGTTGTTCGAGCCATGCTTTGCCACATTGCCCTGCAGGGTGTCCTGAGGAAGGTATCCAACGAGTTCTTTTACATAAACTAAAGCGCAAGCCTGGAGTTTACAAACTAAGATTCAAATTAGACGCCGATCAGACCAAAAGCCTAGCAAATAGAAATGAACGCAATAAAAGAGTATTTTATATAGAATTTTAAGAATCTGCTGTAGATTGTTGCTTGAAAACTCTTATAAGTTTATCCTTTTTATCACACAAACAAACTAAACAACAAACCAAATTAAAACTTTTTATAAAGTTGATTTCGAATCCGAAAGGCAATGCTTCAGAAGCTGATGATGGCGCCAATGTCTGGTGAAAGTGACCGGTGAAGAAAAAGATTGGAATCGTTTTGAATATCAATGGCCATGGCACTTCACATAGTTCGCGTGACTCAGTTATATACAAGCTTTAACAGGTACAGAGTATTCTAGCAAGATTCACCGACTTTGACAGAATCTACAATTTCGCGGGGAGACTTATGCAACACTTACACTACACTGAGATTGCTATCGAAATTGTTATCGCCGCAATAACGCAGAATAGGTGTTTACATTAGCACAGCGGTGCGTTATGCGTTAAGAGTTAAGAAAACAGCTGAGTTTTGTTTTGGTTTTGGCAGCAGAAAGTAACTTTTTGAAAACAAAAGGAAAATGAATACAAGCGACTTATTTGTATTATTATCCGCGATGGAGCAAAATGTATTTCTTAGACAAATTTTCCAATTTGTTTTTATCTCTTGGTGAGACGGTCCATAGTGTTTCATTTTATCCGCCATCTCCTTATTAATATGGCTGTTCTTCCGTGGTCCTCAAAATCCATCCAAGTTTTCCTCCCACAGCTCCAGGAGTGTGTAGGTGGCGTCAGGTGTCCACACAAATCTCTTGATAAATCCTACAACGGGTTCAAAGTTAGTCTTATATATACATATATACTACATGACACTTTCTTACCTCTATTTTAATCCATATTCATGATTTCTTTCTGATGAATATGACTAAAAAGTTCCACGGCTGGTTTTTGCTGTTCTAGTGATGATAGTTGAGCGCGATAGGTGGAAATGGGGAACACTTATCGAGTACACAGACAACACTTATCGAGTAGAACGAGTAAACGCACGTGCATCCAAACGAAACTCAACTTTTTGTCACCACTAGGGCCCTAAACTTTTTGTATGGGGAAAAAGCTGCTTGTTGCCGCTTAACGCAAAACGCATAACGCAGTCTTGGTGTAAATAGCCTATTAAAGCTGATTTAAACCCTTGTTTCACTAGGACTGCGTTATACGTTAATAGCCAACATTCAGCTTTTTTTGTATCAGAAAAAAGCCGATTGTTAGCTATTAACGCATAACGCACTCCTAGTGTAATTAGCTTATTTGTATGAGACAAACGCTGATTGTTAGCTATTAACGCTAAAAGCACTCGCTAGTGTAAGTAGCTTATTAACAGTAAAATAACAGTGGACTAACAGTGCAGGGTTACTTTGAAAAGTTTATCGGCAGAAAATAGTCCGCTATCGCGTTAATAGCAGAAGCTTAGCGAATATGTTAAGACTGCTGGTAACAACTTTTTTACTAGAAAAATATTACGCGAAGTGGACTTTAGCGGTGTGCAACCATCCATCAGCGGTGTCCATCGGCGGAGCCTTTCGGCTTTGCCTACCCATATAAGGTTCTGTCATGCGTCCTATTTGAACGATTAAAGCCGAGAATGACCGAGCTTATTTCATCCTAATCAGTGTGGTTTTAGACCCGACAAATTCATCACAGACCAGATATTCACATTTGTAAGAACGCACAACTTTCTTTATTTTAATATTCAATGTTTCTTTGCAAATGTCACTTGGCTCCAGTTCTTGCAAGTCAACGCTCCAGTGTGCCTAGACAATCGGATTTTCATAATCTCAAATTATTCGTTGTCTCCACAACATTGCTACAAATACTGAAGAGACCAGGCGTCAATGGGAGACTACAACTCTGTGGCTGCAAAGGATTTTGTCTAACTCGGATCGACGTTAACCAGCAGTCTGGAAATCCAAAGAAGATTTACTCTTGATACGATTGAGGTGACCAGTTGGTGCCAGCTCTCACAAGACAGAGGCGGCTGAGACCGTCAAGACGTTGTGATTCAAATATCGGGCAAAATAAGAAGAAGAGAACACTCTTTCTTATCTGTAACATGAGCCATAATCATAATGAAAATGTCTAAATTCATAAATTTCTTATTTTAATTCCGGACCATAGTTTTGCACATTTTTAATGTGCTAGTGGTGACAGCTGAACACTTTATGGGCATTTCCACAAAAAGGTCCACCGCCACGAAAAAATTAAAAGTAGTTAAAAACACTATATTTTGTCACATTTTCCTAGGGAAAGAATTAAATTAAACTAAATTAAGCCAGCCATTTTCGAACCCAAATTCGCGCTATCACAGTTTTTCTCATTTTTATACTTTTATGGCAAGTTTTTTCTTAAAAAATTGCCTATGGATTTCATTGACTTTTGATATCTAAAACTGTTCTAAGGGCCCGAAGGGTTAAAAAAGGTTGGATAAGAGGCTATATCACACTATGTAATTGCAATTAACTGTAAGTTTTTGCTTTGCATTAATCAGAAACCACATAAATATCTTGATGGAAAAAATGTCGCGTTCGACATGTCACGTAGCGACACAGATCAATATTTAATGAAAAAAAAAATACAGAAGATTTCCAAATCAAACAAAATACATTTGAATGAGCAATTCATCGATAAGATATTAAATCAATTTGGGCTTTGTTAGGGCCTCAGGATTCGCTAAACTTTGTCGTTATATAGAGAGGCACGAAAATCACTTCTGTTTTTGTCGCGTTCGAATCGCTTCTTATTTTGTCTATATTTTGAAAACTCGACTTTACTTGCTATTCTTTTTTAGCAATAATTAAAGTGCTAGCGAGGACCTTTAATATGAAGTAAAGAACGAATTAAAAATGCGCTTTAATTTGCTTTTTTTTTTCTTTTAATGTGTACGACGGCCGCGTTCGACAGAATGGAAATGCCCATATTTAACAATGGGCAACACTTATTGAGAATAAAAACGAGAAAGCTAAGCTAGCTTCGCCTGTGCCGGAGCAAGTGCTCGCTTAAATATTTTCAAAAAAAACGCTTTTTCCCATTTTCCGACCGATCGTTCGTATGGGAGCTATATGATATAGTCATCCGATTTGGCCAAAAATTTGTAAAATTATGTGAACGCATGTGAAACAATCAAATACAAAGTTGTAGGATGCTACCATTAAAAACAAAAAAGTTTTTCTTACTAAGACTGTTTTTCAGACCTATCTTTTGTATGGCAGCTATACCATATAGTTTTCCGATTTTAATAAAACTTAGTAGAATTATAGAAAAACAAAGAAAACCTACGATTACAAAGTTTGGAGACGTTTCCATTGAAAAGAAAAAAGTTTTTCTTACTAAAACTAGTTTTCCGACCGATTGTTCCTATGTCAGCCATGAGATATAGTCATCCGATCCGGTTGGTTCCGACATATTGGTAGTGTGCAGCAAAAAGAAGACTCTGCGCAAAATTTCAGCTCGATGGCTCTAAAACTGAGAGACTAGTTCGCGTAGAAACAGACAGATAGACGGACGGACAAAGCTCAATCGACGCAGCTCGTCACCCTGATCAAGAATATATATGGCTTATGGGATCGGAAATGAATATTTCTATGCGTTGCAAACTTCTGGGCAAAATTATAATACCCTTTGCAAGGGTATACAAAAATAAACACACTCAACTTTTTGTCACCACAAGGCCCCTCTACTTTTTGTATGTGCATTAAGCCGCATGTTACCCTTAGCTCAATAACTCATACCGCACTCCTTATGTAAGCAGCCTATCAGTCACATTTCCAAGCCTTGGGAGAAGTACTGTTTTCAATCAAAGTTTAAGTGTTTTTAACAACACTGATAGACGGCTTTAAGTCATATTTATCGATAACCTTTTATGAGAACCCTGGGCTTTGACGTTTCTCTTGACGCTTTAGAAAATTATTGTATAAATTTCGCTTGTCTAACCAAAATGTGCGAAAAAGTTAATAGATTGGCCCTGGAATTGAATAGTGTAAAGATAAATAATGACAGCGATTCGGAGGGTGTTAAGTCGGCCCCAGAGCAACGACATCAAACACAAAGAAAACGAAATCGTAGCGCTGCAATAATACAAAAGCTAAGAATGGTCAAGGCTCATGAGGATCTACGGTCAATCGAGCTGAAGCGCAGGCGCAACTGGGATGAGGAGCTGGACATGGACATGAATGTGAAGCGTTTCAAGACGTTGTCGCTGGAGACGCTGGATGACCGTGCTAAGGCAATGATGGCTAAAAATCCATTTGATATGGATTATGGCTATGACGCGGACACTGAAATTGAGGCATAAAATGAAATAAACCAGCAGCAGCAGAGAAAAAAATGTGTGTGGTATTAATGGGGTCTTTAGAGCAGCATTCTGGGACGAATCACAACGAATGCTTATCGGTGGGCCGAACCATGAAGCAACAATACAGGTGGGGCGGCGTCAGTGTATTGCGTACTTTTGTCAAAAGCTTACGCTTCAAAAGTACGCGCAGCACTGAACGTGAAGGTACTTTGCAGAGAACTAACACTGATCACACCTCACCTCTCTTGTTGTATCATGGGCCGAACACTTACCGAAATTCACGCCGAATGCTGGCTGAAGCAATGCATCAGTGAGTATCAGTGAAAGAGAGACAGAGACCGACAGATAGCCTCTCTTCTTGGGGAACACTGCTTTAGAGAGTCAAACAAATTTAACACTTCCATCAGCTGTTTGCTCTCCGAGTTATTTTTCCACAAATTTCCGTCTCCCACTAACCACCGTGTTTTTTTAAGTCACAATGGGCGTTTTCAGCAGATAAATCCGACTTACGATTATGAATTACTTTAAGTGTTTCCTTATCGTTCTGAGTAGACCAGAATTTAATAAGAACTTTGAACGAAAACTACAGAAACAAGAAAGAAAGTCGGTCAAGCCCGACTATAACATACTCTGTACCAACGAAATTATACGCTCAGTACAAATTTTGATGCTGCTCGATAAGTTATCCTGATTACTAAATATGTCCAGAAGAAACGAACCATCTATCTTTAAAACTGTAGAAGATGACGTTTTTTCTAAATTGCGGGGGCGGGAGGGGGCGTGGCCAAAATTGAAAATAAACTCGATCTGCCTGCAGACATAAGAAGCATATGTCCTAAACATGTCAAACCTCTATCTTAGATCTGTGCTTTCATACGGATAGACAGACGGACATGGCTATATCGACTCGGCTTTTGATGCTGATCAAGAATATATATACTTTATGGGGTCGGAGATGCTTCCTTCTGGCTGTTACATACTTTTGCACAAACTTAATATACTCTATGTACCTACGGTACAGAGTATAAAAATACGCCCTTAGAAGGCCTGAACCAACCGATAAGTGAAGAAACCAGTAATCCAACCTAGCCATGAACACCTTGCGCACAGCCTCAAAGCCCCATAGAAAGTAGTAGTTGACCACTGTTAAATAGACTGCGGTCTCAGTGCAGCATTATTTCGCAGCTCCGACAGGCATCACTTTAGCTAGGTTCTAATTGAGACTTGTGGACTAGGCAATTGTGTTGTATTCCTTATTTATTGTATTTTACATTTCTCTGGATTTCGCAATACAATGCAGGTGGTGGTTTCAGCAACACGGCCAGCAACTATAACAAGTCGCACATGGTCCAGTTGCACAGCACGGTCCGCACACATTAGGTCCATAGCAGGGTCCGCAATATGGTGAACAGCAAGGCCCACAAGAGCCGCAGGGTCCACAGCACGGTCCACACATTGTCAGTAGATCAGCAAAACTTTTGAATAACAAAAAAAATATGAAAAGCCCTCCATCACTTTGTACCTTTACTTACCGGAAATCCACAAAAATGTAAAACTTGTAAAACTACACAAACAATTTAGATGTTGCTGGTTTGAATTGTGTTGTAGGAATGAGAATCATAGCACAACTTACACAAAGTTTATAAATATCACTCAGAAGTTTTTCTCAAGTGTAAACTGATTGAAAAAAAAAAATGAAGAAGGATTTAGCTGCTTGGAAGTGGAGTATAAGTTAAGGATTGGAATATTTAAAATAAATAAATATTAATTGCATCAGATGATAAAGGCCTAAGGTTTCTGTTCACTTCCTCAAATGGCCAATAATTCTGTCCATGCTTAATTTGGGACCATCGTGTGTCACATAAACTAATTTATAGCAGAGTAGATTGTTAGTTTATCTAACATATAGGAGACAAGAAATCTTGCCTTAGAATCATAAAATCCAAGTTATGTTTTATGATTTCCAGAATGGCTGAAGGTAATTCGGATCTAGTAGTTATGCACCCATTTTCGCATTCGCAAATACAAATTCGAAAATGGGAGCATGGCTGTATATTACTTCTGAAATTCACCGAAATATTTCGGATGATTTTATAAGCTAGAAACCAGGGTTTTAACCACACTTATGGGAATAAAAATTTAAAAATACGCACCATTGGACGAAGCTCCGGACCATATCTTACTTCTTAATCAATCTTCCAGCTATCGGTTCGATTGCTTTAAAATCGGTACATCCACCTGGACGACCCATGATGACGAAAACCTTGCGGAGAAGCGCTAACAACATAAAGAGAAATATGGGGAAAGGTGATTCTTTAAATTTGTATTATCCAAAATTTACTAGGGTCGCTGAAACCCATTAAGACACCTGAGCTGTGAGCTCTTGAAACAGCCGGTACGATCGAAGCTCTCTACGAGGGAAGTTTAGATTTGAAATAACAGTATTTCCAAAAAATATTACGTAGTTTTGTTTTTGTATGTTTAAATCCAGATGAATTTAGTTCTCAGTGATTTTTTTAATAAAGGGAAGATTAACAATAATATTCTTAAACAACTACAAATTTGAAGAGCTGACAGGCCTATCTTGTAGTCTATAATTTGAATTGTAAAAGTAAGAGCATTTGATAGAAGCTTAATTTTGTTTATCCACCGAGACACACGCATGAAATCGTGAAAATCGATAGTGGTCAACATCGATAGTGCTATTTAAGTTTATAACCGTTACTCGTAGAGTGAATAGGCTATACTAAAGTCGTGCAAATGTATGTAACATGCAAAGGGAAGCATCTGCGATACCTGTATGTTCGAGCGAGAACATGGGACGCTCGGACTTCATGGAGCGCTAACATATTCGCTAGATACAAAGGATAAGTGGCTGATGCATTTTTGGCCACAGATTTTTGTTGGCCCTTCGAGACGGATTTACTTAAAGGACTCGAAGGTCCGAGCAGTGTAAGGCGTTTTCCATGGCTTGGGGCAATGGAATTGGTGGTTTTTAATTCAAAACTGTAAATAAATAAAACAGAGACTACTTGGTGACCTAATCAAGAACAAAATTTCTAAAAATTTGTTGGCCCTTCGAGCCGGATGTTCAATATTCAATGTTCAAAGTCCGTAGTGGACGCAGCTCAAAACGAGATTAAAGCTCAATAAGAGTGACCACGCCGGGCCATCATATGCTATCGATCGACTTTTTGGTCCTTCGAGCCGGATTTCAACCCTTAAATCTAACTTATCCATTGCTTTGTTTGTAAGACGTAGCAAGTGTATGTGTATGTGTATGTGCGTTGTTAATTATCATGTGCACACATATGTGTCAGTCTAGTGGGAGGTGTACATCGACTGGGCATCTCAAATTGTACCCACCAGACGGGCCTCTTTAAGTGTAGTATCATGTGTTCTCGTACCCTTGACCATTTATATGTAATGTTATTACTAAGAGACATGTTTATGCGTTACGCATATGACATTTATCGCTACGTGTGAGTCATGGGATCGTGGACTTATGTTTAGATTCAAAACACTTAAAGTATATATATTCTTGATCTGCATAAACAGCTGAATCAATATGGTATATGGGTTTTTTTAAACTCATTTTAATCCCAATCTTTCGAAGCATTTAAAGGTGTTGGTTGTATTTCGACGACATTTTAGGGACTCCCGCTCATTTTTCATTTTGCTTAGACCTATTTGATTAGAACTCGCCTCTTGTATTCTGTTCTTCTGTTGTGGTCACAGTTTTGTTCTTAGTTTGGTCGCTGTTGTAGTCACACTGTAGGTTTAGACACTGTTTTGATCACAGTTTTGTTGTTTGTTTGCCCACCTGCTGCTGTGGCGAAAGCCTCTGTATACTATTAACCCCTCGCAATCATTCCCTTAAGTTTCGACTAAAGTTTAGTGTTTGGTGAAATCCATAGGTAACAGTTTAAATCGCTGCCCCATTCACCTTAAACAGACTAAGCTCCCAAGGCAGTTACTTGTTTCCCCCCAACTTAATAAAAGCTAAGTGGAAATTGGCTTGTAGCTTCATTCCTTCCTTCCCTGTTAGACCGACTAATTAGGGCACAGCTCCTGACTTATGATGGGACATTTGCATTGTCCTTTCAAATTTGGTTTATTATGTCTATATTGTTGTATTGTCTCAAGTTATTTGCTAACGATTCATTGAATTTGCAATGCAGTTTGATGATCTCAGCAGACGCTCTTTTAGTCTCAGCAACATGGCCCGCAACCGCCACAGTAACTACCACAGCACGGACCACAGCAGGAGCTGTAGCAGCAGGGCGAACAGCAAGGAGAGCAGCAAGGACTACAGCAGGGGCTACAGCAAGAGCCGAAACAGCATCCGCCACATGGTCCACAGCCAGATCCACACATGATTGATTCGTGAAGGTTTGAAATACTAGGATTCGTTTTAATTAGTCAAAAATTTGCATAAGTTTTTATGCGAACTTTCTATGATTACCTTTGAATACAACAAAGAAAAAAACTTGAGACTATACGGAGAGTTTTGATGTTAGCTGATCAAGCTGTGAGTTAGGAATAAGTATAAAATGTAAGGAGCATGGAAATGTTGAATTGACTGGGGGGGAAGGAAATTTCAGAGATATTGTGATGTAAAATATTTATTCAAATTGGTTCCCTATTCTCCTACTCCTCCTGAGATAGTATCCAAACTCAAGTGTAGATAATTTTTGTTTGTTTCGTCTACCATTTAGTGTTAGCTGCAACTTTATCCTTTTATTTTGCGGCAAAAGGGAAAAACTTTTAACGACCATCGAGGGTTAATGAATCCTCCGGCATAATAATGATGATGAGGCAGATTGTAATGGCCGCAGTCAAGGGTTTGCTTTTAATTATTTGTTGGTATCAGTTCAGGATGCAACTTTTAAAATTGGGAAAAAGTTTCGATTGTGTTGGCATTTTGCTTTTTACAGTTTTTCAACCGATATGGCCATTTGGTTTTTGCCTTTTGTTCTTTGATTGTGTTGCATATTTAATTGAATGGTTCTTGTATTTAATTAATGGGAGTTTTCAATTGACATGGAAATAGTTTCCTAAATTTTTCGTACAGAGTCCAGTTTCGACTGATTCGACATTGCAATGGTTTTGCTGACGTTGACGATTTGTTAGCCCAATGCCAACAACCTTTATCCCACTCAACCAAACCACCCCCCAAATGCGTCAATGTCCGTGTCTGCTTCGCTTGTCATGCATTTTACGCATGAGAAAATATTTTCAGTTAACAAGTGCGAGAAGGGTTGAGACCCCCGCCGCATTGCAAAAGTGCACAGGAAAAATTCACATGAAAATAAATCGAAATAAGGCAAAAAGTTGGCGAAAGGCATCGCGTCGGGTAACAAACGATGCTCTATGACAACCAGCACCAGCACAGTGGGTCAGAACTATGTTTTATTTTTATACTCTGTACCGTAGGTACACAGAGTATCATAAGTTTGTGCAAAAGTATGTAACAGGCAGAAGGAAGCATCTCCGACCCCATAAAGTATATATATTCTTGATCAGCATCAACAGCCGAGTTGATATAGCCATGTCCGTCTGTCCGTCCGTCCGTCTGTCTGTCCGTATGAACGCACAGATCTCAGAGATGGTAAGAGATAGAGGTTTGACGTGTATGGGACATATGCTTCTTATGTCTGCAGGCAGATCAAGTTTATTTTCAATTTTGGCCACGCCCCTTCCCGCCCCCGCAATTTAGAAAAAACGTCATATCTCCCACAGTTTTAAAGATAGATGGTTCGTTCCTTCTGGACATATTTAGTTATTAGGATAACTTATCGATCCGCCAAAGAAATGAAGAAGGTCGGATGAACGGTTTTCGAGTAATGATCAAAGGACAAATTTTCTTGGTACAGAGTATGTTATAGTCGGGCTTGACCGACTTTCTTTCTTGTTTAAATTTACAACCAGCAATTTTATTCCCCTGGAGGGGTGTGGTGCAGCGGGTAGTGTGTGTGCCTGCTAAACAAGAGATCTTGCTTCGGCATATCTAATGCAGAAGGGTTTTCTTTGAAAACTTGCACACTCGGGCACCTTTACGTTTTGTTGGCGCCAGCTGTAAGGTAAGTAGCCCTGAAAAGCTAAGAAGCACACAAGCCAAAAGATTGCGAAAAGATCGGATCTCGAGTCATGCCGTTTGACATCGAACTTCTTAGAAAATGCTCTACCGATTGTTATGAATATATTCATTTCAAGAATATAAAGAAGGCGTAGCGCCATCTGTCATTCAACAACATAAGTAATTTTCGTTCAGTTTGCAAAGTGAGCGTTCAATCGGATTGATCATACGTGTCTTATGATTGTAAAAAGTTGGTACAATACTTATAGAACTAATATATTATCTGCATACCGTTTTTCAACAGTAATTCCAACAATTTGGTCTATTATTGTATGAGTGTCACAGTCCACAATCCCATCATGGGGACCAAGCGCAGGTTATTAGCAGACGAAGAACGTAGAATGAATCAAGATGCAGGCGAAATAGAAGGGTAGAGAGAACAGGCGAACAAGTTCAACAAGTTACCACTCTTTAACGCTTTTCAGGTGATTTTTTATAGTCACTCCACGTTCAAACGTATGCTGTTGATATGAAATCTTGCTTGAAATCATTGCCATTGTTGTTGATAAAGTTCAGTTGCAAATAAATAACCTTATCAAAATCCTACAAGATTCCAAAAATTGTTAGATTTTGGCAGCGGAAAAGTTTCTGTGCTCTTAAACCCACCATATCAGTGCAATGATATTTAGAACATTATCGGAGCCTTATTAAATGGTAAATTTGGAGCAGAAATGGTTTTGCTGTCGCAAACTCCAATGATTCTTGCAGACGTCCCAGTTGAATTCAAATGCCTTAAATTTCTAATAATCAAAATATATTATACGTGGCATGTTCACGAGAGGGCAAACTATTGAGCATATTTGTGTTGTCTAAAGAGAGACCAGACTAGCACTATTGTACACCTAACTGCTCTGCGAAATTAATACTGACTTACTTTACTTCTAGTACCAGAATTAATTGTTTGTCACTTGTGGACTTTTGGCCCCAATGTGCATTGGCAGCGTTGGCAGAGAGGGGGGCGCGACACGACTGAGTTGGGGTTTGTTTATGGCGCGATATGGAATGACACGTGACTGGGAGCAACCAGACAACAGCAGAGTCTGGTAAAAAAGAAGAAGAAGAAAATTATGAAATTTAGCACAAGCCACAAAAAACACATCCACATTCACACATACAAAGTCGGTTCTTGCCATATCGCACCTGCTGCACACATACGAGCACCAATACCAAAACAGGGAAGGGGGCAGCGCAGGGCTGGTGACTGACGGCCAATGCGCTTAGCACTTTCATTTCGTTTCCTGCAAATTGCTTAACCACAATGCATATGTATGCAAAGCTACGTCTCACACACACAGACGCACACACAGCCACACCCACATGCTTGGTGGCATTAGCAACGTCAGCTTTAGTGAGGTTTTTTCGCCTCATTCTTTACGGGCAACTGTTGCAAGGTGTCGCCAGCAGCTGTTCGACTCAATCCAACAGCTAACGGTTTAACGCTTTACTGCTTTTGCCGTTTTTGTCTTTCCCTTCTCCTTCTCCCTCCCCCCCCCGACACAGTTTCCTAGTATCACTCATTTGCAGTTGCTGAGTTGCTGGGCAGGCGGGAATACCGCAAAATTTTTAGGCGCGCCCACAAGAATTAGCCGGGAAAAGAGTGTGCATTATGTTGGCTAAAGAAAAGTTTAAAAGTTATACAAAATTTGGAAAAAATTCAAATGAGTTGAGTTCAGTTGGACCAGATCTTTAACAAATTGTAGAAAGAATGACATTATTTATATTTAATTCATTAGTTTATTTTAGGCTTTTTTTGTATTACCTTGTAACTGTCACCTATTTCCATTTGGGATTCAAATAATTTATTTCTCGTTTTCTGTGTAAAAGGTGCGCTCTTAAGTAGGCAACAATTTATTTAGCAAATCCCTAAGCCTTATTGTAAGCCTCCCCATGCAGTCGCATGTGTGTGTGTGTGCGTGTGTTTGCTTAATACGCATTTAATACGTATTAGTCTAGGTGTCTATAGGGTGCTTAGAACCATGTTTGGTATTTGTATAAATAAAATCTTTTCGTAAACGATTTGCAAATGGAAATTGTGTTCGGTGTGTGTGAAAAAGGCTACATTTGGGAAAAACAATTTTTCGGTATTCACCAAAGAGTGAAGGACATCAAATTGGCATTCAATCAATAAGAAATGTATTCTTGCTTTTTCCATTGACAAGGCAAACTCATTTATAATGGCTAATAATAATTGGGTGCATGATTTGTGAGTCCTTTTGTTAATTGAATTGACCATTTTTCTCAAATTATATTTCCATTTAATTGTGTTAGTTATGGACAAAGTTATTCCTATATATGTGTGTGTGTGCAAGGCAATTCTTGGGTGTGGGTGTGTGTGTGTGTTTGACCTGAGGGTTCATCAGCCATGTGCAGATGCTTGTAAACGGTTGTCCTGGTAAACTGACAAGTTTACTCAATTGTTACAAACCTGCAGGCTAATTGTAATTAATTGAGCCTAATTATTATCTAGGCAAAAGAAACTCATCACTAGACTATCTTCATGAGTGCTTGAGAAGCATTTATGAATAGTAGCAATTTCCTTGGAATTATTGAACAAATTTCTTAAGGTTATTTGGTTCAGAAGAGGCGTTGAGTTATATACTTTGCAATTATTAAATTATACAGGGCAGAGCAGAGATGTACGCGGAAGTTATTCCGCTGGTATAGTTTTTGTCAGTCAGCAACTAACTTAAAACTACCTGATCCCACGCACTTCGGGCAGAAATCTGGAGCTGTTTCGCAGGGTAATTCAGACTTTATCATTATTTCGGAAAAAATCTCAGACCAAGCGGACCACGCCCACCTAAACCTAACCAGCCTAGCAAAGCGTAGCACATCAGCTTTGTGAAATTAAACTCACAGAGCACATATCGAGCTCCTCTAGCTCTCCTCCGTTTCGTTTTCAGTGTGCCTAAGCACTGTAATACAGCGAAAATCTATTGTATAGCTTCTGATGGTATCGCGAAATTTAAATAATTTTAAAGGGTTACGTTGAAATAAACTTCAAACATTCTTAAATTGTAAGTTTTTGAAATTTTAAAAAATATGCCAGGAAAACGAACAGGAACAGGCGAGCAATCGACGGCAGCAAAGTGCGAAAGTCATCGCATTCCAGCGTGCTTCTGATGCCAGGTTCTCACCGCCATGATTTGGTCATCGAAAAGGTGTTCGCATTGGCAACATTCTTGTGTTCTTGCATCCTCTGAACAGCTGACTGGGATTTGTTGACATTTTGTAAAGATAATTTGGTGCAAATAAAACAGATTCAAATTACGGTTTTCTATTATAAACTTTGGATAACAACGAGGCAATGGTATTGCACTTGCTGCATATATTGCAGAGAATACAGGGTTGCCCATATTCGACGGACCCATGTTTTTTTTAAAAAAATCAAAGAAAAAAATAAAAATTTGGCGGTTGGCAATCTTAATCATTTAATTTGTTCCAAGTAGATTTGTTTACATCAATTTTTCAATATGATATCTCTCAAATGGCCGCCTCTGGCGTTGATGGCGTATTGTGCCCTTTTTGCAGCATTTTCCATCGTTTTCGCCAACATTTCGGCCGGAATAGCGGCTATTTCTTCACGAATGTTGTCCTTGAGCTCTTCTACGGTCCTTGGCTTGTTAACGTAAACCTTTGACTTCAAATATCCCCACAAGAAGAAGTCAGGCGGCGTCAAATCGGGCGAACGCGGTGGCCAGTCCAAATCACCACTTTTCGACATCAAACGGCCCGGAAACAATTTCTTCAGAAAATCGATTGTTATGCGACTTGTGTGCGGTGAAGCGCCGTCTTGTTGAAACCAGAACTGCCTCATACGCTTCCGACGAATAATTGGCATCACAAAATTGGTCATCATGTCGCGATATCGCTCCTGGTTGATGGTAACAGCATGGCCATTTTCATTTTGGAAGAAAAACGGCCCAATGACCGTTTTCGCACTAACGCCGCACCAAACTGTGACTTTTTCGTCATGAAGAGGCACTTCTTGAATCACCTGAGGATTTTCAGTGTCGTAAATACGGCAATTTTGCTTATTTACGGTCACATTCAATGTGAAATGGGCTTCATCGGACATTGAAGTTGAGTTTTCACAATTGACTTGTTCTGTTGAATGTAAATTTCAACTATTTCAGAGCGCTCGCGTGGCGTGTATTGTTCCATGGTAAAAATCTGCTTGGACTGACGCTTCAAACGCGGTATGTCATTAAGCGATCTGGCATCTCTGTCAAAAGTTATGGCGTTGCCATAACTGTACTGGGCAACCCTGTACTAACAAACAAATTCAATTATCTAGAATTTAATTTTCACAGATTTTTCTTGTATTTTGTTACAAAGCTTCATATTCAAACTTAAAAAAATGAATCCAAAGGCTTGGTTTAGTTGGCTGAGGTCATCCGAAAATAGAACGGGCTTTTGTTGTGAATTTTCCGTGTCCCACTGAGTCCTCCAATATATTCCGCCCAAAGCTCCAGCAGCGTAGCTGTGGACTCTGGTGTCCAGGCAAATCTGGTGTCTCCTGTTGTTATAAAATTTCCATTTTTATAATTCATATCACTTTCATTAAAATAATTATTAATTTTACCTGCTTGTTTGGCCATGGCGATTTTCTTTTTTTGTTGTTCTTAAAGTTTGACAGCTGTTTTTTGTTGTTGTTAGTGACCGCAATTGTAACGATACCAAAACAATAGGCAAAATTATCGATACCCTGTCTAGTCACTACTCGAAAAGTCACGGAAGCAACTACATTCAAATTGGATGCAACTTATTTGCTACCACTAGCCCCTATGATTTTTGTATGTCGTGAATGTTGCATCCGACACAAGAATGCAGCAATGCAAGAATGTGCTGTAGTGAGAACCGGGCATGAGACTACCTAACAATCACAAGATCGGTGTGATAAGCAAGTTGGGCAGCAGGCCTGGTTGAAATCTTCAGAAACACCGGAGCATGGGAGCAATCGATGCCAGCGATTTGCCAAGCACGTCGCATCCCAGAGAGCTGCTAAGAATTAGCAATAATTCAAATATTGGCGCTATAACCAAGTGGAGCTACTGGCCAGGTTTAGGTCTGCAGATCTAGCAATCAATGGCAGAATTTTGTTGATCACATCGAAGCTGCTGCAAAATTGCCAAAAATTAATGATAATCATGAAAATGGTTAAATCGACGGATAATGCGAAATATTCTCATAAATCAGGGATGCAAACCAATCGAATATAATTACTGGTTCGGTTTAGTGGTTCAGACAGTTTCTGAATCGCCGGTTCGGTTCATTACATGGTTTTTGGAGCTGACTAAATCGCGGTTCCGGTTCGGTTCAGGGGTTCAGAAAGGTACATTATGATTTCTATTGTCATGTGACTTTTGCACACTTTTAAATTGAGTTCCTATAATCCATTTGAATATCTTTAAAACCCTTAGAAGAATGTCGCAAATTTATTATGCCGGATTCAAAGGATTCGTCTATAAGTTCCTAGAGCAATGATCTTCGAAAACAGAGAGTGTCGGCTAGAAAAGATTAGAATAGAAAAGTATAAAAACTCTCCTGGTTAGGATTGATTCCAAATATTGTCCACTAGAGGAAAGAATGTAGATTGATGGTACGTGTATTAAGAGATCGGAGGGCAATTACAGAAGACTTGCAGAATTACTTGTTCTTAAATTTTCGTTAGGTCATCCTTAAAAGTTCCGGCATAGGTAAGAATGTAGAGAGCCGAACGATACGTAAAAAAATTCTCTTGGGGAAACGATTTAAATTCCCAAATTAATAAGTATCATTGGCTAGAGGAAAGCGACTCCAGTCTTAAAACTCGTCAGAGAGCTGAACCGAACCGAACCGTTTTTATTTGTGGTTTTCGGCTTGGTTCAGCAACTCTTAAAGGAAGCCGGTTCGGTTAGCGGTTCGGTTTACCATTTGGAATAAGCAGTTCGGTTCGGTTCAAAACCCATTCAGAACCGGTTTGCATCCCTGTCAAAAATGTCTTGGTTATGATGATGAAAAAACAAAACCACATTTCTAATTTGAAAAATTATTTATCCTTAATGTTGAATTCACCTCACCTTGTTTAAATGTCAACTACAGGAATACATCAACTGCAGTAACATCAAGGCTCCGCCCAATACACACGCATACATATACATAGCAACCACAGGGCCACTCGCCCACAAACACGCACACACACACACACACAATCCTCTCGCACTTCCTGTTTTTTTATCTTCGTGGACCACAAGAGTCAAATGGCGCATACTAAATAACTACGCCTGTCGCTTTTCCGTGCGGCTAAAGTGCCGCATCGAACACGGCTTCCCGCGTCTTCACACATTTCAACTTGTGTCCAAATTTGTGCAAAACAAACATTCCACCAAATATTTTCTCGTTCCAGGACTATCAACAACACAATTGCCAATTTGATTAATTGTGCGCCATGCTGCGAAGCTCCTGCTGCTGGCTGGTGTTGGCTTTTGTACAGGCATTTGACTTGACTAGAAATCATGCGTACAAAAATAAGGTGAACTCAGAATGCATAAATGGAATACTAAAAACTATTTTTAAACAGATTTTTAAGTTCCCATTTGCTATTTAGCCTTAGATTAGAGATAAGCTGAACGCCTTCTTTTTGAATTGTCTTAAATAAATTCTTATAGAACTTACATATTTGTTCTCTACTCAAATATTTCTTCACCTTAAAAATATTTTATATTGATCCATATTTCCAATTCGATAAGCAGATGTTCCCTTTTTAATTTCTCATCCACTTTCTCAGGGCTATCTGACAATTCGCTATCGGGTTTGTGATCCCAACATGTATAAGACAAATTACCTCGAACTGAATTACATACCTGATTCAGAATCATCGCAGAAATACATACATACATACAAACCTACTTCTAAATAAACCAAATTACACTTGCAGATTTACCAACGATTAACAATGCTTTTCATAAAAAACTATGAGCCAACAATAATTTAATTTAATAAAGTAATATACAGGGTTGTCCATATTCGACGGACCCATCTGGCAACGCCATAACTTTTGACAGAGATGTCACATCGCTTAATGACATACCGCGTTTGAAGCGTCAGTCCAAGCAGATTTTTACCATGGAACAATACACGCCACGCGAGCGCTCTGAAATAGTTGAAATTTACATTCAACAGAACAAGTCAATTGTGAAAACTCAACGTGCTTTTAAAAAATTAAAAAATGTGAAAAGTGCGCCTTCTAAGAACCGTAAATAAGCAAAATTGCCGTATTTACGCCACTGAAAATCCTCAGGAGATTCAAGAAGTGCCTCTTCATGACGAAAAAGTCACAGTTTGGTGCGGCGTTAGTGCGAAAACGGTCATTGGGCCGTTTTTCTTCCAAAATGAAAATGGCCATGCTGTTACCATCAACCAGGAGCGTTATCGCGACATGATGACCAATTTTGTGATGCCAATTATTCGTCGAAAGCGTATGAGGCAGTTCTGGTTTCAACAAGACGGCGCTCCACCGCACACAAGTCGCATAACAATCGATTTTCTGAAGAAATTGTTTCCGGGCCGTTTGATGTCGAAAAGTGGTGATTTGGACTGGCCACCGCGTTCGCCCGATTTGACGCCGCCTGACTTCTTCTTGTGGGGATATTTGAAGTCAAAGGTTTACGTTAACAAGCCAAGGACCGTAGAAGAGCTCAAGGACAACATTCGTGAAGAAATAGCCGCTATTCCGGCCGAAATGTTGGCGAAAACGATGGAAAATGCTGCAAAAAGGGCACAATACGCCATCAACGCCAGAGGCGGCCATTTGAGAGATATCATATTCAAAAATTGATGTAAACAAATTTACTTGGAACAAATTAAATGATTAAGATTGCCAACCGCCAAATTTTTATTTTTTTCTTTGATTTTTTTAAAAAAAACATGGGTCCGTCGAATATCGGCAACCCTGTACAGTGCACACTGGGCTAAAAGTCGAATTTTTAATGACAATGTCGTATGATGTTTGTCTTTAATTCTAAAGGAGGATACTTCAAATATAACAATTCCAAAAATAAAAGCAGTCGGAAGGCAATTGTTGACTTTTAACTGGCCTGCAAGGCCTGATTTTTGCTTGCCTGTTTGATTACATAAAAAAGCAGAAAAATGTATGTCATCTTTGCTACAAGAGACAATTTCTGCTAGTAAAATGTGTGAAATATGCAAAATACAGTAAAATTAATGTATTATGTAAGTAATATTAAGCAATTGTGTTAAACCTGTCAAATTATTAACATTAATTTGTTTTGTGATACGTCCTTAGTCTGAGAAAACGTACTCAAAACATCTTACCCCTGTGGACTTATAACTAACTTTCGCCCACTTTCGACCAAAATGTTTTTATGCTAAAGTTTTCTTCAAATTATGCATTCTCACTTACTATCAACACTTCTTGCCCGATTTTGGCCGTTCTGCGACTTTTAGAAAAGATTAAGCTCAGCCTAAGGCGTATTTTCAATGTGAGGTCGAGAAAAACTATACTTTTTAAGGGATTTTTAGTCAAATTAACATGCAAAACGGAAGCTCCAAAACAAAAAATAGTATAAAAAATGCAAAAACTAATTAAAAACAAAAAAAAAAGCAAAAACTATATTACGTATCCGCCACGTTCGACCATATGGGCGATGAGGCAGTCGTGGTAGGATCGGCTTAAAACTATTTCTAAATGATATTCTGTTTGTTGTCATCAAAATCACCAAGCTTTAACTCCATGGCTGCATTGGTCGACTTTATGCTAAAAATTTATTTAGAATGGAAACAGGCTGCAAAGAGAGACCCTTGCTACAACTAGAGTGGGAGAAGTCTCCTACCCATCAAAAATAAGGTTCTGTTATGCATAACATGTGAACTTCTAAAGCCGTGAATTACCGAACTGATTAATCCTTATCCTTAGGGGCTTTGACCAGGTAAATCCACCACAGACATTGAGACAATTACTAAACAACACTCATGGGTCAGATCTCAAAATCTGGCATCTTCTGTTGAGCCACCTTTGACACTCTGATAAGGTCAACGTTCTTTGAAGTCCTGTCTACTTTTGGTATACCAGCAAAGTAATATCGACTTAGCAAAATGATGTTGAAAAGCACACAAAGTTTTGTTAAAATATAAAGAAACCTCTCCGGAAAAACTAGATACCAAAAGAGGTTTTGAAGCAGGGTGACACCTTTTCGTGTGATTTCTGTAATCCTTCAGTGTTCAGTTAAAAGAGATTTGCGTCACTCACAATTCATGCAGGAATATTCACGCACCACACAAATTAAGATGCACATAAACTGACTTAGCGATATGCAAAACATTTTACAACAATGGCAGCGTATTATGACAATTAATTGCAGCTGCTTTAAGGAAATTTTCTGATTATCTTTTTGGGCTTTGTTTTCGTTGTGATCATTTGAGTGCAAAATGCAAATGGACTTGTCATCAATTATCACAGCAATTGAAAAACTCCAAATTTTCGAGGTTCTCGGAAGTATGGCAAAAGCAGATTTGATTTAGTTTATAGTTTTCCCGTACCATATTGTCAAAAAAATATCACAAAAGATTTGACACATTTTCTTGTGGTGATACTTGTTAAAGTTGAATTTTGAACATGTTAACGTTGAATTTTGTACTTGTTAACGTTGAATTAGAATTGACTGACATCTCATAACTGTTTAAAAGTTAGTCAATCTGAGAAGCACCAAAATATATGAGAAGGCAGTGAGTTGAGTATGAGTTTTTTAGCAGCCAACTCACACTAAACTGAGGCATTTTCATTAAAGATCTCGACAAGTGAAAATACAGCGTAATCAAAAGAGAAATTCTTAAACAGTTTGATCTTAATTCTCTTAAGGGGGTATTGCTGGTTGGAAGCCTGTTTTTGGGCCTTTTAAAAAAAAATCTTATTTGAAAATGGTAATAGTTATTTAAATTCTGTTTTATTTTTATTGTATTAAGAACATATTGAATTAAATAAAAAACAATTTTTTTCCTTTGTACGAGGGCTGTTCAAAAAGTTGTCGGCCTTCGAAGTTGGACGTCGAAGAAAAAGGTATGCTGCTGGCTTCATGGATAACTTTACTTCGGATCATCTGAAATGGAAAAACTAAACGGGTTTAGATTCACTACAGATGTAATTCTGGCCCCTACCTCAATCATAATTTTGCGATTTTTTTTTACACAATGGCGGAAATTGAAAATTGAAAAATCGATTTTGGGCCATTTTTATACTCTGTACCGAAGGTACATAGAGTATTATAAGTTTGTGCAAAAGTATGTAACAGGCAGAAGGAAGCATATCCGACCCCATAAAGTATATATATTCTTGATCAGCATCAACAGCCGAGTCGATATAGCCATGTCCGTCTGTCCGTCTGTCCGTCCGTCCGTCTGTCTGTCCGTATGAACGCACAGATCTCAGAGATGGTAAGAGATAGAGGTTTCACGTGTATGGGACATATGCTTCTTATGTCTGCAGGCAGATCAAGTTTATTTTCAATTTTGGCCACGCCCCCTCCCGCCCCCGCAATTTAGAAAAAACGTCATATCTCCCACAGTTTTGAAGATAAATGGCTTGTTCCTTCTGGACATATTTAGTTATTAGGATAAATTATCGATCCGCCAAAGGAATGAAGAAGATCGGATGAACGGTTTTCGAGTTATGATCAAAAGACAAAATTTTCTTGGTACAGAGTACAGGGTTGCCCATATTCGACGGACCCATGTTTTTTTTTAACAAAATCAAAGAAAAAAAGAAAAATTTGGCGGTTGGCAATCTTAATCATTTAATTTGTTCCAAGTAGATTTGTTTACATCAATTTTTGAATATGATATCTCTCAAATGGCCGCCTCTGGCGTTGATGGCGTATTGTGCCCTTTTTGCAGCATTTTCCATCGTTTTCGCCAACATTTCGGCCGGAATAGCGGCTATTTCTTCACGAATGTTGTCCTTGAGCTCTTCTACGGTCCTTGGCTTGTTAACGTAAACCTTTGACTTCAAATATCCCCACAAGAAGAAGTCAGGCGGCGTCAAATCGGGCGAACGCGGTGGCCAGTCCAAATCACCACTTTTCGACATCAAACGGCCCGGAAACAATTTCTTCAGAAAATCGATTGTTATGCGACTTGTGTGCGGTGGAGCGCCGTCTTGTTGAAACCAGAACTGCCTCATACGCTTTCGACGAATAATTGGCATCACAAAATTGGTCATCATGTCGCGATAACGCTCCTGGTTGATGGTAACAGCATGGCCATTTTCATTTTGGAAGAAAAACGGCCCAATGACCGTTTTCGCACTAACGCCGCACCAAACTGTGACTTTTTCGTCATGAAGAGGCACTTCTTGAATCTCCTGAGGATTTTCAGTGGCGTAAATACGGCAATTTTGCTTATTTACGGTCCCATTCAATGTGAAATTTTAATTTTTTAAAAGCACGTTGAGTTTTCACAATTGACTTGTTCTGTTGAATGTAAATTTCAACAATTTCAGAGCGCTCGCGTGGCGTGTATTGTTCCATGGTAAAAATCTGCTTGGACTGACGCTTCAAACGCGGTATGTCATTAAGCGATCTGACATCTCTGTCAAAAGTTATGGCGTTGCCAGATGGGTCCGTCGAATATGGGAAACCCTGTATGTTATAGTCGGGCTTGACCGACTTTCTTTCTTGTTTTTTGTAACTTAGTGTAAAAAAAAAATAGTAAACAAATTTTTAAAAATATGATTGTGGTAGGGGCCAGAATGGTGACAATTCTGCGTCGATTGCACTTTGTTTCATCAAAATCGGTTGAGAACTACGGGCGCAATCACAGCCGCCAGCTCGAAAAACGTGGTTTCGAGATAAACGAGTTTAAAGAAAGATTGAAAGAAAGAAAAAAGATTGAAATGTAAAATTGTAGTATGCAGTTTTAGAAATTCGACAATTCTCCGTCGATTGCACTTGGTTTCATCAAAATCGGTTCCATAGAACTGGAGAAAAGTGACTTCGAAGTTCAAAATCGTGATTTTGAAGACACTCTAAGAAAATTTTAGGCAATAAACCATTTTTTTTTTTGTGAAATACTTACCTCAAGGCGGAGTACTGTCACCCCTTCTATGGAACCTTGTGGTTAACGAACTGCTAACAAAATTTCGCAGGAAAGCACCCAAGATAACTGCATATGCCGACGACATATGCATAATTATCATCGGAAAATGTCCATCGACTCTCAGCTCAATCATGGACTCTACACTCAAAGAGATACTAAAATGGGCCACAGAAGCCGGACTTAGTATTAATGCGGAGAAGACGGACCTCATTCTCTTTACCAAGAGATACAAGGTACCGCCATGGATTCCACCAGAGATAAATGGAATAACACTAACACCAAAGAATAACGTCAAATACCTTGGAGCAGTAATCGATAGTAAACTGTCATGGAAGGCGAATGTGGAAGAAAGAGTGAAGAAGGCGACCAACGCACTATATGCATCCCAGAAGATGCTGAGTAGCACTTGGGGCCTATCACCAAGTCTGATGCACTGGCTTTTCATTTCAGTAATACGACCGATACTGCTACACGGCGTACTGGTATGGTGGCAGGCCACGGAGAAAACCACATACCTAAAGCTGATGGAGAAGACCCAGCGACAGGCACTGGTCTGTATTACGGGGGCGCTGAGGTCCACTCCAACCAAAGCATTAGAACACATCTTAGGTGTCAACCCTCTGGACATCCAAGCACGCCTTCTGGCACAAAAGACCGCCCAACGTCTATGTGCGACAGGCACAAAGCTATGGACACAGCATAGTTGGTAGAGAGATCAATAGTAGCACGGACTACATTACCCCAAAGGTCAACCCAATATGCACATCTGCACTATTGGGACCAGAAGACTGGCGTACAGGACTGGCCCAAGAAGCAACACACCTCTTTACAGACGGCTCAAAGATGGACCTAGGAGTCGGAGCCGCCGTATACTGTGCAGAGCCAGAAATAAAGCTCTCATACAAACTGCCAAACCACTGCAGCATATTCCAGGCGGAAGTCTTCGCAATAAGGAAAGCAGCGTAGTTGGCGGAAATTCACGCTCCATACAACCAAATAAATATCTACATGGACAGCCAAGCGGCAATCAAGGCAATGCAAGGATACTCCATCAACTCCAGAAATGTCCTGGCGAGCAGGGAAGCGCTAGATTCCCTCAGCATCTCCAGAAAGGTGCAAATCTACTGGATTCCCAGCCACCGGGGCATCGACGGAAACGAGATGGCAGACAGTCTTGCAAAAAAAAAAATTTGTGAAAATACTACTGCCAGTGATACTAGAACATATTACACATATTATTAACACGGCTTTTACTACTTCCACTTTTCCACATGCATGGAAAATTGCAAAAATTATTCCACTTCCGAAACCCAATAAGGACTTAAGACCTGTGTCTATTTTACCATACATATCCAAAATATTTGAGAATCTGATGGCTACACAAATACAGTGCTTCCTTAATAAGAACAGGCTACTAAGTCAAAAACAGTCAGGTTTTAGGAAGAATCGTGGCTGCATCACAGCAATAACTAGTATAGTGGAGGACATCAGTAAAAAGACTGACGACAGTTGCGTAACTTTTTTAACGCTGCTTGACCACAGCAAAGCGTTTGACACTGTCGATCATGAAATTCTCTGCACGAAGCTCAAGAACATGTACAACTTCTCTACAACTGCAGCTTCCCTTCTCAGATCATATCTGAATAACAGACTGCAGGCGGTGGTCTCCGGCTCTTGCATTTCTAATTTTTGCTCAGTCACGCGTGGTGTCCCTCAGGGATCGGTTTTAGGGCCATTGTTGTTTTCTGTATATGTGAATGATCTTCCTAATGTCCTGTCTGACTGTGATGTTCATATGTACGCTGATGACGTTCAAATTTATGTTAGTAGACCCCTTATAAATATAAATGAATGTGTATTTGTAACTAATAATGTGCTTGCTAAAATCGATACTTGGGCAAAAGAGAATGGACTAGGGCTCAACCCGGCTAAAACCAAGTGTTTGGTTATTTACAAGAAGTCACTCGAAACAAGCCAGCTACCAAAAGTTGTAATTAATGACATTCCAATTAATTATGTTGAACATGCAGTCAATCTCGGCATTACATTTAAAAATAATTTAACTTGGTCCAATCACATCTCAAAAGCAACCGGTAAAATATATGGCATGCTGCGGCAACTCGCAATTTCAAAGTCGGAATTACCTGTTCATATCAAAATGCTTATAGCTAGACAAATTCTCGCGCCGACACTCTTCTATGGAGTAGAAGTTTTTGGCCACTGTGACTCTAGGGATTTTCAAAAGCTTAATGTGACACTAAATTCAATAGCTAGATTCGTATTTAATAGCAGGCGATTCGACCACGTATCTCACTTAACTCGGAGGATTTTTGACCTTGACCTGAAATCGTGGATTAGCCTTAGAACTCTGACTTTCATACATAAAATCATAACAAGCAGAGAACCCGCATATCTATACAATTTGCTAACACCCGCAGCTTCGCAGCGCACTAATAATTTTATATGCCCTAGATGGAAGCTATTGTGCTCGGAGAGACAGTTTATGATAAATGCTATTCGGCTATGGAATGATCTACCTCATAATATGAAGTCTATTGGAAGCGTAAATCAATTTAAGATAAAGATTTGGGAATACATGCAAAATAGGGAAATAGTACATTAATAGAGTTAAGTAGTTATAATATCATAAATACTTAAGTTCAAATATTCCTGTGTTTAGATTTTATAATTGTAATAACTTAAGTAAAATAGCCAAAATGTAATGTCGTGACTAGCGCTCTAATTTATAAGTGCCAATGTACTTGTAGCGCTGGGAAGGAAATTAAAGAAATTAAATTTCTGCTGACAGTCAAAAGCCGGAGTCGTACTCGGCCAAGAAGAAACACTAAACATACCTATCTCCATACAGACGCTTCATAGCAAGATGGAAGAGATAGCAGAGAAAGAAGCGGAGGTAAGGTGGGAAAACACCAGCGGATGCAGAATCTCTAAAATTATGTGCAAGACAAGAGACAAAAAACTTACGCACTATCTGCTACAGCTCCAGAGAAGAGACTGTAGACTGCTCATTGGCATACTAACGGGACACTGCCTAGCAGCCGCTCATGCGATAAAGCTAGGCATAACAACAGAGGACACCTGCAGGAAATGTATGGAACCTGGAGTCGCAGAAACTCTAGAACATCTAATTTGCAGCTGCCCAGCAATTGCCACGACAAGATTACAAATTCTGCACACCCCACGGTTCTCTTCTTTGGAGGAAGCGGCCAAGGGACCCCCAAAACAGTTATTGGCATTTGCCAAAACGACAATAATCCTCCTGGACTTCTAAGACAAACGTACCCAAATAATCACCCGGCCTCATTAAGGACCCTAAGGTCTGTGTGTGACCCCATCTGGGGTCAGCCGGAACTACCTACCTACTTACATATATCAGTATGCAATGCCAGCAAACGCGAATCTGAAAAGAACGCTTTGAACGAAATTCGGTGGTTGCTTCAAACCGTTCCATTCAAAAAGTAGCCAAACTAAGCAAGTCGCATTTTGGCTAAGCAGGCCATATCTCCTAAAGTATTTCGAACTTCAAAAAACCCTTTTAGGACAATATTCTCAAATATCCAAGCTATAAAAATATGCAAAAAAAAAAAAATTTCGCCAACCAGCACGCAGGAAACTGAATATCTGCTTACGTTAGCGTCGTGACATGTGGTGACACACCGTGACACCGTCAAATTCCGTTCACTTTAAAATGAGCTATCAGAAATATTTCTAAAAAGTCTTCCAGCGAAGATATTTAATTTTGAATACACTACTTTCGACCAGGTGCTGCGTTTCACTTACGTGCAAGATGTTGTGGGTTCGCTTCCGCCTCGGAACATCTAATGAAAAAGTATTTTCTTTTGAAAACTTAGACACACGGTCATCTTCACTAGTTATTGGTGCCAGCTTTGAAGTCATTTGAAATATTCGAATTCAGCGCTCTCTTCTGCGACACTTAGAAGCACTCAAGATACGAGATTGAGAGGAGTTTGTCTTGGTCCCTTTAGGTTGATTAAGGGCAAATATTTATTTATGTTTTAAAAATCTTTTCTTAAAAAATCGTAGAGCTGCTTGGGATAGTTTAATTTTAAGCAGAGGAGTAATGCTGTATAGCAATATTAAAGAGAAGTCGAACAATAAAACAGGTTCTACATTGAATTTGTCTAAAAAGGCACAAAAACGGCATTTTAAGCAGCATCAAGTTCAAATTACTATAAAACTAGACGTGATTTACAAAAGATTTAGCACTCTAAAATAATCTAGAATCTCCTACAACACCCCCAAGTAGGGCTGCAAAACTATCGATGTTACTATCGATAGTATCGAGGTTTTCAAAATGGTCCGATGTATCGATGTTAAAAATTGAACATCGATATATCGGATGCTTCACTGCATCAGTGCTGCCAGATTTTTTGGGTCCATTTTTACAATTATTATTAGTTGAAATACGACAAAATTTGATTAATAAGCAAAAAAAAAAAAAGGTCAATTTGGTTAAACACAGCATTATCAAACCGAAATTTGTGTTCCAAAGTGCAAATAAACGAAACCAATAAAAAATAATGCAATAAAAAAAAACCAATGGCTAGACGAAAATAATTCGCAATAAGCCAATTTCTTCAAAAGACAACATGTTAATGGAAAAGACTCAATTTAAAAAATAATATTTACCATCAAAAATCAAATATGTGAATGGAAAAGACTTAATTTTAATGTTAAAAAATAATTATCTGTGAATTGAAAAGACTTACATTTTATGTTTATTTAGTTTTAAGAACCAATTAATGAAGCAATTGTTTTTGTTCTTCTAATTTTAAGATATGAATATTAATGAGTGAGATTTGAATTATGAAGACATAATTTTTGTTTTTTAATTTTAAGAAATGAGCCTTTATATTTGTTTTTTTTAATATTAAGAAATAAATTTGAATAAAAAAGCTTTAAATTGTGAAGACCTAATTTTTGTTTTTTTGAATTAAAAAAAAAATGAAAATATAAATTTTGTTCGTTTATTATTAAGAAATTAATAACATTATTTTACACAAACAAAATTAATGTTTGCCTTTTCTATATTTTTCTTAATATAGCATAAGATATATGGTATTTACCGCAATCTAAAATATTTGGAAAATTTTCGATGTTTTAACGATATATCGATGTTTTTTTGTAAAACATCGAGGTTTTGAAACATCGAAGTTAAAAACTATCGATGTACCCACTATCGATAGTTTTGCAGCCCTACCCCCAAGATACTGAAAAAAGTATAATTTTGTTGACTGGTGTTATTCAGGTAATATCGAATAAATGCTGTTGGTCTCTATCGAGTATGTCCTAATCAGAACGAAACGTTTAACGAACCGTTCGCGAAAGCTAAGAAACGATTCATATGTTTTGTAGCTGTTACTCTAGTCAGGGAAAACGAAACCACTAACTTTATATTGCCGAAGAGCGCAAACGAAACGATTGGAATATTGTTCTCCCAACAGCTGCACTGCCTTGGAACGTTTCGGAACGACACAACAACAAAGCTGAGAGAAACAAAGAAGTAAGCAACAGAAAAAACAACAACAATACAAATACAAATACAAATTGAGCAGCAAACGTTTCCGAACTATTCGCGCTCGTTGCATATCGTTCCGATTCCCTTTGTCCGCAAATCAAGATGAGAGCATTACGCTTTACGTTTAGTTTGCTCTCACGAACGCCAACTGAACAGAACTCATTTTTTGTTACAGTTACTTTTCTCGGGTTTTGTTAGTATTTCGCTCCTGTGCAAAGAAATAAACGAAACGATTCAGAAACGTTTCGTTTCGTTTGTTTGCCCGCTCTGGTCCTAATCTCTCTGATTGTAACATATCGTTTTATAGGCATATCTTTAACCGTTATTATTACCTTTGTCTGGGAAGGGAACTTAGGACCTTGTACTTAACACTTACGGCGTCACCTTAACGCAGGCGACCATCACAACAAAGAAAGATTAAGCAAGCACGAAGACCGGTGTTGCAGCAGATGCATTTAAGTTTTGTTTGTACAAAAAAATCACTTAAGCTTTGAAATTGCACAAGTGGCTTGCTAATTGCCAGTGGGCGTCCAATTGTGTGTGTGCGTTTATTTGATTTGTGTGTATTGTATGTGTATTTTACACATTTCAACAAACCACTTAACCCGTTCGACAGTTAAGCACACAAGAAATTATTTTCTCATTACAAACATCCTCCTGCCCTTTGGAAATCATTTTTTTCCTTGAATGTTTAGCAAACTTTAAGTTCAAATTGATATTTATGTTTTATGTTAAAGTAGACAAAAACACAACAACCGCAAATTTAATACATTTATGAGAGAAAATTGTGTCAAAACGGACATGACATTAAATTCTATTTCCGTTTTAGCCACCCACAGCGGTTAGCTCGTACAGAGAGAGCTGAGACAGAGGTTAGCAAATAGCAGTTTGAATTAGCTGTACAATTTATTTCATTAATAATCGAAATGATATTTGAAAAGTGTCATTTGACTCGAAAAAGTGGGCAGTTGATTAGAAATTTCTTAAATCTCTCCTCCTCCTCTCGAGGGGAAGTTCAACTGCTCAACTGATCTTTGTGTTTCTTTTCAAATTGATGTGACTCGTGTTCTACTGTTTCCACACTCAAGTCAAATCTGGCAACAAAACAACAAAAGGCATATTTTACAAAAAATTTTACTTTACACATTTTCCTGACTGCCATGGAGGATCCACGCCAGCGTCAACTCCGCAATCTGGTGAACACTGTGCGATTTACCGCCCGATGCAAGACGTTCAACTTGCAGCAGGTTGAGACCGAACATAAGCGGCTTCAGTATTATGTGGACATGCGAATGGTGTCCAATAAGCGGCTCGACCAACTTTCCAAGGTGCGCAGCTTTCAGATGCTGTTGGTGCAGTCCAAACGTCAGTGGCGCACTCAATGTGGCGTATTGAAAAAATTTCTGGAGCACAATGCGGATCTCAAGGATACGGAGATCTATGGAGAGGCAAAGAAACTGCTGGAAGAGATGGGAGCAACTAAATAAAGCCGCGTTAGCCGCCGCCACTTAGTACCATAAGTCTCTTGTCTCTTCTTTCCACACTGTCGTTTTGGTCAGAAAAACAAACCGCACGCTGAAGGACCCAACTAACTGCCAGCCGCTTCATGGGAAAAGTGCTAGAAACAAGCAGGGGCGGGAGCAGGAGCACAGGTCCAGCTCCGCCTCAAAAATTAAAATAAAGTGCCAAGAAAGTAACAACAAGAGGGTGCAAGAGCAGCATCTTGAAGTTGGCCAAAGCCAAAAGCAGCCTCGGCAGCGGCAACTTCCGTTTATGCCAGCACACAACCACTTCTTGTTTCCATTACTTTTCCTTTACTTCTTCTTCTGTTTAATTTTTGTTTTTTTGTTTTTGTTTTTTTTTTGCGGAAAACTGTTGGCAGTGCGTGGGCGTCTCTTTTAATAATTTTTAACTCATTTTGCACTCGGCGAAAAACAACAACAACCATTTCACCTTTTGAGCTCGTTTCAGACCAAAGTGAAAAGTTGTGCGGCCCCAAAAGTCGACTGAAAAACATAAAACTTTTCTTGGACATTGCATTTGGGTTAAAAGGCAAATTATGTAATTGAAGTGGCTTAAGAAAAACGCGGCTTACAAATAGAAAAACCCAGGCAAAGGTAAGGCAAAATGGTCTATTTGGGATTGTGTAAAAGTGAACTACAAAAGGTGCACGAGAGTATACAGCGAGAGTATATAGCACAGATCTAAGAGATGGTTGGTGTTTGAGTAACAAAATTTACTCAAAAGACTTCCTGTACAAAAGAAACTGGTTCGGTTAGTTTAAAGGAAAGATTTGAAAAAGTAGTGTAAGTTAATTCTGTTCGATTTTCTATCTTATTACATAAATCCCTCGCGTATTGAGTCGCTAAAGATGATGTCAGTATCCGATTGAAATCGTTCGAGGAAGACTTTTTGCGGACTGCGTTTTCAGCAAATTCGTACGATTTTAGTTTAGAGCGCTCCGAAATTCGGCAGTTTTTGTCATCGATAATGTTCCATTCCCAACTTGTTCTGTGTCATTTCACATAACAAAAACAGCTGATGAGCGCCACTACTCATGATATCGATAGTCGTATATCGATATATACCATGGCCAAATCGCAAATATTTGTTATTGTGAGCAGTTTTCCATCTCGCTCCATTTTGTGTATCTCTATTTAATAATTGTTTAAAATATTGCCTCAATGCTAATTGAGTGGATGAGTCCGTAAGACAAATCTAAAAAGGTTAAAGAACTGAATAAAAATAGTTCCGTGGGCTGTCCGTTTGTGCATCAACCTATATTTTGCATTTACTTTTCATTTCACGGACTCAGATGTCGCCGGTTTAAAAACGGAAAAACCTTGCGAATTCCGAATTTCGCAAAATTTTTGCGAATGCGAAAATGGGAGCATGGCTGTTTATGTAGGTTTTTTCGAACTTTTCCAAATATCCAAAGAATTTCCTAAAACTGAAAGCTAAAAGACAAAAATAATAATATGATCTGGGGCTCAATATTATATATATTCTCATAGGCCGTTATACAAAATATCAAACTGATATTTTCGAGCATATAAAATCAAAATTTGAATGTCTTTATTTTCAAGAAAATAAAAAATATATTCAAAATGATAGGTTAAGTATCCTATACCAACTACGTGTAAATCATTTTGTTTTTATTTCTAAGTATTATAAATCATTTTAGGGAGTCAGAATACATCAAATTAGAGAAACGCTTCTCTTTTCCAGAAGAGATCACATGGGAAATTTCATTCAAAAGTTTATTTTCCCAACTCAAAGAATAATTTTCCAATTTATTTGGCCCATAGAGTTTTTAAACCAAACTTCACCCAACTTATACTTACTTAATTTACGATCTTGCAGGTGAATCTTCCAAGGTTTTTAAAATAACTCATATCTTTTTGGCCCATTGAGACTGCAAACCCAATGGGGAGCAGATTGGATCAATAATAATGTGCGGCCTTGGTATAGCTTGACGAATTTTTCCAATTCGGAAATGAAATCGCAAGTTCATTCGCATAGAAACCGAGTTTCAAATCAAATGAAAAAAAGTTTCCTTCATACTATACAAAAATTTCGAGGAGTTTTTTCCATACAAGAAATGTTACGGACACTACACAGTCCGAGGATCAAAGTTATTTCTATGCCAAATTTTAAACAATTTTCCCACCCCGGGAGCGAACTTTCCAACAACCGAACATCACATTTCAGATTAGTTCGATAACACTATTGTACCGAACCGTGCTTTATGTCGATCAGATAAATAAACATATTTTTATACTCTGTACCGAAGGTACATAGAGTATTATAAGTTTGTGCAAAAGTATGTAACATCCAGAAGGAAGCATCTCCGACCCCATAAAGTATATATATTCTTGATCAGCATCAACAGCCGAGTCGATATAGCCATGTCCGTCTGTCCGTCTGTCTGTCCGTATGAACGCACAGATCTCAGAGATGGTAAGAGATAGAGGTTTGACATGTATGGGACATATGCTTCTTATGTCTGCAGGCAAATCAAGTTTATTTTCAATTTTGGCCACGCCCCCTCCCGCCCCCGCAATTTAGAAAAAACGTCATATCTCCCACAGTTTTGAAGATAGATGGCTTGTTCCTTCTGGACATATTTAGTTATTAGGATAACTTATCGATCCGCCAAAGAAATGAAGAAGATCGGATGAACGGTTTTCGAGTTATGATCAAAAGACAAATTTTCTTGGTACAGAGTATGTTATAGTCGGGCTTGACCGACTTTCTTTCTTGGTATATACCGATAAAAGAGACCGATTTCCAAGTGCAAATGTTTGTTTTATTTATAATGATTGTTTATGTATATGCGATAATCTAATCTTTTAATTTCAGGTATCAATTGAGCGGGCATTTTCCCACCTTAAGTTAATCCTCTCTGAAAACCGCAATCGCCTTAATCAAGATACGTTGGAAAACATTTTATTGGTCAAACTCAATCCATCATTTATTGATCGGGCAGTTGAAGACTTGCCAATTTTCGAATCTGAAGAATAAACAATTCTTACTTGTGCTCTAAAACAAATTTACATAATTAATGATCGTAGTAGGTTCTGGTTTGGCTTATAATTACTAGTAGTCTATTTTTCAATGCCAACTTATTTCACAGATTTCCGATGTCGTTAGTAAAAGTTGATAGTCAAGTCAAGTCAAGTCAACTGAAACAACTAAATAGTCAATAGTCAAATGTAACAAAACGACTAATGACTAACATTTAGTTTAGTTTTTGTTCATATCTCTAAGCCTAGTTGATCAAATTATATTTTATGAACACTATTTCATTTTTAGTTTTTATGATTTGATTCCGTAGCCGTAGTCAAAAAATCATTTTGACTTAGTCAATAGTTAAGTCATTGAAATCAGGGCTGCAAACCCATCAAATTTTTTGGATCTCCGGCTCGCGGGTTCGTTTCAAAATTTACCAATGGTTCAGGTTCAGAATTTTGAGGTTCAAGGTTTTTGGGCCAAGGTTTTGGTTCGAACCTTGGTTCAGCCCATGCTTTATACACGTTTATATGGTAATCGACCTAAAACCGACATAAACTGTTAGGGAATTGTCTCAATTTTGGGTTGGGATGTGATTTTACAATACTTCATATAAATAGAAACATTTTCACACAGCTCATGACCATCAAAGCAATGACATATAAAGTATAAAGTTTTGTGCCGAAATAAAAACTTCGATGTGCTGGATACAGCTCTTAAAGTAAAATGCAATTTCATAGTCCACATACGAAAAGTGTTTCTACAGTAATGCGGATAGTTCCATCAGGATAACAGAAGAAGTCACTGGGAAATAGCCGAAATTTTAGGTTCGGAACGGGTTCAGGTTCAGCTTTAATATCTTTAGAGGTTCGGTTCAAGGTTCGGTTCACAGTAATCTGAAAGTCGGAATTCCGAGTTCGAGCCGGTTCGGTTCAAAACCGGTTTGCAGCTCTGATTAAAATTAATATTTTAAGATTAAATTGATATTTTATACTGTGCTTATGTCACACTAAACCAAAATTATATTGGAAATGACAGGTTAATCATCCTATACAACCTGCACTCCCGTCCTGCTTCTTTGGCTAGGTATTATAAGTATTTTTAGAGACTCAGAAAACAACTTATTAATAATTTTGTTTTACTTTTTTTACTTTACCAACTTGACTGGGGTTTGAACTCAGTTCTTCTTCCACTTGAGGATGTACGCAATGTAATTTTTCGGGATTTCCATGGGCTCAGTCTGATACCAAACGAACATCGAGCATTTTTTGAAGGATACAGCGCTCGAAGATCTTGCCAAAGTTGGAAACGAGGCTAATAGGATAAAAATTATTCTTCACTTCTTCCTGGCACACACGGACGGACAGTCGATGGAACAGACGGACATGGTTATACCGCCTCGACTTTTGATGCTGGACCAAAAAAATATATATAAGGTTGTCAAAAAAGTCTTGCGGTATTTTTATTGAATTTTCAATTGTTCATAAAATTGGTTATTTAAGTCAAATATGCGCCGTTTTGTTCGATGACGAGTTGTGTGGCCAACTTCCGACTACCAAGCTCGTTCGCCATGGACAGAAATAGGTGGTAATCACTTGGTGCGAGATCCGGAATAAACGGTGGATGCAAAAGAACCTCCCATCCGAGCTCCCGGAGCTGCTGGCGCGTCACCAAAGATGTGTGTGGCCTGGCGTTGTCCTGATGGAAGACAATTCGGCCTCTGTTGATCAAAGATGGCCTCTTCTGCATGAGTGCTGCATTCAAGCGGTCCAGTTGTTGGCAGTACAGGTCCGAATAGAGCGTTGATTCCCTGCCAATCCCACCAAACACACAGAAGAACCTTCCTGGCCGTCAATCCAGGCGTGGCCACCGTCTGGGCAGCTTCACCGCTTTTCGACCACGACCGTTTGCGCTTCACATTGTCGTAAGTGACCCACTTTTCATCGCCAGTCACCATCCGCTTCAAAAACGGGTCGATTTTGTTGCGATTCAGAAGCGATTCGCATGCATCCATACGGGCCAAAATGTTTTTTTGCGTCATGTCGTGTGGCACCCATACATCGAGCTTCTTTTTGAATCCAAGCTTCTTCAAATGGTTTATAACGGTTTGATGACTCATGCCCAGCTCTTGGCCGATGCTACGGCTGCTACTATGCCGGTCTCTTTCGATCAATTCAGCGATTTTATCGCAATTTTCGACGACAGGCATTCCGGTCACCTCTGCACCAGAACGAAAACGTTGAAACCATGGTTGTGCGGTGGAAATGGAAACTGTATCGGGTCCATAAACTGCACAAATTTTATTGGCAGTATGAGATGCATATTTGCCTTTATCGTAGTAGTACTGTAAAATATGACGTATTTTCTCTTTATTTTGCTCCATGTTTGCGACGCTATAACTCACGAACGACTAAGAACAAACAACAATAAATCAAAGAAAGAGCGTGAAAAGAGCTTTCCAAAAAGCTCTAGCGTGAACCGATGCGACGAATACAACTAGAACTACGCGCTTGCAAGGACAAGCTTGCGGAAATACCGCAAGACTTTTTTGACAACCTTATATATACTTTATAACATCGGTGATTTTTTCTTCTGCACGAATTTAGTATACACTTTTTTACAGTAAAAGTAACTAGTATAATCAACCTTATGTGGGAGCCACTTAACCTTATGTGATCGGAAAGGGTTAGCTTGGTCGGGTTGGTCAAATATTAATAATAATTGGCTAGTCGACAAGCTACAATCAGTTACTTACACTACAGGCCGGAAGTATTTCAAGTTTATGCCAAAAAATGTGCAATCTAGCCCACTATGCAACGTATAAATTTTCCGAATTAACCACCAAATATAATTGGTTCGAAACCAAGCTAATGCTTCATTACCCAAAAACTTTACTGCGGAAAGTGAAAGTTTATTTAAGGTGGCCATCTAATCCTTGCTATTTTTTTTTAGGGATCTGGCAGCTGCAGCTTCAACGCACACTGGCGCCATCTGTGGCCGAACCCAAAAATAATTCGCCTGGCGCCACTGCGCACAGTTTTTAGTGTTGCCAGATCAAAGGCAAATAATCGAACCAGTATTTGGAAACCAGTATTTAGGTATTTTGCGGCCCGGCAGATGGCGCCCGTATATATTTACAAATGGCGCTAGTAATTACTTAGGATGGGCGCCAAACTTGAAGTTTTAGAGGAAGGAATAATGATATGTTGATTTGAGAGATTGTGAGTCACTCCATGCATGGCTTGTGCTATGAATACATCCGACTGAGCACAGCAGGCCAAATCCATTCGATCTTATTTAGATTTTCAGAGTTCTAACTTCATTTCCAAGGTGTTGATTCACTTTACAGTTCTCCCAAATAAAGTCTTAAAAGTCTTCTTTAACTTCCTCCCACTTGAGTTAACCGACAAAAATTGAGTTTTACTGCAGCAAAATATAAAATTCTCTTCAATTTTTAGAACAGAAAAGACCTTAAACTGTAGAAGATCACCAGCAATGCAAGTAATCCTTGTGGTATGCCTGAGACAGCCGCTGATCCAGACTTCTTCTTGGGATAATACACTGTTTTCTTGGACAACAAAATTACATGTGGATTCTGAGCAGGAGGGGCAGCGGCTGCGGGAATTGGCGGAGGATGAACTGGTTGATGTGCGGGATATGTAGCCACAGGAGCTGCAGCTGGAGGATATGGGAGTACTGGTGCAGGATTAGTGGGGTTCGAAATAGGTGCAGCTGGAGGATATGCGGGAACTGGGGCAGGATTAGAGTGGTTCGAAACTGGTGCAGCAGCCACATGCTGAACTGGTAGAGGTGGAGCAGGATGAGCAGGCACAGGAACTACCACGGGATGTGGTGGAGGCATTGGCATGGCTGGAGCCACCGGAACTACTACTGGATGTGGTTGGGGCATTACCGGCACCGTCTGAGCAGAGTTAGCAATGGCAGGAGCTGCCACATTGGCCTGCTGCAGTGTGGGACAGATGAGATGTTCCGTTTGGGTGTACATTTTGGGATTATTTGGATCGGGCTCTCGAACGGTTTGCTTATAACAACCATTGGCTTCGGGAGTTCCGGTCTCAACCACTCGTACCGCCTTGGACTCAGCTGCAGGAGCTGCAGCCGGAGACGGAGCAGCCTTGGCCTTACCTACCGCATGACCAATTAGACCACCAGCTAGGACTCCACCCATTAGACCCATTCCTGGAAAACAGAATATCCTGCATTTACATATAATTCCGAGCTGAGTGCCATTTCTCTCACCAAAAGATCTTTTGCGCCCACGTCCCGGTTCAGGTCTCGCTTCATTTAATGGCAACAGGCCTAGAGCTATCAGCGCCAGGAGTAGAAACACCTTAGCCATTCTTTTTCTTTTTGCAGCTCTGATCCAACTAGGCACTATGTCGGTACCTGGCTTCTCTGTCAACTAATCGCAATATTTTGCCTCGTCTTCGACTGATCCAACTGTTCGCCATCAAAAATGTTTTTCTTTTGCTCAAATATTTACACAGTTTTATACAAGATTCAGCGGTAAATGAAACGCTCATTAAAATGCAAATAGAAGCAGAAAGAAATGAGGCATGAAAAGTTAAATTTAACCTTCACGCAAGTCGGCAGTTGCGTAGTTGAAAAAATAAAACACGTTTCTGGCCATGTCTCACTCAGAACTTATTGATATGTGGTGCAGACAAAAGCTGTCAGTTGGAAATTTTAATAGCCCAACACTTTTTGCCAAAGATAATTGTAAAGTGGAACTAGGCACTAAGTTTCGTATGGAAGATAATGAGTGCCCAGTTGCTCGGACGGTGTCAAGTGGCCCCGTTTTAAGTGCCACGGTTTCCCCTTTCTAGGTGCATAATGGAAGGGATTACAATAAAAAAAAAAAAACACTGGCGATAACCGTCACTACTTGTCGCTTGGAAATTCGCCAGCCAAAGGCAATGCAGAGAAGGCTCGACTCAACAAACAAGCAGAGGCATCATGAAAAGAAACATTCTACAAGAATAGTTTTGATCCATTTGGTGCCTTGTGTGTGACCTTTCAAGCTGCAGCAGAGGAATTGTTTAGTTTTGCGTTTCATTCTTTGAAAATTGTTAGCCACTCTGGCTAACGTTTCAAACTAAACTTGGGGTATTACTTTTTAAGTTAAACAGATTACGGGTTACTTATTTATGACTTAAGAATTATTTTTATCAGGGCTGACACCTGGTTCGGAGGCGTAGTATATATTCTTGATCAGCATCAACAGCCGAGTCGATATAGCCATGTCCGTCTGTCCGTATGAACGCACAGATCTCAGAGATGGTAAGAGATAGAGGTTTGACATGTATGGGACATATGATTCTTATGTCTGCAGGCAGATCAAGTTTATTTTCAATTTTGGCCACGCCCCCTCCCGCCCCCGCAATTTGGAAAAAACGTCATATCTCCCACAGTTTTGAGGATAGATGGCTTGTTCCTTCTGGACATATTTAGTTATTAGGATAACTTATCGATCCGCCAAAGGAATGAAGAAGATCGGATGAACGGTTTTCGAGTTATAATCAAAAGACAAATTTTCTTGGTACAGAGTATGTTATAGTCGGGCTTGACCGACTCTCTTTCTTGTTTTATATTATGATAAAATTCGATATATCAAAGATTCGCACTGTTTTTAAGAAGTTTCGAGCTACCACAATCTTAAAAACCAAATATTTATGACCTAAGAACAAAAACAGCTTTGCAAACAAAAACATTACAAAATTTAAGAATCTTCAATAGAAATTAATGAACCAAAGCATAAATGATTCTTTACCAAGTTCATCTTCTGATGACGATGAAGTAGAAAATAATACAAGAAGTGACAAATATTAGATCGCTAAACGATATCATTGCTCCTTTTGACAGAATTCAAAGATTGCCTGAAAGCTCTTATGGTTTTAAGAATTGGGAAAACTATCATTGTAAAGAAATTAATAATGCCCAATTTGATTTATTAGATTTCCTGCAACCCCGGTTTGAACCAGAACCTGGGTTTAGCGACCTTTAAAACCCGCTCCATGAACCCGAACACAAGATTGTTCGAGGGTTCGCAACCTGGAGTGAACACCTCCTAATTATACTCTGTACCGAAGGTACATAGAGTATTATAAATTTGTGCAAAAGTATGTAACATCCAGAAAGAAGCATCTCCGACCCCATAAAGTATATATATTCTTGATCAGCACCAACAGCCGAGTCGATATAGCCATGTCCGTCCGTCCGTCTGTCCGTCCGTCCGTCCGTCTGTCTGTCCGTATGAACGCACAGATCTCAGAGATGGTAAGAGATAGAGGTTTGACATGTATGGGACATATGATTCTTATGTCTGCAAGCAGATCAAGTTTATTTTCAATTTTGGCCACGCCCCCTCCCGCCCCCGCAATTTAGAAAAAACGTCATATCTCCCAAAGTTTTGAAGATATATGGCTTGTTCCTTCTGGACATATTTAGTTATTAGGATAACTTATCGATCCGCCAAAGAAATGAAGAAGATCGGATGAACGGTTTTCGAGTTATAATCAAAAGACAAATTTTCTTGGTACAGAGTATGTTATAGTCGGGCTTGACCGACTTTCTTTCTTGTTTTCTTTGAGGTTTACAAATTTATTGCTTATGTTTTAGTTATCGAATAGATCTCTGTTAAGTAGTACTTCATTGTACCTACTGTAATAATAAGATAATCAAATTAATCTTTACCGAATAATATTGAAAATATGTCTTCAAAAAATGATCTAAACTATGGTGTTTTATTAGCGCTGGAATATTCCTAGTCCTTTTGGTCTCGGGTTAGGCCGGCGGTTGAAATGCGAGCATCTAACAAGCTTATCCCAAACAATTTATGGAAATCACTTTGGTGTATAATTTAAGGGACATTCAATGAATTGCGCTTTCAAGAAATGTTGGTCAAAAATTGTGTGTCAAAAAAGTCTTAGGGCCGATTTCTAATCTTCTACAGGGTTGCCCATATTCGACGGACCCATCTGGCAACGCCATAACTTTTGACAGAGATGTCAGATCGCTTAATGACATACCGCGTTTGAAGCGTCAGTCCAAGCAGATTTTTACCATGGAACAATACACGCCACGCGAGCGCTCTGAAATAGTTGAAATTTACATTCAACAGAACAAGTCAATTGTGAAAACTCAACGTGCTTTTAAAAAATTACCATTTCACATTGAATGGGACCGTAAATAAGCAAAATTGCCGTATTTACGCCACTGAAAATCCTCAGGAGATTCAAGAAGTGCCTCTTCATGACGAAAAAGTCACAGTTTGGTGCGGCGTTAGTGCGAAAACGGTCATTGGGCCGTTTTTCTTCCAAAATGAAAATGGCCATGCTGTTACCATCAACCAGGAGCGTTATCGCGACATGATGACCAATTTTGTGATGCCAATTATTCGTCGAAAGCGTATGAGGCAGTTCTGGTTTCAACAAGACGGCGCTCCACCGCACACAAGTCGCATAACAATCGATTTTCTGAAGAAATTGTTTCCGGGCCGTTTGATGTCGGAAAGTGGTGATTTGGACTGGCCACTGCGTTCGCCCGATTTGACGCCGCCTGACTTCTTCTTGTGGGGATATTTGAAGTCAAAGGTATACGTTAACAAGCCAAGGACCGTAGAAAAGCTCAAGGACAACATTCGTGAAGAAATAGCCGCTATTCCGGCCGAAATGTTGGCGAAAACGATGGAAAATGCTGCAAAAAGGGCACAATACGCCATCAACGCCAGAGGCGGCCATTTGAGAGATATCATATTCAAAAATTGATGTAAACAAATCACCTTGGAACAAATTAAATGATTAAGATTGCCAACCGCCAAATTTTTATTTTTTTCTTTGATTTTTTAAAAAAAAACATGGGTCCGTCGAATATGGGCAACCCTGTACATAGAGCTATCTGTCACATGAACCTACAAGTAACAGAGCAATATCTATGTTTATCTAACACATAGCAGCTATGTTAAAGATGTGAAATCGGAATGCATGCCAGAACTGGATCTGAACTGATTTACTACCCCAGAAAACATTGACTATGGTACAAATACATTTTTGTAAGGTCTGCCAACACTTGGTTACCTAACTTGGCATAGTTCGGCCTTTCTAACTTTACCCAGAAAGCCATGAACAACGTTTTGAAAACAGCTCCCTACCTTTGCTTGGTCTTTTATTGGATTCAATTTTGAATATGTGGACCCATAAAATGCACTCTTTTATTTTTGAATGCATGGGACCTAAAATGTCCATACTTTATTTTTTAAAAAACTTAGGATTTTGTATGTCATTTGCGGCTACGTATCTATTTATGAAAAGAAATTCTTTTATATTCTTCTATTAAAAACCCAATAAACCGCGTTTCCCTGCGTTTCTACCTTTTAAAGTTACCTGCTAATCGCCATAGTTTTCGTACACAGTGTTTGGTCATAAAATTTCACAACTTTTTTCGTCTTTTTATTTGGTCACTCAATGGCTACAAATTGTAGAGCAACTTGTTCGAATCGGCCGGGTGTGCCTTCCAGCAGCCTGCCAAAGTCTTTTTGGCCACTCATCGATCGCAGAGTGGATTGAGAAAATGTGCACTGCTCGGACAAGGGCACGCTTCAAAGACTCAAGAGATTAATTTTTTGGGACCGCGATAACAGCTTTCAAATTTAAGAGGGACAATTGTTAATGCGCACTTGAAATCATCTTCCAATTGATGACAAATATTATTAATATTATGATAGATATGTCGTGCTCTCCTTAAGGGCGTAGGCAGGATTCAAAATAGGGGGCGGCAAAACGTATCGTTTTACTGAAACTAAGTTGGTGGAAATGACGTTTATTATTCCTTAAAGTAGACTCTAACTCCAAGTCTCTGTATAGTCGTAGCAACCTATTTAATTCGATGAGCTAAGTTAGGTAAGTTAGATTCTAACGAATCTTTGTAAATCTTTCTGCACAATAAACTTCTCATTTTCTTTCACAGTTTTTCTGTGAACACTGAGCATTCACAGTCCTGTAAACGAAAGTGTTTTTTAGTTTGTAAATTAATTAATATATTTATATTATTTTTTATTTACCATTCAAACGGTTTTCCGTTCACAAGTTTTCACCTTTCTCAATGTGCTGAATGCTCTTTCGATCGAAGATGTATGTGGAACAAGGAAGAGCTATAGCAATACGAAGAGCTATCATTATTTTTGGAAAAAATACATCCGTTTCATATACAATATCGCACAGCTCAAGTTTCTTCAGATCCGTTCTTTAGATAGCGTGTGATTTATAACTCTATAACTCAAATATAATATTTAATGAATTCTTTGAAATCATACCACTTACACTCGGAATTGTCCCAGAAATCTCTAGATATTTTCGTATAAACGGTCTTAATTTGAACTAAAGCTGTTGCATTTAAAATGTGATAGATTTCAAATCGATTGTTCAAGGCCAAGCAGATTTGATGCGTACGGCTTGACTTCTAAGAAGTTCTCTTAATTAGTTTAAAATTCTAGAGGTTTCTGGGAAAAGCCCCATTCAGAAATTTTGAAGAGTTTACGTGCAGAAATAATTTACGGAAGTCAGCAGCTGTTTTAATCAGAGCTGCAAACCGGAACCCGGAATTCCGACTTTCAGATTACTGTGAACCGAACCTTGAACCGAACCTCTTAAGGTATTAAAGCTGAACCTGAACCCGTTCCGAACCCAAAGTTTCGGTTCGGTTCAACAACAATTATAAATTTGAACTATTTCCCAGTAACTTCTTCTGTTATCCTGATAGAATTATCCACATTACTGTGGAAACACTTTTCGTATGTGGACTACGAAATTGCATTTTACTTTAAGGGCTGAATGCGCAACTTCGAAGTTTTTATTTCATCACAATACTTTATATAAGTAAAAACACATTGTCATTGCTTTGATGGTCATGAGCTGTATGAAAGTGTTTCTATTTATATAAAGTATTGTGAAATCCCATCCCTACCCAAAATCGAGACAATTCCCTAACAGTTTATGTCGGTTTTAGGTCGATTACTTTATAAACATGCTATGCTATATACATGCTATATACTATATATATATTGGCTGTACCAAGGTTCGAACCAAAACCTTGGCCCAAAAACCTTGAACCTCAAAATTCTGATCCTGAACCATTGGTAAATTTTGGTTCGAACCAGGGAGCCGGAGATTCACGAAATTTTTTGGGTTTGCAGCCCTGGTTTTAATATAATAAATGCATTTTAATCCTCGATACGTACCCAACTTCGTTATGATCTAAAAAATAATTGCAACAAATTAATTTTTTTGGCATTCGCCAACTCTTAATGGTATAAATCTTGTGTTAATTCAATTTGTTTTACTATGTTTAAAGGGGAGGCTAGTACTTGTGTGGGGATTATATATTTGAGCGTATTACATTCCATTAATATATTTATACTAATTAGTATTATATTAGCTTGGAGGCTTAATATTACCAGCTTTTTGGTTGGCTAAAACAAGTTTAAGAGTAGAAAGTATTGTTTCCTGAGTTGCATTAACTGGAAGGATCCTTAAAATTATGGATGTTCCAAATCCTTAATGCAGAATCTTGGGACAATCTTTAAGCTCCTCTATACTAGACAATAGCCTAAAAACTTTCTAACATAAATTTGCAATATTTATACCAAGTAAAAGGACGATTAATTTTGCCTTAAATTTCATGCCTTAAGTCATAAAGCTAACATCTCTTTATATCATAGCAGATCACTTAGACATCGGTGATGTATCATTCATTGTGTCAGACTTTAACTGGAGGCTAAACGTGTGATAAGCTGTTCGGAGCCGTGAAAGTCAGTCGGGGAGCACACATCCAAAGACATCGCCAGCTTCCATCCCATGCCAGGCCACATGCGGTCGCGGTCATATTTTTGGTCGTATTATAAATGACTGAATGACTGAACTGCCTGTCATGTTTTATCTCTATTCCCGTGCATTTCTGGACCCACTCGCACACACAGACAGCTTGTAGTGGGCGGGGGCGTGGCAATTGCCGGCGTGTCTGCACATTTTTTCTTTTTTTTTGTTGGCCAAACAACATGGTGATGATAATGGCGCTTGCAGGCCGACTGACGTTTCTAACAAAGTGACTCGCATTAAGGATAATAGAGGCAACTAAAAGCAAAGCCACAACAACATGAAACAAAGCAGAGCCCGAGCAAGGAGAATGGACGATGACTGCCAGCGATTTGCGCATCATTATCCTTGGGTTCTTGGCCGCCAGGCCTGAAGATGTCCATCAAGCGAAAGCGGCTGAAAGGAAGACAGAAAACTTGCAATGCTGCCGCTTGCCCTGTTATCCTTGCGCATCCTGCCGCTGACATTTTTCGTCGTCGTCATCATCTCGCTTGGCCTTAACGAATGATTTATGGTGGAACTCAAGCGTCGCTTCCCCCTCGCAGAGTAATGGTTGTCCGTGCAATTGACAATTGTCCTTCGCGTGGCACACACACACACACACACACGCACACACACACACAACCTGCTCCAAAACTAAACAAATATTTGTTAAGCAAATTAAAGTTGCTTCTCACTTTCACAAATTGCTGGCAAATCCCTTGAAAACAAATGACTTGAGATATTTCAGAGGGCACAGGCGAGCATTGCGATGCAGGTCCGAGATGTCGGACGGCTTTGGCATGATGCGGCAGTTTTGCGCTCCAACGCGCCAAAATCTAAAAATCTTCTGTCATCATTAGTCAAATCTTTAAGCCGATTGAATCAATATGGCAGACGAAAGGAACTGGCTGTGTTAACATAAACCAAGTTGCGTGTCCTTTTTCCAAAAAAAAAAAATAAAGGAGAAGCAAAATGAAGTGGAATGCATCACGTGCCATGTGCTATAGCCGCAAAGCAGCTGCCATTTTAGCCAGAAACAAAAAAAGGAGCTCGCGACTGACTGTAGGATACCCTGTACCTGTACGGGTCCAGTGTCCAGCCAACCACTCCGCCCTAATTTTAGACAATTATTTCTTGAAAAACCTGGAAAATTAGAAAAAGGATCTGTCATCTTTAGAATCAACAAACAGAAAACAAAATTGTTCTTTTAATCAAACCTGCTGTTGCATACTTTTCCACATGTCTAGCATACCCTCTAATACAGCATATTAAAACTCACATAAACAAATATCTCAAAGGGCGGCAACTGAGAGACACGGAAAGACGCTCGAGCTCATTAAACAATTAAAGTTGTTGTTTTTTGGCAATTCGGTTTTCCTCTGGACTTAAATCACACCACTTTAAGCTGAATGTGGACCAATAACAACACGTACTAGCACATATGGTCATTATTTTTTTGGACCTTCGACTCCATTGTTATAACTTCAAACGGCAAATGACTTATGACAGCCAGACAAAGAAAAGGCTTTTCGGTTTTCAGTGTTTTGATGGGGTGAAAGTTGTCGGAAGATATGGCGTATGACACGCATGTGTTTTGGCACTCTAAAGATATTTAGGCGAACTGGAAATGAGCCAAGCAATTGTAATCTGGTGCAAGTCAACCGATGTCGAGTATTTGTGTTGTTTCATTATTCTGGTTATGAAAAATTAACATTAAATCAAAAGAATTTCGAAAGTAGTTTCGATTTTCTTAGTAGTTTCTTACCTGTTTGTAAAAGAATCGACTCCAAGGTCGTTGAATAAGCTTAGTAAGCTTTCGACTTCCTTGAAGGCTAGCATATTCAAAGGTAAACAGGGATCCAACCGAAACAACAACCGCTATCTTTAACCGGCCAACCGAATCCATCTGATGCCTTAATCAAAACCTTAAATGCAACAATTGAGAAGTGTCTGAAGTTCATTTACATTGATCGTGACTATCCATCAAGTTCACACTCTCACATTCGCTGGTTAGGAAAGTGTTCATAAATGGAAAATTCTACCGAATTCTAGAAGGTATGCAGGTACAGGTCAGGGCTGTAAAAGAACGATTCATTTTTGAATCAATCCTGAGAATCATTCAGGCATCGAATTGACATATTTGGAATTAATTAATTTTTTCCAAAATCAGAATTTGACTTAATTCATTGCAAAAACAAGAAAGAAAGTCGGTCAAGCCCGACTATAACATACTCTGTACCAAGAAATTTTGTCTTTTGATCATAGCTCGAAAACCGTTCATCCGTTGGCGGATCGATAAGTTATTCTAATAACTAAATATGTCCAGAAGGAACAAGCCATCTATCTTCAAAACTGTGGGAGATATGACGTTTTTTCTAAATTGCGGGGGCGGGAGGGGGCGTGGCCAAAATTGAAAATAAACTTGATCTGCCTGCAGACATAAGAAGCATATGTCCCATACACGTCAAACCTCTATCTCTTACCATCTCTGAGATCTGTGCGTTCATACGGACAGACAGACGGACAGACGGACATGGCTATATCGACTCGGCTGTTGATGCTGATCAAGAATATATATACTTTATGGGGTCGGAGATGCTTCCTTCTGGATGTTACATACTTTTGCACAAACTTATAATACTCTATGTACCTACGGTACAGAGTATAATAAAGAATGGAATTGATTTTGTATTAAATCAAATGAATTAAACAAATTTGTATGTTCAATCATATGATATAAAACAGAATTGAATTAGCTTTGCTATTTAAGTCATTTTGTCACATAGCCTGTTTCTGGACAGGCGGCTTGTTGTTAAAAATTTAATTTATCGAATTTAGAAACTGACCCTTTCTGACCCTGAAGCCTTTCTGGCCAATACCAATCTAGATCAAAATGTCCCAGCGCAAACGTATTACTTCCCAAGAAGAAAAAGATTATGATTCAGGGCCATCCACCTCCAAGAGCTGCAGAGCAAAATCGGAAGACAATACCAACCAAGAATCTGCTGTTTCAACATTACTTTACTATAATTAATATGTTATGCATCAGTGGCGTACGCAGTGCTAAACACCCTGATGTGCTAAATAGTATACTACGAAAGAAGCGAATGCGTAACTATAATAAAAAAATATTGAAACCTTAATTTTATTTCCATATAGAATGAATCAGAATTGAAAAATGGGGATGAAAAATCGAAGCATAGCGATAAATATAAGAGATAAATATGAACAGCAAAACTCGAAGTCAAATTAGAACCGGTAATTGTCTAGTATAGCGGCCTACTCTCCGAAAATTCCAAAAAAAATTTCCTCGATGGACCGCGAATTATGAAGAATTTGCATGCAGAAAAAACGCGGGGGTTATCCATGGTTTCTTTTTAAACGAATTTTGAAAATTTGATTTTTTACCTAATAAAACATATGAGTTTTGAGAAATGTGTCAAACTTAATTCAAATTTAATGTCGAAATTTTTGTCTTTGACGAATATAGTGTATATTGAGTATTTAAAGCGTCACAAATGTTTACTACAAGAAAAAAAATGTGGAAATTGTTCAGCTGACTGTAAGATAGCAGTAAAAGATGACGGCAAACTATTCTTTCGGTGCCGTAAACAGTTGCCTGCTTCAACCATGGGCAATAAAAATAAAGTCAAGAAACAGTGCAATTTCAATGAAAGTATCAGCAAAAACACCTTTTTTGTTGATTCAAAACTATCCATACAGGAGATTGCCAATTTTGTCGTATGGGATACAGTTCGCTTAAAAGGTAAAATTAACTTTCTTAAATTGTAGCCTTTGTTTTTCTTCTATTTGTTTACAATTCTCACTTTAAAAGGTGAAATTCAGTATTTGGAAGACGAATTGGAATGGGCCAGGCAAACAATTATAGACTGGGAAAACTTTGTAAGGGAAGTTTATATAGATTGGTCTAAACTTGGTGGCCACGACAAAATCGTGGAAATTGACGAATCAAAAATCCGAAGGCGGAAATATAATTGTGGTCGGGTTGTGGAGGGTCAGTGGATTTTTGGTGGATTGGAACGAGAGTCCGGTAAATTTTTCGTGATTCCGGTTGTTGACCGTGGAAAGGAAACACTCTTAAAAATAATTAAGGAAAATGTAGCTGACGGATCCCGAATATTTGGCCAAGTTTATATTTTACAAACGATTCCCAAGTCACAAGGATAGGATCCATAACATCTTCCTGGCTATTGGTCAGTTATATAATCCCGAAAAAGAAAACAAGATTATTGACATTCATTTTTCTGAAGTGAGTAACGAGAAATGTGCGCCGCATGCGAACATTTTTATACTCTGTACCGAAGGTACACAGAGTATTATAAGTTTGTGCAAAAGTATGTAACATCCAGAAGGAAGCATCTCCGACCCCATAAAGTATATATATTCTTGATCAGCATCAACAGCCGAGTCGATATAGCCATGTCCGTCTGTCCGTCCGTCCGTCTGTCCGTCTGTCTGTCTGTCTGTCCGTATGAACGCACAGATCTCAGAAATGGTAAGAGATAGAGGTTTGACATGTATGGGACATATGCTTCTCATGTCTGCAGGCAGATCAAGTTTATTTTCAATTTTGGCCACGCCCCCGCAATTTAGAAAAAACATCATATCTCCCACAGTTTTGAAGATAGATGGCTTGTTCCTTCTGGTTATCAGGATAACTTATCGATCCGCCAAAGGAATGAAGAAGATCGGATGAACGGATTTCGAGTTATGATCAAAAGACTTTTTCTTGGAACAGAGTATGATATAGTCGGGCTTGACCGACTCTCTTTCTTGTTTACTCTGCGATTAAAGGGCTTAAAATCTTTTCATAATAAAAACAAAACATGCATTAAAATTGTCAAGTCCGTGTCTCAAGGAGTCCGGTCTGTTCTCGTTTCTGAGTTCCAGCGTTCGAAATTATTAAAGGTTTTGATTTCCAAAAAGTTAATTGAAAATTCAGAATAGCCCAGAGCCAGCATATGCCAGAATAGATACCAATACATTTGAAGAAAATTGTTCTTTTCCATACAAATTTACTTTTTTCAAACGAAATCATTTATCGGTTTAGACATAAGCACAAGGGCACCGCCTGGCTTTAACGTTTCAGTATCAGGACACTTGAATGATGATGAAGAATAGCACAATAGATAATTTCTTTGTAATGGGAGGGAGGAGAAGGGAGGAGAGGAGATAATGTCCAGGAGTAGAATTCTTTTAGATTTGGTTCTGAAAAACTGCGAATTATATTAATTTTATAAAAGTTTCAACTTACTCTGTGTGGGACTCGAACTCGGGACCTCTGGACTTGAACTCGATTGGAATGCCGCCTCAACCAGTTGTGCCATCGCGTGTGCTGGCTGATCGACGGCTAAAATACTACATATATTGAAAAGCCTACAGTTATTTATAAATATCTTTCTGGCATTTTGCAAAAATACGACTGCTTGTAATTCTCAAGTTGGAATTCCCTGCATAGGGAATATAAAAGGGGAAACTGAAATTCAACGAATTAATATGTTTTTAGTCAATTCAATGTGGTTTTTAGTTCATTTAAATACAAAAGTGGCATAGTAAGATCAAATATGATTGTGTTAGGTTTTACCATGCTATTTTTTCCTGAGTGTAGTTTGTATATTTAAACAATTTGAAAGCGGTAACTGAAATTTCCTTCGGCTTAAATTTCCAAAGGAAAGTGGAAGTTAATCAGTAAGAAAGTCGGTCAAAGCGAACAATAACATACTCTGTACTCTGTACCTCCCAAAGTTTGTAATTTTCACAAGTGTAAAGTGCTGCCCATCGTTGTTTCAGCCGGTGCTGCCCAGCATAAATGTTTATTTTCCCCGTAACTCTACTATCGTTCATCCAATCTCCAACATTCATTCTTTGGCGTATCGATAAATAAAATTGGTTCCTAAATATGCCCAAAAGATACGAGCCTTTGTTCTTAAGCCTCTACAAAAATTTTCTTTCAGTTTTCTTAAGAGTTAGATGTAGTTAAAGATGTCAGAGTATGAATTCTCGCATTCACTGTTTATTGTTAGCAAAATGAAATCGAATAAATATTTTTCAAAACTTGTATTCTCTTCTTTTAATTCAGTCACTAAATGGCTGCAAATCGTAGAACAACTTATTCGAAAGCGGCCGCCTTGTGCCTTCCAGCAAAAGTCTCTCTGGACACAGAGTGCCTTGGGAAATTTTCCACAGCTCATTCAATGGCGCGCTTCAAAGACTCAATATTTGGGTGTCCCGTAGGGCAAGCCATACACCCAGAAAAAAGTAGAACGAATAAGTTAAGAGCGAACGCTCTTAAAAAAATATTTATTCGTTCTTGAATCTTCAAGAATTTCGCTCTTGAAATCGAGCTAAATTCGTTCTCAGTATGATGTATTTAGGCGAGGGGACTGAGAAAAAAACAGAGAGGAGAGCAAGCACATTTGAGAGCACACAACGTTAAACTCGGTCTCTCAGTTTGCTATCGAGCGGAGAGCGCAATCGATTTTTGCACTCATGTTGCTTTGGAATTCCCAACCAGTTTTGGCATTGCTGGCATGGAGCGACGGCTGTGCGACTGCCAGTTGAAAGGCAAAGACTGATAATCCTTTAAGGTGTTATGTATTCCTCGAGCCGGCAAAAACTTGCTACATGGCTTAACAATTAGTTTTCCATGAAATAAATTTAAACAAAATTAAAAAACAACTGCTTTTAAATTGTTGTATGATTGGAATCTATGAAGCTCTTGATTTAAGAGTAAACGATCTTACTCTTGAATCTGATGAGCTCTTGATAATCGGAAGAACATTCTCGGATTTTGTCAATGGTGTATGCTCTTGATTCAAGAATGAATAACATTATATTTGAGTTCGTTTGGCACTTGATTGAAGAATTTTGCTACTTGATTTGAGAATCTTTCGTTCTTAGATCAAGTATTAAAGCTCTTGGATCAAGAAAACCGGGATCAAAAATTCATACTTGGATCAAGAATTTCGCTCTTGGATCGAGAATTTTCACTCTTATCGAAATATTGATCTCGAATACTCTTGATCAAAGTATGCGATTCTCTAATTTTTCTCTGAGTGTAGCCTCAAGAACGGTTCACAGTTTGTAGACCACTGGATTCAGGCCTGGGCTACCAGCAGTCCAATCAGCCGTAGAAATAAAGTTCGGAGCATGGTTTTTTAGCCATGTTTAAGTCGTTTTTGCCTAGTGAGCTAGAGTGGACTCTTGTTGAACGGTCCATGGCTTATTTGCAAATAATGCCGTGTTAAGAGGCTTCACAAAAAACGTAGGATTGATGCACTTTTACCGAAGTTTTTCCTCCACAAAAAGGGAGCTTGCTGGCCCCATAAAAACATTACATAAGACGGATGGCGACCTCTCTAAACTCACGGACTGGCATGAGTTCAAACGCTTGTTTTGAGGACACAGCGTACAATCAATCGTTCTGTTTGGTGAACGATTTCTCTATGGTGAACACTTTCTCTTTTTTAAACAGAATTCGACTTAGGCATTGTTTACGCACAGGCGACGCAATGCGCTTCATAATACTCTGTACCGTAGGTACACAGAGTATTATAAGTATCACAGGCAGAAGGAAGCATCTCCGACCCCATAAAGTATATATATTCTTGATCAGCATCAACAGCCGAGTCGATATAGCCATGTCCGTCTGTCCGTCTGTCCGTCCGTCCGTCCGTCCGTCCGTCTGTCCGTCTGTCTGTCCGTATGAACGCACAGATCTCAAAGATGGTAAGAGATAGAGGTTTGACATGTATGGGACATATGCTTCTTATGTCTGCAGGCAGATCAAGTTTATTTTCAATTTTGGCCACGCCCCCTCCCGCCCCCGAAATTTAGAAAAAACGTCATATCTCCCACAGTTTTGAAGATAGATGGCTTGTTCCTTCTGGACATATTTAGTTATTAGGATAACTTATCGATCCGCCAAAGGAATGAAGAAGATCGGATGAACGGTTTTCGAGTTATGATCAAAAGACAAATTTTCTTGGTACAGAGTATGTTATAGTCGGGCTTGACCGACTTTCTTTCTTGTTTTGTCATGCGTTTTGGCTTTAATGCTGTTGTGAACAAGTGACCGCTGTGTCTCTTCGTTGCACTGAGTCCCAAGTCACGTTATATGTTGATATTCACACCACGAGACATGCTTTTCTGCTTGCGCAGTGGATTTCGACGAAGCCGCTCTTTCACGGCCTTGATGGCTTGTGGAGTTCTGCACAGTGCGCGCTGAAGGCCGGACTTAGAGCGGTCTTTTATTCCATCAGTATCCTTAGACAACTATATTGTACGAGTCTATGATACACAAAGTTTCGGGTGATATCCAGTGGACGCCACATTCGAAAGATTTCACCTTTTCGTAGCATTTATGCATTTCAATTACGCCCAAGACTAAAGTGCTTTTGCCAGTACTTTTCCAAACTCGAAAAGTAGCGTAAAAACAAACAGACGGACAGACAAATTTCAATCGAGTCAGCTCATCAAGAATGCTGATCAAAAACCTACATACTTATAAAGCCATGCTCCCATTTTCGCTTTCGAAACAACTTTGCGATATGATCACCAAATCACCAAATTTTGCCGAAATCGCAATTCGCAATTGAAAACCGAAGCATGGCTGATATATACTTTAGGTGATCGGAGATGATTCCCACTATGAGTTCCAAGCTTCTGGGCAAAATTTTAACACACTTTTCAAGTGTATAAAAATGAATGAAAAAATTGTAAGCCCTTTCCTTTCCTAATGAATTAATTGCTCGAAACTATTTACAAGTTTCTAATTCCCATTCGTTGCCAATGGCGATTTCTTAAAATGCAGTCAATAAAAATATGCCATAATTAGGTGTGCAGAACTTGTTCCCATCGAGGAACGACAGTTGGAGCCCCATGGCTTAGACCCAAAGCCAAACCAGTCGCGGCACAGGTTGCAATGTTAATGACATAATTTTAAAAGCATTTCATCAATAGCCATTGGGTTGGGCTCTGTTTGCTATTAAAATGCGCTCAAAGAAAGCTTGTAAAATCCTAAGAATAGTCACAGACCAGAGTAAGTTGATTTGAAATTCAAAAATTGAGAAAGGGAATAATTTAAGTTGATACAAAATTGTGGCCCTATTCAAGCTTATCTCAGAGTTTGGCATCGTCTCTGTGGCGCAAGGACAAAAATATTTATTTTGCTTTGAAAGGCTCCCCCCTCGCGATGTCCTGTACGCCATGTCAAATCATTTGTATATAATTCACATCCTTTTGCCTGCCAAGTGATTTATGGTCTCCATCTGCGAATGTTTAGAAATGCCAGCAATTGGGGGTGAGGGTGGGGTGAGGCTAAAACTACCGTGCAAATTGTTTGCCTCAGCACTATTATCCTTTTTCGCTGGCCGACTGTGGCGCGCTCTCTCTCTTTTTAAGTAATTGCTGACTTTTGCCATTTCAGTTGTAAGTTATTCATTTTCGATACGAAAATTTGATATTCCGACCACATGCTGTGATTAAATTGTTGGTCCTTTAGAGCGGCGGACTTCTGCTGGGAGGTGTGTTTCAGGACATTTCGAGGTTTGTTTTTGTAATTGAAAATAGTTTTTGGCACTAAACTTTTGGCTGCTTACACAAGGAGAGGCGTGACTCAGATTGGTTATAGTTGATTACCGTTCTGAGTTTTGTGGAGGGCAGACAAGAGTCTTTGCTGCTGAATTGAAATTGTATTTTCCGGTTCGGTTGTTGACTCTGAAATCGAAGGACCATACCAGGCTTGATAAAGATCAGATGAAAGATAATGGAGCTATAAGCAAATACAAATTGTTGCTGAAACAGACAGACACAGACCATGGTACTGTCAGTGCGTAAACTAAGCATCAACTTGAGGCTTTAACTATTCTCTGACCTTGCTCTCTGTATTCCCAACTCTCAGCCCTTTCCCCTAGCCCCCCCCTGTGGTGTCATTTATCATATCCGACATGTCCACAGCTACAAATTACAAACCTAAACATTACACAATTCCAACTTGAACATGAAAATTTTAGTAAATTGAAAATCGGACTGGCAACATTTTGCCAAAGCCACAAAACCCATCGCCCAATAAGTTTTGTCCGGCCAAAAACTTCAAGACGAACAACATAAACATGTGCATTTGCCATAAATTAGAAACTGTAACTTTTTTGCAAAAAACACTTAAATTTATTGCAAATAACTCTTTCCACAATTTTGCATATATTTTTTCTATGCTGTGGGTTAATTTTTTGAGTTGAGTTGGCTAAACTAATCAACGCCCCTTGGCAGGAGGAAATGACCAAAAGGCCAGAGGCGGCTAAATGAAGTGTGCACAACAAGGCCCCATTATCAGGGGGTGTGTGTGTGCAGTCAAAAGTAAACAAGCAACTGGCTAATAACGAAATCTGAGTCCGAGCACTGGGTGCAGCATATAAATCTTGGCCTAAGTGTTGTGGTCATTTAGCAAAATGTCCGGCATGCAAATTTATTTGTGGCCAGCTAAGTTTCCGAGTTCTGAGAGGTGGGTGGAGGGTAGATGGGTCCTGAGGTTGTGATTTATAAAATGTATTAATTAAATCGTCCCAAGCTGAGATAAAAAGCTAGAAAGGGATTGGCAGAAAGTTGGAAAGCAAAGCGCGAAAGGGGCCGCAGAGATATGCCATCTCTAAATGGGGGAAACAATTTTTATACACTGTACCGAAGGTACATAGAGTATTATAAGTTTGTGCAAAAGTATGTAACAGGCAGAAGGAAGCATCTCCGACCCCATAAAGTATATATATTCTTGATCAGCATCAACAGCCGAGTCGATATAGCCATGTCCGTCTGTCCGTCCGTCCGTCTGTCCGTCTGTCTGTCCGTATGAACGCACAGATCTCAGAGATGGTAAGAGATAGAGGTTTGACGTGTATGGGACATATGCTTCTTATGTCTGCAGGCAGATCAAGTTTATTTTCAATTTTGGCCACGCCCCCTCCCGCCCCCGCAATTTAGGAAAAACATCATTTCTCCCACAGTTTTGAAGATAGATGGCTTGTTTCTTCTGGACATATTTAGTTATTAGGATAACTTATCGATCCGCCAAAGGAATGAAGAAGATCGGATGAACGGTTTTCGAGTTATGATCAAAAGACAAATTTTCTTGGTACAGAGTATGTTATAGTCGGGCTTGACCGACTTTCTTTCTTGTTCATCCATGCAGTCGGCCTTAGGCTCACATTCTTAAAGTCTGGTTAAAGTATATCGGTCAGACATATAGTTTGGTTTGATATATATAATACTAGCGGATATCCGCGTCTTCTCATATGTGCAACAGTATGTAATAGTCAGAAGGAAGTATCGCCGACGCTGGAGAGTTTATATATATTCTTGATTCACTCAACTATAGACCTCATATACGAAAGACCTCATATACGAAAGACCTCATATACGAAAACTGCACGCTTTGCAACATGAGAGCCCGGGAGGATACATTCCATTTCCTCTCAGAATGCCCAATTCTAGGAGAACTAAGGTTCAATTATCTCGAGAGATCTACTCAACGGGGAAAATTGGAATATGCTCGCAGCTTATTTTTCTGCTGCTCTTAAGTATAGATTTAAAATCGTTACAGAAGATTTCTAAGATTTCTTTCTTTAAATTATATAAAGTAATATTAAAAGCTCCTAAGGCAAGCAAACTTTCTGATAAATATTCCACTTTTTACTGTCTATCTATAAATTAATATTAATAGCCTGGGACGGCCCCCCTAGGAGTGAAAGATCTGCTATCTCGCAACGACCGGGGGAAGGCAGGTGGTGTAACTCCGAAGGGTGTGTCTTCCTATAGCTTACCAGGATTAATTACTATATCATGTACAATACATCAGTTAAGGCTGACGGCTATTAAAGCCATGCCTAAATAAGCAATTTGTTCTTATTTTCAAATAAAGACCTATAGACTATACTATATACTACAATATACTACTATACTTGATCAACATCAACAGCCGAGTCGATGAACGCGCAGATCTCAGAGGTAGAGATAGGGGCTCGATAAGACAAATCACGCTTATTCACGCTTATAAATTCTGCCACGCCTCCTGCAGCCCCCCGCAACTGGTATAATCTTCATATCTCCCACTGTTTTGCAGATAGAAGGTTCGTTCCTTCAAGTATTCAGAATTACTTATCGATCCGCCAAAGGGTTGATTAAGATCGGCTGAAAGTTAGTCGACCTATAAGGAAAACTAGCAATATTGCTGGACAGCACCGCCCGCAATGGCGATGGGCAGCACTTAACACAAGCTTTTAGAGATACAGAGTATATTATTGTCAAACTCGTCCGACCTTCTTATTTATTTTTGATCAGATTATTGAAAAATTTTAAATTTGTCACAGACGAATTCAGCATTGCTTTCATGTTTGATGTGCTGCTTTTAAAATGAATTTAAAACTTTGATTACCCAATTTCCACTCAGATCGGAATTTTCCGGAAGATCTGCTATGAATCTTCCTTTGCTTTGTAGAATTTTCTGAAAAATCTTCGATTCTCAGTTTGACCGTAATCGAAAGAAAAATCCAAGAGTTCATACCACAGTTTCTGTCCATTTCAGACTTTGAAAGTCGATTTTTCATAATTAGGAAGAAACATATTCCAGTGATGGGCAAACCCTTGCTCCCATTGCTTCGAAAGTTATCTTACGGCGCTTCAGCCACGCAGACGCATTAAGAACTGCCTCCCTTCTGGGCGCCGCCGCACACAAGGAGACAAGAACTAGAAGTGCTAATAGGGGTTGTTTTTCTTTGCTGTTGTTTTTGTTTAGAGCCTAAATTTTTCACACAGATGTTGAAATTCCCTGGAGATTAATCTGGAGTTATAGCAGGCAATGCAACATAGACTCCAATTTTATAAATCTGACTAGCCAAAGAAAGTTTAAGTAGCGCCCCTTTGGTTAAACATAAACACTAGTGAAATAAACTTCAAGCATTCTAAAATTTTAGTTTTTAGGATATTCCAAAATATGACTGAAAAACGAAAATGCAAGAACATTATTCCAGAAGCTACTTAGACAGTAGTGGAAGCAGAAGACTGTTGTTGTAGGGTTACCCAGCGGCGAAAAACAGGAGGAACTGTTCAAGCAGTAGCAAAATTACCCAAAATTTAGTTTTGATTAACAAGAAGAAGGGTAATTAGACGGATGGTGTGAATTGAATGGTCCAGAAAATCGAGGTGTAAAATGAATGGTCTTTGGAATCTCGAACTTTTGCTCAATTTACTTATAAGTTCGGTTTAGATTTGATAGATGACAATTGTAAAATATGCTTAAAATACTAGTTCCAAGCTTAAAATCCCAAGGGAGTCGTATTAATGCCCAACGGGTAATGATGAGTATTCTTAATGTTTCAATAGGATCAAACAAAAAACTTTCCGTTCAACAGCTAATGATGAACAGACAAATTGGACATGCTCATCTTTCTTAAGGTGCCTGCACAGTGTGCACTTGCTTAAATTCATCCAATTCACTCATAGACATAAGCAATTCTAAAACTTCGAAAAGCCGTCGATCAGCTTTGACCAAATTCATTATGTTAACTTCGTTGGTTTATGATGGTTATCAAACTGATGTCTTATGATGATGTCTGATTGTCTCCTATACACACAAAGAAAAAAAAGGATATTAAAGAATCTCTATTGGATGATTTCCGGTATCCATTTGCACGGGATATGTCTTAAATATCCTTTTAATCATCCAACGGAGCTAAAAATCATCCGAAGGATATGAAAACTGATGATCATTTGGATGATTTTGCAGCTCGGCTGGATGATTAAAATTCCAAATGGATCTTTTTAAAGCTAAATCCTTTATTTTCCTTCACTTTTCTAATTTGGGTCTTGTCCTATCTAAAAGAAATAACTCAAAAAAGATAAGGCATTTAGTGTTTGACGGTATTAACCGTCTTGTTAGATTGGTCCAATTAGTTTTCCAGGTAGCAAGGGTCTCTTTTCCAGGTATTCAAGAGGCAGGTCACTTCGGCAGGCGTCTCTTATAAAACTAAGTATGTACTTATCTTAGAACAGTCCAAAGGGTCAAGCCGAGTTCCTTTCGATCTCTTGGCTTTGTGTGCTTCCAATTTTACAACAAAAGACGGGGGGAACAACAGTTTAGCACAATAATGATGGCGCCAATAACTAGTGAAGGTGACCGGGTGAGAGTAAGTATTTTAAAGAAAAAGCATTTTCACAAAAGCGACCTCTTGCGCAGCTGGCCTACACACAATCGCTACACCACAGCCGTCTTCTCTTGGGGGTAGGTCAAATTTAGCCACGGATTCTTATACCCTTGATGGCTATTGACCTTATCAACCCACCTTAGAGTATGATCTAGTATACCACATTCGCCATAATCCTTTTACTCCGCAAACAGGGTGCTCGTGTTGGTTGCAACTTTAATATGAAACTTAACGTAACAGTTTAGAGCCAAGTTTCAGTCCCACCAAGATTTATGACTTTCACGACAATTTAATAACTTATGTGAATTATTTCAATATTAATTTGTGTCTTACTTCCTCCGACTTCAACCCGCTTGGAACAAATTATACACACATTTGTCTCGCTTATCCAACTCCAACTCAACAACAGGACACACTTTAGCATATCACCGAATTCTCGTATGTCTTTGCAGCTCTCATGCCCCCGCCCGCCCCCGTCGCCTTGCACTAGCCAAGTATATATCCAGAGTCAGAGGAGGATACTTATTTTTCGACTGTGGAGCGCATAAATCATTATTGTCGCTGCGTTTGTTTTGACTTTGACAGGACCTACCACTTGAGAAAAGGGAGCTCGAGAGAGAATGTGTGATGCCAATTTAATGTCTGCTTTACTTGCCCCAGGCAATAGCTTCAACAGAAGTGCGAAACTTGGTATTAAATCTGCACTAAACTTGAGAGTTTAAAGCATTTAATTGATTGTACACACACTTGAAAAAAAAACCAACCATTACGAGTATTTGAAACTCACCCCAGACCAGACCCAATCAGTTTTGGTTGGCCGTGCCAGCTCATAAGCCACAGAAATGCAAAACCGCCATAATAAAGGATAATGTCGGCGCATATTAAATAAATGACTTCCGTCCTCCATCGCCGTGGCAGTCGTCGTCGTCTAGGTCTTGGCCCCCCCACAACGTGTACTCAATGAAAACAAGCGAAAGGATATTGAAATGAGTTTGTGGCCAAAATGCAAATTCATGCCAAACGGGAAATGACGTGTGCAAAATTTCACAGGATGATGATGAGGCGAAAACTTCAAGTGCTTAATTAAAAAATAAAATAAAACTTCCAAACTGCCTCCTAACACTTAAAAGGGAATTAAAAAGGAAGACAGGAAGCGCTGATGCGACCTGTTGCCCTACAAAAATCTTCAAAAGTTCTCACAGCACTCCACTCAACCTTTAAGCCTAATGGCGAAGAAAGAAGAGCCGCACAGAAGACCCACACTCGGACTCGGGCTTAATCGCTGTTTAAAATACGAATTACGCCCAATGTCCGAGGCTCGCAGACTCATGACCATTTAATGTAAACAATAATTAAAAGCTAAGACCCAAGACTGGGGACAGAGGACTCTCACTCACTTACTCTTTCTTTGTCCCTCCTGTTGGTTCATAATTCCCTGACTTTATGGCTTAATAGCTGCAAAATGCAAGCAGCAAGCGGTCAGCTTGAGCGAATTGCTTGGCTTGATTATAGTACTTACTTCGCTGGTGATGTGTGTTGTAGGCACAGAAGCTTACGGATACATGTGGTAAAAAAAAATATCGCTGGTGTTGGTGCCATATTAGTCACAAGAGCGGAACGAAGACAGAAGGGTGTCCCACACTATGGAAAATGCCAGCACATTTCAGTTAAAGAAAGCTAGAAGATTGAAAGTCAAATATGTAATAGCTTCTTGAGCTTCTTGAGAGAGTGAGAGCAGTACGGAAAGTGGCGGTTTCAGTTTTTTCTTTGCTAATGGCCTCTAACATTGGAATTGTAAAAATAGCACAAGTATAAGTATAAATTTGAGAAGTTTAACCATTTTTCACAAAGCTCTTTTTCTAAATCAGTTCTACCTTTCGTTGCCACTTTGGTGTTTCAGTCTGGTTTCCCAGACTATACTTTTTTTTTAAAAAGAACGCGTTTCAGCGATGCTAAACTAATTGAAAATATTGAAAATTTGAACAAGAAAGAAAGTCGGTCAAGCCCGACTATAACATACTCTGTACCAAGAAAATTTGTCTTTTGATCATAACTCGAAAACCGTTCATCCGATCTTCTTCATTTCTTTGGCGGATCTATAAGTTATCCTAATAACTAAATATGTCCAGAAGGAACAAGCCATCTATCTTTAAAACTGTGAGAGATATGACGTTTTTTCTAAATTGCGGGGGCGGGAGGGGGCGTGGCCAAAATTGAAAATAAACTTGATCTGCCTGCAGACATAAGAAGCATATGTCCCATACACGTCAATCCTCTATCTCTTACCATCTCTGAGATCTGCGCGTTCATACGGACAGACAGACAGACGGACAGACGGACATGGCTATATCGACTCGGCTGTTGATGCTGATCAAGAATATATATACTTTATGGGGTCGGAGATGCTTCCTTCTGGATGTTACATACTTTTGCACAAACTTATAATACTCTATGTACCTTCGGTACAGAGTATAATTAGGGCTTTCAGGCCAAGATCCTCCGAAGGTTTACTCGTGACATTGTAAGAGATTGTGAAGTCCTTTTTATCGGTGACGCCTCTCAAGGTGACGCCTAAGGAGGCGGAGAAGAAATGGGATGAGAACAACAATGAGGTTGCAAAGGATCCATCCCATGATACAATAAATAGAAGGTAGTGCAATCACTTGCTCCATTGCGCATGCGTTAAAATATGCGAGTCTGTGACGTCATTTGACAGATTAGCCTAAGGCTGGGAGTTTGTGTTTGTTTGATTTAATTTAATTGTTGCGACGTCACAGTTTAATTTTTTGTTTGACAAGCTTCTCATTGCACTACCTTCTATTTATTGTATCATTGATCCATCCCACAGACCTTGCTGTATATAATGATTGGATCTGGGGCTCAATTTTATATTATTTCATATCAAGACGAGAAAGCTAAGCTAACTTCGTTTGTGCTGAAGTTTTTATACCCTTGCAAGTGCTCACGTAAATATATTCAAAAAATACTTTTTTCCCATTTTCCGACTGATCGTTCGTATGGGAGCTATATGATATAGTCATCCGAATTGTGTAAAAGCCCGAGAAACAAACAAATACAAAATTACAAGATGCTACCATTAAAAACAAAAAAGTTTTTCTAACTAAGACTGTTTTTTAGACCTATCTTTTGTATGGCAGCTATACCATATAGTTGTCCGATTTTGATAAAACTTGGTAGAACTATAAAAAAACATATAAAACCTACGATTACAAAGTTTGGAGTCGTTTCCATTTAAAAGAAAAAAGTTTTTCATACTAAAACTAGTTTTCCGAACGATTGTTCCTATGGGAGCTATGAGATATAGTCATCCGATCCGGTCGGTTCCGACATATTAGTAGTGTGCAGCAAAAAGAAGACTCTGTGCAAAATTTCAGCTCGATAGCTTTAAAACTGAGAGACTAGTTCGCGTAGAAACAGACAGACAGACAGACAGACAGACGGACGGACAAAGCTCAATCGACTCAGGTCGTCACCCTGATCAAGAATATATATAGTTTATGGGGTCGGAAATGAATATTTCAATGCGTTGCAAACTTCTGGGCAAAATTATAATACCCTTTGCAAGGGTATAAAAATAAAATCAATATTTAAAGATCAAAATGAAATTCCGTATTCTATTTTTGTTAGTTTTACCTCCTTCTCTGTGGATCAAACTTGGGACCTTTCGCACATAATACGAATGGAGCCTGCTTAAATATTTCACTATGTTGCTTGAAGTTTCGATATGAGATAGTGTTTCCTTCTTCACATTTCCTTCTTCTTCACATTTTCAATACGACTCTTTCTCTTTATGATCAAAATGAAATGTTTTAGTTACGAAATGATAGAAAAATAATAATGTTTGACTAAATATAAAGTTAACGAGCCCATTTCGAATTGATACAGATCTTATTAAAGTCGCGCCGCTCTTAGACTCTTAGTTTGGGTCCACCTCAGTGACCGCAAGTTGTCCCAATACCTGCTTCGCTGGAACGTGCCTACCAACGTATGCTTTGGCTGTACCTTACTGGAAGCAGTGCCTCAATTTTGTTGATAGAGGCGAGGGAACTGATCCAAAACTTTTGAGTTAGAGCCTCGTGCCTTAATATACATTTTTCTAAAAATTGCAACAACATCGAACAAAAAACAAGAAAGAAAGTCGGTCAAGCCCGACTATAACATACTCTGTACCAAGAAATTTTGTCTTTTGATCATAACTCGAAAACCGTTCATCCGATCTTCTTCATTTCTTTGGCGGATCGATAAGTTATCCTAATAACTAAATATGTCCAGAAGAAACCAGCCATCTATCTTCAAAACTGTGGGAGATATGACGTTTTTTCTAAATTGCGGGGGCGGGAGGGGGTGTGGCCAAAATTGAAAATAAACTTGATCTGCCTGCAGACATAAGAAGCATATGTCCCATACACGTCAAACCTCTATATCTTACCATCTCTGAGATCTGTGCGTTCATACGGACAGACAGACGGACGGACAGACGGACATGGCTATATCGACTCGGCTGTTGATGCTGATCAAGAATATATATACTTTACGGGGTCGGAGATGCTTCCTTCTGGATGTTACATACTTTTGCACAAACTTATAATACTCTATGTACCTACGGTACAGAGTATAATCACCGGGGCTGTAAACGAAACAATTTTGCTGGTAAAATCGGGGGTACCGCATCGTCATTATACACATGTAGTTAAGGCCCTAACTTCAGTAACGATTCTGTTTCGTATGACTACACAGAGAATAACAAAATATCGACTGTATCATGTCGGTATCCATTTGGATTGTATTTTTTGGAATATCCTTTTTTGGATATTAAAATATACATTTATTGTTAAGTGGATCTTAAACTTTCATCCAACGGAGCCAAAACTCATCCAAAGGATAAATGGATATTTTAATATAAAATATGCAAATTTAAATACTATTCATTTCAATTGGATCTTTTTTTCTTCTGTGTAGGATTGTTAACATGAATCATGCAGTGTTGTCAGAGAGCAAACTTAATTTGGCGCTGCGTTCCTTGTCAGAACAGGTGGCGTCTTTGGAGTCAGCTTTCTTTTAGTATGCAGTGCAGCTGAACATGTATGACCCGCTATTGCATTACATCCATCACAAACAATTTTTCCATTAATACAAATAAAAAATCCCCACCTCGTTAACAGTGTTTGATCACACTGATGAATTTATGGTTAACGGCAAACAGTTTGTAAGAAAACTAAATGATTTAACCGCTGGTCATCGCGAGCTATCAATTTGACTAACTGGAACTTTTGTGGAATTATCCCTTATGTATTTAGTTTATTTCCCTAGCATACCCATCTTTGTACTTGTGTAGTTATGTATCTGAAATAGCTTCTTCCTATTTGCCATCATAATATTACTATCAAAATTCTACTTAACTTATCAGTTATGGGAATTGTCCGTTGTGACATCAATGTCAACTTGGTTGCTTGCTATTAGTTACATTGCACCTTTTACTAGACCCACTCAAACGGGTTTTTCTGCAATTGCAAATCGAAATTCGTTTATCCGATTCACCCTCGTTTCAACATGAAGTTTGTTGTTGTCATTTGGTGTTTTTGTTGGTTGCAGTTTGTGGGCGTGGTCCAATTCATATGGTAGACATGCGCAAGCTATTTCTCCTCCAGAAAAAGACGGAGGTGTCGGCGACTCTATGCAGATTTTGCAGACGCTGCAAGTAAGCAACAATTTTTGTTGCTCTCCGGCAACGCCCACAAAATGACACAAATTGTTTGGTGCCTTTTTGGGGGTTGTACGGCGAGTGCAGTTTTGACACTGCAGCCCGAAACAGTTTTTCTCTGGTCGGGATTCAATTTAATTTTGTCCACAAAATTAGTAGAAGTTTCTTCATTTTCGTACATGACATGAAGTATTTCGCATGACTAGGCATTAAATAGAACCAACCAAAAAGGGGGGAAAAAATGTGTCGCCAGATAAATTCTTCAGTTATTTGGATAGTTTTCAATTGAATATTGAATATTTTCGGTCGGTGGGAGTTTAAGCAAAGATACTAAGCAACTCTGTTGCTAGCGATGTTGCATCTTGGTGTTGTATGCTCTTTGATTATACCCTTCAACAACAACCATTCACAGACGACAGTAGCGCCCTGTGGCAAAATAAATCACAGAAAAATGTCTTTAATCTTTGGCGCCTGCTTGGACCTTCTTCACTTGGTAGCAGCTCCTCCAGTTGCAGCAGCTTAACTGCTGGCCCATACATCATCACACCTGACCACGCCCACATTTGAGTGTTTGTCGCCTTAATTACTAGCCACAGTAACAGTCGAACTATTTGTACTGCAGTTGAAGAGCAAAGATTGTGCCCCACAGTGATGCCATGATGAATGAATGAATGAATGTCGAGGATGACTGTGTCGTCCCCCCTCTTCTTGATGGGTAGCTAGATCATTTGTCAGGGAGATGGTGAGACACCCTGCGGGCCCAGCGGAAGCTGCATAATGAGTTATTAAAGTAAAGCGCCAATGCTAGGCAATTAACCGAGACAACTCTCAAGTCATCCACTCCCACATAACAGCCGACTTTGCTTTCACACACACCAGCGCCCAGTGGCACCTTGACTTTATAAACCGCTAAAAATAATTTACGACTTTCTTTGGAATTTAAATTTCAGCCTTCCCAGAGATACTTGAGATACTCGTACTTCGTTTTCTGCTCGCCGCAGACTGGAAATTTATGCGCTGGGGACGTACGGCAACCTGTTCGTTCAACAATCGCACATACTCGTACGGCGGGGGCTTTTTATTTCCGCTTAGATAAGTTTATTTCATAAACGACACTAAATTATATGCCAAGAATGTGTTGGCTGGTAGACATCTTGCTTATTGTTGTGCTGCCTTTGCTGGTTGGCTGTTATTGTAATTTATGCAAAAATATTTTCGATGGCAGCTCTCGGTGGCGGTATCTTTCCGTCTTGGGCCGGCCCCACACGTACGAGGAGTGTACCATACACAGACATATCTATAGTTTTTGATAAATGCTTAAGCTCATGTTGGGAAAACAAAGGGAATGGGAGAGTCTGTGAAGTAATAAAGTACACGGGTTTTCTTTTGGTTTTTTTGCGAGCCTGTTTATGTCATGTTTACTTGTTCGAAAAGGATGTGCTGAGTAATTGTATGGAAATGATTCTAGATAAGAGAGAGAGAGAGAGAGAGTTTTATTAGCCTTGGGAAGAACAAGTCGTGGGTAGATTAAGTTTCAATTTTCTATTAATAGTTTCAAATCGTATTAGAAATAAACTTGCACCCTTCTCCAAAGGTTCCAAAATTGATTTAAATTCAATGACACATTAAGTGGCGCCTATAAAAACGTTCATTTAAATCACTTGACAATGTTGTCGCTGTGCGGCCTCTGCCATGAACCCAGGCACAGACAGCACAGGCACTGCCATCCATTTCCAGCCTAACTGTTTAACATAATCCTTGTCCTCGCTGTCCGTACACAAGTCTGAGCCAAATGCGTCGGCAATTTGTTTATTGGCGCTGGGGTCTCTCGTCTTTTGTCGGCAAACATGCCACAAACTACGCGCTGCAAATAAATCACCAAAAATATTTCAACTACACTCGCTCCCTGGATCGCTCAAAGGCGCTGCGGGTTTGGCCCACACCGCTGCCGGCATATGTTTTCATGTTCCTTCTGACTGTCGGAAGTGTGCAATGTTTCAACAGGAAGCGCTTGATTGTTTGTGTGACTTGTTGTTGTTTGCCGATTTGTTGGTGCCCTGGCAAATGTTATTTTGACTTTGGCCTGACACTTTGACTTTGGCATTGAGAGACGTGCATTGTACGTACAATACGTACACAGAGTGTGTATTTCCATTTTGATGCACAGGACAGCAGCGAATTGAGCTAATTCATTTCTCAAGTGCCTTTGTGAATCATCGGCCATAATGATATATGTCAATAGAAATGGGGGGTCAATGAACTGTGAGAAAAACCAGTCAAAAGAAGGCAGTATTTCACCAAAATGTGTTTGATCTGAGTGTTTCAGAAACTGAGATTTCCAGAATTCAATTAATCCTTAAAAATGTCAGAGCTAGGACAACCCCGAGAATGGGTTGGGCTTAGCATTTGCTAGAGGACACTGTTTCGGGATGAGGTTCAGATTACCAGCTCAAATTAGCGATTGGTTCGGCTTAGAACCGGGTTGCATGTCTGGTTAAAAGCAGGGCTACAAGCCGGTTTTGAACCAAACCGGTTTTAGTCCGCAATTCCGACTTTCATTTAACTGTAAACCCAAACTTAAGCTGAACGTCTTAAGCTGAACCTGTACCGAACCTAAAATATCGGTTCGGTTCAAGAAAAATTATAGACAGGAAAAATTTAAAAAATAAAGCAAGGGCTGAACCAAGGTTCGAACCAAAAACCTTCCGAACCTACTGGTAAATTTTGGTTCGAACCTGCGAACCGAAGTTCTCAAAATTTTGTTACTTTGCAGCCCTGATTGAAAGAGACAACGAACTGGCTACTATATTAAAGATGTAGCCAGCTAAACATAATACACTCCGCGTCATAGGTTAGACGCACCAAATGTTTTTTTTCAATAATCTGTTCTATTCACTATTGGGCATGCATTACTTGTCGAAAATATTTTTCTTATCAAAGTTCGAATCTTGTTCGAAAAAAAATTGCTTTTGGTTGGTTGATTCGCGCAACCATAACGGTGCTTTCGAAGTTTCTAGAAATTGCTATTGAAACACGTGCATTTTCTGTTGGTCTTTGAAATAGACGCACCTTGCATTTGTTAGTCTTGTGGTACGAGATTCAGTTATTTTGATAAAATCATAACTAAAAAAAATAAAGAAATTGATTATTTCCCATCAATTTCTAAAGAAACAAGAAAGAAAGTCGGTCAAGCCCGACTATAACATACTCTGTACCAAGAAAATTTGTCTTTTGATCATAACTCGAAAACCGTTCATCCGATCTTCTTCATTTCTTTCGCGGATCGATAAGTTATCCTAATAACTAAATATGTCCAGAAGGAACAAGCCATCTATCTTCAAAACTGTGGGAGATATGACGTTTTTTCTAAATTGCGGGGGCGGGAGGGGCGTGGCCAAAATTGAAAATAAACTTGATCTGCCTGCAGACATAAGAAGCATATGTCCCATACATGTCAAACCTCTATCTCTTACCATCTCTGAGATCTGTGCGTTCATACGGACAGACGGACAGACGGACATGGCTATATCGACTCGGCTGTTGATGCTGATCAAGAATATATATACTTTATGGGGTCGGAGATGCTTCCTTCTGGATGTTACATACTTTTGCACAAACTTATAATACTCTATGTACCTACGGTACAGAGTATAACAAGAAAGAAAGTCGGTCAAGCCCGACTATAACATACTCTGTACCAAGAAATTTTGTCTTTTGATCATAACTCGAAAACCGTTCATCCGATCTTCTTCATTTCTTTCGCGGATCGATAAGTTATTCTAATAACTAAATATGTCCAGAAGGAACAAGCCATCTGTCTTCAAAACTGTGGGAGATATAACGATTTTTCTAAATTGCGGGGGCGGGAGGGGGCGTGGCCAAAATTGAAAATAAACTTGATCTGCCTGCAGACATAAGAAGCATATGTCCCATACACGTCAAACCTCTATCTCTTACCATCTCTGAGATCTGTGCGTTCATACGGACGGACAGACGGACAGACGGACATGGCTATATCGACTCGGCTGTTGATGCTGATCAAGAATATATATACTTTATGGGGTCGGAGATGCTTCCTTCTGGATGTTACATACTTTTGCACAAACTTATAATACTCTATGTACCTACGGTACAGAGTATAAAAATGGGAAAAGCTGCTACTTTGAGCTTGTTGGAATGCCAAAAAATAGACTTTTTCCATGCACAGGGTCTATCGAATCGAAATATTGCCAAACAGCTAAAGCGCAGCTCCAGAACTGTTGACAGATATTTAAGAGATCCAAAATCATATGGAAAAAACTTTAAAGGACGAAAAAAGGCACTTACCCCACGAGCTGAACGTAAAATAATACGAATTGCTTCCAATTCGACCAAGTTTTAATTTCGACGGACCTGATGGCTTTCAATATTATTATCATGATTTACGAAAAGATGAGCTGTATTTAAGCCGCCATCACAGCCGAGAAGGTGGAGTCATGGTGTGGGGTGCCATCACTTTTTATGGTACACTGGATTTAATTTTTATAGATCAGAAAATGAACGGAGAGCGCTTCAAAACTTTGTTGGAATCCGTATTTCCAAAGCTTAATGATCTCTTTGGACCCATTCCATGGATTTTACAACAAGATAATGCCCCGATTCATAACGCTCGAGTAGTGAAGTCGTTTATTGCCAGTCAAAACGTTAATATCATGACTTGGCCACCTTATTCTCCAGATCTCAACGTTATAGAAAATGTATGGGAAAGTGCGCGGAAAGTTTACGAAGGAGGAAAGCAATACGAAGATAAGGAAACACTAACTGATGCAATTCAACGTGCCTGGAGCGAGATTTCCCTAAGCTACATAGACTCGCTGTATCATTCTATGAAAGACCGGATTTATGAAGTTATTTCTAACAAGGGAGGCAGTACTCATTACTGAAATCATTTTTTTTCGTTTTCTAATGAATATAAGATTCACAATATCTTAAATTAAATTTTAATATAAGCTTCTTTTCTTTAAATTAATTAATTAGTCTTAATGCGTCTATTCTAGTGACCAAGGAAAAAGTACCTTATTTAACACAGCTTTAAGAAACTGTTTAAAAAACATTATTTTGCCTAATTTGTATACTTCTTCAAATTATATACTTAAATTATCATTAAATAACCAAGGTTTTTGCATACCAACTTTTTTTCAATTCTTCCAAAATAAAAAGTTATATCTCAAATTGGAATGCAGTTACGAGTGCGTCTAACCTTTTGACGAGGAGTGTATACCGATTCAAAGATGATCCAATTCTCATTCGATTTGCCTCTTTCTGACTCTCATCGATGCCCCCTGGGGATATGGCTGGAAAACACCGCTCTTAAACATTTATGCTGCTCTTTATACACCTTAACACTTTGGTGGTAAATACATGTTATAGTCGGGCTTAATCGACTTTCTTACTTGTTAATCATTTTATATGCGGGAGGCAAGTCGGTTCTGAAACAAACATTATACATGCTCACAAACCGAACCGCAAACCGAACCAGCATCTACTTAAAAATGACGAACCGAACGCAAAAATACAAAAGAAATCGGTTCGGTTTTGTTCGTGTCACCGACAAGTCAAAAATTGTGTAATTTTTGTAAATTTAACAAGAAAACAACTTGAATCATTTAGCATTGTAAAGCTTGTCTAACTACTTGTTAAAAAGCAACAGCAAATGTGGTGATGGTGGTAGAAGGGAAGACATGAAAGGGACAACACCAAGACGGGTAAGGTAACCTCTGAAATGGAATTTATTACATGTAGTACATTGTCTTTCTGAAAAACACACAATTAGAAACTATAATTTTTTTATTTTACCACACTCATAAAAAAAATCGCCCTGGAAATTAGAAATTCAACTACAAAATCCGTCCTAAGGCGATTCACCCTAAAATTAAGAAAACTTTTTCTCGTTTATGGAAGAATTTTGTGAAACTTTGAAAAATTTTCCATTATTGAGAAAATATTTTTCGTAATTTTAGAGTAAATCGCCTTAGGACGGATTTCATAGGAGAATTTCTTGTTTTCAGGGCGAATGTTTTATGAGTGCATGTCTGGGGCTTGAACTCGGTACTTTGGGGATACTTCAACATGTAAGGCACCTTGGCGCATTCGACCATCTCAGGCATTCGCGTGAGACACAGTAAGGAGCGAAGTCAAATGTTTAGCACTTAGTGACCCTTATATTAGTTGCCCCTTTTGGGTTCCAAACGCAGAGAATTCGTACTAGAGTATTTCAATCGGTGTCTTTTTTATATTTTTCTAAATATTAGGGCGATTTTCTAGACTAAAACTTCTAAACTTATAGGAAAATTGTTGTTCTAAACTTAAGAATCGTTCCTCTTTAAATTAAGGACGTCTTACTAACTATTTGAACGCCTTTTGGAAAGTAATTATACCCGTTACTCGTAGAGTAAAAAGGGTATTCTAAAGTCGTGCAAATGTATGTAACAGGCAGAAGGAAGCATCTCCGATATCATAAAGTATATATATTCTTGATCAGCATCAACAGCCGAGTCGATATAGCCATGTCCGTCCGTCCGTCCGTCCGTCCGTCTGTATGAACACCTAGATCTCAGAGACTAGAAGAGCTAGAGCAACCAAATTTTATACGTAAGCTAGTATTGTCTGTAGGCAGATCAAGTTTGTTTCAAATATAATCATCCGATTTGGCCAAAAATTTGTAAAACTATGTGAAAGCATGTGAAACAAATAAATACAAAATATTATAGCAGGAAGCTACCATTAAAAACAAAACAGTTTTGGCAGCCACATAGTTGTCCGATTTTCAACAAACTTGGCAAAATTATAAAAAAGAATAGATAACTTATGAATACATAGTTTGGGGACGTTTCTATTTGTTTTTTGATTTATTTATCTTACATCTATTTTGTTACTTTTTTGTAGTGATATTAGTGTATATTCTCTTAACAATTTATGCTTGGATCGGCTTTACTGTGTCTACGGAGTGTTAATTAATGTAGGTATCAACTGTGTGGCAGGATCAGATTCGTCGTCTTGGGAGTTGCGAAGGAAATATTCTCTTGAGTCTTCTTCCGGCTCCGACGCCATTTATTCTCCTTCTTCGCAGTATTCGCCTCGCTAGCCGATTTGGGTGTCCTCTGAGCCTCTCGAGATAGTCTGCAGCTTGCTTGTTAATAACGTCGCCTCTCATAGGGACGTTAAGTTCCTTCTCCAGCCTAGTCTGCGCAGTAATTTGGCTTGGAGAACACGGATCTGGTTTACGTGGGTTATAGCTGCAATTCCATATACTTGCAGGCCGTATCTCCAAGCTGGTGAAATAATTGCCTTGTATATGTGTACCTTGTTCTTTAAGGACAATTTGTTTCTGCTATTTAGCATCCACCCCCATTGAGCAGCTCTTCTAAAAAGCGACTTTGTTAGGTGACTTGTATGCAAGCCAAATGGCAAGCGACTGTCAAGGTACATTCCCAGGTACCTGTGTGCTAGAAGATGAGCTGGAAGATGATCATCCATGTAAACTCCGGGGCAGTCGTCTCTCCTTAACGTAAAGGTGATAATGGCACACTCGATTTATGCCGATGTTCCAGCGACTTGCCCATCTGCAAAAGCGGTACATGTATTGCTGAAGGATGTCCGTGGCGCTGTAGACACAGGGATGTCTGGCCAAAATGGCTGTATCGTCGGCGAAAGTGGCAAGGAAGAGGTCCTGTGCGTCATTCCTATGATTGTCACTTCCTGAGGGCATGTCCATGGTTGAAAGAGTGTATAGCGTGTCTTGTGCTCGATTCGGCTCCATCAAGAACGACGGAAAACGTCCTGTCGGTAAGGAAGCTGCTCACCTATCTTTTGTATGGCAGCTATACCATATAGTTGTACAATTTTCATCAAACTTGACAAAATTATTAAAAAGCATCGAAAGTCTATGAATACAAAGTTTGGAGACGTTTCCATTGAATTGAAAAAGTTGTTCATACTAAAACTAGTTATCCGACCGATTGTTCCTATGAGATATAGCATCCGATCCAGTCGGTTCCGACATATTAATAGAGTGCAGCAAAAAGCAGACTCTGTGCAAAACTTCAGCTCGATAGCTTCAAAACTGAGAGACAAGACAAGAAACAGACAGAAGGACAAAGCTTAATTGACTCAGCTCGTCAACCTGATGAAGAATATATATAGTTTAAATTATAATACCCTTTGCAAGGGTATAAAAATAGTTTTAAGGGTGAATAAAAACTAGAAAATACATATATTTTGAGTGTTCCAACAACACCAGATCATCGAAAATAAAATTCATGTTATTTGAAAATAGATCTTTAAAGGTCAATCATTACATTACTTCATCCAAGTTGAATAGATAATGCCCGAGCACTAAGAGTTAACCGCTCCTTACACCACTGATCCGAACCAGTCCTAATTCCGGAATAGTTTTCATCATTCTATTATATAAATGTAATAAATTACTAATTCCTATTTGAGAGACAAGTGCTAAATATTTCCTTAAATTACATTCCAAACTAATAAATCAGCATAAAATTCGCTGGCCCAAAAGTAAGCAAGAGAATTTTCTGTGCGCTTGGACAGCATTTTAACATTTTCGCTGCATTGTTTTAATTTCACCTCGTTTTTTGCTTGCTGTTTGCGCCCATCACGTTTTCTTTTGTAAAGGTAACATATGGCACATAAATTATGGGGCACCAACACACACAAAAAAGTAAATGAAAATGAATGTAAAGAGAAAATGTTTGGTTGATGGGGTTGAGAGTCAGTGCATTTGATTTACATTTTAATGAATGTGTGTGAAGAATTTTCCCCCTGAAGGCGGGAAGTGGAATGGGAGATGAAAAGAGATTCCTTGGTGATAAGCTGTAAAGAAGAGTCTTAAGTTGAGTTAGGCAATTCCAGGGAAAGGCAAGCACTTCTTAAAGCACAAATCAGTTCAAATTAAAGGTAACCCATACCAGAGCTTAGTCATCAGTCATCATAAAAGATACAAGTGGTGGTCAGGACTTGGTTGGCCAATGTCTAGGATTAGACAGCAAGTAGCATTTGCCCAGCTTAATGACCGTAATGACCAAACAGGCTGATGAGCCTGATGATGATGCTTAGATTAGACTTCCCCCGCATCAGAGGGGGGAAAACACATGATGTGGCTGAAAAATTTGTACAAATTGCTTTAACCAACAACTGCAGAGAAATGTGTTCCTCACAAATGAAATCATTTTGCTACAGCAATTTCTGTTTGTTTATCCTAAGGGGGGTGGGGTGGCAGCCCCCAGGAACATTTTTATTAATGATTCACAATTTTATGCTGCACGTATTTATCACATTTGTGAGTGTGTGTGTGTGTGTGTGAGTACGGCGACAGGTATTTTGTAAGCTGCAAACTTGACAGACTTGTTTGTGATCCTTTTTTTTGTGGCTGTTGTTATGACAAGGGGATAAGGAATGAACACAACATACTCGTACGAGGGCGGCTCGGGCGACATGTTTTGCAGTTTTCCGGTTGACCGCAACAAAAGACAGCCTGTCACGCTGCCATGTGACAACAACAATGGCAGCAGCAGCGGTACCAAAGGGACTCAGCACAACTTTTCCACACTCGTGAGTGTTTGCCTAGAGGTTGTGTGTGTGTGTGTGTGGTGTCAATTGTAACGTAGTCAAAAGGTCGGACTTAAGTGACTTTATTAAGCGGTTTAAAAGGCCTCACACACACACATCCATTGCCCTGCGGCAGTCCTGCAAACCTGCTAGCTGCTTTTGTTTGCCTTTTTGTGGGTTCGGGGCAGAGTGAAATGTTGAGTAGGACTGGATTAGAAAAGCGGAGAATGGTAAATCTTGTGGAACATTAAATAAACATAATATGACAAACATTATTAGGGATTTGAAGGCTCCGAACTAAATTTAATTGTTCTGAACATTAGAAATTTATTCCGTTCCAGGAATCTCTCATCAGTGTTGCCCTTGTAGCTTCTTAGTTAGGTTAGGTTAGGTTGAGATGGCCAGGGGCAATAAGTTTGCCATACCATATATTCCCTATTTAAAGCTTGATCCCAATTGAACCATTTTAAGGTCAGAATCTCTATCAAGAGACGAAATCTCTATCTCACATACTTCCGTGAGGTTGAGTAGAAAGGGATGACCAATTGTTCGGAGTCTCCTCACACTAAGTGCAGGACAGTGAGGTGGAGACACTTGCAGCTTCTACAGAAGTCGTTGCGAGCAACCCCAAGCGTGCTGCAAGTCTGCCGATGAGCCAGTGACCCGTTAAGACTCCGACTAGAAGTGAGATGCTTCCTCTGCTTTGATATAAGAGGATATTGATATGGTAAACCGGAAGATTATTCCATGGTTCAGTAGTCAGGCGCCAGGTTTTATGGCTTGAGAATAGTTCATACGAAGGGCATTCCTATTGTGCTCTTTTCTTGGAGCAACTGGATGTTCGATAACAAATTTAATAGTTAATAATGTCTTATTTATGTGGTTTCTTTCATTTTATTTTATTTATAAAATAAATAATTTAATTAAGGCAGCAATCCTCTATTGCAGAAGGTTCTGTTCGGCGGTTCAAACCCATTGTTAACTACAGGGTTCGATTCGCTTACTGGTTCTTGGAACTCCCGAACCATAGTTTGACTTTTGATTTATTAATAAGTTGACAATGAAATTTGTATATATTTCTTTTCATTTACTTAATTCAATCTATTAGTTGGCACTTACAATTTGTAGGAACTGCTTAATTTCGAGCCAAAATGGCTTGCCTTTATATGTGAAATGTCGATAAAATGCTGGACAAAAGTCGGGAGATTTGAAACCGATTACATTTGATGCGTATGATTTCCTTGTCCTATAATCTAGTAGCCTGCAACGTTTCTGTTACTTTACATCTAAAGTCCTCCCAGTTTGGTTCAAAATTCAATCGAAAAAAAGGAAAATCTCTATAGACTTACGGGACAACCCTCCATTATCTTCTAAGAACCGATTTTAGCTTTGATATTTGCTTACAGTTTTCTGTCGACCTTACAAAACTCTTTTCTTCGCAACGTTGAGTCTTTAATATTCGATCACTTGGTTGTAATTCTGAATCCTGCAGTTTTAAAAAAGTTTTATAAACTGGCTGCAGCAAGATATTTTTATTTTGAACAAAGTTCCATTCCAACTATGTCAGAACATTGAATGAAAGAATATTTTAAAGTTAGAAAAGGCAGGCACGATTTGTAAATAGAGGTAAATCGCCTCACATACCTTGGGACTGGCTGTATAAATTTTTTATTTGAAATAGAAATTCAATTTATCTGACCCAGAGAAATGTCCTGGCTGGGTGTGTTGCAGCGGGTAGTGTAGTACCGTCTCGACACATCCAGTGAATACGTCTGTTTATTTTAAAACTTATACACACGGTCACCTTTACCAGTAATTGGCGCCAGCTGTGAAGTAACTAGCCAAGGAAAGGCTTTTCAAACTCTGCCGTCCGGCTTCGGCGCTAAGCAGTAGGTCGATTTCTCTTGTGCTAAAATTAGAAGCACACAAGTCCAAAAATTAAGAGAAGCTCAGCTTTGGTAATTTGCTTCTTTTTAAGGACATGTCCTAGGATAAGAGATCTACTTGAATGATGGCAGTCAGATCAAGAATCGTATGCTGCACGTCGACATATTTCATCGCAAGTGTATTAATGTGAATCTCTTTATATATACCGTCCGTTTAAAGCCAAGAAGATCTCAGTCAAATTGTTTTTCCACATAATTTATACCTTATCTGGTCCGTACACATAAATAAGTAGTTGGAAATGCAATCGTTATTATTAAAATCTCCACGGATTTGAAATATCCCAAGATGTATTGTTGAAAAAATTACTTAAATTGATGAACTAAACCTTATTTTTCGAGATATACAGGCTCAGTTCAGGTTAAGATTCGAGGAGTCAAAAATATAAGCCCGATCGCGGGCCCCAAAATACCCAAACCCAACCAACTCCCTCCAAAGTAATTAACTTCTTTGACAGTGTGGGCCAATTACTGCGAAAGATTGGCATTATTCAGAGTTTTGGCTTAAATTATTCATGCTTGAAGGCCCATAACTATCTGAAAAAAACATTGAATGAATATGTTTGGTTCTAACCGTTTGTTTGCTTTACAGTTAGCTACAATGAGGTTTTCAAGACAATGTCAAAAAAAAAACAAGAAAGAAAGTCGGTCAAGCCCGACTATAACATACTCTGTACCAAGAAGTTTTGTCTTTTGATCATAACTCGAAAACCGTTCATCCGATCTTCTTCATTCCTTTGGCGGATCGATAAGTTATTCTAATAACTAAATATGTCCAGAAGGAACAAGCCATCTATCTTGAAAACTGTGGGAGATATGACGTTTTTTCTAAATTGCGGGGGCGGGAGGGGGCGTGGCCGAAATTGAAAATAAACTTGATCTGCCTGCAGACATAAGAAGCATATGTCCCATACTCGTCAACCCTCTATCTCTTACCATCTCTGAGATCTGTGCGTTCATACGGACAGACAGACGGACAGACGGACATGGCTATATCGACTCGGCTGTTGATGCTGATCAAGAATATATATACTTTATGGGGTCGGAGATGCTTCCTTCTGGATGTTACATACTTTTGCACAAACTTATAATACTCTATGTACCTACGGTACAGAGTATAACTACACCATGACGATTTACGATACTTTCCAAATTTTGGGTAGGTAGATTATATTTTTGTGTGGTGAAATTAAGAGCGTCAATCGAAACTTATTGCAGATTTAAATATAAAGAGAACGGCAGCTAATCAGGCCTAGGTTCGTATACTACCAATCAACCTCTAAGTGTTTTCCACAGTGTCATTCAACAAGTCAAAAGAGGCTCTTAGTTCTCGCTTGATTGTCCTATCATATCAAAAATGACTGTTTTTATGGCGTCACAAGTCTCAATGAAAACAAAAGTGCTGCATATTTAAGTCCCCTGCCTGACTGACCACTTTCAATAAACAAACTCACTGAAACTTTTCAAATGACACACATTATACCAGCCAGCGGAAGTTCGATGTGCGGCAATTACATCGTTAGACTCGCGTCGAACTGGGCGGAGGGAAACGCAACGATGCAGCAAAACCCCGCACCATGAGGTGTTAATATGGTACAAAAGCTGTTGATTTGTTTAATTAAATATAATTTTGGACACTACTTATACACAAGTTCTGTACCATTTTTTAGCCCGAACTAAACAGTTGCTTTGGCAATTAGTGGGCAAAAAATCGATTTGCCCTTCACATGGATGCCACACATTATTGTTTGCCCAACGGGTTCATTTTTTTGCTGTGTTCCCTTCCCAAATATTTGAAATATTTGTGCCCAAGATTAGCAAAACGTTGCCGCCAACTAACGGTCAAAGAAATCCATCAAAGGATCATCAAATTTCGGCTGGTGACGTATTGCGCTGGGTCCGGGTCCCGGAATGTGCTACCGTCTGCAGCACACAGCGGGCAAAAAGTCCAATAAAACATCAACACGAGTAGAATTATAACAAACTAAGTAAACGTCTGTCACTCAGCCGTGGTGGACAGAATTTTGATCAGGCCACGAAAAGGAGCCGAACGGCAGCTGATCAAAGGCCCCCAAAAACGTTGATTGAAGTGAAGCCAGTTGGTTGGACGAGGACGATTGCAGTGCAAATGATAATTTATTAGATTGCGATCTTTTTCGGGCCGCTCCTTGGGCATTTTTATTATTGAATTAATTTTCGTCTGCATTTCTAATTAAACCGAATTAATCATGAGCACATCATCCCGGCTTCAGACCAATTATGCGTAGACCAAAACGGGGTCTACCCGCGATCTATGGAAGGAGCTACATACATACAATTGGCGGTGGATTCAAAAGCATTTTGCGGCAATGCTGTTCACGATTATGATCAAACGGTTGACACCGCTAGCGCAATGGGAACTTGGCAAAAGCATCTGAATTGAACTCGTTCAACTTTGAAGTCATGCGACACGCACGACACACTTACCAGACGAGACAGTGCCCTGGATAAGTATATGGCAGAAAAGTCAGAGTGCGAATTGTGAGAAGTACCGCCATTTGTTTAGACGTCGTTAAAACCCGAAACTGCATATTGATGTAAGTAAATTGTTCTACACTTTTCCGGTAGATTTTTCCAAATTAGAATATTAGATTAAGCTCTAATCCTACCTGAGCACACAATCGGTCAGAGAATGAAACTTCTTCGTAAACTCAGTGAGTCAAGCCGCCCTTAAAGCACTCAGACTGATTTACCAACAATACTTAATCGCTCACTGAATGTGGCAGATCTCGGAACAAGATAGCACAACACTTTAGTATACTTAAGGATATAAAGAATTGAGTCTGCATACAACCTAGCCAGAAAAGCTACCATCTGCGAGCTCCTTTCAGAAAAGATTACGATAAGTATGCTGAAAAACCTAAAACATTTCATATCACTGCGGATCGGTGGAAAACCTTTCCTCCCGCACAGCAGCCTACGTGGCCAACATTGAACCTAAAGCGTACTACCACGCTCTTACGTCCCACAAAGAATCACATATCGCTTCTGGTGGGAACCATGGCTGGTCACTGTCTTATCGGCAGACACTCACCATGATTTGATAAAGTTGCAGGTATGAAGAACAGGAGAAAACTGTACAACATCTTCTCTAACACTTCCACGCACCTAGTAGAAAGAGATTCAGCACACTAGGTCATCCTCTCCTACTCAACCTCTGGCGGACTTCCCAGCTCTACTGAAATTCAATTTGTGCATGCATTGGATTAGAAAAGCGGTTCCCCCTCATTATAAATAAAGGGTTAACAGTGAACACAAATGGCACAATGGCAATAAGCTCAAAGAGGCCTAACTTGTAGCTCTCAGTCATGGCAACCCAACCTAACATTAAGCCTCAATTTTATATCGATTGACCTAACGACAACGATTGGACTTAAACCAAAGCTCTACAGGATCTTGGGAAGAGATTTTTTGAAATTGAACGAAAACGTTTTAATTTATTTGTTTCTTAAGGCTCTCAAGTGTGTATTATCCGAAATCGGAGAACTATTTTCACATTGGCTAATACCATTCACATTTCAAACCGCATTTGAAACAAAGTGACTCAAAAACGAGAAAGCTAAGCTAACTTCGTCTGTGCCGAAGTTTTTATACCCTTGCAAGTGCTCGCTTAAATATTTTGAAAAAAATACTCTTTTTCCCATTTTCCGACCGATTGTTCGTATGGGAGCTGTATGATATAGTCATCCGATTTGGACAAAAACTTGTAGGATTATGTAAAAGAACGAGAAACAATCAAATACAAAATTGCAGGATGCTACCATTAAAAACAAAAAAGTTTTTCTAACTAAGACTGTTTTTCAGACCTATCTTTTGTATGGCAGCTATACCATATAGTTGTCCGATTTTGATAAAACTTGGTTGAATTATAAAAAAACATATAAAACCTACGATTACAAAGTTTGGAGTCGTTTCCATTTAAAAGAAAAAAGTTTTTCATACTAAAACTAGTTTTCCGACCGATTGTTCCTATGGGAGCTATGAGATATAGTCATCCGATCCGGTCGGTTCCGACATATTAGTAGTGTGCAGCAAAAAGAAGACTCTGTAAAAAATTTCAGCTCGATAGCTTTAAAACTGAGAGACTAGTTCGCGTAGAAACAGACAGATAGACGGACGGACAGACGGAAGGACAAAGCTCAATCGACTCAGCTCGTCACCCTGATCAAGAAAATTTATAGTTTATGGGGTCGGAAATGAATATTTCTATGCGTTGCAAACTTCTGGGCAAAATTATAATACCCATTGCAAGGGTATAAAAAGTATATCGGATAAAAAAAATATGTTTCCCATTCTAACTTTTCCGCAAGCTCTGGCTTGGGTCCCTGGTGGACCCCAGAACTGAAAGAGCAGAGAGTGGACATACAAGAATGCTTCGAGCTCGCCAAAGAAGCGGTGGAAGGGATCATCGCGGAGAAGTACAAGATGAGATTTCGCTTGTTTAAAAAGGAAATAAGAATGACAAATCCGCTTTTGTAAAGATCCTTCTGCTCCAGCATAGAGAAGGTCTTGGAAACAGCCAGACTCAGGAAGCTGTTTTCAAAGCAGCCACTCATGCAAAGTTAACTTGCCTTAACAGGCGTAAGTCACTGGAAAGAAACAGCAAGGAATCTACATGGGCTCTTCTCTATGCGCACTTACCGGGCTGCAACAGACCAATATCCCAGCCAACCTAATAAAAAAACGAAAGCGAAATACCCGTTACTCAGCACAGCTCGGATAAGTATGCAACATTTTTTTAACTCGGCTATTTATAATCCTTTTGAAAATTTGTGAGATTGTAGATATTGGCCACATAGACTACACTGCAAAATCTGAGCTCGATATCTTAAAAATTGTGGGAGTTATTCAATATTTTGTATTGCGGAGGCGGGAGGGGGCGTGGCCAAAATTTGAAACAAACTTGAAACTTTGGTTGCTCTAGCTCTTCTAGTCTCTGAGATCTAGGTGTTCATACAGACGGACGGACAGACGGACATGGCTATATCGACTCGGCTGTTGATGCTGATGAAGAATATATATACTTTATGATATCGGAGATGCTTCCTTCTGCCTGTTACATACATTTGCACGACTTTAGTATACCCTTTTTACTCTACGAGTAACGGGTATAAAAAGGAAAAAACTTTTGCATTAGATATCCCGAGGCGGGATTAAACCCGCGCTCACTTGCACAGCAGGCACAAGTACTACCCGCTGTACCACAACCGACCAACCTAATCACTCCAGGGAAATTCCGATGGACAATCGACTCGATCGCGAGCTACAAATCACCCGGACTGGATGGTATAGTTCCTGCCAAGTTAAAAACGACCATGGGCAAACCAATAACGTCGTACGATGACAACCGTGACCTGGAGAACAGCACGTATCAAATTCCTTCCATTATTCATTCATTCTGGTTCAAAGCAATAGACCTCCACATAGGAGAAGTCATGAACCTCACCTTGGAGAATATCCAACACGCCTGCACGAAAGGGAAATCAGTAGAACAGCGCTACCCTCCCTAGTAGCCACCACCGAAAAAGCACTGCACCTGCAAGACTTTGGCTTGGGAGCATTTCTAGATGCATCTGGTGCACTTAACAACTTCTCCCCAGAGGCGATAATGCAAGGCCCGCGGGCTATATCAATACACTACGCATTGACCTCGTGGATTTAAAACATGCAGACGAAAAAGGCACAAGGCGGCTCACTGTACCACTTCTTTGAAATCTTGTGTTTAATGGACTATCTTTAAAGATCCTCCGGCAAGCATCCAAGATATCTTCAAATGCTGACTACATACGCATTATTATCGTCCAAAAATGTCCATCGGAAGAAGAGGGACCTCTTTCGCTTTACTATACTAGGAAACGGAATAACACTAGCGCCGAAGAATGAAGTTAAATATCTTATATAAGTAAACTGTCATGGAGAAAAGGGCAAACAGATGGAACCAATGTGCCAAAATATGGATTTCAGAATCATTTGCTACCCAATTCAGCACCCGCCCTCATCTAGGATCAGCCGGAACTACCTATCTACCTATGGCTAGCACTGGTCAAAAGCTCTTCTGGTTCGATACTCAAAGGAATATCTTCTTAAAATTCATGTCATCATCCTTATCAACTAATCTTTTCCCAACGCAACGAGGTTTCTTTTGATTTTAGCCACCAAAACTACAAAGAAATGCTTAAGTGCTTATTTTTTTTTAGGCACTTAACCTACATGAGACATCAAATTCGTTAAGAAGTATAATATCTAGGTGGTATTGCCAATTAAATTTTATTTCAATATGTTTTCACTTGCAAAACTAATTTTAATACAAAAAGAAACCAATATTCTAGTATTAATGCCTCATCTCAGTTGAAATTAAGCGCGCAATCAATCCATTTTTTATTTATAAATTCAAAGACAACAAAAAAGACACTTTACCCAGTCCTTTTATAATCATTTTCTCATGTCAATCTGCCAATAAAGCAATGCCAATTCACCAGTCAACTGGGTTTTTTTTTTTGTTGTAAGTATCTCTGTCGCGAATTAAGCTATGAATTTTCATGTTATTGCCACTAATTTTCATTAAATGCATTTGGCCAGAGACGTCCATCGTCATATATGTGATCTCCCCACTCCTGTCCAGCTCACTTTTAATTGCGGACCATAAACTATGCGTAGTCCATCGTATCTAATGCCGTTCCAAAACTAGTTTTGCAAAGGAAGCCGCTCAGACATGGACATTAGATTCTCACAGTCGCCAATCTGCAAACGTCCGTTTGGCTGCCTAACGAAAGTGGTTGCACCTGATTCGAGCTCCAGTTGTCGTCCACCACTCGTCTGTCACCCAGTCACTCAAGAGCCCATTCATGCATGTCCACTCCAACTGCACAGCAGTTAGTTGGCTCCGGGGGCATAATTCAATTTCCGCTCGAGAGTTTGACTCTCCAGTGTATCAGTTGCCCATATTGACACATTGATTTAGTGCTTACAGTGTTTGCCATTTTGCTATCGATATTGATTTATATTTAAAGTAATTTCAATCGTTTTTATTTCGAGCTCCATTCTTTGCTTGATGGAGCGCTTAATCTCGCTGAGCTTCGTAAAGTTTGTCAATTTATGTCACTGGACTGAAAGCCTTCAATCGCGATGATGTCGGCGGCGGGAAATATTGCACAGAACTTCAAATTTCTTCACTTTCTGCATAGCTTTCTGACACTTGCGCCACATGAGCCACAGTTCCTGTGTTCCTCCTCTATTTGATAGTGGTGGTAATCCTACTCAGGTCGTCTAATTTTCACATCAACCTCGTTGGAAATAAGAAGTAAAATTAAAGTTGGACCATTCTTTGGTACTTAAATCTTAAGCATGGCATGTCTACCCATTGATTTAATAGCATTTTACACAGCAACACCTCGGGTACAGCTAGTATGAGGGGTCTATGCCTATGTACAGGCGTGTGTGTTTGTGTGTCTGATTGTATCTAGCATCACACCGACAATAGCAACAGCTTCATCGCGTGTAAAGTGTGAGGCTCGTGCTTCGATAGTCAGTGTCCGCCTGCTCTGATTCAAATAATGATGATGATAGCTTTTTGATGCTAATGATAGACACAACACACACACACACACACACACACGCTCACTCCGCTTGAACTGTTTGGAATCGGAAGTCGCAGACAGCAATTGAAAGTGAAATTTTTGGGGCGATAATCGTTCAATCAATTAAGGTTAATTACAATTTCATGCAATTCTGCTTGCCTGCGATTATGCAAAATCGCTGGAAGAACAGTTAGCTTTCGATGATCAGCTTGAAAATTTGTTGTACCCTTTCGTGTTTAAGCATCATTTGGTTAGCGAAGACCCCGAAAATTGCAGTAGCCAATCTTTTTTTTGATGATTCTCAAAGTTTTATGATTTATAATTTGAAATTTATGGGGCTACTGGCTTCTGCCAGGGGCGAATTATGCAAATTTTTGGCGCTTCTAACGGTGCCAAAGTTTTAGTCAATTTGGTAGCTGGAAATATGTGTTTATCTGTCTGGCCGATTTGCATATATGTATCTGAAAATCTGAAGCAAAAGGTTGAGGTTTTTTGGTCAGCCGTTTCAAGGTTAAACTGAAGTTTGGAAAAAGGCAAAGGCAGCTTTTTATTCGTAAAATTATTTAAATGCAGGTCCAAGGAAAAATACTTAGGTTGTCTACAGGTTGTCTAAAATTTTGATTAACTTTATTTAGACTTAACTTAAATTAGGCGTTTGCGTTAAGGCCGCATTCAAAATGTGTTAAGTGCAACTTTTCGAGTTATATTTGCAGAATCAAGCTGAACTTTTGTTTTCAAATATCTCTGGTTGTTTTTCAGAAGAGAAATATTTCTACTGCGGCACAATACTTCAAACAAATAAGTCTACAAAAGCATTCAGATTCCAAACACTTCAAAAGTGAAGTTCGACAAAAAAACTATTTTTATACTCTGTACCGTAGGTACATAGAGTATTATAAGTTTGTGCAAAAGTATGTAACATCCAGAAGTAAGCATCTCCGACCCCATAAAGTATATATATTCTTGATCAGCATCAACAGCCGAGTCGATATAGCCATGTCCGTCTGTCCGTCTGTCCGTCCGTCCGTCCGTCCGTCTGTCCGTCCGTCTGTCCGTAAGAACGCACAGATCTCAGAGATGGTAAGAGATAGAGGTTTGACGTGTATGGGACATATGCTTCTTATGTCTGCAGGCAGATCAAGTTTATTTTCAATTTTGGCCATGCCCCCTCCCGCCCCCGCAATTTAAAAAAAACGTCATATCTCCCACAGTTTTGAAGATAGATGGCTTGTTCCTTCTGGACATATTTAGTTATTAGAATAACTTATCGATCCGCCAAAGGAATGAAGAAGATCGGATGAACGGTTTTCGAGTTATGATCAAAAGACAAATTTTCTTGGTACAGAGTATGTTATAGTCGGGCTTGACCGACTTTCTTTCTTGTTTTTTCTGCGTTTTGGAAACCAGCCTTTAAACGGGCGAACGTGGCTTCTATTTGATAAAACGATTCTTTTCATAGAATTTTGACAACCAACTGCGACTGTACCTAGGCAACTTTGGACTTAAACAGCTGTTCCTATTACGGACACAGTGGATTTTGCATATTTTCAAACCGATTTTAATCATAGTAGACTAGGGCAGATGTGTGTTTATCAAATAATACCACTGCTTTGTGTCCTTTTCTCATAAAATAATAGACTCATTTTGGAATTGAATGCGGATTTTTTTTTAATATTTTATTAACTATTCAGTCTAGTTATTACAGTCTTTTATGGAATAAAAGCTGAACGTACCCTAGCATTTGCCGAATGTTTTAAAAAGGTATTCCAAGTCATCACCAATGTCGACCCGAAGGCACATTAATCTCTCATAAGAAAATACACAAAACGAATGCTAAAATACAAAACATTTTGTAAAGATTTACTTAAAACTTGATAATCCTTTTAATCAACGTTAAGCTGATAGTTTCGATTAACGATTTGAGTGTTATGACTGCCAATTTTACCTGCTGAAAGGAGTGATTGACTGAAAAAGATCCGTGCATCAATTAGGATTGGTCACCGATTAATAGGTCAGACTACCTTTTAGCACACATTCACATTCAATTTTCTACTTACTGACCTAATACGTTAAAGTTTATTTGTGTAAGACGGCGTTCGGACACACTGTATGCCACTTATCTGTCAAACTGTTCAGACTAATAGCCTATTTCCACTAAAGAAATGGAACATCATTTCTTGAAATGACAAGAAATTATGGAAATTATAACATTTCTGCCATACGTTTCTCCATTTTCAATTCCTTTCATTTCGTGTCATTTCTTAAAAATGATGAAATTCGCCCCGAGTATATTTGTCATTTTTTTCCGACATTCTGTCAGTGCCATTACTGTCATCGGAAAACCCAAAATATCAGAGAGGTAAGTTATTTGTTTGTTTACGGATGAGCCACCGGAAAACCCCAAGAACCTGGATGAAGATCCAGTTGACTGCGAAGTTTTTTATGGAGGCATTCCACGCTCGTGGTTGAGAGCATCAAGCGAGTAGCCATCTGGGTCGCGCCCTTAACTATCCAGCTTGGGATGAGCGAGCAACTTTCGTTAGATGAGGAACCGATATTGTACATAGCAGCCAAGAATTTAGCGCAGAAAAACTTACCAACAGCGTTCACCTCTCCAGGAAGATGTAGTGGCAGCTTCAAAGAAGGGGACGGAGGAGCTCAAGCACATTGGTGCCGCGCGGCTTAGAGCGCATGGAGAAGGCAAGAGCAGAAACTCAAAGAAAACTTCTTAAGAAATTACGAAGGATTAATAAAAAACCAGTTCAATAGAGATACCGTAGATTAATTTCATGCATTAAAAAATTAAGTGAAATAAACATATTTTAGCTTTAGGCACCTTATTAATTCTGGAGCGTTATCAAAATCATTGGCGACATTGGTGCCCTCGGGTTGTGGACCTCATTTTTTGGCTCTACGATTGTCCAATCATTTGCTTATTCTGCGAAGGCGGGTCTTTAATTATCTAAATGCAGCTTTCACTACTATTCTTGCCTTGGACAGGGCGTGGTTAAATGTTTTAAAATCTTTATTGAATTGAAGGTTTGTCTACCCAGCTTGCTCATGATCAAAGCAGCATTTATTTTAATAAATCCACAATAACAAATCCTTCAGCCAAATAATAATCAACAAACTCAAAGCATCTGCTGTTCTTGTCTACGTATCGTTGTGAATGTCAACAAAATGATGTTTTGTCAATGGAAACGACAAAATTTTCCAGAAATGAAAATGATAGAAATGATGCTCAGTGGAAAGAGGCTATAAGTAAAGATCAAGGGAATATTGGCAAATTTATCTGACTAGTCAACTGGCACTTGTTCACACATGTATGGCAGCAACTGCCAATCAGAACTATCTGCTAAATGGGCCCACTGACTGTCATGAAATTTTGAACGTAAGTTTATTTCGTTACAACTAAAAGTTATATATCCCGAGACTGTGCGCCAATTTCGTTTCGAAAGTGGTTCGGACAGATATCTCTAAAATTATTGGAGCTTTTAACTAAAATTTTGATGCATTGTTTGGAAATTCAATAGAACTTCTAAAAAGGGAAACCCAAATCCTACTTTTGAAATACAAATGACAAATATACTCACTTAGGTAAAGTTAGCAGGAAATAAGGCGTTTGTTACCAAACTCCAGCAGAAGCTACTTAGCAATTGGTTAAGCAATAAAAGTTCTCGACAGCACTTGAAACACAGTTGTAGGAAAACTAATATAAATCATTCTCCTCGCAGCACTAGAGTTCCAGGTATAGTATAGTATAGGAGCAACACTCAACCGATCCCATTGTTTCGATGCAGGTAAAGAACACTCAGAAAAGTTTAATATCAGCCTTTAAAAATAGAGGAAAGTTAACTTCGGCTCGGCCGAAGTTTGTATACCCTTGCAGCACGTTTTTAACTAATTTGAAGGACATGTCCACTGATAACAAACAAGTTTTTCCCAATAAGACTACTTTTCTGCCTCTACTTTTGTATGACAGCTATACCATATAGATGTCCGATTTCGACCAAATTTGGCAGAACTATGCAGAAGCATTAAAAACTAGTAATTAAGGAGTTTGGAGACGTTTGCATTAAAAACAAAAAAGTTTTTCTCACTAGAACTAGTTTTTCGACCGATCGTTCCTATGGCAGCTATATGTTATAGTCATCCGATCCGGCCGGTTCCGACAAATGTGCAGCGTATTTGGACCAGAAGACTTCGTGCAAAGTTTGGTGGCGATTGCTTTAAAACTGACGGAGGAGATAGCATAGAAACAGACGGACAGACGGACATGGCTATATCGACTCAGCTCGTCAAGCTGATCAAGAATATATATACTTTATGTGGTCGGAAATGCTTCCTTCTATGCGTTACAAACATCAGCACAATTTCAATATACCCTCTGCAAGGGTATAAAAAGACGAATCAATGCCCAACGTACACTTATTTAGCCAGAGGTGGAAAGCTGGAATGGCAATGACTTCACGTCCCTGTCAAGTCTTTAGAGCCAGATGCGAATATAGGACGTTCAGTAAAGTTTTAGGTCTTTCCCGGAATACATTTTTGCTGTTCGTTTAGACAGATCGACAACTTTTGAGCTATAATTATAAAGACAGAAAAACTAGCTCAAAGCATAAAGATCTCTTCGTTGTATAGACAACTTAGTTGTTCGAAAGATCGTTAAAAAGAACTTTGGCACTATCAAGAGACATATTTTGAACCATTTGAAATGTGAATCAATATTCACTGTCGGTTCAAACTTGACTGACGTTATTATGACACCCAGCTGAACCCAAACCGCTCGTCCCGATTAATTGTCATTAAACTGCAACAACTTCTCAACCCTTTAGAAAGAAACAAGTCTTTTTTAAGTGCCAACTAATGAATGTCAAAAGTGTTATCGTATCTTCCTTATCAACTCTCTCCAGATCTTTTCTCCATATTCATTTTTTTGTGGGGCGTTAATGTTACTGATCCCCGTGCCTAAGTGAAAGCAGCTGCTGTCATAAGGACAATTAAACTGTCATCAGTGTTGTTGCACACAGTTTTGCGAACATTTTTTGATGAAATTAGATTTTAATTGGCCAAAATGTGGGCGTCGTCAACTCTGAGCCAGCTGCTGTCACTCAAAGTCCAACCCCCAAAAATCCATTTGCCAAAACCGCTAAAACTAATTTCCTGATGGTGGTGGTGTTGGTGGCGGTTGCGCCATTTTTGCCACTTAACGCATCATCACTTTGGTTAATTTGTACCCCATCCCCGCAAGATGATTACCTCATCCAGTTCCATCGGCAACTGCAGCTCTGACCTTGGTCAAGCTAATGATGCAGCAGCCGGCAGATGGCTGATGGAGCTGTAAATTTGCAACACAAATGCAACCGATTTGCAATCAGCGGCGTTGAATCTCTATCGCAACTTCCATCATTACCCATGTAAGAGAGCGAGAGGGGGAGATTGGGGTGCATCCGTCGTGGCTTTGTTTTACGCGCTTCAATGATTTGCTTGCGGCTGCTCCGCATCTCTGGCCAAGATTAAACGTATGCAACTCTCTTAACCTTCGTTTAAATTTTGCTCTGATTGACAACATCAGTCGATCGATCCCCATGAAGCTGCAAGCAAGATCAATGTGCTGAATGGAGTTGCAGTTGCACACAGTCGCTGTGGGCCAGCCAACGGTTTGTTGTTGTAACTAAATTTGTTTTGCGGTTCTTTTAAGTATTTGTTTGTTTTGCATCGCTTTGCTGTGCTAATTGTGTGACGCGGGATCGGAAGAAGGTTCGGCTTGGAGATGTGTATGGGAACTTGGTTAAGGCCCAGTTTCTCAAAGTTCGCTTAAGGTTAGTTAAGCTCTGTTCTCTCTTAATTATTAAGTGCCTAGGTCTGTTTGGTCCTTGGGGTTCGGTTTCATTAGTTCCCTTGCAAAACTCATTTCCTTGGTTTGGTTCTAAACAGTTAGTGCTTTCTTTAATGTTGTTAATGCAACAAAATTTCCTCCCCTTCTGCACTCATTAGCCCCGCCGACAATCATAACTGTGAAGTTGTAAAATCATCGAAAACCACCCAGTTCCACTCTGGAACAAAAGCACCAAGGGGCAATAAATGGCAATCAACAGACAATCAATGGGTTAAACCCTTTTTGCTTTATGATCTGAAAACAATTTAAGCTTTTATTTGTTTTTGATGCCCCACCACAACAAGCAATCAGATGGAGAACAGTTTGCAACCAAAAAGAGCGAGTTGGGCCGGTAAATGGTAGCAAATCAAATTGGGCAACAAACACAGAACAGAGCGGGAGCTGGGAGCTGGGAGCTGGTAAAGCCAAGGCAATGAGCGTACATCATGGAAACAAGTTGCATTTCGGACATTGTACAACAATTGATGGATCACCAAAAAGAACAAAGTTGGTCAGATGCAGATGAGTTGGACTGTTGCAGTTGGCAGTTGGTTGGGGCCAAATGAGTTGCGTAAAACGAAACCGGCGATAATGATCATGCCAAAGCGAAAAACGCGTTAAAGTTTTCAACGTCGTCATCAGTCGGGGCAGCTGAGGTACAGTGAATGTTGACTAAATGGTGCTTAGGTTAAACAGGAGTGAATGCGCACACAGTAGATGTGTTTTGAAAATGGTTTGCTCCAACTGTTCAATGATAATCATAACCAAAACCACAATTGAGTGAGCCCCTGAACAGAGAGAAATAAAATGAGTAAAGTAAAAAACTGAACCAAAAGGTACTAGCTGAGTAAAGTGAAATACTGAGCAATAAGGAACAAATTTATTTAAGTGAAAAACTGAATAAAAATTAATAAGTTAGTTTATTGAAAAAGTGAACACAAAGGAACTAAATGAGTAAAGTGAAAAGCTGAACCAAAAAGCACTAGCTGACTAAAGTCAAATACTGAACAAAAATAAACAAAGTGAGTTTAGTGATAAAGTGAATAAAAAGCTATGAGTAAAATGTAAAACTGAACAAAAGGAAAAAAGTGAAATAGTAAACGAAAAAGCACTTGCTGAGTAAGGTCAAAAACTGAACAATAGGGAACACAGTGATTTAAGTGAAAGACTGAGTAAAAAGTCATACATGAGTTAAATGAAAAACTGAACAAAAAGGAACAAATTACTCATTTTGTTCAAGTGAAAAGCCCAACCAAAAAGCACTACTCAAATACTGGACAAATAAAAACAAAGTGAGATAAGTGAAAAAGTGAATAAAAAGTTATAAATGAGTTAAATGTAAAACTGAACAACAAGAAACAAAGTGAGTAAAATAAAAAAGAAAAAGAAAAAGTACTAGCTGAGTAAAGTGAAAAACTGAACAATAAGGATTAAAGAGAAAAACTTAATAAAAAGTCATAGATGAGTTAGATGAACAATTGAACAAACAGGAACATACTGAGTATTGTAAAATACTGTTTAATTAAAGAACAAAGTGCGTAAAGTGAAAAACTGAACCAAAAAGTAGTAGCTAAGTATAGACAAAATCGGAATTAAAAGGAACAAACTGAGTAAAGCGCAAAACTGATTAAAAACGTACTCAGTGAGCATGTTGAAAACTGAATAAAAGGAACATACTCAAAGTGAGTAAAGTTTTAAGCTGAACACGTTGACACACCATGTCAGCTCACTTCATTCACTAATTTGATCGATATGGTCATGCCGTGGAGAATCCGCTGTAGCCATCCCCCCTTCAACACAATTTAGCTGCATCTTCTTGAACCCATCGACCGGACGTACTGGCAGTCAAGTGCGATTGCAAATGCACGGAATTCACATTGAAGCCTCGCTGGGCCGGGCCTGTTGGTCTCTTTTGTTGGCCATTAACGCGACTCGCTTGCACTTGCACCCAATCGGCTACCGTTGCTACCGGTGCGGCAGCTCCCCATCCCCCTACCCGCATCTCAACTACTGATGAGTTTTGGTTTGCCGCTCGTTCGTCAATGGTTTTTTTTTTTTGCTTCCCCCCTTTGGCTGATGGAAGTCGAAAATCATAATAATCATAATAAAATGCAGCTATATCCATTTTAACACCAAAAATACGAGTATGGCTTTGCTTTCTTCGAAATCTGCGAGTCTGCGAGTCTCTTGCCGCCTGCATTGAAGTATTGCCGTTGTCATGTTAATTTCGCTGTTGCCGGAGCCTGTCGCATTAAACTTGGTAATTTGTGCTGACCATCGGACGGGAGCAACTACTGTTTAAGTGCCCCTATGACCAGACCAGACTTCTGGGTGGTTTTTGGTGGGCAATTAAGTGAGCTAAGCATGCTGAAATTGCCTGTCGAAAGGAAGGTTATGACTTGGGTATGACTTGGATTTGGATTTAAGGGCTAATTTGTTATGTCTGTTGAGGGAGTTTATGCTTGGATGAAAGGGCAAGCAATTCTCTTCAATAATGACAAATATGTAGAAATTTATATTTCAATTTACTTATAAAGTAATCTAAGCTTACTAAGTTTCTAATTTGATTATCTAACCTAGTTAACATTTTGTTTCTATAAGCTTTGCTATAGATATTTGCCTTGGTATATACCATAGATTATCCAATGTTCACACACCTCACGCGCTCGCCTTTAATGAAATGCAACAAGCTTCAAAATGCAACAGTTTCCGACATTTACGAGCCATAAACTTTTGTGCTTACTTTGTAGCCAGGCAACGACTACAACTAATTGGGTCAAAAGCGAGGAGGAACTTTAGTAAGTACCAAAACGGTACACCTGTTGGCAGGTGGGGCACTAAAAGTGACCGCAATGACGCTTCACTTTGCAATACATTTCGCGATAAATAAATAAATTTTGACAGAAAGATGACACGAAGATTATGATGACAATAGAAATGATGACATGACCAGATAATGTCGTTTACTTCGGCTTACGCTGATGTTGGCCATTTGGCCATTCACTCAACTCCCCGGACCATGGTGCACCTTTCGACATCGCCTAATTGTGGCTCTGGCTTTGGCTCTCGGTGGGAGCGCGTGTGTGTGTTTTGGGGTACACCTTCTCCGCAAATGGCATAAATTTAAATTTTAATTTACTGCGTCGTCAATTGAAAGTCGTGCCCAGGCACTTGGAACCCGTTCCAAGGTACGAGGCCCGGCCATTTCATTTCATTTATTTATTTTGAGCTACTTGCAAAATAATTGCATAAATAAATATTTTAAAAAAGGCACCCAAAGTCCTACCCCTCTCCTTAATTTGTTGTATTTTGATTACAATCGTTCGTCCAACTCCAACTGGCAGATGTTGGGGAGCAGCGCTCCAGCTCTCCGAGCTGAAGGCAGATTGAAGTGTAGTGATTATATGGACGCGGAGCGCCGCGACGCGACGAGATGTTTGTACCTGTTGTAGTTAGTTGGCAGTTTTGTTGAGACAATTTATCAATGAAACGATGGATATGCGGATGGGGACTGGAGCCGGATGGTGACATGCATTAGTTGAATGTAAATTTTGGCATAGATATGCAAAATGTGACAGCAATTTGTGAAGACTCATTTGAATCGAGACCAAGGCTAATGGGTTGGTGGAGATCTCGGTAGATCCTGGCGAACACTTGACACCTTTTACCTAATACTTAATACTTAATACTTAATACTTAATACTTAATACTTAATACTTAATACTTAATACTTAATACCTAATACTTAATACTTAATACTTAATACTTAATACTTAATACTTAATACTTAATACTTAATACTTAATACTTAATACTTAATACTTAATACTTAATACTTAATACTTAATACTTAATACTTAATACTTAATACTTAATACTTAATACTTAATACTTAATACTTAATACTTAATACTTAATACTTAATACTTAATACTTAATACTTAATACTTAATACTTAATACTTAATACTTAATACTTAATACTTAATACTTAATACTTAATACTTAATACTTAATACTTAATACTTAATACTTAATACTTAATACTTAATACTTAATACTTAATACTTAATACTTAATACTTAATACTTAATACTTAATACTTAATACTTAATACTTAATACTTAATACTTAATACTTAATACTTAATACTTAATACTTAATACTTAATACTTAATACTTAATACTTAATACTTAATACTTAATACTTAATACTTAATACTTAATACTTAATACTTAATACTTAATACTTAATACTTAATACTTAATACTTAATACTTAATACTTAATACTTAATACTTAATACTTAATACTTAATACTTAATACTTAATACTTAATACTTAATACTTAATACTTAATACTTAATACTTAATACTTAATACTTAATACTTAATACTTAATACTTAATACTTAATACTTAATACTTAATACTTAATACTTAATACTTAATACTTAATACTTAATACTTAATACTTAATACTTAATACTTAATACTTAATACTTAATACTTAATACTTAATACTTAATACTTAATACTTAATACTTAATACTTAATACTTAATACTTAATACTTAATACTTAATACTTAATACTTAATACTTAATACTTAATACTTAATACTTAATACTTAATACTTAATACTTAATACTTAATACTTAATACTTAATACTTAATACTTAATACTTAATACTTAATACTTAATACTTAATACTTAATACTTAATACTTAATACTTAATACTTAATACTTAATACTTAATACTTAATACTTAATACTTAATACTTAATACTTAATACTTAATACTTAATACTTAATACTTAATACTTAATACTTAATACTTAATACTTAATACTTAATACTTAATACTTAATACTTAATACTTAATACTTAATACTTAATACTTAATACTTAATACTTAATACTTAATACTTAATACTTAATACTTAATACTTAAACAGCAGCTTAGCCTTGAACAGTCCTTCTTTAATGTCTTTTCCATAAGTTCTTGCCGTATCGCCACCGCATGCTCATAAGAAGCCACAACATCTTAATCCGCCTCTTCTTCAACAAACAACAACTGCGAAATTGACATATGCACACACGATTAACAAGTGTTTAAATCACAATAAAACTTTTAAATCCCTCCGAATGAAGCAATAAAAACATATAAAAAGAAACCCAAATAAACTCAAACTCGAGACCTCGGGGCAGCATGCAAAAAACTTCATGAAAAAAATAAAAACAAACTTACGCACCCAAAAATTGGTCAATAAAATCAACGACAAAACTTTTGTTTAGTCGACGTACAAAAGGACACCCAGGCGCAGACATTCAAGAAAAAAGTTTTTAGCGGGGCGTCCGCAAAGCAAAACCAAAAAAAACCCACATTCCCAGGCCAATAAAAATGACAACAGTTACAAAGTGGCGGCAGGAGATACAATATTACAAAGGGACCAGCAGACAAACAGTCGCACACAAAGATTAAGCCAATTTAACAGATGCTTAAAGTCAGCACACACTGGTAATCCCATATTGGATTAATGCATGATACGGTAGTGTGAAGTTCAAGTGATTGGCGATGGTTAAGAGGATAAGACAGAGGCTACCAGCATGCGCACATAAATATGTGGTATGTGTATGAGGAACAAAACTGATTCACTTACGATTGGCCTTGAGAGAATATTTGAATACCCTGCCAAATATCTGTTGGGTCTTGCCATGAGTCGGCTAAAGAATTATTTTCACTGGTTTAACTAAATGTAAGTGCCCGATCGGTAAATATATTTCATCTATACTCCCACATAATACGGAAAAATGAGAAGAAGGCAGAGTAAAATATTTGAAATAAATACAATGCGTTTCAAACTTCTGGGCAAAATTATAATACACTATGCAGGAGCATTAGATTACAACAAAAGTGCAAGCTTTTAGTGTGTTATGACTATCGGTTATATTCTTTCGCCTTGGCAGGAAACGGACTTCGGCAAGCTTGCTTTAACGTGCGGAATGAGACAAATGACCACCGCTTACTGAAATTCCCACTTTCTCGCTCTCTCTCTCTAAGACAACGACAATGGGTGTCTAGTTCTATAACAAGGAATGAATTTTGCACAAACATTGCCTTCATCTCAAAATAAGAACACGATATTCTCTCAAAATTTTGTGAACAACTGTTCACTCCCGCACAGAATAGGATAAGTAGCCAAATGGACGTGCGGCTACAAAAGCGTGCGATGGTGCAATAAAAAAAGAAACTATTCCAATCATTGTTCTTTGAATACAAGAGGTATTAAGTACGATCCCCAGACAAGTCCAACGAACGTTTTGCTTCGATTTTCTACAAGACTGAAATGAATCAAGAAAGTTTGGGTGGGTGTTTTTCCGCGAAAGTATTTTTGTACAAGCGATGTCTCTGTTTTTATATATGTATCTTGTAAATGTTGCTTGCAGAACAAATATCAAACAATGGTTTATTTCTTCAGCTCCATTTACCGGATCACTCACAAAATCCGTGTGTTTCAGTTAGCTTATGAATACTTTTGACTCAAATCAGATACGTCCCCTATTTAAACCCAAAGAAATATGAGATCCATTTATAAACTGTACCAAATTCCATTAAATTGTGAACCCAGTTGAGTTGAAATAGTTGTTTAAATCGGAACTATGTATTTGAACTCAAATTCAATTTCCAATTTCTCCAAATGTTGTTGAAGAGATATAAGAGTTGCCCTTTTTTAAGTAACGTTTTTGCTCATTTTGAGTCCCATGTTCTCGGCTTTTTTTCACTTTGCTTATAAGGTAAATTATTTAGTTTCTTTAAATTCTATATAGGGCTCATTAAGTGCAAAGGCAGGAAACCTTAGTTTTAATACAGAATAGAACACATGAGCCAAGAGGAATATGTGGAAGGGTCACTCTGAATGCTTCCAATTTGTATCGAACTTTAAAATGATCATCTGATAATTCGTAGCTGGATAAATATATTTCCATCGTACCTTTACCTTTAATATAAGCGACTATTAAAATGTTGATATATTGCAGGGGTCGGCAATGCTAGCAGAGAGCTTGCCGCTGACAGCTGAGAGCAACTTCAAAATACATAAACAGAAACTAGACAGAAGCCTTTATTTAATGCCTCGATTCATTCGCTGCTGAAGCAAAAAGCCCAACCAGAGAGCATCCGACAGTCAGCATGTCCTTATCTCAAATGAGTCTATAGAATTTATTTCGATGACATTTGTGGGCTACCGAATACGCGTTTCTTGTCTGACTTCTGCCGCCAGTGTCAGTTCTCCCTGCATTTATTTCACTTTTAGTTTTTTTTCGGTTTTTTTCATTTTTATATCAAAAATCGCGGCATAAATTCCCAAATATCTACACACACACACACACACACACAGGCACAGACATAACTTTAGTTTGTTTTTTTTTTCCACAGCTACTTTGTCTTTGCCCCGTTGTCTGCCTTGGGGCAAATCCTTTAGACGACGTCGCATGTTTGCCTTTTCTTTTTTCTCGACCTTTTATATGATTTCATTTTTTCATTTCTGTTCGTTTTGCGTGTTTTTGTTTGACTTGCCCATTTGCGGCGTTTTGATATGTTACCCGGTAGCGGCCCCCTCTTTTTTTAAGGTTTTTTTTTGTTGGTGTTGGTTTGTTGCCTGCGGTTATGGCTGGACCTCATCCCAGAGCCAGAATCCTCAACCAAAAATGAGCCACTTAAAGCGATGAGATTTTTTGGCGTCCGACTTTGGCGGCGGCGTTTATCAAATGAATATCTTTCAAATATATATAACAAGTAATGAAATGTTGTCTCCAGTCTGGATCAATGAGCTCAAATTGGTGTTATTAATTGTGGGCAATTGATTTGATTTTGTTTATGGGGATGCCATGCATCATCTACTTATTGTTTTGGGGGCCCACCCACGCCCCCGTTCCTAATCCGGGGCAGCATCATTAGCCCAGCTGGGATTCCAAATGAATTAATTGAAACATTACCTAAGCAAACGTTCCGTTTGGCTAATTGAATTCCCTCTGCTGCTGACCACGTGTCCTCCCGTTTCCTTGTCCTTGCCACTCCTGTTGGGGTTCGGTTGTAGAAAAATGAATGTCTCGCATTTTAAGTGCCGGCTCGTTGTCCTGTTTTTTTTTTTGTTTTTGGTTTTTGTTTACTCTGTTGTTGTTTTTACGGATGTTGGTATGTGTTTTCACGCATAAAAATTAAAGTCCCCAAGCTTTTGTTTGTGGGCAAGCGGGCAGAAGACGCCGGGGTGCTACCTTCATCTCCCGGTCTTTTTGTGTTTGGGGCAACAATTGGCCTTTGTTGTAAATGTGGCTATCATTAGTTAGCCAGCTACTTAACAGGACATTGATGTAGCTTAATTATGCCTAAAGATGATCTAGGTTGAGTCAGGGCTGTCGTTTTGTAAGGGGATTAATCAATCTAGTAATTTAGGTGAAGTAAAAGTCCGTCGAAATAAATATTATCCAATTGCAGGACTATTTTAAGGTCATGTTAGTCCTCAGCTAATACGCTAGAAGCTCCTTTTTATGCTCTGTACCAAAGTAAGTACACGCAGGGGTCGGCAATGAAAGCAGAGAAGTGACCACTGAGAAATATTTCGTTAAAAGAGGTTTCGAAAACATCGGTCGTTTGCTCGACCGCCGATAAAGCCACATCCCAGGGCTGAGAAAAATCTTTAAAGCTCATTGTCAGTCTCATAAACACACAGAGGAAAAACAAGAAAGAAAGTCGGTCAAGCTATAACATACTCTGTACCAAGAAAATTTGTCTTTTGATCATAACTCGAAAACCGTTCATCCGATCTTCTTGATTCCTTTGGCGGATCGATAAGTTATTTTAATAACTAAATATGTCCAGAAGGAACAAGCCATCTATCTTCAAAACTGTGGGAGATATGACGTTTTTTCTAAATTGCGGGGGCGGGAGGGGGCGTGGCCAAAATTGAAAATAAACTTGATCTGCCTGCAGACATAAGAAGCATATGTCCCATACACGTCAAACCTCTATCTCTTACCATCTCTGAGATCTGTGCGTTCATACGGACATACAGACGGACAGACGGACATGGCTATATCGACTCGGCTGTTGATGCTGATCAAGAATATATATACTTTATGGGGTCGGAGATGCTTCCTTCTGGATGTTACATACTTTTGCACAAACTTATAATACTCTATGTACCTACGGTACAGAGTATAAAAAGGATATTAAAGAATATCCATTGGAAGATTTCCTGTATCCATTTGGAAGGGAATGTCTTAAATATCCTTATAATCTTACAACGGAGCTAAATATCATCAAAAGGATATGAAAAATTACGATCATTTGGAGGATTACAAGGATATTTTAGATATTTCCCTTCCAAATGGATCTTTTTTGGATCGCTTTTTTTCTGTGCTCCTCTGTCTGTGTTCTGCCATCTTTGCCGACCCCAGTCCTTTCTATAAAAAATTGCAATCCCTCTTACTCCTCCGTCCCTGATCCATGGCCACAACACCCGCATCCAGACTGTTTGGCAGACTTTAATTACATTCAGACCAAAGTGGAAACTTTGGCAGTCATACGAGCAATGGCAATTCATTAAAGCCAAACCACTAGACGTGGCCACCAAACTTCATAACAATTTCGGCCAACAATGTTGATGAGTCGCACAGACTGGCCACACCCACCGCCCGAAGTATACCGTTAATGATTGCGACTGCTAATGTCCCTGAAATTGTACTGGTTAAGATAGATACGGATGGATGGCCTCGCCCAGTTGACATCGAGTTCAAGCGGCGGCCTGCATCTCAATCTAAATCTCAAGATTGACTAATGGCAATGGGGACACGCGTTGATTGATTGTTTCTCCATGTAAATCGTGTGACAAATTAATCAATGCTAATGACAGCTTCACACTGAACAAGTTGACTGCGTCAAACGGAAACGGCAGTGTCTAGCCCTAAAAAACAAATTGCATTTTAAGCATGCCCTGGTAACTGTGATAGCCTTGATTTACGTCTGGAGAACGCGTTAATTACCCATAAGATACTTACGCTCATTAAAGATACAGTTACGCACTCGCGTACATACATTCCTGCGAATCGGCTTATGGCGGGACGAAAAATTCTTATCTTAATCATGATTTTATGCTAATGTGTCGCAGCGTCTTTGTGTAACTGCAAGATTACAAGATACGACAAGGCTCAACTCTTGCCAAGTCGACTCAGACCATTAGAGAGACCAATTCAAGTCGTACGGAAAACCGCGTTTCGGTTCACGCCCACTTGGACTGGCAAAACACTGCCAACCCTTTCAGCACCTCGAGTTTATTTCCATTTACCAGTCCACTGTATTCTGCTGCGTGTCTTGGTTACTCGACTCGACATGAAGGGGTGGCTTTTGCGCTGCGTACATTGCACTTTTATTGGGCTACCTCCACAAGTACATCTATAATTACGCCACCTTGGCGTGGCACACACACTTACACACCCCTCCGCATGAGGGGGGAGATGGTAGGCAGGACTGGACATTTCACTTAAATGTGGGCATACGTATTGGATGAGTTAAATGCACCTAATGGGTACAAGTCAGCTTGCGTGGACAAAGTGAAGTGAGGAAATATGGCTAGACCGAAATTGGCACAAATGCTAAACTATTTGTTTTATTTCGAGTGACGTGTCTTACTACTAAAAGAGCAACCGCTTGAATTGATTTGCTCTCAAGGGAATAACCCTATTAAAGATCTGATAACACAGGCCAACAAAATAACCAACTTTGTGAGGCAGCCTTCTTGTTATGAAATTATGATATATTTATGCTTATCGATTCCAAAACTGATATCGGCTTAACCTTCATTAGCTCTTGTTCCCAAGATAAATCTAGATTTTAGAGAATATAATATTTTAGTTCGAAACAATACCTGGTGGATGAACTTTTGAGATAGAAATTTCAGCTCTTTGTACTTGAATTAAGTACAAACGGTTTCAATCGTAAATTACTTGGTTCAAATACAGAATTCTTGTATCAAAAACTATATTTTTAATCACGAAATACTTGATTTAAAAACTGCTCCGAGATTTATTAAGAACTTTCCGAGTTATTTTGAAATCTTTTTGATCAACCTTTTTTGGTAATATCTTTAGGAAAGAATAGGTTGTGCTTACTTTCAGAGATAATCGGGCTTGACTTTAGTAAGAATATTTTGTACTTATTTTGGGAGATAATCGCTCTTGTTTATAATGTCAACCCAAAAACATTCTTGAAAGAAATTGGGTCTTCTTCAAAGAACTAAGTAATGTTCTTGGTTCAATTCTGAAGCTTTTTCCAATTTGTTCTAAAACAAACTCTATCTTTTGATCCAAAGAAGGCTAAAAATATCCAAGGAAATAGCCAAACAAAGTTATAGCTACCGTAATCCGGAAATTTACCACCACTCTATAACAAAAGTTCTAGAACCAGTTGAAAATTTTAAGAAAATAATTCACATATTCCGTTGCACACTCATTTGAACAAGCATTATAAGTCCATCTTAAATATTCTAATCTTGAACTAAGAACTCACTTTCCTGGAATTTTATATCCCACTGTAGGTATAAAATGTTCTTGATTCAAGAACATTTGCTCTCATTTCAATAATTTTAGCAGAAAAGTTTTTTCGGTTTTAGAAGGTTTCGTTCTCAAATAAAGTACTCGGCAGCCGTTATATTCTAGTGTACTTAAGAATATTTTGATTCCATCCTTTAAAGGACACTTATACTGATTTTTTGTGTATAAGAAATGTATTCGCTTCACTATTTTATGATTCAAATAGTCTCCAAGCTCTGGTTCGATAACTTCACGAAGAGGCGAAATTGAGGATAAGATTTTATGGAAATGAAAACGTGTGGATTAGAATGATGCATCTGCAAAACAACACTATACCCGATGTGGTAAGGATTAATAAGTCAAAAAGATTCTAACGAAATTAGAATTTAAAGCTTTTTTACCATTTCTATGTATTTAACTATATTTACAAACCCTGAAAAAGCGCGTTGAACTAAGAACTAAGTCAATCGTATTTCATTTTACTATACCTCATTTTTATACCCTTGCAAAAGGTATTATAATTTTGCCCAGAAGTTTGCAACGCATAGAAATATTCATTTCCGACCCCATAAACTATATATATTCTTGATCAGGGTGACGAGCTGAGTCGATTGAGCTTCTGTCCGTCCGTCTGTCCGTCTGTCTGTCTGTTTCTACGCGAACTAGTCTCTCAGTTTTAAAGCTATCGAGCTGAAATTTTGCACAGAGTCTTCTTTTTGCTGCACACTACTAATATGTCGGAACCGACCGGATCGGATGACTATATCTCATAGCTCCCATAGGAACAATCGGTCGGAAAACTAGTTTTAGTATGAAAAACTTTTTTCTTTTCAATGGAAACGTCTTCAAACTTTGTAATCGTGGGTGGGTTTTATATGTTTTTTTATAATCCTACCAGTTTTTATTAAAATCGGACAACTATATGGTATAGCTGCCATACAAAAGATAGGTCTGAAAAACAGTCTTAGTTAGAAAAACTTTTTTGTTTTTAATGGTAGCATTACATAATTCTACAAGTTTTTGTCCAAATCGGATGACTATATCATATAGCTCCCATACGAACGATCGGTCGGAAAATGGGAAAAAGAGTATTTCTTGAAAATATTTAAGCGAGCACTTGCAAGGGTATAAAAACTTCGGCAGAGACGAAGTTAGCTTGGCTTTCTCGTTATTCGATATATCGGATTTTGGTTGCCCCATTTTATGTTGAACTACAACTTGAGAATTACAAGCCGTCTTATAAAACCAATTTGCAACAAATAGATTGCTGCATACTTTTAGGTAGACTTTAGTTGCAATTCAAAATAAGTATTAGTAGTTGAGACTGCATTCTTGAGACTGCAATTCTTTTTCTATCGAATTAAATTAAATACGAAACAATTTCACTTAAAGCTTACTTTAATATCACGAAAACCACACATAAGACTCTTGACTTGACCGCAACCTAGCTAAGATGCTCTCACCTATCCCACATAGATGTGCACACACCCACTTGACTTGTCAATAAGCTGCTTTCTATGGGGGAAACTGACATAAATTGCTCAAAAATTTATAAGCGGCTTCTACTGAAAATGAAACAAACTGCCACCAAAAAGGCAACTTTTGCTGGCCTTTGCTGTCTGTCCACAGCAGGCAAAGTTTTTCCCTTCACATGATTTATATCTTGTATATCTTATGTGGCAGCCGCACATTGTTGACACGTTCTGTGGTCAGTGCGAAAAGATAATAACTAGCTCAGAGCACATGCTGGAGAGTTTTTCCCTCACTTGTATTCAAAATCGAGCGGCCAGCAGTTATCAGACTTTTTGCTGATTTTTCACACTCCGCCAGAGGCAGCAACAGCTGGCCCAGCCAGTTGGCGTGTCCTTCCTCTTTTTTTATTATTAACATTTTTTCCCTGTTGCTGCCCGATTTTGGTCACGTTTGATAAGCTTGAACTAATAATTCATGAATGGACAGCTGTTGCTGTGCTGCTTTCAATGATTTTAAATGTGAGATTCGAATGAGTTTATAAGTTTTGTTTATTTATTTAAGAAGCATCTCGAGCGCATCTCCCCTTGGGGGGTGGCTCGACTTAACCGAAGCAGATTGATTGATGTCCTTGCTGGCGTAGGTCTCGTAGACAATCATTAGCTTGGGGGTAGGCCACGCCCCCATTTGCAGTACGGAGTGCCGCTGACAGCTTGCCAAATTGTCTGCTGAAATGTTCCATCTAAAGCTGGCCCAGACTTTGTCATGAGACCATGACGCATCATTAGCGTAACAATGGAGAGTCGGCCAAAGTGTGGAAGCTCTATTTGGTTTATCATTCAATTGTTTGGTAGGCCCAAACATTTTCGATACTCTCTTTAGAGTTTGGAAATTTTCAATTATTATTTAAGCGGGAAAAATACTCAATTAGAATTTAGAAGTTAATCAGACTTGGATGAACTTTTGGACAGGTAGGCTATTTAAAAGATCAAAACACCCCGAAATTAAAAAAAAACGAGAAAGCTAAGCTAACTTCGTCTGTGCCGAAGTTTATATACCCTTGCAAGTGCTCGCTTAAATATTTTCAAAAAAAAAAATTACTATTTCCCATTTTTCGACCGATCCTTCGTATGGGAGCTATATGATATAGTCATCCGATTTGGCCAAAAATTTGTAGAATTGTGAGAATGCATGTGAAACAAACAAATACAAAATTGCAGGATGCTACCATTAAAAACAAAAAAGTTTTTCTAACTAAGACTGTTTTTCAGACCTATCTTTTGTTTGGCAGCTATACCATATAGTGGTCCGATTTTAATAAAACTTGGTAGAACTATAAAAATCATAGAAAACCCACGATTACAAAGTTTGGAGACGTTTCCATTGAAACAAAAAAAAGTTTTTCATACTAAAACTAGTTTTTCGACCGATTGTTTCCATGGGAGCTATGAGATATAGTCATCCGATCCGGTCGGTTCCGACATATTAGTAGTGTGCAGCAAAAAGAAGACTCTGTGCAAAATTTCAGCTCGATAGCTTTAAAACTGAGAGACTAGTTCGCGTAGAAACAGACAGACAGACGGACGGACAAAGCTTAATCGACTCAGCTCGTCACCCTGATCAGGAATATATATAGTTTATGGGGTCGGAAATGAATATTTCTATGCGTTGCAAACTTCTGGGCAAAATTATAATACCCTTTGCAAGGGTATAAAAACAGTTTAGGCGTATTTCGCAAAACCTTTCTAACTGTAAAAGGTTACGAAAACCTAATCTTCAAGCCTACTTAAAATGGTAATTTTTGTGATTTTCCAAATTACACCTGGAAAGTCAAAGCAGGAATCGACTATAGCATCGCATTTCAGGTTTCTTCTAAGACTCCAGAACTCTTTAACAGGCCCTCTTGGTTGAGATCTGGCCAAACGCCGCAGCAGGCGAGCAATCGATGCTTGCATTTTGCTAAGCAGATCGCATCCCTGAGAGCTGCTGAGACTGAGCAACAACCCCAATCGCAATGAACAAGTGGAGCAGCAGAGACGTTAAAAAGCACAGGAGCAGGCGAGCAATCGACGCCAGCAATTTGCAATACATATAGCATCCCAGAAAGCTGCTGAAACAGCATTTGAAGCAGAAGCTAGGAGAAAGGCTGTTACTGAAAGGCAACAAAAATCGTATGAATTTTGTTATATTCTCATAAAAGTTTTGATCATAAAGAATATTTAACAGATGAGAACTTTAGACGGATAACAAGAAGGCGTTGTTGGAAAGGTTCAAAAAAAATGCATAACTTTGCTCAAATTTTCATGAGATCAGCTGATTATAAAGACACCCGGATGTTCCACGTGATAGAGATATAACTTTTGATAGTTGGCAATTGTAAAACAAGCATTGCCAGTTTGATTTCAGCTTTAAATGCTAACTATTTCTTCCATTGACTGTTCTGTGAGTGGTTCACTTGAGCCAGGTGTGCGTAACTAATGTGATTGGTAACCCATGAAAATTGAAATTTTAACAGTTCGACAGCCACAAATCCAGTAAGGCAACAACATCGTCGTTAGTTGACTAAAAATGTTGGCCAGCACAGCTTACCTCAGCCTACTGATCTTGTTCCTTCTCTCGACCGCCATTCCAGCTGAAGTGATAAATGTGACCAGCGAAAACCTGGAGCATCTGCTCCAGTCCCATGAATTGGTTATGCTCAACTTCTATTCGGAAGGATGTAAGTTTAGTCAGAATCTGGCAACTGTTTACACTAAAGTTGGTGAGCTAATAAAGGCCAAACACCCGGAGACTGGAAAAGTGGCTCTGGGACAGATCAATTGTGATACGGAAGAGGTTTTATCCGATGACTTCTTTATACTCAAATATCCAACTTTGAAGATAGCGCGTCATGGACAGGTCAGGAAGTCAGAGTATCGAGGACCGCGTACGGTGGAGGCTTTAATGCAGTTTTTCGAAAGGGAATTTAGTAATCCCATCCAGGAATATCATACAAATGCAGAACTACACAACCTAAGCAACGATAATGGCCTAGTTGTGGGCTATTTCGAGAGTAAAACTAGTGTGGAATATGAAAACTATCGCAAAGTGGCCAGCAGTTTAAGGGATCAGTGCCAGTTCTGTGTGGGCATTGGTGAGGTGACTAAAGATCTACGTCCAGCTGGTCAGAATGTGCTTTCGTTTCGTGGTGAAAGTGAATACTACAGTGAGTACAAGGGCAGCATGAACAGTTTCAAGGAGTTGAGTGCTTGGATTGTAGACAAATGTACGCCGCTGGTGCGTGAAATTACCTTTGATAATGCCGAGGAAATTACCGAAGAAGGATTGCCCTTTCTGATACTCTTCCACCACAAAAATGATCAGGAATCAGTAAAGGAATTCAAGGCGGCGGTACACAGCCAGTTGGCAGATGTCAAGACTGTTATCTTTCTTACAGCGGATGGCAAAAGCTTTGCTCATCCTCTTTACCATCTGGGAAAATCGGAAAAAGACTTACCCCTCATAGCCATCGATTCGTTTCGACACATGTATCTGTTTTCCAAATTCAAGGACATACATCAGCCTGGAAAGCTGCAGAAGTTCATTGATGCCCTGTTCTCCGGAAAACTGCATTTGCAATTCCACTACGGACCGGACACCACGGAAGATGAGGAGAATAACTCAGAAGTCACCACAACGCCACAATCTGAATCAAAGTTTAGGGACCTGCTGCCTTCCAAGCTTCGCTACACTTTGGTTAACAAAAAGAAAGATGAATTGTAGACAATATTAAATTAATAATTAATTGTGATTTGACCTAAGTATTCTCCACCAGTTGAAATAATTGAACTCAAATGTGGGTTAATTTAACTGGAAGTGGGTAAATCGTAAACGGAAACCTCTCTGCAGTTTCTTAATTTTAAGCTTGCATGTTGGTCCATCAACATTAAGATAAAAGAGAACCAAAACTAAATCGGAGAAAATCTAAAGAAAACTTCCGCACGTGACTTCCGCTGAAGAGCCAGAGGCCGCGCGGCCAATTGACGAATTCCAACTAAAAAACCGCTTGGCACCCAGTTGAAGCTTTGTAATTGGACATCAAAGCCAAGTCGGGCCAGGCGTAGGTGATTAAAAGGCGATTATATCAATTGTGCCAAGACAGGGCAAACGAAATAATGATGGCCATTACTCCTGGCTTCAGCTGGACGACGCACTCACCAGCAGCACCACCTGTGTGTCAGCTGTCAACGAAATCGGCTTAGCTCTTTATGTTAATGCGCCAAAAACGTGGACATTTATTGGCAGTTATTTATGGTGGCTCGGGATTGGACAGTTCTCAACAGCTTCAGCGTCAACACCTTTTTAGGCCCACAGCCGACTATGGAAAATTCTATAATTGCAGGGACAACAAGGCAGCAGCTACACTTGGAGTAAAAAATGAGAGTTTCTTACTTCCCAGTAGTAGGGTAAGTATGATAGAAAGCTACAATTTGTATACCCCTGCAAAGGGTGTCCAAGCTTTGTATTCAGAGGTTTTCTATGCTTTATAATACTGCAAAGTTTGAGGAAAATCGGACAACTATATGGCATAGCTGTCATACAAATGATAGGTCTGAAAAAGTCTCAGTTTTAAAAAATTTTGGTTTTTTAGTGGTAGCATCCCGAAGTTTTGCTAGTCACCTATTTCCACAAGTTTTTGTCCAAATCGAATGACTATATCATAAAGGGTCGCAGTGGGAAAAAGATTATTTGCCAGGGGATAAAAAACTTCGGTACAGACGAAGTTAGCTTTGCTTTCTCGGTTTATTAAATTTAATACCGAAATGATTGACCTTAGACGGCGTCAAGTAAAGGTCGATCCATTTAGACCAGAGTGTCAATAGTAAGTAATCAGACGACATTTAACCAAAAAGTTCTCGGATCTTTGGGAACGCCGGAGCAGTCAAGCAATCGACGCCAGCAATTAACTACACACATAGCATCCCAGAGAGCTGCTGAGACTTCGCACATATCACATAAGCAGCGCTATAAACAAGTAATGCCGGAAATGCCGGAGCAGGCTAACAATCGATGGCAGCAATTTGTTGGGCACATAGAATGCAAGACAGCTGCTGGAGACATCAGAAATACTTGCGGTGTTCTTAAACTAGCTGCGATTTGCTAAATAGTGAATTTATGTTTAGATTTGATGCGTGGCAATTCTACCAGCTTAAATATGAGGACCGAACTGTACAAAGTTTTCAATATCATATAGACGGCTAAATAGACGGAGGGTGTAGGTCGAACGGTATGGAAAATCGTGAAATTTGTCAAATTATCATATTAGTTTTGATTATGATAAAGATTTAAGAGATGACAACGGCAGACTGGTGAATAAGAGGTGTACATCGAATGGTTCACAAAATGACGAAAGTTTGGTGAAGATCAAACTTTTTATAATTGATGAATAATTGATAGTTTTGAAGATATTTTGTAATTGCAAAGGTATTTTGAGTTCCTCATCCACATGCTCGCTATTCTAAGGCAACATTCTTACCATCTGCACCGCCGTTTTTTGTAAGCTGAGTGCTACGGATGGTCGCCTGTTTTAAGAAACATTCCCAATAATAGCCAAATATCCACCGATCGTTCCGACATATTTGCAGTGTGCAGTCAAAAAAAGGCTCAAAACTGAGGAACTAGTTTGCTTACAAAGAGATAAAGAATGTTCTACATATCATGACATTTAGTTGACAACAGGTTATAGTTCTAAGCCTGCTTTATCCAAATTTCCGAACATTTGTTCACATTATGTCAAAATTACAATGTTCTCACTCATGATCGGCTTGGGCTTGCCTTAAAAATCAAAGCTGCAAACCTCCAAACTTCTCCAAGAGGTTCGGTCCGATTGTAAAATAAAAGGTTCGGTTCGCGGACCGGTTCTTGGAACCCCTGAACCCAAGGTTCTGGTTCGAACCTTGCTTCGCTTGCACATAAAAGAAGAGTCTTTTGATTTATTAATACGTTGAAAATGAAATATATATGCCTTTTATCCATGCTTAATCATAATGATCATTACTTAAGTTATTTCAATTATCAAATCCATTAGGTGACACTAACAGCTTTTAGAAACTACTTAGTTTAAGTCAATTAGCTTTATATCTTCCAGGAGCTGTGTATCTATAATCATATATAATCTCTTAAATCAGAAAGAACAAACTTAAGTGTTGAAAATGCTCGTTCAACTGATACCTGAGTTGAAGTCAATATTATTTTTAGTCTTCGTTACTATGATCTTTCCAAAATTTTAAAACATTTGTAGATGGATGTTGTAGGAGCCTGCAACCTTACGTCAGATTTGGGATTTGGAAATTCATATTAGGGGTCAACAATATTCAGTTCATTTGTGACTACCGAGCAGTAAATAACAAAAACCGGGAGCTTTACAGATGTGATCTTGGACAATTTTCAAGCGAATCTATATATATTGCTTTCATAAACTACTCGTCTTCGCAATCAGACGTTGAGTCATTTATTGTCAAATTTTGAAAACTCTCATTTAGCATTTTTTTTTTTGCGCTTTAGCATGTCTGCAAAGTGCTGCTTTGCAACTTGTTTTTGGAAAGAAGTAAGCAAAGTTAGAAATCTTGGGTCTAAGAACACAGCAGCCAATTATGGTACAGAGCTCATAACAGAATAACGTTTGTCGAGGCACTTAAAAAGTAATAAACAATGTTTTGCTGGAGAATTTCGAATGTATCGTTGAAAAAATTACTTAAATTGGTGAAACGGACCTCATTCGGTTCGGGTTCAGGTTCGCGGAGTCCAAAATGTAAGCCGCCTGGTTCATGGTTCGGTTCGCGAGCCCCAAAAAACCCGAACCGAACCGGTTCTCAGGGGTTCGGTTCCGGACCGGTTTACAGCCTTGTTATAAATATTTTGATCTTATTTTATGTGACAGCATTTTAGCATACAAATTAACCATGGTCGGCTCTGCCAACGAAATTCATGTCCATAAAACTTATTGCCACTGTTCACGGTTCAATATTCTACTTTTGTCAACATATGTTCTTGATGTCAGTTGCTTTTGAACCAGGGTTGCAAACCGGAACCAGATCTTAGCCAAACCGATCCGCTAAGTTGAGCTGATCAAACGAATTGGTGACCTTTCAAAAAAGCTTAGTCAATACGGAATCCACGGTGCCTAACAATTTGATTTGGATCAGTTCACTTAGCAGTTTTAAGCAGGCAAGCTCTTACCTTACTTATGAATTTGAGACTTTTAGGCCCGATTTCTCAAAGGTTCCGGTTAGCCAACCACCGGTCAGACCAGTCATTTGCTTTTCTCAGCATCAATTTCGCCTGATATCGGCAAATGCCTATCGCTGCTTCAGTGTGACCATACTGTTTGACTAAACTAACGAGTACACAGCTGACTCGGTTTGGTTTGTTTGTTTTTCAATGCAATTGGTTGTTGCTGGTCATTGTTTTGCGTAAAAGTTGAGAAATATTCGATGTTCTGCCTCAACGAATTGCATTTCCATTGCGTGGAGTTGAAAAATTCGTTTATTCATAATCAGTTTGTGTTGCAGCAAATATTACAATAAACAAAGCAAGTGTGCGGCCAGCTGTTTGTATATCGATAACAATATTGATAATTTCATCGAGCTGAGCTCGCGGTTAAAGTTGACCGGTGGATGAGCAGCGTTTAAGTTTGTTCCTCCGGTTACGCCAAATGCATCATGAGACACTCAAATTCGGTTAAACTGCCTGTCAAGTTGACCAACTGAACTTTGAGAAATTGGGCCTTGGTCGATTCCCTAAAAAAAAGTTTTAAGAGACCTTTGCTTAAATTAAGTTTCTCCAATGGATCATCTAAGCAATCAAGTCAAGAGATAGAGAGGACCTCGACTTGGCCCGTTTGTAATGCTGGGAAGCCAAGTATTGTTAAGGATACTCTACAAGGACGAATTGCCGGCTTGAGGTAGCCTTTGTGGACAACTATTTTCAAACATGTGATCCCTTAAATCGCCTGCTATTGCATTTGGCATTTCTTCCTTTGATGTTACTACCCAGCAAACATTTTATCAAACTTTTGATCACATTCGAGTCTTCTTCGAGTCCTCGATCTGATTAAAATAGTCATATTTGCGCTCTTTTTCTGATCAGATATTATACTTTTGTCGGGGGAAAATGGTACCCTAGCCGCGACTCATCTTGAGGAGCCGATTTTAACCCGTTTTTCTGAACAGTTTCCAATCAGTTTCGAGTCATTTGAGAGTCTTTTTTAGTCGTATTGCTAAGTCTAAATTAATCGCATATGATAGGCAGCTCTTTTGGATCATTAAAAAGAGTTGGAAAAGACTCATCAAGGTGATATTTATGAAAATGATCTTCCAAATGTTGGATGGGTAGTTGATTTATACAATCTTCTTATTTTCCCTACGGGACGATAATTTAAATATGCACTCAAGCTTTTTCAGCTGAATCCAATATTCTGTAAGTAATTTGAAATGAAATAATAATTTTGACATTTTTATAAGGACTTTAAATCATTTACTTAAAATCACTTAGAAATCATAATACTCCGCTGCAAAATATCTTGTTATAAACCAAAACGGAAGATTAAATAACTGTGTGAGCCACCGAACCGATAGTGTCCCTAATACCAAGCGTTTCTGCAATACTGTTAAAAACTCTTTAAATCTTTAACCAAGAAACTTTATTACATCCAACTTTAATTCCGGCTGGCGTTTTTTTAGTTTTTGTAAGTGTATCACAGAGTAGAAGGTGCCACTGTTGGCACTTGGTTCATGGCACGCGCTCTCTTTACACAGCAACTTCCATTTCTGTTTCGGGCCATGTCACGCTCTGATATTGCCATAAATTTATGATTAATAATGACAATTTGTGTGCGAAGAGTGTTGAAAATTTTCAGGCATTGCCCCTAACCGGCAACGGTCTACCTGGAACTGACAGCCTCTGAGATTTGACTGTGAGATGTTTGACTAATGAGTTTATTACGATTAATATGGCCATTTCTGGCATATTCAAATGTCCTTTCTGGTTCAGGCCGGTATGGAATACCAGGAAATGCCAATATCTAGTCAGCCATCTACATAGGATGTCTTTAGTTGGTTTGTCAATGAGACGAGTTGACCATATTGGTGTGGTGTGCTATTTGTCGCTGGCAAACATAAACGGGCATGTGGATGTGGAACGAGTTGGCGAATAAGATAACAAATATGTTGAAATTTGAACTTAAAAAATATTTGCAGTGGAAAGCTACCACCCTTAGGTGTTGTGGGAACGGTTGTGCGGGGTGCCTTGAGCCGGTTGAAGAACCGAACCTTTTAGATAGATAAAGCCTCATGCTTATATCCCAGATCTTACCTCTAATCATGTCAGCTTTCACTACGTGCATAACTTTAGTAAGGCCAAAATGCCAATTGAACTCTTTATAAAAGCCATCAGAAAAGCCTGTCAAAGACAATTTCTGCAATTGCAATTGCAGTGTCTAAATGTGTGATATTTCAATTAAAATTTAACGGCTCAAGTCATTAAATGGCCAACACAACACAAAAAAAACTGAAAATGTCAAAGCAGACGACGAACGGATAAATATCGACAGCCTCAACCATGGCGTCGAGTCGCTCTCAACATATTCAAAGTTGTGCACGGACCACGCGATTTCCAATTTCATTTTGCGCCAGTCAGCGAAACAAAACAAAAAAACACAAACAAAACGTTTTTGTTTAATTAAATTAACAAAATACGCGACGGACTGTTACAAAAACTCAGCTATTCGTGCACACGCCAACACCAAAAACACGTGTTGGCCAGGCTAAGAGCAAAGAGAATTTCCCAGAGATGCGCTCTTAGCGCTGAGGCCTACTCGCTTGCACTCGTGGCGTGGCGGCGGGGGCAAAGCTTGAACTGAAGTCTCTCGCTCGCACGGCCGCCGCTCCGCACGCACCCAGCCGGCCATCTCTTTCTGCTGCCTACCGCAACCCGTTTCGACCAATGAGCAAAAAGCGGTGCTTGAATGCGCCATGCGCGCATAAAAAAGGCGGAGCTGGGACCTTCAACTGCAGTCCGGCGTCTCTCTGCGGTTAGGTGGCCAGGCCCTTTCGCTGTGCCAGAACCTGCCCCAGCGCCATGTCTGTCAACCATTTGGCGTCCATGACCAACCCATGACGATGACAACAGCCACAGCAGCGTTTTGCGGGCTGGCAATTTGACATTTTGTTGAATTTCGGGCTTTGTGTGTCTAGTCCATGGCGCCGCACAGCTGCAGCTGCATCAGACATCTGCCCTGCCGCTGCGGTTTCCATCTTCCTCAACATGCAAAAATTTTAAATAAGCTGGAAAATTAATTTTTGTTTTGCGGTTTCAACTGTTAATTGTTCACTTAAAGCATCTCAGTTTTATGTAGATTTGCATGTATTTCGTGATTGTGTAAAACGTTTTTGATGTGAGATGTTCGAACAGCATGTGGACGCGGGAACGGGCAATTAAAAACATCCTGAAATTGAGAAGGGGGATTTTTTAATTTGGAATTGGAATATTGAACAATTTTCTCATCACACTGTTTCAGTTGCCAGTGTTCAGTTCGAAGGCTTATGCTGATCATTGGAATGATCAGATGTCATTCCAGAAAGTAGAATCGACGGGCTTAGTCCGCACTTAACGAACACACTGAAAAAATGCTTGAAAGGGTACCGAAGGGACACCACTTCTTCATGTAGCGGCAATTGAACAGTTCATTACTATTTAATGCATGTTTTTTTCACAATTTGGCCATTAAGGATTGAAGAGCCGAGTCTATTTAGTCATGTCAAAAAAAAAACTCAAAGATGGTTCGATTTGCATGGGACATACAACACGTATACTTGCAGGTAGATTAAGACTATTTTTCAAAGTTGGTTCGTTTCTCTTAGACATATTTGGTAATCAGCATTATTTATCGATCTGCCAGGGAATTGGTCAACATAGCATAAGCTATAGTCAAGTTAGGAGCAAACGAAAGTTCGCTGCCACAGTTTCTTATACAGAAAGTATTACAATCTAGCTTGACCTACTTGCTTGATTGTAGAATGATAGATCGACGCAGTACTTCACCACACAGAAAAACAAAGATCAAATCGGCCTTCACCTGCAAAAAGATCAATTAAAATATCAAATTTCACCATATAATATAACTATTCTCATATCAAAACAAGAAAGAAAGTCGGTCAAGCCCGACTATAACATACTCTGCACCAAGAAATTTTGTCTTTTGATCATAACTCGAAAACCGTTCATCCGATCTTCTCTACTCCTTTGGCGGATCGATAAGTTATCCTAATTACTAAATATGTCCAGAAGGAACAAGCCATCTATCTTCAAAACTGTGGGAGATATTACGTTTTTTCTAAATTGCGGGGGCGGGAGGGGGCGTGGCCAAAATTGAAAATAAACTTGATCTGCCTGCAGACATAAGAAGCATATGTCCCATACACGTCAAACCTCTATCTCTTACCAGCTCTGAGATCTGTGCGTTCATACGGACAGACAGACAGACGGACAGACGGACATGGCTATATCGACTCGGCTGTTGATGCTGATCAAGAATATATATACTTTATGGGGTCGGAGATGCTTCCTTCTGGATGTTTCATACTATTGCACAAACTTATAATACTCTATGTACCTACGGTACAGAGTATAATCATACTATTTAGTTCCAAATAAATGGATTCGATAAAGGCTGATCCCATATAATAATATGGGATAATATCGTGATCGTTTTTCTGAGCACTATTTGCCCAATGAAATTACTAAGATAAATATCAGAAACGCAATCCGGCACAGAACCGAACCAAACCAAACCGAAACTCTTTGTTCCGACATTAAAAACTATAAAAAATAAATTCTAAATACTTTAACAATATATTCCATAAAATAAAATTCGATTTTATTAAAAAGGTTGCACAGAAATTAATTTGAATTCTCTGCCCTGCATTTTAACGTCGAGTTCGAAACACAAGGTTTGAGCAGCAGTTTCTTTGCTAATTATTTCTCAGCTGGCTCCAATAGCGGGTAAAGTTGACCGGTTGGGAAATTATTAAGAAAATACACTTTATCAAGTTTTAAGGTGGAAGCGGACCCACAACCTCTCGCATTGAAGGCATTAGAGATCGTCGGCATTAGAGTCGGAAACGATTCAAATTTTTTTGTGAAAACCGAATTCAGTTATTTTTGAAACCGAAAAAACCACAACGAAACCGAAACTTTGGTACAATTTCGGTTTTTGTTTAACATCGTAGAGGTCATCAGAGGGCTTACGCATGACCAGCAATTGTAGTAATAGAAGTTGCCATGTAATTCCGAGTTTTGCAAGTGTGTCGGATTGCTAATCAATTGACTTAGATCAGGGGTGCTCACTGCCTATGCGCACATATATTGGACTCATAGACACTGCGCATAGCACCTATCAAAAGAAAATTAAAAAACCAACTTTGTATGCTCTACCTCTCTACTCTTTTTTCTATAGTAACGGATTCGAAATTCGTTTAGGGATTAATCTCTGGAAGGCATTTATACTAGACAATGTTCTGTAAGGAGAAAGCTATCCGAACTATTTAAATGAAGAACAGGCAATAAAAATATTAAAAACAGTACCTGAGTTGTTAAATGAGCGAAATTTTATTTTAACCGATATTTAACATTTGTAGAGCTCTACAGGAAAAAGCTCATGTTTACAATCAACCAAATTCTATTCTAGCCGCCCCTGGTCAATGGCACGAAGTACCAACTTGAGAACGAGATGTGGTCTTATTAATGTATATTTTAAGTCCAAGGTTTCCGAGTCTCAGCAATCGCTAGAAGTTTAAAAAGTTTTCTGAACCAAACTGGAGGCCAGCGAGGTTCTGCCCTGAATTCATAATTTGAATACACAATAAACATAATAACATAAACAAATAATTTTGGTCACCATTATCAACAGCGGGGAGAGTATCTCTCACACTAATAAAGGCAAGACCAGGGGGACACACGCCTATGTGTAGGCGACTGTCTGTTTTTACGCTGCCTCTCGATGTTTTTGCGCATTCTGCTTTGGGATTCCCAAACGGTTATGCCACCGCAGGCATGGAGAGACTTTAGAGAAACGTTCAGTTGGTAGGCATTGATCGCTGATGATAGAGGGTGGTTCCTCTTGAAACAGCTGTACGATCTACCAGCCTCCTTTGTGGTGTTGTGTCTCCGTTTAAAGTTATGCGAAAGCATTAACATGACCTCGAGCCGGCAAAAAACTGCAGGTTTACTCAGTAGAAAGGTCACAAAAACCAGTCACATATGAAATAATAAATAGAGCCAATTATTAAAATCTTTAAGTCTACGTTCTCCACAGCTCATAGGTAAGACACTGTGACTTTTCCCTGAAGACGGATTCCCAAGGAACCCTAAATATATCGGAAAAGAAAAATACAAAAATAGTGGCGTTTTTATTGTTCACACTGTAGTTTGTTTACTACAAAAAACACGACCTGGAGCCGGGTAAAACCCAAAACTTATCTAAGTCTATATATTACAGTTTTTTAAACTAAAAACATTTTTTGCTTACGATACGAACCTTCTATCTGTAAAAACGGGGGAGATGTGCAGTTTTTATACTCTGTACCGTAGGTACATAGAGTATTATAAGTTTGTGCAAAAGTATGTAACATCCAGAAGGAAGCATCTCCGACCCCATAAAGTATATATATTCTTGATCAGCATCAACAGCCGAGTCGATATAGCCATGTCCGTCTGTCCGTCTGTCCTTCTGTCTGTCTGTCCGTATGAACGCACAGATCTCAGAGACGTTAAGAGATAGAGGTTTGACATGTATGGGACATATGCTTCTTATGTCTGCAGGCAGATCAAGTTTATTTTCAATTTTGGCCACGCCCCCTCCCGCCCCCGCAATTTAGAAAAAACGTCATATCTCCCACAGTTTTGAAGATAGATGGCTTGTTCCTTCTGGACATATTTAGTTAGCAGGATAACTTATCGATCCGCTAAAGGAATGGAGAAGATCGGATGAACGGTTTTCGAGTTATGATCAAAAGACAAAATATCTTGGTACAGAGTATGTTAAAGTCGGGCTTGACCGACTTTCTTTCTTGTTTTATTTCAAATTGTGGGACGGTCGCCAAAATTGGCCGTCTTGCCTAAAAGTATAAGCAGTTTAAGAACCATAAAAGATCAAGAATATACATACCTTACATACTTTTGCAAAAACTCAATATACTCTGCGTACCTTTGGTAGCATTGGGGGTGAAATGATAAAAAATGGTCAACATTTTTAAATAAATTTAGATGGCTTTACAAAAATGAATCTATCAATTATAAAATATGTATATCTCATCAATGGTTTGTTCACCGCCTGTTGATTAATCCATAAAAAAAGGAAAAGCTAAAATTGCTTGTAAGACAAAGGACCAAGAGATACACTCAGAAAAAAATCCGTCACCATCCACCTTCCACGCTTGTCACGAGATAATGGATCTTTCATCAAGAAGTCGGCAATTCAGACCTCCGGATGTTATTAAAAAGCACAATTTAAGCATCTCTCACGCGATACCTTTGAGCATTAATGTCATCCATATTTTCCGCGTTAAGAATACAGCCAAGAACTTCATCTGAGATTGATGTACGGTGGAAGTTCAGGAATTGTATTTGGCTTTAAATATTAGGTAACATATTTTGTATTTTGTTGTAAACACCTAGTGTCCAAAAAGTAATTGGTCTGCTCCAGGTTATTGGACAAGTTCTTATTAGTTAGCATTGGAGATAAACCAAAATCTCACAAAAACTGAGACCTTTCTTTTAAGATGTGTGTGGCAATTATTTTGGGAAGTCGAAAAGTCGGCATTTGCATAGTTTTTATGAAGTAATGCCTCAGATTGTAGGTGTATAGTGTGTAAGTGGATATGGCATGTTGGATGTGTTTTGGGGTAGTCTAATCAGCTTTTTTACAAAGAACGGCCTATAGACCGGGAATCAGGAATGTAAACCGGCTCTTAACCGAAACGAACCAACTCAACGGAGCAGCTAATCCCAGCTGCTAATGACGTCCCATCGGAAATGGTGAATAGAACCAAAAACCACAAAGCATAACGGTTCGGCTAGGTTCAGTTCTCTGACGAGTTGAAGCGCTTAACCTAAATGATGCCGGTAAATTTGTTGATCATATATATTTTATAGGATTCTTTGTGATGCAGGATTGGTATAGACTTTAAGGATGTCTTATCAACAATTTTTCTTCATGTGATCCCGTAAATTTCCTGAAATTGTCCCCTAGTAATACAGTCATTAGTGAGCATTGTATACTTGGAAGTTGGCAATTGATTTGTGGTCCCCTACTAGACAATATTCTCAGTATTTTGCTTCTTCACCACCCTAATTCTATCTTAGCCAAGAGAGTTTTTTCTTTTAAGACTTATAGAGCTTGTAAAAAATATGATATGTATTCTTTATATCGCTAACGTAAAAGCCCTGCAGGCAGGCAATGTACTTTTTCTGAAGTGAAGTCTTAAAATTCGACTTGCATTCCTGCGAAAAAATTTTAGTAAATAAACAGTATCGTAGCTTTTGAAATGGAGTGTGTGCCGGAACCGAATAGTATGGCCTTTTAGGGTCTCAGTGTTAATCTTTCCCTTGTCAAGAGTTATTTAGGAAAGTGGGAAAATAAATAATAATTACTTCTTGCCCATGTATTATCAGGCCTTTTAATTGGTATCGTGTTAGCTGCTAGTCCAATTCGAAATAGTGCAATTGAAAGAGACGCTGGGGGAAGCAATTCAAAGGTAATCACTAAAAATGTAAATTGAAATTTTCAAAAACAATTAGTTCGGTTTATTACCGAATGAATCATATTTTCCATATTTTACTCACCTCATCCATTGCCGTTATCTGTTTGGCATCTGTTCGAAATGCTTCACTTTATGCAAATATGGAGAAAAAATTGCATTGATGACAATGCAAACAAGTGCAATGACAGTTTCCCCGAAGATAGCAATTTATATTGCACTCAAATAAATGAAAATGAGCATGAAACAGAAAATCGCCAGACAAATGACAGGCCATAAAAAATTACCTAATTGCTATGTACTGTGAGTGTTTGCTTGCTGTTTTTTGCCTCTGCGATTAAATGAAATAATCAAATTACTTGATAAGCAACTTAAGGACATTAATTTTAATGGTGCAAGCTTTGCCGGCGGAAAGCTAAATCAAATCAGAGCTAAATAAAGCAATTTCCTTTGCGGAAAACACTAAATTAAAACACATTACAACATTTTTGAAATGATTCCCCAGAGGGATGAAACTCTTACATTGATTAACTAACCTGCCGGCGATACATTTGCAATTGCATAAAATGCTATGCAGAAAGCAGTTGCATTTTAATTTTGTCCACTTGGCTGCGCTCTCCCCTGGGAATTGCAGTTGCAGTTGTCACAAGGCACCGAAAATCTCCTCCAACCAGTCTCCACCCGCCAATGACACATGTCTGGGCTGTAGTCGTCGCCGCGAGGAGAAAAAATGCCAATCCAAAGTCGAGCAGCACAAAAAGACACAAGACCCAAGTGATCCAATAAAAATTCCACCGCCTTCGCTCAAGTGCCTCTCTCTCTCGTTCTCTCGCCCTGTATACCTCTCTCGCTCTCGCTTTTCTCGTTTTTGTGGCATTTTTTAAGAGCGAATTTGTAGCTTTTTGCGGTGCTTTGCTCTTGAGCTTGGCTTACATTGCGTATGAGTGATTTTTTCCCCTTTCAAATGAATATGTGCGATTATTAGCTGTAAAAAAAATGGAATCAAGAGGAAAATTATTCCGTTTTTGTAAGCAACTTTTGCAAGTTTTTTGTGAATTTTTAATTTGAATATTACAAGTATTAAAAACTCATTATCTACGCGTGGTGAGACACATCGAAGTTGGTCAATGGGCTAATGGGCAACGGATGCGTTCGTAGATTTGATTTGCACTTTGTGAATGAAATGCGAGAAGATTTTAAATGTTTATGAATATTCAAGTAACTTGAGTTGAAGCCAACGAACTTTTACATTCCTTGGGTAGACATTTAGTTTATTTTTTGTGAGCTTGTCATATTATTGCATACTGATAATAATCCTAGTTTTCCAAAATGTTCACCTTTTTGTTAAGGCTCTGGAGGCTGGTAGTAAGCTGCTTCTAGAGTCTGTGGCGTAGAAGCTTTGGGGTCGTCAGGAGAATTTTAAATGGTAGAATCATCAGGTTCTTCCTTTGTGTTACTTTTGGGGTTCTCGGAAGCCTTTGAGTTAGAAGTTTACGCAGCTCAAATGGTCCAGACGAGCTGCTTATAATCTTTTGGTTGGTGTGCTTCTAATATTCGCACCTGAGAGCGGTACGTACAGTTTAACCCAGAATGTACGTTTGTGTAAGAGTAAGATTTAAAAAAACGAGAGCGTAAGTTAAAGTCGGCCCTGCCCGACTTCGAAATACCCGTTACTCAAGGCAATTAGTGTTTAATAGCCTCATTCGGCTCAGATAAGTATGCAACGATTTTTTAACTCGGCCATTTATTATCCAATCTTTATGAAAATTTGTAAAATTGTACATATTGGCCACATGCACTACACTGCAAAATATGTGCTCGATAGCTTACAAATTGTAGGAGATATTCAAAAATTTTTTATTGCGGGAGCGGGAGGGGGCGTGGCAAAAATTTAAAACAAACTTAATCTGCCTGCAGACTATACTAGCTTACATCTAAAATTTGGTTGCTTTAGCTCTTCTAGTCTCTGAGATTTAGGTGTTCATACCGACAGACGGACATGGCTATATCGACTCGGCTGTTGATACTGATGAAGAATATATATATAATACTTTATGATATCGGAGAAGCTTCCTTCTGCCTGTTACATACATTTGCACGACTTTAGTATACCCTTTTTACTCTACGAGTAACAGGTATAAAAACTTGTGTATTAGAAGTCCAAAGGCAGGATCGTACCCACAACCACTTACACAACAGGTACTCAAAATATTCATGACTCTACTACCTACCTGCAAAAATTGCAGACTCTATCTGTTATAGTCTTTGATATAGACTACTAGAATATAAATACTTTATAGGGTCAGAAGTGTTGGCACAACTTCGTGATCCCATGTATGGCAGCAACCAAGGCAAACATATATTCTTGTTTATCATACACAATCTATTAGTGTGCATCTATTAGCCAATCTCAAATTATCAATTCTGTTTCTGTACAGATTCGATTACTTATGGCTTAAGCCAGGGTTCAAGCATAGAGTTTCATTGCCGAAAGTAGAAATAAGTTAATTGACGAGCTTCTAACTTCATAAATCATGTTTAAAGTTGTTTTAAGTCAGTTACACCCAAAAAAATGTTAAGAAAATGGATTTTATTAACCTAAATTATTTATTATTTTAAAACCTAAAATATTGATTTAGATACAAATTTGTAAAGGAATCCTTAAAATAATGTAATTTTCTACACAGAGAAAAAAAAGGATGATTTCCGGTATCCATTTGGGAAGGATATGTCTGAAATATCCATTTAATCATCCAACGGAGCTAAAAATCATCCAAAAGATATGAAAAATGAAGATCCTTGGGATGATTTTTCAGCTCCGTTGGATGATTAAAAGGATATTAAAGACATATCCCTTCCAAATGGATATATTTTTGGATCATTTTTTTTTCTGTGTACGACAAAAAAAACCTTAGCTAACTTTAATTTATAGATATTCAAATCAGGACCAAAATGCATGGCTTAGAAAAAACACAATGTTCAAAAGATCAAAAAAAAAAGTTAGTCTTAGACTATCTATAGCAAATTTTAGCATGCCGAAAACTGCATTCTTAACTGTGATTTGCTGCACCTTCACACCGTAGGTCGATGGAGCTGCGAGTTAGGTGGATATGACGTCCGTGTTCAGTGCCAGAAGTTCTGAGTTTGTATCGCAGACGAGGTTAGATTAAACATGAAAACCCAGTAAGAAAATGTAAAAAGATGTTGTTATACATAAACAAAAAAAATTTATATCACACACCACCTAAAATGCTGTTTAATTGCCTAGAGAATCTTCGGACTAGCGAAAGGCAAGCCCTTGCGTCCATTGCTCCGAGAGGTATTTTACGGCCACTGGCATTCAAAATTGCCTCGCTTTTTGGCGCACACGGAGATGGAACGACAAGTGAGATAGCCTCGCCTCGAAGCGAGTTACAACAAATCTATGGGGTATCGGGAAATGCACATTTCTCTCTCTCTCTTAAACTACTATCTCGCATCGTTAGGCACGCTTCGTGTATATCTCAGAGTGCAGAAACTGTGCGAAATCTTTAAAATCTTAGGTTTTTAGTTCATACACTCTAAGTTAGAATCGAGACTTACCACGAGCAATGGTTCAAAATATAAGTCCGCATTTAATAAACTACACAGAAGAAAAAAATCATAAATCAATCCGAAACGGGATTGAACACAGGGTAATCCCGGAGCAGGCTTCCCTTGATCCTTTTTTTTTGTGAATTAAAAAATAAAAGTAAGAGTCAAATCAATCTTTTCCTGGGTCGGCTCAACAATATCTGGGATTACCCTGTTTTCAATCCCGTTTCGGAATGATTTCTCTTTTGAGTGTAGATAAGATTATGTTAAATTTTATAGGTTGCTTACTCATTAATTAGTTCATTCATACATAACAAATGTATTAATAAACTAATTAATAAATAATTCACCCTTTAATTTCGGAATTAAAAATAATTTTATCAAAGATATTAATAAAGTTATTTCTAAAAATTGTATTCCAAAACTGATTCAATTGATTTGTTGGTTCTCCTAGGCCTGCGTTCAGTGCATCCTCTCGAGGCAGGGAATTAGCACACAACCCGTAAATTCACAGGCCATTTTGCTACCGATACAGAATACGATAAGTGCCCGGCACATCTGGCCGAGAAGCTTGCTCTTGGAGTGCTCATCCTTATCAATTATGTTCACTTGCTTGATTTGCTGATCTTTGTGCTTAACTGATGCTATTGACGGTTTTTTACTTGCACCTTCAGAGCGTGTTGATGTTCCAGTTTCACTTGGGTAATAGCCCTTCGAATGCTGTGAAGTTCTCCAATGTTCCTCTAGCTCTTCTTCTGGAATGTGTTCACCACCGCCTGCATTATGTTGTGACATTTCACTTTGAATGCTTTTCAAAAGAAAAGAAAATTTAGAATTTTATAATTTGGTTTCATCGAAACGAACTGTCTAAGGGAAACTTAACGATGCTAAAACTCAAAGTTTGCTTAGACTTGTAAAGTATTCGAAAAATTCTTACAAGAAAGCTGAAGAATCAACTTTACCGCCGGAAAACAGTAGAAAAGACAATTAAAATTACTTTTCTTTATATCATTCGGCAGATTTTCCACCTTAATGATTGCCACTTGAACTTTCATTTTTACTCAGTTAACGCCCACACTTGGCTAACCATAAATGCTTTTAGCCATAAAAACCACCATACAACATGGCTCATTCATGCTCAAAGTCAAGAGAAAAGCAATATCAAATCAAAGCAGCTCAAGAGCTCAAAAAAAGGAAGAAGAAAAAACAGCATAAAATGCAGGAAAAACCACAAACAATTTTTTGTAACCTCTCGTCAGAGAGACAGAGCGAGGGAGAGAAAGAGAGACAGAACCAGAGAGAGAGCAGGTTTTTTGCTTGACTCTGCAAAAAGGAGTAAAACGCTGTTGCGCATGCGCTGCCGTCTGCCCCAAAGCTGCCTCCCCCCTTCCCCCGCCCACCCCAACGCTCTCACACACCTCAAGTGGATTGAGGCCTGACTGGGCGAGAGCGAGAGAGCCGTACACTCCAATGCTGGCGTCGTCGTCGTCGTGGCTGCGATTTGGCGGCGAGGCATTTGAATGTTTTTTTCGTTGCCGCACTCAGCATTCGAGTTCGGAATTCTTGCGAGCTGGCAGCAACTTTTTTGTGCTGCTCCCAAAAGCTGAAAGCCAAATTAAGCCCAGCCAGGCCCAAGCCCAAGCCCAGGCCCAGGCCCAAAGTGCTGGCCACTGTCCACTTTAGCCACTTTCGCGCGCGCGTTTCAGCCAAGTGCACCCTGGTCGAGTTTTTTGCGCCGCAGGTCCCGTGGTGCTCCCGTGAAGAATTCTGTCGCAAAGTGCAAATGCATTTTCATCATTCCGCAAGTGCAGCTGCGTTTTCTGTGTATCACAATTAAAAATCGCGATCGCCATCGTAATCGAGTGAAGTGCACAAATTGTCATCACAATCGAATGAAGAAAAAATTAATTGAGAAGGCCCCTAAAAAGTTGGTCATCAAGTGTGAAAATTGTGCTTCAATTTGAATCCAGTAAAGGATTACGTACGAATAATGTGAAAGCCTGAGGTGCAATTGAATGCAAGATTTTTGTGGTAATTGAAAAGATGGAAAATTTAGAAAGTCAAATGATGGCCCATATAAATATGATAGTTCTGAAATCAGGAATTATTATTTGTTTAAACAAAATCATAATTAAAGCGCGCATCTGTTGTGAATTCCATAGGAACAATCGGAGGAAAAGGGCTCATGTTAAGCTAAGAAAATTACACTCAAGTAATCTGCAGAAAGATGACTTCGATTTTTAATATTCGAGGGTATAAAACATCGATAATATCGATATTTTCGATAATTTCAAAAAATTAAAATTTTTATACCCTTGCAAAGGGTATTATAATTTTGCCCAGAAGTTTGCAACGCACAGAAATATTAATTTCCGACCCCATAAACTATATATATTCTTGATCAGGGTGACGAGCTGAGTTGATTGAGCTTTGTCCGTCCGTCTGTCTGTCTGTTTCTACGCGAACTAGTCTCTCAGTTTTGAAGCTATCGAGCTGAAATTTTGCACAGAGTCTTCTTTTTGCTGCACACTACTAATATGTCGGAACCGACCGGATCGGATGACTATATCTCATAGCTCCCATAGGAACGATCGGTTGAAAAATGGGAAAAAGCGTATTTTTTGAAAATATTTAAGCGATCACTTGCAAGGGTATAACAACTTCGGCACAGACGAAGTTAGCTTGGCATTCTCTTTTATTATTTACTAGCAATTTCTTATTACTGGCAAACCTTTAAAACTCTAGAGAAAGTACGGTTCGAGGGCTTAAACCCGTTGAAAAGCTTAGGGTTCAGTTCTCAAACCGGTTGCTTTACTTATCAAACCTAAGGTTTTGTCTCGAAGCTTAGTTCACGGAATCTTATATTATATATTTGTGAGCAAGGAAGCTAAAGAAGCTATTAAAAACATTAACCAATACGCGAAAGGACCTCATTAAAAATGGGTATTATTTTAAAGCTTCCCTACCTTTGCCTGGACTTTTAAATGGTGGCAAACCTGAACTCAAATACCTGGATTTGTTTGGTCAAAACTTGACTTATGCCTTTATTGTATTCCTCAAAATGGTAATATTCCGAGCTTAGATATGGGTTTGAAATGATAATGCTCAGACTCTGCAATTTTAAATTAGACTTAAGTTAACGATCTAAAAAAAACTGAATAAAGTGATTCTTCGAACCGAGGCTTTCTCAATCTGTTTCGGAATGTCAACAATTTTCGAAGGTCCGATTCTGGGTCTGGTTTAATATACCGAAAAACCGAGTCGGTTAGCAAAGCACGGATTGCAGCCTTAAGTAATATAGAATAAACGATATGTATCTTATTTTATTTACAACAAAAAAGTTCAAGCTCGTTCATGAATTTATATATAATAAAACTTCGTCCATCTCTAATTTAGAATTAAATATTTTGACATTTTTGACATTAGCATAAAATTAAATTATTCGATTCGATAGCCGGTATATCGCCTCGGAAAAATATTCGATAACCATATATATTTTTGGACAAAAATATCGATATTTCGACATATCGATATTATTTCTGATTTCCCTACTCAAAGCACTAAAAAACACATGCACAGAAACACAAAATCAATTCCCATATGTGAAGAACAGAATTCTTATTGCTAGCTATACTCTGTACTAAGTCAGAAGGAATATATGTTCATGGTACGCTTCAACAGCCGAGTGGATATAGCCATGTCTGTCTGCCCGTCCGCAAGAACAAACAGATTTTACATACAGTAAGAGTTAGAGCTTCAACATTATTTGAGACAAAAACTTCTTATATCTGCAGACACATCAAGCTTATTTCCAATTTTTGCCACCTTCCCTTCCGGCCCACTCAATTCGAAAAAAAGTCATATCTCCCACAGTGTTATATAGGTAGATACAAGGTTCTTACCTTTTGGACATTTTTTAGTAATCAGTATTATTTATGTATTCGCTGAAGGAATGGTGAAGACGGGTAGAGCGACATTCGTGTTATAAGGAAATCAAACATTTATGCTGGGCAGCACCGGCTGGAACAGCCATGGGCACCTCATACACACCTCAACATTGTTTCTGTGATAAATACAAACTTTGAACAGAGAATGTTTTCTTCGGGCTTGACCGACTTTCTTATTTTTATGTGTCTTTTTATATATTTTGATCGAATCGGAAATTTTAATCAATGATTGATCGATCGGCTGACATATGTAGATATTTATTCGAAAAGAAATTCGATTTATATTTCCTGCATTTTAAAAATATATTCTATTGGAGTGATCACAACTTAAGATATTTTTGATCCAAGTTGATTCGACACTGAGATAATCCGATTCGGGCAATGGTTCCGGGGCCTATAAGGGATTCGGCTGCGGACTTTATATAAAGTTGGTTCAATATTTTCCTTATCATACCGAAGAGTTAAGCCAACTTATCTAAACCAAATATATAGAACTATTGAATGAAAGTAAAAATTTTATCCTCCACTATTTTTGGGTTCAATTCTGGATTTTTAAAACACTATGACCCAAAAGCTGTATTATTCTTAACTTTTTCTAGCTTTTTAATCAATATAATCCAATTTATGAACATTTATGTTGTCTTGAGAAAACAGATATATTAGTCAAGATTCAATCAAGTACATTATTTTTAATTTTATCTTATTTATACCCTTGCAAAGGGTATTATAATTTTGCCCAGAATATTGCTACGCATAGAAATATTCATTTCCGATCCCATAAACTATATATATTCTTGATCAGGGTTACGAGCTGAGTCGACTGAGCTTTGTTCGTCCTTCTACGCGAACTAGGCTCTCAGTTTTGAAGCTATCGAGCTGAAATTTTGCACAGAGTCTTCTTTTTGCTGCACACTACTATATGTCGGAACCGACCGGTTTGGATGACTATATCTCATAGCTCCCATAGGAACAATCGGTCGGAAAACTAGTTTTAGTATGAAAAACTTTTTTCTTTTCAATGGAAACTTCTCCAAACTTTGTAATCATAGGTTTTCTATATTTTTTTATAATTCGACCAAGTTTTAATTTAAATCGGACAACTATATGGTAGATAGGTCTGCAAAACAGTCTTAGTTAGAAAAACTTTTTTGTTTGTAATAGTAGCATTCTGTTCACATGTTTAACATGCTTTCACATAATTTTAAAATTTTTTGGCCAAATCGGAGGACTATATCATACGAACGATCGGTCGGAAAATGGAGGAAAAGAGTATTTTTTGAAAATATTTAATCGAGCACTTGCAAGGGTATTCGGCACAGACGAAATTAGCTTAGCTTTCTCGTTTATATTTGAAATACTCTTTGATGAAACTCAGCACAATATCAATATGCGATGGTAACATTTCCGACCACATGATAGCCTACAATCTGATATGGCTACATATTCTCATCTCATTTGAAAACTATAAAATAATTATACTCTGTACCATAGGTACATAGAGTATTATAAGTTTGTGCAAAAGTATGTAACATCCAGAAGGAAGCATCTCCGACCCCATAAAGTATATATATTCTTGATCAGCATCAACAGCCGAGTCGATATAGCCATGTCCGTCTGTCCGTCTGTCCGTCTGTCCGTATGAACGCACAGATCTCAGAGATGGTAAGAGATAGAGGTTTGACGTGTATGGGACATATGCTTCTTATGTCTGCAGGCAGATCAAGTTTATTTTCGATTTTGGCCACGCCTCCTCCCGCCCCCGCAATTTAGAAAAAACGTCATATCTCCCACAGTTTTGAAGATAGATGGCTTGTTCCTTCTGGACATATTTAGTTATTAGGATAACTTATCGATCCGCCAAAGGAATGAAGAAGATCGGATGAACGGTTTTCGAGTTATGATCAAAAGACAAATTTTCTTGGTACAGAGTATGTTATAGTCGGGCTTGACCGACTTTCTTTCTTGTTTTAATATTAAAATTTTACACAATAAATAACACGATATTTCGAGTATTTTCAATCTTGAGCTCGAACATCGCGTTTATGGAGCTATGACAGTCTTCAAGTAAGTTAGCGACATATTCAGGTTAAGGCTAGGTCCTCACTTCTGCTGGATTTTCTAATTTCAGTGTGACCCTTCCACTCCAAATTATCACATTGTTACAGTAAAGTATGGGTAAACTTTAAGCCAGAGCTGTAAAGGAATGATTAACTTTTGAATCAGTCCTGAAAAACATTCTAGCACCGATTTGACATATTTTGATTTCTATGAATTCTTCGAAAAACAGAATTGAATCAACTTTGATTCATACTGGAAAGATTATATTCATTTGGTATTAAACAGAATTGACTTAGGTTTTCTGTTTGATTAATTTTGTCACACATTTGTATGTATTCGGCTCTGTTCCCAATTTCAAGATGTTGTCTAATTTGAGGTTCACAGCTTTCTCTTAAAAAATAAAAAAAAAGTCTTTGGTTACTAGATTGGATAGTCTCTTTTGACGAATTGAATCCTCCTGGCATTGAACAATCGGATTCAACTGCTCAAGTGATTCCGATTTCCCCAAAACTAATCTAGAAACCGCTAAAACGCATGTCACCTTAATTTTTACACCGTTTTGTTCACATTCTAAAAGCAAATGCTTACACAAAATTCGACTCGGATATCGGAACAGGGCCGATTATATAATTGCTTAACGCGTCGAAACCTGCCATCAAAAGGTCACACTGTGTTACAATTTTTTGTTTCTTTCTTCATTCAATGTCAGATTTACGCTCAACTTTTCTTAGCAGGCGTAATATTTTATTATTATTATCATTGGATATTTTGAACAGAAATTTGGTTATAAATTTTGTGAATATGATATTGAATTCGGAACAAAATTTTCTTGTAAATATTATGTTCGAAAAGGCGAGCAGCCACCAAGACTAGTTGAGCACTAACTATTTTACATTCTAATTTTGAAGTACGAAAAGTGATTGAAGACGAGAGAAAAGTGGGTGAAACAACTAAGCTGAGAGTGCCAGCAAAAATTGAGAATTGTGGTAAACGCATCCTTGTTGAATCCAAGATGATGTATTATATTTATAAATTCGGAGAATTTTCTGCATTATCAAACATTCTTAAATAAAAACAAGAAAGAAAGTCGGTCAAGCCCGACTGTAACATACTCTGTACCAAGAAAATTTGTCTTTTGATCATAACTCGAAAACCGTTCATCCGATCTTCTCTACTCCTTTGGCGGATCGATAAGTTATCCTAATTACTAAATATGTCCAGACGGAACAAGCCATCTATCTTCAAAACTGTGGGAGATATGACATTTTTTCTAAATTGCGGGGGCGGGGGGGGCGTGGCCAAAATTGAAAATAAACTTGATCTGCCTGCAGACATAAGAAGCATATGTCCCATACATGTCAAACCTCTATCTCTTACCATCTCTGAGATCTGTGCGTTCATACGGACAGACAGACAGACAGACGGACATGGCTATATCGACTCGGCTGTTGATGCTGATCAAGAATATATATACTTTATGGGGTCGGAGATGCTTTCTTCTGGATGTTACATACTTTTGCACAAACTTATAATACTCTATGTACCTACGGTACAGAGTATAAATAGTCTTGGACTTAAGAATTATATTTGTGATAATAAATTCTTAAACCAAAATAACAATTATTTGATATAGATGACGTTCGACTTTGTTTAATTTCTGAGTATGTTTACATTATCGCAACTGGTGATCAAAATTACAATTACTGGTAGTCAAAATTCTCCACAAAGATGTCAGACGTTTTAGTAAATTCGATTGGTGTTAGGAACACTGCATAAACAGGATCTAATTTGATATTGGAAATTGAAGAAATCATGAATTCCATAGCATAATCAAGGTAAATTAAGAGAATACGCTTAGTAACCTAAAAGCCGAGAAAACTCTAATATTCGTACAGGAAATTGGGCTACTAGGAGAGTATAGACAACAATTTATAGCAGGTTAATAACTATCGATATTCGGATTCAAAAAGTTCGAAGCTAGTACTTAATTAGTAATTATGCTGCACAGGCACCAACAAAACAATTGTGGATAATTTTTCTGCTTTATGCAATTATGTGATACGTCGATCGAGGTTCCAATAGACTATGTTCAATTACATCTTAACCTATTGAAAGTCTAATAAGTGAATCATTGATAAATTTTTTATAACAAAATAATAAGAAGTCTATTTATTTTTCCAAAAAGAAAATGGAATGGACGGGCTTAATGTATAAGGCTGATTCCGAAAAGACCGTTTAAATAAGTAACTTGTCGTTTCGGAAAAGTCAACCAAAGTGAGGAAACATTTCGTTCTTAAAACTTTTCTGGAATTGTATACATGGCTATGATTTAATAATGCAAGCCTGAAGGAATTAGTGAAGGATATTTCTATGAAAATCAAGGATGCAAGCAAGCTAACTACTCAGTTTAGATCCCTTTAATATTAATTCGGTTTAAGATTATAGGGAAAAATGTTCCTTCTGAACCAGAAATGATTTCAAAACATATCGTAGTCAAAACTTCCCTAATTTTTGGCTTCCACTTACCACATTTTATCCAAGCTTAAATTCACGCAAACAGACCAGCCCGCTGAGTTAACGCTAAGCTTGAGGCTTTAGAAGAACTAACACCATCCATATAGTTTTATTGATATTTATTTTTCACTGACTTTTTAACTTTATTATAATTAAATGAGCCACCATTTAACTTTCATTCCATAAATGTTTATAAATCCAAAAATATTTCTCAAACAATCGACCAAATCACAGCATATACATAGAACCCGATCAAAAGCTTCGTGAAAAACTCCGTTGATCGGACAAGTTTAAATGATTATGCATGGTACCTGGTACAAAGGACCACAGTTGGCGCATCATCCACACACACATACCCATCCCAGTGATTACCCACAGTTTCGTTCGTATCCCTCGTTTGTTGTGACACCCTACCATGATGGACATGCCCCGGCCTCGGCCACGCCCACACCCTGCACACCTGCAACGCACGGAGTTCAGAGCAACGAGACGACACCATTAATACACGCCAAGGCACCGGCATCCCTGCTCCCCAGTCCACCGATCAAGATCGAGCAGGTCTTTGGCGAGGCATCTTCACTGGGAGTCGCTGTCGTCGAGGACTATGGCCTGAATCTGGACTGTCCAGTCGAGCATACATTTCGGGTGAGTGAAGATAATGTTATTATGCTAAATAAGCAGGTTGGCAGGTAGGCTACCTAACCCAACTCCAAAATGGGCGTGCTCCAAATCAATTTTCATAAAATCATCCAATAACACTTAAAAGGCAAGTCGCGAAGAAGAAAACGACAAAAAGCGAATGGAAAAAACATGAAAACAAACACGCCCCCAACTAAAAGAGAGCGCGCGTCGAAGAGAACGAAAGTTGTTCTCTTTTTTGTGGGGGGGAAATTTAAGAGTCTGTCTTTGAGTGCGAAAAAACACTCAAGTTTCTTGAGGGTTTTTATGGTCAGTGAAAAGGATATTTTTTGTGCGCCTGGGTTTGTGCACAGGATATGCCATAATTATATATGGCGAAAGTGTTTAAGGGTAAAAAGCTTTCCCATATCCATTTAATAAAAGGGGAAAGCGTAAATTGGATGAGAACAACAAGCAACAGGTTGGGGTTGTCTAAGGTCAACAACTTGTGGAGTTAAGTTCCAACGATGATTTAAAGCAAATATAATTTTCTTCGACGGTGAATTGCACTTAATTCGCCAAATAAGAGGAATTTCATTGAAATCTTTACCTAAGCAGAACAAGTTAAAACTGCAACGGTTCAGAAGGCTAATATTTGTTGACAGCGTCCCCATTTGTTAACCAATTTGTAAAATCGCAACAAATTTAAGAAAGTCTTAAGTTCCAGATCGATCGGGATATCACTCGTACTGATTCGTTCTTTAAATTTCAAGCATATTTTGTACTCAAAAATACTTAAAATAAGTACGAAACTTTCTTTCGAAAATCGACCGTTCATGTTATTCAAATGAGAATAGACGTTGTTGAATCCAGTACGCCGAAAAAGGTAGGAAAAGCTCTTTTTTAGTTCAAGTACAAAATATCTTGTATTGAGTACAAAATAGACTTAAAGTGCAAGCTTCAAAAGGTGCGCGAAGACTGCCAATCAAACTTAGAACACTGACAGCACACACATGAAAATTTTAAGGTCCACATTGCAAAATTACTTTCAAATTTCCATGACACTCACTTGTATTTCCGTTCTCTAAGTATTTTGGTAATCATCTTCTTGATCTTTATTAAGTGAAACTTGCTTGCCTCTGTATTTTTAATGTCCTTTCTAAGAGCAAGATTAAACTGTTTCAAACATGGTGGAATTTCCCATTTCGACAGAATTACGCTAAAAGCAGTCGACTTATGTTGAATTCAATGAGAAGAGAAGCTTGTGGAGTTTCGTTGGGGTAGTATCAATCCCAGCTTTTGTTTAGTTTTGATTTTTAATTGCTACACAGAGAAAAAAAATGTGAATATTAATTTGATCTTTTTTCTATCATTTCGAAACTATAACTATCATTTTGGCCATTAATAGAAAGGGACGTATTGAAAATGTTAAGATGAAAAGAGACAAACGGAGTTTCATTATGAAACTTCAAGTAATGTGACAAAAGATTTAAGTAGGCTCTGCGCCGTGTGACCAATTGCGTGTCCGATGGTGGAGTAAGACCCATTCCATTAAGCGAAAGAAGTCCCTTGTTCTCGATCCCCAGTCGAGGAGATGTAAAGTAAATAAAAAACAAGAAAGAATGTCGGTCAAGCCCGACTATAACATACTCTGTACCAAGAAATTTTGTCTTTTGATCATAACTCGAAAACCGTTCATCCGATCTTCTTCATTCCTTTGGCGGATCGATAAGTTATTCTAATAACTAAATATGTCCAGAAGGAACAAGCCATCTATCTTTAAAACTGTGGGAGATATGACGTTTTTTCTAAATTGCGGGGGCGGGAGGGGGCGTGGCCAAAATTGAAAATAAACTTGATCTGCCTGCAGTCACAAGAATTATATGTCCCATACATGTCAAACCTCTATCTCTTACCATCTCTGAGATCTGTGCGTTCATACGGACAATAAGACTTTTTTTCTGACTCTACTTTTGTATGACAGCTACACTATATAAATGCCCGATTTCGACAAAACTTTGTGGAATCATGGAAAAGCATAGCAAACTAAGAAATACAAAGTTTGGAGGAGTTTTCGTTGAAAACCTAAAAGTTTTTCTCACTAAAACTAGTTTCTCGACCGATCATTCATAGCATGGTAGCTATACCCTATAGTCATCCGATTTTGAAAAAACGTTGACGAATTGTGTGAAAGCTAATAAAATAAATATATGCCAATTTTAAATAGGGTTACATTGAAAACATTAAAGATTTTCTTACTAAGACTATTTTTCTAACCCTAATTTTCTATGGCAGCTATACTATACAGACAATTTCAATATACCCTCTGTTCAAGTAGATATTTTCGAATAGGTATTTTTCAACCGATTAAAATGAGAAAATATAATATAGAGCCCCAGATCATATCATTATTTTTTACACTCTGTACCGAAGGTACATAGAGTATTATAAGTTTGTGCAAAAGTATGTAACAGGCAGAAGGAAGCATCAACAGCCAAGTCGATATAGCCATGTCCGTCTGTCCGTCTGTCCATCCGTCCGTCCGTCCGTCTGTCCGTCTGTCTGTCTGTCTGTCCGTATGAACGCACAGATCTCAGAGATGGTAAGACATAGAGGTTTGACATGTATGGGACATATGCTTCTTATGTCTGCAGGCAGATCAAGTTTATTTTCAATTTTGTCCACGCCCCCTCCCGCCCCCGCAATTTAGAAAAAACGTCATATCTCCCACAGTTTTAAAGATAGATGGTTCGTTTCTTCTGGACATATTTAGTAATTAAGATAACTTATCGATCCGCCAAAGAAATGAAGAAAATCGGATGAACAGTTTACGAGTTATGCTCAAAAGACATATTTTCTTGGTACAGAGTATGTTATAGTCGGGCTTGACCGACTTTCTTTCTTGTTTCTGTGTAGATTGTTTCGTCTATGAATATCACAATCATTTTGGGTTATACCTTATTTAAGATAATCCTGGATACTAAAGATATTTGCATCACAGAATTAGGCAGATAACAGCATGATTAATGAAAACAACGAGAATCTTATATTAAGCTTCACAAGCTCTTAAGAATCTTTTAAGAACTTGCACGCAGATAAAGCACCGTCAAGTTCAGCAACAATTGCACAGATTCTCAAAAGAAATTGCTCAATCGTTTTTAGTCCTTATTGCTTTTCAAGCTAATGCATATAATCCTAGCTGCGATGCGCTTCACTTAAAGTAGTTTCTCTTTTGTTTTATACTTGAGAAATCGACCATCCGCCCCATTGGACAGTTCTAGTGTGATATTCACAAATCTTTTCTTTTCTCTTCCATCCATCCTCCCTTCCTTCGCACCCTAAAAATAAAATCACATTCATTTCAATTATCAGCAAATGCAATTCCTTTTTTGTTTCCTTTCCTTCACTTGAACAAACCTTTGAACGTATCTGAAATACCGAAGCCATTTTCCTTGCACCCTCTTCAAGGTGGAAAGGGACACATATTGCTTGTTCTTATCAGCCATTGCACAAGGAAACTGCAGTCACGCACACACACACACAGTGAATGTTGCTTGAAAACACATAAAAACATATGCTCCTGGACAATATTTGTTTTTTTTCTTCGCTTGCCTAACGTCAGCAGCGAAGCTGACGGCGCTGCTTACAGCGCGGCTGACTGCGCTGCTGACGCTGACGCTTGCATTGCAGTTGTGGGTGTTAGCGTAAAAGTTGATTCCTTGTTTGTCGTGTTGCTTTTTAAGCAAAGCGGCTTAAAAAAACATTTGCAAGAAAGTAATCTTATGTACTTGGTAATTCTGCAAGCACTGCAAACGAGGCAAAAAATTGTCTAGAGAGCGGGGGCAAAATGAAATTGGCCATAAAGTTGAAGACATGTAGGGTTGTAGGGTGGACTAGCATGCAAGATAAACAAATTCAAATTTAGTTAAAGGGAAGGTTATTCGAATTGAAATTAAAATGGTTCAAGATCATTAAACGTACTAAGACACCACTCAGAAATCAAAGCAATCAAAACTTAAGCGAGCGAGTGCTTTAAATTTTTATAAAATTATATATGATCGAAATACTTTTTTTTTAAATTTTCCAAAAATGGTATTCTGGTCATTATCGTTTTCTTCTTTATTAGCATCCCAGCATATAGCATGAAATGGGGCTCAATTGTAGTTCTCAACTTTATTTTTATATTCTTTATTCGAAGAGTAAAAAGGGCATACTAAAATCGTGCAAATGTATGTAACAGGCAGAAGGAAGCATCTCCGACCACATAAAGTAAATATATTCTTGATCAGCATCAATATTCGTGTCGATATAGCCATGTCCGTCTGACTGTATAAACACCTAGATCTCAGAGACTAGAATAGCTAGAGCCACCAAATTTTAAATGTAGACTAATTTATTTCAAATTTTGGCCTCGCCCCCTGCCTCGCCGCAATAAAAAGAATTTGAATATCTCCTAAATTTTTTTAAGACATTGAGCTCAGATGTTGCAGTGTAGTGTATGTGGCCAATATCTACAATATTACAAATTTTCATAAAGATTGGATAATAAATGGCTGAGTTTAAAAAACGTTGCATACTTATCTGAGTCGCATGAGGTTATTTAACACTAATTGCCCTGAGTAACGGGTATTTCGAAGTCGAGTAGGGCCGACTTTAACTTAAGCTCTCGTTAAAAACTGCACTACTCAAGCACTTATGTACTTCATCAACTTCTATCAACATTATTGTCGATTCAATTTGAAATAAATCAGAACTCAAATTTGTAATTTTACATGTGTTTTGGTGTTTCTACCAAATTTTTTTTAACACTTTATACCCCAAGTTAAAATGGGTGGACCTAAAAAATATTTCACTTCATATTTTTAGTGGTACGGCCACAAAGGTTTACTGATATGAATTTCAAAGATCCACGAATCCTAGATCGTCCTTACGAAAACGATTCCTGAAAACCTTTCTAAAATTCCTGAAATTCAGCTAATCAATTTTTTCTCGTAATGTAGCTTTTTATACATTTTTTTAACTATTCTGAACTAGCACAATTTTGTTTTTTGCAAATCAAACCAATGGATTTCATAGAAATGATTTAAATGTAGATTAATGAGAAACTACGCAACCAATTGAGTTTACCACATTCACAAAATTGGCGGGAAAAGTGATCAGCTGTTGAGTTTTCGACATAATTTAGGGTTACCAACACTTTTAATATAAAAAAGGAATGTTATAATTATACTCTGTACCGTAGGTACATAGAGTATTATAAGTTTGTGCAAAAGTATGTAACATCCAGAAGGAAGCATCTCCGACCCCATAAAGTATATATATTCTTGATCAGCATCAACAGCCGAGTCGATATAGCCATGTCCGTCGGTCCGTCTGTCCGTATGAACGCACAGATCTCAGAGATGGTAAGAGATAGAGGTTTGACGTGTATGGGACATATGCTTCTTATGTCTGCAGGCAGATCAAGTTTATTTTCAATTTTGGCCACGCCCCCTCCCGCCCCCGCAATTTAGAAAAAACGTCATATCTCCCACAGTTTTGAAGATAGATGGCTTGTTCCTTCTGGACATATTATTATTATATTATTAGAATAACTTATCGATCCGCCAAAGGAATGAAGAAGATCGGATGAACGGTTTTCGAGTTATGATCAAAAGACAAAATTTCTTGGTACAGAGTATGTTATAGTCGGGCTTGACCGACTTTCTTTTTTTATAATCCACACTGGAAAATAATTGTATTAATTCGGTATGATGCAGATCTGCATCACCACCATGTAAAGGGTTAAATATCATAAAAAATAACAAATTCAATTGCCTATAGGTTAGAACACCGTAGTTTGTTTTAGGGTTTTTGGCGCATTGTAGCCATACCCTTATATTTTTCAAAATGTTTACTCTTTTGGTTTGGCTAGAAATGAGCAAAATCAACTCTCACAAACTGTGCTCTAACCTGTTGACGCGTAGTGTATACAGTAATCAGGATAATGTTTCGATAGGACAAAATTATTAAAGATCGGATATAATAAAAACAAACAGTTATGCTGGGCAGCACCGGCTGCAACGGCGATGGGCACCACTTAACACAATAAATGTGAGGTACGAGGTATATTATAGTCCGATTAGACTTTCTTTTTTACTTGTCTCTACGTAAAGTATTTAATTTTGAGTAAAATGAAAAAAAATGTTCAGTCACATGAGAGAAAAATCCAACTTTCCTGATACTTTCAGTATCCCAGACTTGTTAATTGTAAAGTCAAAGTATCGACCAAAAATACCAATTTAAGAAATCTGGTGACTAACCTAATGATGCTTTAACTTTTTTCTTCATTTTGATGCTTGCTAAAACAACTGGCTGGTTGTGGTGCAACGTGTAGTGTGTGTGTCAGCTGTGCAAAAAATTAAAAAGTTTTTTCTTTTAAATCATATTTCTGGAGCCAGTAATCTTTTCTTAGATACTTGTCGATATCCTATATGAGATTGGTGAGGTATATCTCAGTTTACTGTGAGCTAGCTGTCATAAAAGTCAAATGAGAACTCAGATAGCCTACTTCTCATGCTGCTTCTCATATGATTTTATGCCTCTCAGATTGACCATGACATTTGTTTGATATCTCATAAGGAAAACTTTTATGGACCGCTTTAGGACCGCTTTGAGAATGTTGGACATTTTTCAGAACAGAAAATTTATTTCTTGAAGAAAATGAAAGAATAAGAAAATGTTTGGGAATAAAAGGTAAATTAAGTTTCTCTCTTTTGGGTATCCTTGGAACTGAGTTATCTGAGTTATTTTTAAGCTTGGCTCTGCATCTTACTTTAAAGATTCACTATTCTTGGAAGCGTACTTAAAAAAAAAAACATAATAACTTAATAAATTTCATTTCAAATTGACCATCAACAAGTTTTAAATTTTCGAAATGTTGACTGCTTGTTGCCGCGTGGGAATTCCACAATAAAGCTAGCACAGACTTTTCTTTTAAAGAGCAATATAAACATTCATAGAAATTGCAAGACAAACACTAACAAAAAGCAGCACAACAAAAAATGCAAGGATAAAAAAAAATAATATAAACAAAATGAAGGAAAAGAAATTGGCGCTCGTGAAATGTTAACGCTGGCGCTTGAAGCTGGCGCCGGCAGTGCAGCTGGCGTTGCCGCTGTTGCAGGCAGAGCTGAATGTTTTTATCCTTTCTTCGATGTGTCGTCGCGGCATAGTCTGGCTCTGTGTGTGTGTGCCAGGACATCACACGGTTTCGCTTTTCTTTTACAACTTTTTGTTATTATTTCGTTTTTTGCTCCATGACCGGCAATGTATTTCTTTCAGTCGCTAACATTTTTTCCATGTGCCAAGGAACAAAAAATACAATTTCACTTGGATTTTTTTATGTTCATGTGTGTCGGTGTGTGTGTGTGTGTTGTACTCCTTGAGTTTCCTTTTCGCGCGCGCCATTTTGCTGCTTCTTCTACTTACAACAAACATGGGCCATAAGTCGCCAGAGCAAGAGCCGGAGCCGGAGCCGGGAAATGGCTCGCTTCCGTTGTCAGTTTTTCTTCTTTTTTTTAATTTTTTGCTCCTTCTGCTGCCGTCTCTGCCGGCTGCGCTGCTGCAGTCGACGCCAGCGTCGATTGTTGCATGTATTTGCCTTTGGCGGGCTTGCAACTGTCGTTGTCTTCAGCTTTCAGTTCGCTTGAGTTTGGCCAAATCTATTGGTCGCGGTGTCGCGTTCGCGTCCGTCTTTTTCCTACGTGGTTTGCGGTTTTGCGTCCCGTGCACGCTAGATGGCGCCACATGAGAAATGGCTACCCAGCAGCCAGCGGCAGCCAGGCAGACAGGGATGCAATTGCCATTTAGAGCAGAAATTTAGCAAAGGTCGAACTAACCTGTGGACAGTTGATTAAGAACTGAAACTGAATGTAGATTGCTTGCTCTAAGCTAAGTAAGAGGAAGTTCAAGGTTGTTCAGTGTGGGGCAGCCCTTTAACAGTTTGTGTAACGCTGCAAAATTAGTATGCAAACTTGTCTATAGACTTCGCACAAAAGAAAAACGGTACGAAAAGTAGCAATTCTTCTTTAACATGAGCCCGTTTTCGACTGATTATGATAGAACGAAATATACAAAATATACAACACCAAAGCGCACATCTTCGTATTAATGTAGCCTCAACGGCGTTCCTGCTGTTTCAGTTCGCGGAAGAGCCCATCACTGAAGTATAAGGCTAAGCTAAGCCTTAACAACATGTCGTATTGATAATTCAAAAATTAGCAGTGTGACCTTTCTTTTCTACCAATGTCTGCACAATATATTCCAAAATTTGAAAAAATTTTAATGGTTTAAATTATCAAAAATTAAAATGTAGGGAAACAACTTCCTACAACCGTCCAATCTCGGATCTGTTGAAATAAGATACGACTAATAAATAGCTCAGAATCAGGGCTGCAAACCGTTTATGTCAAGCCGCCAGTTTGGTTAACAGCAAGGTCATAGAGCCACGGTTTTGGTTCGGTTTAGTGGTTCACTCTTCATTTATATGTGTATTCGTGTCAGTTCCCATTTTTGAAAAATAATCTTTACTAAAATATTCAAAGCTCTGCGTGTTCCAGTTATGTCCAATTAGGATGCAATAAGTAGCCCTGATTTCCCACAGGTTTGGGCAAACTCTCTCTGGCTTGGAGAGAGATTCACACGCTAATACAACATCCCGGTGGAACTGTTGTACGCTTGTTCGATTTAGTTAGCAGGATTACTGCAATCTAGTCGACGAGCATGACAATTTCAATTTCGTAACTAACGTTTGTTGATATTGAAAATATTGCACTTTATACTTTGTCGTATCAATTTAAAAAACTAACAGGCTAAACAAACGGAGCACATCTAATATGCTTAAGAACTAAATACTATGCCAACATTTTGACACTAAAAGCCGATTTTTCATCTTCTTAATAGCTGTTTTGTGTCAGATAAGCTTAGATTTTGCTCTCTTATTCGTGGGTTTATGTGAAAGAAAGCTCTATGTAGTAGATAAGAAGACGGCCCTTAGTTTGGCAGTGTCCAATAGAAACATGCTTCAAACATGACAAATTTCGGCCAGGCAAAGTTTAATGGTTTATGATTTTGAATGTCAATTGTGCTCAGTGTGAATGGGTATTCATTAACTTGACAGTTTTTATAAATATATTGATACAAAACAAGAAAGAAAGTCGGTCAAGCCCGACTATAACATACTCTGTACCAAGAAAATTTGTCTTTTGATCATAACTCGAAAACCGTTCATCCGATCTTCTTCATTCCTTTGGCGGATCGATAAGTTATCCTAATAACTAAATATGTCCAGAAGGAACAAGCCATCTATCTTCCAAACTGTGGGAGATATGACGTTTTTTCTAAATTGCGGTGGCGGGAGGGGGCGTGGCCAAAATTGAAAATAAACTTGATCTGCCTGCAGACATAAGAATCATATGTCCCATACTTGTCAAACCTCTATCTCTTACCATCTCCGAGATCTTTGCGTTCATACGGACGGACAGACAGACAGACAGACAGACGGACAGACGGACATCGCTATATCGACTCGGCTGTTGATGCTGATCAAGAATATATATACTTTATGGGGTCGGAGATGCTTCCTTCTGCCTGTTACATACTTTTGCACAAACTTATAATACTCTGTGTACCTACGGTACAGAGTATAATAAAACAGATACTGATTTTGGTTTCAAAATAAGATAACAATTCTCAAGTTATTAATGTTTCCAATATTTTTGGGTGCAGGTGATCCAGCAATAGCTCAACTCCTCTCTTATGTGGTGCAAAACACTTTCGTATGCTTATAACTTGATAATCGATCCGATCCTTGACAATCCTTTTGCGGATCGATAAAAAATGCTGACTTAAACTTTATGCTGATAATAACTAATAAACTTTAGCTTAAAGTCAGACCAACATACTTGAGATTTTATCAAAACTGGCTCTAGTGCTCTCCTTACCAAACCAGCCCATATATTTTTGCAAGCTCTTCTTATAAGCTGACTCTAGTTCTGTTTGTTCATAACTATAAGAAACAAGGCACACACAATACCACAAAAAAAAAGAACCGGTCTTGAAGCAATTTATGATGTTCATGCCTCAAGTACGAAGTACATTTTGCTGTGTTAACAAAATCTCCCGCAAATTTAAAATTTTACTCTTTCACTGCCAGAGAGATGTTCCAAGTTGCATGGATTACGTGCCTATGGCCATCTTCATCTTGTACGTGTTAGCTGCTTGTTACCTCACAATTTTGGCTGATTTTTAAACTAAAGAAAACATCGACCTTTCCGCATAGTAATTTTGGGAAATTGGCAATGTAAATGAAACGAATCACTGTCTATATACATATGCTGCAAACAAAACACTTCATTTCATATTCCTAAATGATATTCAAGCACACTTGAAAATCTCATTAATTCTGTTCTTACTGTTTGGAGACTTTTCTTAAAAAAATTAGACTGTTTGCAATTAGATCTGCATCAATTAATCAAGAATCTATTAGAAGTAGTATTTAAACCTAAAACATTTGTAAACATTTTCCAAGTATTTGATTTCCATAATTTGTCCATAATTTTTTTAGCTTAAAGCGCCTTAAGATGTTTCCAAACTATGTGTGTATAGAGCATAAAATGAGTCCTTGAAAGGGCCTCAGAGAGTTGCCAACGCCCGTATTAAATCCAAGGATAAAAGAAAGAAAAAAAATTCACAATAATAAAAATCACAAACATGAGCTAACCGTATAAAAGAAAATCAATCTGCCACCTCTCATATCCCCCATACCTCTCTTCTGCCCACCTCCGCCACTGAGAGTCGCGCAAATTCAGCTTTATTTTTTTATGCTCCGTTTTTCTTACAAGAAAATGCTGCAGTGCTCCGTTGAAAACTGCAAATGTATGTCTTTATAAGGGAGAAGCAGGAGGAAAAAATTATAAAATAAGAAGAAAAAAAATACGAAAAGAAACAACAAGTGTAGAAAGCAGCAACAAAACATTCACTGTACGTACACACACATACACAATGTGTGGGCTCTGTGCGTTTGTGTGTGTGTGTGTGTCTGTTTGTATATATATTTGCTTCGCGCGCGTTCGCTATTTCTTTTGCGGGTTGCCCTTAGCTGCTGCACTTTGAGTTTCAGTTTTTCAGTTGTTGCAAGTTATCCCACGCTCCCTGACGCAAGACGGACGCAGACGGACAAAGGACTCACTTACCCACACACACACACACACTCCCTCACTCACTACCAAACACATGCAAGCTTAGATATATGTAAACTTACAGATCTGGCGTCGTGTGCGCAAAGTCTTAAAGAGTGCCTGGCACTTTAAGCGGCTACAAACGGAAACCGAGCAAAAAATGTGACTTAATTTATCCTTACTAGCAACTAAAGTTCCTCTTGAAAGTGCAAAAATAAATATAAACAAGAATACCGAATAAACACAGAAGCAAACCAAAAGTTCCTATCGCGTAGTGCAAACTTAAATCTAGCTTAAATCCGACAAGTTCCTACTTCCAAATATTATTAATAAGTTAATAAATAACATACAAAACAAATAAAGAAATTTTAATAAAATAAATAAATATTAATAAAGTAAGTCCAGCGTGATCAATTCAACCGGCTTATAAAGTATCTAAAGGATCAACTTTTGGTTAGACTGGAACAAAGTGACTAGATTATAATTTTGAGATATTTAAAACTAAGACACAGGGACTCGTAAGCCATCTAGTGGAATACAACTTGTTGTATTTGGTTAAGCAACCACAAAAGCAAAGTGTGAAACTTAGCATACAAAGCCACAAATCCGTATATATGTATGTGATAAACACTTGTTGCTTTTGTGAGCTTAGTGTGGCAATAGTTATTGTCTTTATTGGGCAAGCCTCTGATATTTGATACGGTTTTAGGGTGGCAGTTAACTTTATATCTAAATTTAGTGCAGAAGAGAAAAATGACCAGCAGAAATTCCTAAAATCAGGGATGTACTCCAGGTGCATTTAATTCCAAGTTTGGCCACACCCCTGCCTCCAAAACAATAAAAAAAAATCTCAAGCTCATATTTGGCACCCAATACCTATCGTTCCTCAAGTTTTCATAAAGATCGAATCTTAATTGGCTATAACAGTTTTTCAAATTTTTGTTAACATAATGTTAATACATTTACATTTATGTTAATGCTCTGTTAATTAACACCAAATACGGTGTATCTTCATGATAGGGCAGGGCCGAACCTAACTTACGCCATCGTCTTTTAACGTAGTCACAAATTTTTGGTTATTTTCTTTCGTAAGGCGGCTACATTTAAAATTTTCCGATAAATGTGACAAAACTCGGCCAGAATGTCGGGCTCAACCTTAAATTCCTTAAGCTACCCCCTATGAAACTTGTTTGTGGGAAACTGTACTTTCGACCCAATATATATATATATATATGCCGAGTCAATACAGCCATGTCCGTCCGTCTGCCCCTATTGACAAGTAGATCTCAGAGATGGTATATCTCCGAAAACTGATAGGAGGAGATAGGAGATAGGAGGTTCGTACCTCTTGGACATATTGAGTAAAGAAAAAGTAATCATTTGATGAGAGTTAGTTGAGTTGTGAGGGAAAGAATGTTCGCTGCAGTAGCGCAGTAAGCAGCACTGCGCAGATTCAAAATTCTTACTGAGCATGCACTTACGTTGAGAGAGAGTATATAATAGTCTGGCGAGACCGAAATTCTTGCTTGTTTTTGATTTATTTTTTAGCTTTCATTTCGGAAAATGGTCTAGGCGTCGAAGGCCCTAAAAGCCACTGGGTGCCCAATGCTGTTTTAGAGAAATCGGCTTCAGAGGGGAAAAATTCTATTTATACTGACAAAAAATTTTGTATGAAGCCAATAATTCCTTTTCAATTGTAATTATATATTAAAGCTCTTAAACTTTTAATCCAGAAGGCAGCCCTCACATAAGTTGACCTTCACATAGAAAAATCTCGATCTTAAATTTTAAAGATTTTCGAAATTGAAATCGAGCTCAATTTGTTCTCGGCTAAGTGTTTGAAGGCGAATGGAGAATGCTCTTGATTCAAGTATGCGAAATCTTGAATTTGAGTATGTTAAACACTTGATACTAGAATTTTTCTACTTGTTTTGAGAATGCTTAGTACTTGGTTTAAGTATTGAAGCTCTGGGAACAAGAAAAACGGGATCAAATATGCATACTTGGATCAGGGATATCGGCCTTGGATAAAGAGTTTGCATTCTTAACGAGCATCAAACATTCATCAAAGCCTACATTTTTTTCAAGTTTTATACCAACAAAGCGAGTTTTTTTGTACATGGAATGGTCCTTGTAGCTAGCTATGCTATGATAACTATGATTTCTTCTAGATTCCACAGAGTGCCACAAATTAGGATCCCGCCTGGCAGATACATTTTTGTTATCCTCTCCTCTGCTAGTGCAGCATTTCTGGTCTCTAGAACGGTCTGGGGCCCACTAAGTAAGGCACTCGGTTTTTTTCTTGGCTTTTTAACTTCCCGTAAGGACTAGGTTAAGTTAACGAGCTACTTTACAAAGCAGATTTTACAAATAAGCGATTTAATGTTAAGTAATTGTTATGGTTAATGAAAGGCCTTGTTCCAGTCTTATTCATTTCTAAAGGTTGTGCTTTAAATATCTATTACTCCATTTAATCCGTTAAGTCTCACTAACCTAATGTACTGTCAATTTCTAAGACTAACTCGCTCAGCGACAATCAACAACCAAAATAAAAAGAACTTTTAACACACATATCAAAAATCACCAAAGAATAATAGCAAACAACCCAAATAAATCATAACGACATTCTCCACAAAACTGTTATCTAAACAATGTGATGTAAACAACAACAACAACAACAACAGCAACGGCCACAGCAGCAACGCTACAAAGAAACTAAAACTAAAATCAAAATAAAATCCGCTCGACAGAAACTGTCTAACATTTTCAAGGTCATTTTGTGTGCAAGTTTTTCGAGCAAATAATTTCTATTTGTTTCATTTTTCAAACACAAAACGTCGTCAAAAAATAAAAGTTTACAAAGTTTTTTTGAATGTGCGGCCCCATTCCAGTTTTTGAATTAAAACAAAACTACGCGAAACTTGTGCAAAAAGTTTTTGCTTCAGTGTGTGTGTGTGTGTGTGGAAATCAAACAAACTGCCTGGCAGTTAGATAAATTGCTTGGAGTGGAGTGGAGGGGCGCAAGTTCTTTTACATTTGAAAGTGAAATTGTTGACAGCACACAAAAAAAATTGTTGCCTACATTTTGGCGTTCGCTTCGTTTACCATGCACGAGCTGCTAACCAAATACAACAACAGCCATGCGGAAATGGACATGCTAAAGGATCATCTGAAACGGCATCAGATGGGTCCGCCCAATCCGTCTGCCTCCGCAGCATTCCTTATGCCCGCTGAGTTCTACAAGAGCCTTTTCGCTAGCGCTGTACTGCAGCAACATCAACAGAAATGTGAAGGCATCCGTTTCTATGCCCAAACACCGTCACCAACGCCACCTGCACCGATTGGGGGAGGAGGAGCTGCATCTCTGTCCAGTAATATATTATTCTCTTCGGCAGCGGCAGCAGCTGTTTGTGTTGCGGCTGTGGAATCAGTCAAGCGCAATCAGGTGAAATCGGAGAGGGCAGAGGAAGAGGACGATGCTGAAAATGAAGAGCGAAGGAGTCCACAAATTGTTAGTATATGATAAAGCTAAACAATGTTTAAGATATTTGACAATTACTTTGATCTTAAGAATCTATTTGGTGGTATTCATTGTATTCAGGAGTTCTGATGAAAGCCATATAGTGGCTTTAGTAAGTGGATCATCAACTACACTCACACCTAAATAAATTATAAATAGTCGTCGGCCACACTTTTAGAACTCACGCATCAGTAGCATTTTGAACTAATTAAGGCACCACCATGAAAGGTACAAAGTTAGTTTCGAAAGAATAATTAGTCTAATCGCTTAACTTAAAGCTTTCACACCTTATTCTTAGCTAACTAAAAGAGCTGCTCGCCCGGCTTCAGCTGATAGGCTATAACATTTGATATATATATATTACTAGCTAAGTAGATACCCAATTTCAAGATCTTGACTTAAATAGCTTTTGAACCATTAAACTATCCAACTCCATGTTATCAACCTATATACCAAATTTCAAGTTTGTTTCCTAAATAATTGTTAAGATATTGCTCTGTACCACTTTTGAGCCGGTTCAAAACAGGCTCCAAAGCAGTTGAACATCCAACTATAAATTTTCAATCTTTTAGCCAAATTTGCAGGTGTTTGCTTAAAAAGCTTTTGAGATATGGCTCTGAACCACTGTTGAACCGGTTCGAAACCTGTTCATTGTTTTAAACTTGGAAACCAAATTTCAAGTTCGTAGCTTAAATACACTATAAGATATCGCTCTGAGCCACTCTTGAACCGTTTTTAACACTGTTGAACCGGCCAAACCTGAAACTTAACCGGAGCAAAAAAAAAACAAGAAAGAAAGTCGGTCAAGCCCGACTATAACATACTCTGTACCAAGAAATTTTGTCTTTTGATCATAACTCGAAAACCGTTCATCCGATCTTCTTCATTCCTTTGGCGGATCGATAAGTTATTCTAATAACTAAATATGTCCAGAAGGAACAAGCCATCTATCTTCAAAACTGTGGGAGATATGACGTTTTTTCTAAATTGCGGGGGCGGGAGGGGGCGTGGCCAAAATTGAAAATAAACTTGATCTGCCTGCAGACATAAGAAGCATATGTCCCATACACGTCAAACCTCTATCTCTTACCATCTCTGAGATCTGTGCGTTCATACGGACAGACGGACAGACGGACAGACGGACAGACGGACAGACAGACAGACGGACAGACGGACAGACGGACATGGCTATATCGACTCGGCTGTTGATGCTGATCAAGAATATATATACTTTATGGGGTCGGAGATGCTTCCTTCTGGATGTTACATACTTTTGCACAAACTTATAATACTCTATGTACCTACGGTACAGAGTATAATTATATATTTTAAGCTGGACATTTCATCTTCCAAAAGTTCGTGCAATATTTGGTCCAAACGTTGCCTAGTGACTGTTAATCCGAGTCATTCTTTGATTTTCATTCAGCGTGTCTTGAGTTTCTAAACGCATCATGTGCCGTTTTGTACAGTTGCTGATGGTTGGTAGTGGACTTCTGGATCTTTTAGAAATCTTCAAATTGTATTTCGGTTCGCTTCATAAGGCATGCAAGTGCAAGTGCATTTGAACAGTTTTCATTCCGGCATTGTTAATTCCCTTGAAGACAAAGGCATCTACAGTTTAACGCCTAATCGAACCAAATTCTTCAGAGCTTGTGAAGGTGACCGGGAGTGTGTCTTTAAAGAAACAACTTGTTCATTAGATCTTCCAGGGAGGGATCGAACTTATAAATTCCTGCACATCAAGCACACACACTACCCGCAGCACCACACCCAACCACAACAGAAACATAGAAATGAAAAATTATTCGATAATGATAAAACGCGCTTAACACAGAATATCGATATTATTTTCGGCAACCCTCGACTCCTTGGTCTCCATTTTATAAGCTGTAGAGCATCGAGTGCTTACAGTTCTGTGGGAAGCAATCCATTGGCCAAGCTCTTGCTCTTTAACTATTCCCACTTGGTCTTAATGCAACCTTTTTAAAAAATTCCCAAGAATCGAGTTACCCACTTAATATTCAATCTCTTAAATTGCCTAAATTTTGTTTAATGACATAATTACATTTCAAGTCAAAAACTGAATCGGTAAAAATGGCAAACCTTTCTCAAGCCTTGACCCTCAATTTGAAAAGTACGAACATGGTTTGTTTTTGCTAATTCAGGACTGCAGAAACAACAATAATAACAAGTAAAAATCATCAAAAAATCATTTCATTTTTCATGTCTCAATGCATTAACCAACAAAATACTCGTAAATTAACCCTTTTCACCTAACAAAAACTCCAATTTTTCTTGCAGAAACCCCACAGCAGCAGCAACAACAACAACAACAGTTACTCCTGGTCAACCCAGAACGGACAACACAACAATCCAACAACACCACCAACTCCACCCATCGAGGGTACCCAAACAACTTCAGCAGCATCCGCAATTAATTTGAATCCAACCCAACCCGCATCACAACAGACGCGTCCAAACTTTGGCAGCTCCATAAAATCACCACCAGTCGCCGCCGCCACGTGCAAAAGTCAGACGGAGGACAACCCAAATTCAAATTCAAACTCATCAGCCGCTGCTGCGGCTGCTGCCGCTGCTGCTGCCGCCGCTGCCAATATGCCGATCGGCAGTGTCCAGGGCCAGAATCCCACTCAGGGTTTGGTGCACTGGATGAGCGCTGTGATGGCCGAGCATATGACAGGCCAGACGCATCATGATCCCACCGCGGCAGTGGGCATGCATTACATGTGGAATGGCAATGTGGATGTAAGTAGATCAAAACTAGCTGGGAAAAACTTCCAAGAAAGTTTTTCACTTGACATTGCATCTCCTTTCCCACCCTCCCCCCTCAGCGTTTAATCATAATTAATATGCAAAAGAACTTGGCGAGTTAAGTGAATTAAATGAGTGAAGCGTGAGTAAAAGACTTACAGCAAAACTTGCTGTCAGTGAGCTGACGCTTCTACGAGGGCGGTGTGAAAAGTCTTGGCTGACATTTGGAAAGTATTGGGCACAAAGGTATCTTAATTGAAGTCCCTAACCTTAACCCAACTTCAGGTCAAGTCATAAAACAGACCATTCCAATCTTTCCATTCAACCCTTTGGCAATTCCAGCTCGACTCGCTGTGCCTTGAAAGTAAGTGAATGCTTTTCCAAAGCCACACCAATTCTTACCCAACCCCCACAGTGCACTTTCACTCGACAACTCTGACCAACTCAAACCACTTGCTGTCTGTTGCCACACGACACAAAAAAAAAGAAGAGAAAACGCAAAGCGAACCCAACCTAAGCCGGAACCTTCCCCATCCCTGACCGAGCAGACGCGACGCTAAAAAAATCCTTTGAGCTTCGTTTTTTATTTGCTTTATTCGCACGTTTTTGTTGCACTCCTTCTACTCCTCGTGCTCCTTCGTCGCGTTTATCCTTGAGTAAGTTTCGCCGCTTTTTGCTCAGCAGCTGCAAAAAATTTGCGCTCTCTGTTCGCGTGCCATTCTATCGAATTTTTTCCCTCAAGATGTAAACAAGTTTTTCTTAATGCGACGCGTTCAACTTGTTGTTTTTGCCTGTTCATTGAGCTGCTCCCGCTTCAGAACGGCGAAATTATTGTTTTCAATGGAGATTGATTGTCACCAAGGACAACGACATGAAAAAAGGTTCACCTTGCTGCTCGTTAGCAATTTAAAAACTTGCTGCACCCGCGTGAGATTTTTTAAAGAATATCCTCAGTTAATTAATTTCCAAAGTTGAACAATGCCGGAGAGTCAACAATCGGAGTGGAGAATGAGTAAAGTTGTTGTTGTCACTTGCATTAGCGGAATTACTTAGTTGGGGCAGAGTCGAGAAGGAAGCAAAGTTGGAAAAATTCCCCACTAATTAATTTTCAAAGCAATTGCACTTAATTTTCTTGACTGAAAGTCAAAGTTGAATTTGTGAGAAACGAAAAGACTTCAAATTGAGTTTGACTTGATTTGTGGAGGAGAGCCTTTTTTTTTAGGGCAAGCGTATAATTAAGTTGGTTGAACCTTATCTAATTCTAGGGGTAAAACGAACAATTTGAGTTAAAAATAAAGATGGAATAAGCAGCAGTTCAGTTGGTGGCAGTAACAGTTTACACAAAAATATAATAAGAATATGGGAGTTGGGCATTTTCTGCAACATCAGTTGCGTTGCCGGATAACAAAGTGCAATCGACACACAGGAGACAAACAGAACTCTTTTCCAACACAATTCTTAATCTTCTTTTATAACCCTTGATTAAAAAATCAATAAAAGATAGTTCAACTTTTTGGAAAAACACAATAAACACACACAGACAAATAGCAGCTAATCTAATTACAATTATCAAAGCGGAATCCAAAATCTAAAATACTTCAAAGTCGATTAACCGACTGTAATGGCAAAATATATTTAGAAGAAGTCAAATTCAAAAATGTTTTATTTGCCAAAACTAGATAATAATAAATATTGAGTATTTTTGATTTATTGGTTGTAAAAAATTTGTTGTTTTCCTTTATTGTCATTAAGAAATGATAGTTTTGGTGTCAAGAAAAATGATCTAAAAATATAATCAAGAAAAACATTGAACACTGTGCGATACTTTATACCAGCGGTGCCCGCTCTACATGCGCTGCAGGCGCATTTGTTGTTGGGTACCTCATGGGAATTCCGAATATTTTTTGGGAATTGCTAAAACAAAGAAAAAAAAACAGGAAAATACTTTTAGAAAAACAAATGTATAAAAAAAAGAAAATTTTGGAAATAAAAACCTGGAAATATATAGTTCATTAATATAAAAAATATACAAAAAAGTCTTGCGGTATTTCCGCAAGCTTGTCTTTGCAAGCGCGTAGTTCTAGTTGTATTCGTCGCATCGGTTCACGCTTGAGCTTTTTGGAATGCTCTTTTCACGCGCTAACACGTGTTTGATTTATTGTTGTTTGTTTTTAGTCGTTCGTGAGTTATAGCGTCGCAAACATGGAGCAAAATAAAGAGAAAATACGGCATATTTTACAGTACTACTACGATAAAGGCAAAAATGCATCTCATGCTGCCAATAAAATTTATGCAGTTTATGGACCCGATACAGTTTCCATTTCCACCGCACAACGATGGTTTCAACGTTTTCGTTCTGGTGCAGAGGTGACCGGAATGCCTGTCGTCGAAAATTGCGATAAAATCGCTGAATTGATCGAAAGAGACCGGCATAGTAGCAGCCGTAGCATCGGCCAAGAGCTGGGCATGAGTCATCAAACCGTTATAAACCATTTGAAGAAGCTTGGATTCAAAAAGAAGCTCGATGTATGGGTGCCACACGAACATTTTGGCCCGTATGGATGCATGCGAATCGCTTCTGAATCGCAACAAAATCGACCCGTTTTTGAAGCGGATGGTGACTGGCGATGAAAAGTGGGTCACTTACGACAACGTGAAGCGCAAACGGTCGTGGTCGAAAAGCGGTGAAGCTGCCCAGACGGTGGCCAAGCCTGGATTGACGGCCAGGAAGGTTCTTCTGTGTGTTTGGTGGGATTGGCAGGGAATCATCCACTATGAGCTGCTCCCCTCAATTCGGACCTGTACTGGACCGCTTGAATGCAGCACTCATGCAGAAGAGGCCATCTTTGATCAACAGAGGCCGAATTGTCTTCCATCAGGACAACGCCAGGCCACACACATCTTTGGTGACGCGCCAGAAGCTCCGGGAGCTCGGATGGGAGGTTCTTTTGCATCCACCGTATAGTCCGGATCTCGCACCAAGTGATTACCACCTATTTCTGTCCATGGCGAACGAGCTTGGTAGTCGGAAGTTGGCCACAAGAGAGTCCTGTGAAAATTGGCTCTCCGAGTTTTTTGACAATAGGGATGCGAGCTTCTATAAGAGGGGCATTATGAAGTTGGCATCTCGTTGGGAACTCGTCATCGAACAAAACGGCGCATATTTGACTTAAATCGCATTATTATAACCAATTTTATAAACAATTGAAAATTCAATAAAAATACCGCAAGACTTTTTTGACAACCTTATATTAAAAAAAAGAGGATTTGCTTTTTCTGACTCTGGTTAAATAAATACGTTTTTTTTTTCATTGTGTGAATGTTTATTATCCGGAACGGTCTTAATTTTAGTGTCGTGTAGTGTTTTCCTAAAATGGCGAAGTACTTAAGCAACAAACAAGTGCATGAGAAAATTTATTTCAACGGCTTTGGGTACATTTTCGACAAAGAAAAAAGAAATGAAACCTCTTACTACACGTGCGAACGTTATACATTGTCTGGCTGCCGACCGATAAAAACTCTTTATGAGACAAAAGAGACCAAGCCGCATTTGGCTTTGTTGAATTCTTAGACAAGGCGGCACACAATATTTATATGTAGAAACTATAAACTACAATATTACAATACATAACTAACATATCCCTTTAAACCCCAATTTAAAATGGGTGGACCTAAAAAATATTTTACTTCATATTTTTAGTGGTACGGCCACAAAGGTTAACTGATATGAATTTCAAAGATCCACGAATCCTAGATCGTCCTTACGAAAACGATTCCTAAAAACCTTTCTAAAATTCCTGAAATTCAGCTAATCAATTTTCTCTCGTAAAGTAGCTTTTTATGTATTTTTTTAACTATTCTGAATTAGCACAATTTTGTTTTTTGCAAATCAAACCAATGGATTTCATAGAAATGATTGAAATGTAGATTAATGAGAAACTGCGCAACCAATTGAGTTTACCACATTCACAAAATGGGCGGGAAAAGTGATCAGCTGTTGAGTTTTCGACATAATTTAGGGTTACCAACACTTTTAATATAAAAAAGGAATGTTGCTGAACTGCATCAAATTCATGTTTGACAATTTTATAATCCACACTGGAAAATAATTGTATTAATTCGGTATGATGCAGATCTGCATCACCACCATGTAAAGGGATATATTATATGCAATAAATAGTTTAAAAACTTTTTGTTTTTATGCTGGATCCTTTTTTAGAGTGCTGTGAAACTTACCAAAGTGATTAACAGTTTTAGGATAAGTGCACAAATCTAGCGATTTTTATACTCTGTACCGAAGGTACATAGAGTATTATAAGTTTGTGCAAAAGTATGTAACAGGCAGAAGGAAGCATCTCCGACCCCATAAAGTATATATATTCTTGATCAGCATCAACAGCCGAGTCGATATAGCCATGTCCGTCTGTCCGTCTGTCCGTCCGTCCGTCTGTCTGTCTGTCCGTATGAACGCACAGATCTCAGAGATGGTAAGAGATAGAGGTTTGACATGTATGGGACATATGCTTCTTATGTCTGCAGGCAGATCAAGTTTATTTTCAATTTTGGCCACGCCCCCTCCCGCCCCCGCAATTTAGAAAAAACGTCATATCTCCCACAGTTTTGAAGATAGATGGCTTGTTCCTTCTGGACATATTTAGTTATTAGGATAACTTATCGATCCGCCAAAGGACTGAAGAAGATCGGATGAACGGTTTTCGAGTTATGATCAAAAGACAAATTTTCTTGGTACAGAGTATGTTATAGTCGGGCTTGACCAACTTTCTTTCTTGTTTATAAAATAATTTCTAAGGTCCAAAAATCCGCGAAATTTCTAAAATAATCATATGTATATCTATGAAAGCGCTTAAAGCTTAGATTAAAAACCAGACGTGGGTAAATGGACGATGCAGATTGAACGGCTGAATTTTGATATTTTTCATTTGAGCTTATATTATTATGAAGATTTCATAGACGGCAATTGTAGACTGCTTAATTGGAGGTGTATACCAAACTGTCAAAAAATCCGCGAAATTAGCAAAGTTACAGTTAAAACTTTAAATTTCTCACAATGCAAAGGACGCCGGCGACGCCGGGTATTCAGCTAGTAAGATAATTAAAACTTTGATAACCAAATCGATAACATATAGAATTTTCCATGTAAAGGACTACTAATGAAATTTTCCGTAGGATTTCATCATTGGAGAGATCTCCTGTGTGCCCCTGTTATCTTTAAAGCTTTATTCTCGCTTTTATTTAATTTCAGTTTTTTTTTTACTCTTAACCAAATGTAATTAATATAGTATGCTTAACAAATTAAACGCAGTATTCCGTACGCGAAACCAGTTTTCAACCCAAAGGCAGCAGCAGCAGCAAGAAACAAAACAAAAAAGTGGAAACCCTAAACCACAGCACGCTTCAAAACAAAGCATTGCAATTAATACTTATGCTTCAAAGCGACAGGCAAGCAACAACAAAGAATACAAAAAAAAAAAGTGAAAATTGAAATGCGAAGCGAAACAAGAGCAGAACATGGACTCCGACTGCGACTTTGACGGGGATTGGAATCGAAGCTAAAGCTGAAGCGGCGGCGGCTGCGGCTGACTAATGGGGCCAGTCACGGAATTCGAAATGGAAAACCGCGAAAACCGCTGGCCAACTTCAATTTTTAAAGTAATTGCCGCAAAAGTTGCAGCCAAACAAAAAGTACAACAAATTCTAACCTCAAAAGAGTTGGCGACAAAGAGACAGCCAAAAATTAAAAAAAATATATATATAATTTTCTATTTGAAAAAAAATCAATAGGAGCAGACAGAACAGAACTAAAAAAGATGTGAAGGCAGAAATACAACGGGGGGAAAAACAAAAAAAATGCAGGGAAGTTGGTGTTTGCTCCGGCAGAGTGAGAGGAAGTGGAATTCAAAGGTTGCTATTGCTACAATGTGCAAAGCGCGTTTTGGGGCGCTGGGGGGTTGAGTCTGGTCCAGCAATTGCAAAAAAGAATTTTTTACGTTTTCCGCCTAATTTTTTGCACTTTTTTCTGAACTTTTTGCATAGAAGTTGCCCACCCACCAAACAGCAGAAACTTCAGTCGACGCCGCTGCTGCTGTGAAGGGGTTAAAAAATTTGTTTTGATTTTTTTTTCCACTAGCAAAAAATTTTTTCGTTTTCGCTGAGAGCACGAGAAACGAGTGACTGAGTGTGTATGGGTGTGCAAGAGAGAGAGTGAGAGAGAAATAGCATTTTTGCCGCTGCGCTGTACCAATTTTTTTCGAAAATTTTCTTCCTTTTCTGCATTTTTTTTTTGCTGCGTGCTGCTTCTGGCTGGCTGGCATGTTGGTTAGAGAGGACTTCCGTTCGTGTTCATGTCCATGGCTCTGGTCATCTTCATCAGCCTGCTGTGTGTGTGACTGCGTGTGTGTGTGTGTGTGTGTGTGTGAATGCGTGTGTCTGTCTCTGTTGGTAATTTTTCTACTTCCAATTTTTTATTTTGCCTGCCCACCTACACACGCGGGGTAAGAGGAAGTGGGCCACCTAAAACAACAAAACCAACTAACGCTCACACCCACACACGCACACACACACACATGAGCCTATCACACACTGGCCAACTCCCCTTGCGATATGCAACACTTTTTGCCAACTTTGGCCAACACCAAAAGCCGCCGCACTTTTGTCGCTCTCGCCTCCATTTGTACGTCGCCGTCGCTTTGACACCTCCGATTGCGTGTTACACGCGGTTTTCTATTTCAATTGACACTCTCATATATTTTGAGATAGATAGATTTTTTTCCCCCAAATCAGTTTTCAATTTCAAGGGGGGGAGCTAAAAAAAAAGTTAGAATTTTTGTAGTTTCATTTTTCTAGTAAATGCAAATTCCCATAAAACGTCAGTTTAAATTTATTGAAGTGAATAAATTTGAAATCATTTTTTGTTTTGTAGATAACAGATTCTTTTTAGAGTCATTTAACAGGGGAAATGAGAGATGAAATTGAAATACACATGAACTTAATTGTTTCACATTGTGATGCATTGATTGAATTCATTTTATTTAATACTCAAAAACTAAATGTCCCGAATTAAACCTGAAACTAGAAGAAACCTATACCCTAAATATAGTAAATCTTAGATTGGTAGGTTCAAATATGCACATGTCTTTGGACCGTGGAAAGATGTTTACAAGCGTTGACTTGCTGCTAGACTATATTTTATCGGAACTGACTTATCTTCTTTGCAGCTTCAAAGTGCTTTGGTTCACTTTTATCATATCTTAACCTTGAAATTCAAATAGTTTTTACCCCAAAAAAGGTTTTTGGCCCAGCTGCCTCTTTTAACGACTCGAGGTTATTAGTTGTTTGCATACTCCCGGTTCTATCTTTCAAAGACTTCAGCTTCCCCCTCATGAAGGCATTGCTTTGACTGTTTGAGAATGTCAAGAAATCGACACAAAAAATGAAACGCTAAGCTGATTGAAGCCTTTGCAAATGTGTGTGTACCCACTTAGCCTCATAGTATTGGTGAAACAGACTTTCTTACTCCCGGTTTCCGTACTTACTTCAATGTCAAGTCAGGATTATTTGACTTTCAAGTACGGATTCGAGATTTTTTGGATTGATACACGCTTTTCAGGATTGTTTCGAGCCATTCGATCCTATATCAGGCTCAATCTAGTACGACTCATGGCCATACTCGAAGAACCTATCTGGCAACACTAGAATATTCGACAGAGTTGCCAGATCTACTAAGTTTAAAGCACCAGTCCACGTATTTTGGCACTAGGCTTAAAGCCTTCAGACTTCTTTTTGCGGTGCTATTTGAAACCAAAGGCTAAATCAATCTTTTTGTGCTGGATATTAATGTAATGGAATGTTGCACTGCAGCTTCGCACACTCTGACTGTCAAACGTTTAAGATGCCACTTATATTTTTTCAGTACAGTTTTCAAATGGTGGTGAATTGTGCCCATTTCAAGCATTTTTAGAATAGCTGTACCGTTCTCCATATTCTGTATACTGGTGAAGCAAACATAAAGGATGTTTTTATATAAAATTCACCAGGGATGCAAACCACTCGAATATAAAGACTGGTTCGGTTCAGTGGTTCAGACAGTTTCTGAACCGCCGGTTCGGTTCATTACATGGTTTTTTTTGAGCAGACTGAACCGCGGTTCCGGTTCGGTTCAGTGGTTCACAAAGGTACATTATGATTTCTATTGTCATGTGACTTTTGCACACTTTCAAATTGAATTCCTATAATCCATTTGAATATCTTTAAAATCCTTAGAAGATTGTCCCAAATATATTATGTCCGGATTCAAAGGATTCGTCTACATGTTCCTTGAGGAACGATCTTCGAAAACAGAGAATGTCGGCTAGAAAAGATTAGAATAGAAAAGTGTAAAAACTCCCCTGGTTAGGATTGAATTAAGGTGAAGAAGTATTACAGAAAATTCCAAATATTGTCCACCAGAGGAAAGAGGGTAGATTCATGGTACGTATATTAAGAGATCGGCGGGCAATTACAGAAGACTTGCAGAATTACTTGTTCTTACATTTTCGTCAAGTCATCCTTAAAAGTTCCGGCATCGGTAAGAATTTAGAGAGTCAAACGAAATGTAGAAAAATAATCTTAGGGAAATGATTCAAATTCCCAAATTAATAAGTATTATTGGCTAGGGGAAAGCGAGTCCCGTCTTAAAACTCGTCAGAGAACTGAACCGAACCGAACCGTTTTTATTTGTGGTTTTCGGTTTGGTTCAGCAATTCTTAAAGGAAGCCGGTTCGGTTTGCGGTTCGGTTCACCAGTTGGAATAAGCGGTTCGGTTCGGTTCAAAACCGATTCGGTTCAGAACCGGTTTGCATCCCTGAAATTCACAGATGACTAAACACCGAAACCTCAGAATGTATACTGATGGACTCAGAAAGTGCCGATTAAATGCTACCGCAATGGGCTTTAGAATAAGGACATGGTTTCGAAGTGCCCAAGCTAGATAATAATGTCGAAAAGGCAATATTTTGCAAGTAAACTAACTCCTTATTCAACGAAAGCTGGAAACTGTGGAGTTCACAAAGTTGAAGATCTTTTAAGGTTCTTGCTGAAAACTTAACTTAGTATGCAAATAGTATGAAGCAGACAACTAGATGCTAAGAACTCTCTACAAGGATAGGAATTAATATAAATGAGACTAGATAATCTTTAGGTAAGCGTAGAATATGTCTGCAGTTAAAAAGAAGAATAAGTAACTGGAACATCTTAAATATACAAATTTTGTGACACGGTGCTTGTCTTCGCATTATTTTGAAATGCCAAAATCGATTTTGATATAATTGGAAATATGTGGCAAGTCCAGAATACAAATCCAAGCTGTATATTATCCAAAAGAGTTTTTAAGCTTACTGTGTTTTCCAGGCATGGCATTACAACTATTTTAGTGGCACGAATTTCAATGTTTCTTTCAAACTTCCGAATTTATTTCCAACTATTTCAATTTCCTTTTAAATTGTCATTCGCAATGACAATCAATAAGTTGCAAGAACAAACGATGTACGTTTTGCGACATAGATTTGGACAGACCTTGTTATTTATACGGATAATTATGCGTGGTATGTTCGCGTGTGGGCAAACCATCGATCATATAATTGTGGGCAAACAATATCCTACAATCACTTGTGCTTCGAAATATATAACCCTTTTTTCTTTTTTTCATTTTTATTGTATCTCTTTTTATCTCACTTTATCACACTGTCCAAAAAAAAATTCGTACATATTTTCTGTTTCGTTAATAATATAAATTGAACTAAGAAAATTAATGGTTAATGTTTTTTTGTTCTTCTTCGTGGTCATTGAAGACATTGTTTCATTCTTGTTTCCGTCATTTCTTCATTTTATATGCAACAAACAAAATATTCACTAGAAACCGTTTTTAGGACATTGTTCATTTTCACCGGGTCATTTGAAGTCAAAAAATAACATCAAAGAATGACGGTATAATTTGAGGCAGTTCTCTGAATAAAGCTCAAATTTAATTTCAACAGTTAATCGTTAGAGGAAAAACTCTTGCTTCGAATAAACACGAAAATGTTCAAACTATTCTTGATCAAATTTAGCCGATTTAAAAATGTTGGTATTAAGTCTATGCAGTTTGAGATAAAGCCAAATATTTCACGCTGTTCACTGACGAACATGCACAAAATTAAATGTCGATATAAAGTCGCAACCATCGCAAGTAAAACTTTGAGCTCAGATCCATTGGTGTAGATATGTAGGACTTCTGGTTTCTTTAATGAATGACCCCAATGGTCGGGTATATATGTATCTTACATTCCGAGTATACAAATTTTGATCAATTTTCTATATTCCAAATGGTGGCCTAATTCACAATTATCATATTCTAAGCATTCTCTTCTCCCCTCTCATTTTCATATGCCACACCAAATAAATTAATGGAACAAAATATTCTGACCATACACAAGCAGCATGCCAAAGAGATTAGCGATTACAATCTTTGGCCACCGACACCGCGCAGTCATCAGCATGCCAGCGAGCATCATCCGATGTCCCTGAAACAGGAATATGAGGTAAGCGACTCTAACTGCATACGAGTATAAATACATATACATATATGAGTGTAGATATGTATCATAAAAATGAAACAGAACCAACAACAACCACATTTCTAAACTCGCGTGCCGCCAACGTTTTGAATTTGTTTTTATTCTCCCTCGTGAATTTGATTTTCTTTTATTTACTTGTCTGGCCGGAGCCAGACTTTGTTTTTTGCCCTTGTTTTTTTGTTTGTTTGTTCCTCTGGCCATATTCTCTTTTGTTGCATTTGCAAAATTGTTTAGAAAAACAGGCGGCTGTCATTTTATTTATTTTATTTGACTTTCGGCATCGATATCGATGTGCGTGTGAGTGTGTGGTTGTGTTTTGGTGCGCTAGGTCAGGGTTTGGAGGTGTTTAACCCATATTTGATGGCTGGGGAATTTTGTACATGTTATTTTTTATTTTTTTTTGGGGACTTTCGCTTGTGGTCCGCTACAAATTTTATGTTTTGGAGGCAACTTTTGCCAAGCATTTTATTACTGGATTTATGGTGTTGTTTAGGCTTCCACAAATTTGTTGGGACAGCTGTGGAATAACATTTTGAAATTCCAATTATGTAAATTGTTTTGTGGGTACTTTGATTTGATTTTGAATTATTAGAAACATTTGTTTGTGTTTAAATTTGTGTGAGATTTGTCAGATGTATAATTGACGTTAATGTTTGGTTGATTAGGTTAATTATATATGAGTGGGCACTGATGCAACAACAAAAAGGATTACCTTAAATCTACGTTGAGTTTATTAAATTTAAAACTGCTTTTTGTTCAAACTTAAAGCTCGTTCCGGATGCTAAGCATTTTAGTCTAGGTTGTGGTTGACCATCTGAAGCACTTACTTTGAACAAACTCAGAACTTAGGAAAGGCAACACAAGTGCATAAGTGCAAATGACTAAAACTTAATTTCTACCCACCTGCAAGATTCGACGACGCTTCTGGGATGCCTTCATGGAGAAACTCCTGTAAATAACAGCTTTAAATGACAAATTTGAGAAATCATTTTACCATGCTGTGCCAATTGCTCTCAACAGTCTCTGTCACTCCTATCGGCTAAACACCATACCTCCGTTAATCAACTTTTAGTTAAAGAACTTTTACAAAGAAATCAAAAGATCAAAAAGTTAGTTTCTATATTTTGCTAAGTCAAGCCTTGTCGCCACTGGACTGTGCTGTCAATAATTGTTGAAATCCAACTTGAACTCTGCCTTAATTATTGCAGATTATTTGTCAATGATCTCATGAACAATATCAAAGATTTGTAAATGGAGACATTTAAATTATTGGTTGTGAAAAATGATGATCCTTGGGTTGATTTTTCAGCTCCGTTGGATGATTAAAAGGATATTTCAGGCATATCCCTCCGAAATGGATACTTTTTTGGATCTTTTTTTTCTGTGTAGAAATTAAGCTCGGCACATGGTTTTTAAGCCATGTTTGTCTTGTTTTAAGTCTTGTTGAAAGATACACAGCTTGTTTTTAAGTAATGTCGTGTTGAGAGGCTTCACAACCTTTTCAAAAACGTTGGGTTGGTACACCCCGCCGAATTTTGCAATTCTGTATCACAAAAAAGCCTGGTGAACCCCATCAAACCATCTTATAAGCGGTATGGTAACCTCTCTGATGTCGCTCGGAAGATTGCTGATTTTGCCACATGAAAGAAAGAGCAGATACGCACCACTTTATTGTGAAATGATCAATCTTAAGGGATATAAGGTACTTTTACTGGATAAAGGACAGCCTTAGCAGAGAACATTGCCTGGCTGTTTTAAATGGAGAAAGCTAGCCAAAGCTCGTTGGCTACATCTATGAAGGTCAACTGTATGGGCAATTGATAGAGGAGGTATTTAATTAGGGAAGTTAGACTCTGGCGCATATTGAAGCTTCTCAGATGAACGATCTGGTTTTTGGGAAAGACCCGGGAAGACAGGTGTAGTAACTAGTTGCGGAAGCGGAGAGTACGGCTGGCGGCTTTAAGCCAAGCCATTGGCGACGCAATGCGTTCGATTTTGTCTTGCGTGTTTATTTCAATGCTGTTGTGTCTTTTGTATGCACTGAGTCTCAAGTAACTGTTTTTGATGCGCTACATGCTGTCCTTGCTGATATTCATCTGACAAAATATGATTATCTGATTGCGCAGTGGATTTCGACGAATTTGATGTTTCGCGGCCTTCACGGCTTGTGGCGTTCGCACGCTGCACGGACGGCCAGACTTCGAGCGGTCTTTTACTCCATCAATCCAATTACGACAACACGATTTTCGAGCAAGCCCCATTCCATAATTGCAAACAACTGACGCCAAAAACTATTGATGCAGTAATACAGCATAAATGTCACTTGTCAAATAGCCGTCAAGTTGGAGTGCATGCGTTGGAGTGAGTGTGTTCAAACCAATCGCGATTACTAGGTATATGCAACAAAATTTGTGTCAATGGCACAGTCTATTCTAAAACTTAATAAACATAACACTAAGGCTCTGGCTTGACATCAGGTAGTAAACAAATTAAGCTGATGATGCTCACGATGAGAAGACCAGGTCTTCTTACATAAAAGAAGTTAGCTGCACAAATAAATGTATGTTTATACCCTTGCAAAGGGTATTATAATTTTGCCCAGAAGTTTGCAACGCATAGAATTATTCATTTCCGACCCCATAAACTATATATATTCTTGATCAGGGTGACGAGCTGAGTCGATTGAGCTTTGTCTGTCTGTTTCTACGCGAACTAGTCTCTCAGTTTTAAAGCTATCGAGCTGAAATTTTGCACAGAGTCTTCTTTTTGCTGCACACTACTAATATGTCGGAACCGACCGGATCGGATGACTATATCTCATAGCTCCCATAGGAACAATCGTTCGGAAAACTAGTTTTAGTATGAAAAACTTTTTTCTTTTAAATGAAATCGACTCCAAACTTTGTAATCGTAGGTTTTATATGTTTTTTTATAATTCTAACAAGTTTTATTAAAATCGGTCAACTATATGTTATAGCTGCCATACAAAAGATAGGTCTTAAAAACAGTCTTAGTTAGAAAAACTTTTTTGTTTTTAATGGTAGCATCCTGTAATTTTGTATTTGTTTGTTTCTCGGGCTTTTACACAATTCTACAAGTTTTTGTCCAAATCGGATGACTATATCATATAGCTCCCATACGAACGATCAGTCGGAAAATGGGAAAAAAGTATTTTTTGAATATATTTAAGCGAGCACTTGCAAGGGTATAAAAACTTCGGCACCGACGAAGTTAGCTTGGCTTTCTCGTTTAAGTTTTATTTACTATTTGGACGATAAAACTTAATTGCTTGATTTATGTACTCAATTTCAAATATCTTGACTAACAAAACTAGAGAAATCAACTAACAAAATACTTGAACCATTTTTATACTCTGTACCGTAGGTACATAGAGTATTATAAGTTTGTGCAAAAGTATGTAACATCCAGAAGGAAGCATCTCCGACCCCATAAAGTATATATATTCTTGATCAGCGTATGAACGCACAGATCTCAGAGATGGTAAGAGATAGAGGTTTGACGTGTATGGGACATATGCTTCTTATGTCTGCAGGCAGATCAAGTTTATTTTCAATTTTGGCCACGGCCCCTCCCGCCCCCGCAATTTAGAAAAAACGTCATATCTCCCACAGTTTTGAAGATAGATGGCTTGTTCCTTCTGGACATATTTAGTTATTAGAATAACTTATCGATCCGCCAAAGGAATGAAGAAGATCGGATGAACGGTTTTCGAGTTATGATCAAAAGACAAAATTTCTTGGTACAGAGTATGTTATAGTCGGGCTTGACCGACTTTCTTTCTTGTTTGCTATTGTCTTCTTACCAGTACTTCGATTGCCCCTAAATTACATTCTTCTATTATCTTCCCTGCAGGCCAAAATGAACGATCATCATCACAATAATCTACAAAAAGGTAAGTACTACTTCCTAACCTAATGCCATAACTGGTATGTCAAGCAGATGCCGCTTAATTAATTACTCACAAAACCCAACAACAGCCACAGGCGAAATTTTAATCACGAACTTGCCCACCGTACCATCTCCCCCCAAAGCCAAAGATTCAGATCAAATCAGATTGTAATCTACATACGAAAAAAAAATAAGTTTAATGCTAAAACGCGTGCGGGCCTCTGAACCGAACAAAAAGCAGGGCAGCTCCCACGGAGCAGCATACCAAAGCCGCCGAAAAATTGACCTTTAACAGCAAACAAGACTCGCTTACAAGATGTTTACATAAATTCCTGAAATGCAAACAACATTGTAGCCCGCCTGAACCACATTGACAGCAACACGCTATTCCGCTTGGAGTGGGAGGCTGTTGCTCTGCGGCTGGACCTCCTTCAGCTGGTAGCCAGATCTCGTTGCGATAATGTCAACGCTAGGCAATTGGCCAATAAGGCTGTTGTTGTTGTTGTTGTTGTTGTTCTCGTAGTCCGCGATTATAATCTGGCCACATTGTTGCCATCGATGGAGCAGCGATGTAGATGTAAACTGTTCCGCGATCCTTGTACAAATTAACAATAAGCCAACTTTTACTACTCAGTGAAAATAGTTGAATGCCGCTAACTGGGCTGGTTGTGTTCATTAACTAAACTTTCGGACTGGCGCCACTTGCCCGGGCCCCCCCAAATAGCCAACTAACCAGGCTACCCACTGCATTCAATGTAATTAACACTAAAAATATTTGCTGGCTAACAAGGACGGCGCAGAACAAAACCCAACAAAACAACATTTATGCCAACAATTGTCTGCAAATGTTTTATTAGAGAAATGTTTCTGACACATGTATTCTGAGGGGCGGCCCGCCACGGCTAAAAGTTTGAAGTGACTGCAAGAAGAGCTGCGAGGGCAGCTGAAAGATTAGCCAGAGTGGCGTTCAATGTTTTCATATGGAAAATGATTTCTTATTTGAAATTTATTTGTATTGATTCCTTGAACTTTTCAAACACACCCCTTAAGCACTTCAATGATTGCCTCAAACCAATTGTGTCAATCTCTTCATAACCACTTACACATCATTACGATTAAGCCATCAAAACTCATTAACAAATTCACACAATTTTTGCACGCAAATGCGCTAAGCTGCCCCAACAAGAGGCACTTAATTATGATAGAACTTCAGCGGGCACAACACAATTCATAAAAAAATAACCCGGCAAATGTGAAACTATTTTCACATAATCTACGACCGCAAACCCGTAACTCAGACCAACGATTTCCCAGTGGCAATCAAAGCGGCCAGCAGAATGTCTCAGTTTAATTAGAAGAAGGGAGATGGGGCTAACTGGGGGGCAGAGGCAGGTTGGACGAGGTTGGTGGACAGGTGGCGACATGGACAACGTGAGTGAACGTGAACAACAACAACAACAACAACGACTTTAACTTGGACTTGGACTCACTTTGATGGACAGCCGTGGATGGCGTTAGACGGCGCCACAGCCTGACATAATTCAACTAAAAGCAACAACTCAATTACAATTGCAGGTCACTTTCTGGATGACAATCGTTTGGAACATCATGCGGTAGTTGGACAAGGTGAGTTACAAACAACAAGGCACGGCCAATAGTCACCATTTAAGGCAACAATACAGCATTGAAAGAAAGCAAATGTGAAATATACTTGTAATAACCATTAAAAGAGTATTTGAACATTTTTCAATACCCCAAATGGAAGTGGGACATTTGTGCGTAGTCCTAGAATAAGACTTGAATGGAAATGAAAAATCTGAAGACTATATGGACATCAATCGATGCCAAAATACCAGTCCAAATGGCAAGAACTGCGTAGAGAGAGTCGCACAAACTTCTTTAAGTATAGCTAATCAATCGCGAAGTTACGGCTTTATTGCACAAATAAGTTTTTTAGGGATTTTTTTACAAATTCAGTTTTCAAAGTATTGTCCATCGATATCCCCTACTTTTCCCCATTTTTCTGGCAATTTTTGGATACTATCTAAAAAAATTACCTTGTAGTGCCTTTGCTCTGGCCGTTTTTTGCCAGGATCAAATTCATCAAATGAGATTGGTAGAGTTGGCTCATGGTACAGCAAATGCAAATGCATGTCCTAGCCAGTTTGAATATTTGGCTATGGCGTAGATCTAAGCATGTTTTTGCGCTTGGGGTTTCGCAATGAACCTTTTTTTCATCACCAGTCACAATAAGATGCAAAAACCACTTTTTCTTTAGCCGTTTTTATGTAGGCACAGAAGCCGACATATTCGGAGCACACCAACACTCGGTAGTTTACACTTCAGCGAAACGACTCATACTGAAAAAAAAGCCTTATGATGAGGCTTCAAATAAAATTGGTTGCTCCATTATACAATTCGCTTTAATACTAGTAAAGCCACCTTATAAAAAGCCAAAAAATCTTGTTTGTACAGTATTTTAATTATTGCTTTTTGTCCCCTTGGAAAGTAATCCTAATTCAAGAAAATACTTTCAAAATTCAATTGGACCACTTCTTAGTAAAGATTGACTAAAAAATTACTAGTGGCGGATTTAAAACATGAAACTTCTTGAAAAAATTACCGCCTAGTCTCCAATCTGTACGCTTTAATCCTTATTTGTACTCCTCAGGAGATTTTACAATGTTGTTCAAGTAACGTGACTCAAATCAAAGACTTTAGAACTCACAAAGGTTAGGGGTGTGTGGGAAAACTATCGAGCGGAGAGCGCAATCGATTTTTGCACTCATGTTACTTTGGAATTCTCAATCACTTATGGCAATGCTGGCGTGGAGAGACCTCTGCTCGACTGACAGTTGACCGACAAAGACTGATGCTGCTTTGAGGTGTTGTGTATTCTTCGAGCCGGCTTAAGCTTGCAACATGGTTTAACAATTAATTTTCGATGAAATGAATTTCAACAAAATGAAAAAAAAAACACCGATTTTAAATTGGAATCTGTGAAGCACTTGACTTAAAAGTAAACGATCTGACTCTTGAATCTGATGAGCTCCTGATACCTTGCTCTTGATTCAAGAATGAGAAATCGTTAATTTGAGTATGTTTAGCACTTGATTCAAGCACTATTCTGCTTGATATGAGATTGATTTGTACATAATTCAAGCATTGAAGCTCTTGTATCAAGAAAACCGGGATTGATATTTCATACTTAGATTAAGAATTTCGCTCTTGGAGCGAGAATTTTCACTCTTATCGAACTATTGATCTCGAAAATCCCTGATCCAAGTATGAAATTCTCTGTTTTTCGCTGAGTGTAGCAATTTATAAGATCCGGTTACAGGTTAGGCTTAGGAATTTGCTAAACAATAGTAAATATCATTCGGAAAATATAAGTGCCTTAAATGAAGCCAAATTTCGTTTCAGTTTTAAAAACTGATCGAATTTGTAACTTGTTATTTTCTTGAAAGGCTGTAACTCATATTTGTGATTTCTACAATAAATCGGAACTTATATGATAAACAAAACTAATTGAAGTTTTTCCAACAGGCGAGAGACTCAATGGGACTCTATAAATTCGCCTAAAGCAGGTCATTTACACGTAAAATTATTCGACGAACATGTTTGGTTCGTTGAAATGGTCGTTGCAACAGATTTCTGCGCTCGATGTTTTGTTTGCAAAGAAGAGTTATGTTTCTAACAACAATTGTATGAACATTATTTGTCAAAACGACAAGGTAGCAGCCCACGCAGCTTCGATGTCCATTGTCGACCTTGGTTCGATGATTCAAAGGTGTATTTCAGTATATCGAACAGACACTGTCGCATTCGATTCCCTAATTTAACAACTAACTTCTAACCATACCTGTTAAATAATGATTATTAATTGTAGTCATTATTAATTAGATTTTTTTTGTTTAAAAGTTGAATTAATGATTAAATTGCGATTATTTTCGGTTTCACACAATTATTTAATGATTACGATTACAAATAATCAAAAATAATGGAAAATTAGCATAAATTATTAAAAATAATTGAAAATAATGGAAAATAATCGATTTAATATTTTCCATTATTTTCCATTATTTTCAATTAATTTGAGACTATTTTGAGAGAAACAAATTATTTTCAACATCACTTTTAATAACAACAATGTTTCTGTACGAGATTGGCTTACAACATATTAACAAGAACGTATTAAATATTACATGTTTTCACATTAAACAAACAATTATGAGTCTTTGAAAGCTCACTTAATGACCATTTTGAATAATATAGATAATGTCGGCATAACCACAGATTGCTGGACGTCAAGGGCCACAGAAGGATATATTACAGTAACCTGCCATTTTATAAATAACAATTTTGAACTACAGTCGGCAGTTTTGTCTACACAGAAACTTTTAACATCCACAAATCATACTGCAAAGAACATAGCAGAAACTTTGCTTAGTATCATGACAGAGTGGAACGTACACAATAAAGTTGTAACTGTAGTAACTGATAATGACGCAACTATAAAGAAAGCATGTGAGTGCTAAGTCTAAATCACTTACCATGCTTTTCCCACTCGCTTAACTTACTCGTACAGGATGCTTTAAAATTGACTTGTCTCAATGGCATATTGACCAAGTGCAAGCGCATAGTCGCATACTTCAAGTCAAGCGCAATAGCTAATGCGAAGCTTAAGCAGTCACAGGACTTTGAAAGCCCCTTAGGGCTAATCCAAGAGGTTCCAACTAGGTGGAACAGCGCATTTTTAATGATGAAGCGCATCATTACACTTAATGATTCTATTTCTAAAGTGCTGCTAAATTTGCCTAAGGCTCCACAACCCTTTTCAGCTGATGAAATTATCCTTCTAACAGAGCTAACGGAACTGCTAAAGCCTTTTAACGAAGCTACTGAGCAAATTTCCGCAAATAAGACAGCAACCATTTCACTAATAATACCGATGGTTAGCGAGCTGCACCAAAATCTAGACCAAATGCGTCCTAAAATAAAGTCTTCCATTGTCTTGGAAGCACACAACCTAATGATGCGTCGACTGCCAGAGAGATTTGCTTTGTACGAACAGAAGTCACTTCCGAGACTCGCAACTTTGCTTGACCCTCGCTTTAAAAAGGATGGATGGATGGATGCAGAAGAAGCAACAGAAGCTCTGGATAGCGAAATTTTCGGCTATTTGTCCTGCAACGCACTGGAGCAACCAACACCACCCGAAGCTACCAAACCAACTCGCTTTACATTTATGCAGTCGAAAATATCAGCCAAAGCCACTACAAACAAGAAAGAAAGTCGGTCAAGCCCGACTATAACATACTCTGTACTAAGAAAATTTGTCTTTTAATCATAACTCGAAAACCGTTCATCCGATCTTCTTCATTTCTTTGGCGGATCGATAAGTTATCCTAATAACTAAATATGTCCAGAAGGAACAAGCCATCTATCTTCAAAACTGTGGGATATATGACGTTTTTTCTAAATTGCGGGGGCGGGAGGGGGCGTGGCCAAAATTGAAAATAAACTTGATCTGCCTGCAGACATAAGAAGCATATGTCCCATACTTGTCAAACCTCTATCTCTTACCATCTCTGAGATCTGTGCGTTCATACGGACAGACAGACAGACGGACAGACGGACATGGCTATTTCGACTCGGCTGTTGATGCTGATCAAGAATATATATACTTTATGGGGTCGGAGATGCTTCCTTCTGGATGTTACATACTTTTGCACAAACTTATAATACTCTATGTACCTTCGGTACAGAGTATAAGAAGTCTGATGCAATAATTATGCTAAGGCAATATTTGGGAAAGTCTAATGCATCTGAGGAGGTCGATCCTATACAATATTGGAAGGTAAATGCAAATTGGATCTTTAAATTTATAGTAAAACAAATTTTGATTTCAGAATAACGACGAAGAAGTCTTTAGAAAATTGTGCAAACGATACCTGTGTGTGCCAGCCACGTCGTGTGATTCAGAACGTGTGTGTGTGTGTGTGTGTGTTCAATTTACGCGTGTTGAACTTGCAAATTCTCTCTCTTAAACTAATGATCGCGCTTAACGGAACCGCGAATGCAGCGCAAGCTTTAAATTCAAATAAGATTTGGCATAGGCAGCGAACAAACGACCAAAAAAAAATAATGAATATGTTTAATGTTTGTGTTTAATTTAATGTGAAAACATGTAATATTTATTATATAATATTTAATACGTTCTTGTTAATATGTTGTAAGCCAATCTCTTACAGAAACATTGTTGTTATTAAATGTGATGTTGAAAATAATTTGTTTCTCTCAAAATAGTCTCAAATAGTCGAAATAATGGAAATTAATGGAAAATAATGGAAAATAATTATTTCCATTATTTTCCATTATTTTAAATTATTTTTAATAATTTATGGAAATATTCCATTATTTTTGATTATTTGTAATCGTAATCATTAAATAATCATAAATTTTTCACCAGCAACTATATAATCACTACGACTATTTTCCAAAAATAATTTAATTGATTAGTAATTCTAATGGCAACTTAACAGGTATGCTTCTAACGAATGGTGCAAGTGTAAACAACGATTGTGCACATGCCACATGTGGCTCTAGGTTTTCTGTATGTTTTAGCCCTTGAATTCGATAAATTCTCGTGCATGTGAAAAGGCTCTTCCGATTGCGCTACCTTGTAGTTATTGTATCATGCGTATTTGGGATAAGGGTATGGCAAAACATTCTGTTATTCCTAAACTCTTTGCACAAATTAAAACATCTTAGCTGCAATATCAGTGAAACTGAAGGACTTACTCAAGGTACTTTAATGCTGTTTTAAGTTCTTTGGTAAGATAGTTTTTAGGGTCTTCTGAAGGAGATTACATTACAACTCGAATTCCATAAGTTGTTTTCAACAGTGGCATTTCACAGTTAGGTTTTATTTTCAATTGGGTTTCCACAAGGACGTCATCTTGGCCCCATTCTCACTGGGTGTTGCTTCCACTGAAAAAAAACTCTTATTATCGCTTTTGCGTTCTTTTTCGAATAAAGACGTAGACTGCAAATTTTTCTCAGACTTTATGTCAAAGAGTTTGATATTGACAAAAGTTACAAGGCTTGAGACAATCCATTCATGGAACCTTTTTTCTCTCTGTTTCTGCGTTTTTCAGGTGGCCTGGGCATAGGAAGTGCTGCCAACGGAGGCGGAGGCGGTGGTGGAGTTGGAACCACCCCTAACGGCGGCAACTCAAGCCTTGGCGCCACATCACATCATGGCAATCATGTGAGCTCCGCCGCCGCTGCTGCCCACCATCATAGCTCAGCGGTGGCAGCTGCATCGGCGGCTGCTCTCCTCGTGGTGCCACAGCCCATCAATGCAAGCAAAATGGGTGGACCCGGTGTGGGGGGAACTGGTGGTGGTCATGCTACTGGCGGTGGCAGTGGACGCAAGTATCAGTGCAAAATGTGCCCGCAGGTGAGTACATATGAACGATTATCCAATTGATGCTGCTGCTGCTGCTGCTCGCGCTGTAACTTAAGGCTAAAGATTTTAACTGTAAAATTATGCCGTTGGCAGGGCATACAAAAAAAAAACGGTACGCCACTTAACCTGGGCACGCCACGGTGACAGGATTGGCGACAGCGTCGGCCTTTTGTTTACAATTTTCCAGCTGAATTGGTCGGCGTTAAAGTTTCGGATTTCAATTTGGTTAACTGGTTCCCACATTCATTCACGGGTCTTCACCAACGCACTTGGCGACATATTAATGACACTCACGCCGAGCAGGGCCAAGCAGCAGATGCTGATGCTGATGCAGTTGCTCATAAAATGTCAATTATGCATGCTTGTGTGTGTTTGTGTGTGTGTGTCGATGACTGCTAAATTAAGCTCATTGTTTTTAACGGTTATTTGTGGTTCACGTTTTGGGACTGGCAGGTGCCAGCTGTTAAGACTAAAGAATCGTTGGAATTGTCAACGATATGCGTGTGACTCAACATTGGTGGGCCAGGGAGTTGATAAGGAGTCTTAAATTGAAAATGTGCTGATATATGTGATTGATGGCAAACTGGTTACGAATGAGACCTTAACTCGAAAACAAACTGGTTTTTAGGTTGTCATAACATCAATAGAAGGAAGCTTAAAATGCAACACTTGAGAATTTTTGGCTAGACTTAGCTGCGTTGTGATTTCAGGTCTTTAAGTTTAAGATGTCAAGTTTTATTCATCCAAATAAACTAAAAATATATTGAACAACAAGTAAGATAGTTGGACAAACCCGAATTTAACAAATACTGCTTCTGAAAAAGCCTACACTCAAAAAAAAAAACAGTCAAAATCGCCCTAAAATTTAGAAATTCGCCTTAAAAAAGGAGTCAAAGGCGATTCGCCATATATTTTAGAAAAATTATTTCTAAAAATAAGACAAAGACTTTCTGAAATTAAGAAAATATTAACTATAAGCTAGAAAATATTTTCTTAATTGTAGAAAAGCATTTTCTAGATTTAAACAAGAAAGAAAATCGGTCAAGCCCGACTAGAGCATACTCTGTACCAAGAAAATTTGTCTTTTGATCATAACTCGAAAACCGTTCAACCGATCTTCTTCATTCCTTTGGCGGATCGATAAGTTATCCTAATAACTAAATATGTCCAGAAGAAACAAGCCATCTATCTTCAAAACTGTGGGAGATATGACGTTTTTTCTAAATTGCGGGGGCGGGAGGGGGCGTGGCCAAAATTGAAAATAAACTTGATCTGCCTGCAGAAATAAGAAGCATATGTCCCATACATGTCAAACCTCTATCTCTTACCATCTCTGAGATCTGTGCGTTCATACGGACAGACAGACAGACAGACGGACGGACGGACGGACGGACAGACGGACAGACGGACATGGCTATATCGACTCGGCTGTTGATGCTGATCAAGAATATATATACTTTATGGGGTCGGAGATGCTTCCTTCTGGATGTTACATACTTTTGCACAAACTTATAATACTCTATGTACCTTCGGTACAGAGTATAAAAATACCTTTCTAGATTTTAGAAAATCCTTTCTAGATCTTAGAAAAAAAACTTTTTCAAGTATTATTGACAGGAAAGGGAGTGGGGGGAGTCTGGAGACAGAACAGGAAGAAGACTACTACACTAAGAGAAGCGTTTATCCCCCCTTATATATTATTTTTATAGGATATTTTCATTCTGTTAGTTCACTAAAGTTTCTTTCTGAAAATCACATTGTAATTAGTAATCAATATTTTAATTTCTAACTTTACCTTGCCTGGGACTTGAACTCGGGACCTCGGGGAAACTTCAACACGAAAGGCATCTTATCGCACTCGACTACCAAGCACTCGCGTGAGTCACAGTAAAGAACGCAGTCAAATGCTAAGCACTCAGCTGCCTCTTTTATATTCCGAAAGCAAAGAATTCGAACTTGAGAATTACATGCGGTGTCTTTTTCTATTTTTCTAAATTTAAGGACGGTTTTCTAGATTATTTTTCTATATTTTAGGGCGATTTTCTCAGCATGCCGAATATTAGTTGCCCCTTTTATATTCCGAATACACGGAATTCGTACTTGAGAATTACAAGGGGTGTTTTTTTAATATTTTTATATATTTTAGGGCGATTTTCTAGACTTTTTTTTCTATATTTTAGGGCGAAATTCTAAATTGCTTGTCTAAATTTAAGAAATGTGCTTTCTTAAATTTATGGCGATTCGCCCTATTTTAAGACACAGTGCAGCCCTTAATTTTAGAAAGTATTGAGGAAAAAATCTAGAAAAATTACCCTAAATTAAAGAAAAAATTAATCGAATTTCTAAATTGAAGAAATTATTTTCTAAAAAATCTTTTTAAGGTTGTTTTTTCTAAATTTAAAAAAAAATTGTCTAAAAACAAGAACAGAAAATTATTTTAGGGCGAATTTCTAAAAATTAGAAATTAAATTTTTTGAGTGTATGCTTACATGTTTGTAATATGCTGCAGCGAACTTTCTTTTGCTCATAGCTTGATTAAGCAACCTTCATCTGATCATCTCCAATCCATTGGTGAATCGAACAATAATTCTGAGAATTGCTAGAATTGATAGTTAAACAAGAAGTACACTAGTCAACTTTAAAGGATTGATGTCGATTCAATATGAAATTTCGTAAGTTGAACACGAATCTGCTTTTGTAAATGTCTGATTACGTCTTTGTTTTTAGAAATTGTAGTTTTAAGTGGCTTTAAAGTCATATTTTTACCCATTTTCATCACTTTTCATGGTTAATATTTATTTTTGCTTGAGCATTCTTGAATAATATCCTAAAGTATAATTTCTTAGCTTTAAAATTAACTGTTCCAAATATGTCTGCGATTTTTTTAAGGTGTTTTATTTTGAGTACATGTGTTCAAAATAATTAAATTGTTCTCTGCCCAAAAGTATGCTATGCAAAATTATTAAAGTTAGCTTATCATGTGTATTGTTCTCTTATGAAAATGTTTAACATCCAATGCATACCAATGGGCGGAACAATAAATGGTCAATTGGAATCCATGAATTCAAAATGATATATCTTAGCTTAAAAAAAATTGTAGAACTGTTGGGAATGGTTTATTTTGAAACTAAGGAATTAAAACTTAATAAACTTAAAAAGTACCCACAAAACGTGCATCGAAAATGACGAAACTTGAAACTAAAGCATCTTTAAGCTTAAGCAACTTAAAATATGGACGTTATAAAGTATTTCCGAATACTACCATAGCTAGAATCACTATAAAACCTTGTTGCCTTGCTAAAATGCTTGCTAAAAAAAACAAAAATCCGAATAGTTTTTTCCATTTTGTATAAGTTAAATATTTTTAAAACATTTAAAAAATATGCAAATTGTGTGCTTTCATTTAATATACATTAACATTTTTAATCCATTTAAAAAGCAAGCACAGTATCTGCCAACTTTGCATATTTTTGGTAGTGCATTCATCACTTGTTCTGTACCTTTTCATTTTTTTGGAAATTAATTGAAAAATAATTTATTTGTTGTTCATGAAAATCGCATGCGCCTAGCGCAAAAAAAAATGTTGCGTGCACATAATTTTTTGGCCAGCAAAAAGTCAAAAAACTCGAAATGCAAAAGACCTCCCGAAGCACCCCATCCACTGACATGGTCAGTCTCCCGACAAAAAGATGCAAAGAAAGTGGCACAGCGCACACTAACATGATAGGCTGGACGCTCATCGCTCACACACACACACTCAAAGAGAGGGATATACACATGCATATGTAGGGATATATACGGATATGTGGTTAAAGGCATAAAAAAACGAGATGTTGCTCCTGCTGTCGTTGGAGAGTGCCAAGTGTAGTAATTCCAATTGAAGCTGGGATGCAACAACATTGCCAAAAGTCCAGCAGCGCACAAAAAAGGGAAAGGGTGGGTAATTAAAAAAGTAGCAGCAGCCGCTTTTTGAGCGTACAAAACGCACTAATTTCCAGTAGTGCAGCTCACACACACACACACACACACTCTCAGAAGTGCCAAAAAGAATTACGAAATTGACACACACTCACACACACACACACACAGTCAAAATGCGAATTCACTCGCACGCAACGGCAACAAAAAAGTGTAGCATACTTTTAGGCATGCTGCTATTTCACTTTTCCTCGCACAAATGAACACCTCCGCCCACCATGTTAGCCTTCTTCTTTTCCACTACTTTTTTTTTTGTTGCAACTGCTGGCTTTTCAGCAGCGTCATCAACATCATCAGCGGAATGGAATGAGTATAGTCCGAGCTTGTGTATTGCGCTCATCAAGGCTGCAAATGTTGTTAGCTTCGGCACCGCAATTTGTGGGTTTTGAGGGTGTGGCATATCTGGCCGGACATATTATTCGTCCAAAAATTTTTCGTTGTCGATGCTCTTGTTGTCAAAAAAGAACAGCACCAGCATAAACATAAAAGTCAGCAACAATTTTTGTTTTGTTTTATAGAATGTTGTGTTTTATGTGTACCATTTAAGAGTTGCGTTTTAATTTTTCAATTTCAGCAGAGGTTAAAATTTAATTTCCCTTTTCGTTGGCAATATTTTATAAAAAATAATTAAGAAGAACAGGAAGGAAAAGATAAATGATCCATATTGGACATAAGCCAACAATCAATGCAAAATGTAAATGTTTCTAAATGAAACCATTTTATTTTTAGTTTTGGTCGATTCGATATAACTTTAAAGTTTCAAGCGAGACGCTCACATTTCTTAAAATTTCAACCGCAATGTATTTTTAAAATACATCTCTAAGACTGTATTGTAAAGAAAAAATTACAATCGTTTTTACTAAAATCTTCGAGAAGAATTTAACCTTAGAATTTTCGTATTAAGAAGGTCGTTCGTATTCGATCGTATTTTTCCTGACGTGATTCTTAAAATGTAAAGTTCTTTTGTGAAACTTAGCTCTAAAAGTTCAGTTTAGCCCTCAAAAAATACAGGGTTGCCCATATTCGACGGACCCATGTTTTTTTTTTAAAAAATCAAAGAAAAAAATAAAAATTTGGCGGTTGGCAATCTTAATCATTTAATTTGTTCCAAGTAGATTTGTTTACATCAATTTTTGAATATGATATCTCTCAAATGGCCGCCTGTGGCGTTGATGGCGTATTGTGCCCTTTTTGCAGCATTTTCCATCGTTTTCGCCCACATTTCGGCCGGAATAGCGGCAATTTCTTCACGAATGTTGTCCTTGAGCTCTTCTACGGTCCTTGGCTTGTTAACGTAAACCTTTGACTTCAAATATCCCCACAAGAAGAAGTCAGGCGGCGTCAAATCGGGCGAACGCGGTGGCCAGTCCAAATCACCACTTTTCGACATCAAACGGCCCGGAAACAATTTCTTCAGAAAATCGATTGTTATGCGACTTGTGTGCGGTGGAGCGCCGTCTTGTTGAAACCAGAACTGCCTCATACGCTTTCGACGAATAATTGGCATCACAAAATTGGTCATCATGTCGCGATAACGCTCCTGGTTGATGGTAACAGCATGGCCATTTTCATTTTGGAAGAAAAACGGCCCAATGACCGTTTTCGCACTAACGCCGCACCAAACTGTGACTTTTTCGTCATGAAGAGGCACTTCTTGAATCTCCTGAGGATTTTCAGTGGCGTAAATACGGCAATTTTGCTTATTTACGGTCCCATTCAATGTGAAATGGGCTTCATCGGACATGATAATTTTGTTCCAAAATTGCTCGTCATCTTCGGCCATTTCGATGACTCTTTGGGCCCATTCCAATCGACGAGGCTTGTCCGCAGGCAACAATCTTTGCGTCAATTGAATTTTGTACGGGAACAAATGCAAATCAACGCGAATAATCCGTTGTAAAGTGGACCGAGCCATGCCCAACTGCTGAGAACGGCGTTTTTGGGATGTTCTTGGGGACCTCTCAACACTGGCTCGTACGGCAGCGATATTCTCGGCCGATCGCCTTGGTCGACTTTTATTTGGCCTCTTCGGATTAGAAAGAGCCTCACCAGTCGAAAATTTTTCGTATAAACGCTTAATGGTGTTCTTAGAAGGCGCACTTTTCACATTTTTTAATTTTTTAAAAGCACGTTGAGTTTTCACAATTGACTTGTTCTGTTGAATGTAAATTTCAACTATTTCAGAGCGCTCGCGTGGCATGTATTGTTCCATGGTAAAAATCTGCTTGGACTGACGCTTCAAACGCGGTATGTCATTAAGCGATCTGACATCTCTGTCAAAAGTTATGGCGTTGCCAGATGGGTGCGTGTATAATGGAAAGGAAAAATTTGGTGTATTGGTTCATAGAAGGCTCTGATGTTTTAAATTTTAGAGGCCGAGCACTCCGGGCAATTCACGCCAAATGCTTGTCGAAGTATTGTGTCAGTGAGTGCGACAGAAAATGTATTATTTCCCAATTTGTATTAAACTTTCAATATATTTTTGCGAGGATTTCTCATCGCTTAGTTCGTCCAAAAATTCTGGCTGGAGATTTTGATAGACCTTAAGCTCAAAAATTATTTACAGAATACCCATTTGCTAAATCAATGCCGACGACTAAACGGAATGCATAGTACTCATGCCTTAATGCGCATCCTTTATGCTGACTCATTCATTCTACTGCTATTGTTTGGTATTGAATAGATAACTTAAAACGAAACTCAAATATTTTTGCATAGTTCCTTGAAACTCAACATACTCAACTGTGGTTCAGTTGCTCTGTGGTTCAGATGCTCAGTTCTTCAGAAGTTCAATTGTTCACTTGTGCTTTGTAGTACAAAATTTTTAATAGGGAACAACGGCTGAAACTGCCACACCAGTATGTTGCTTACATTGTACAAACAGACACGCAAGCTAAGAACAACTGAGCAGTCAACGAACAGAACGAACCGTCATTGAACTATAGTTCATAGTAAAATAAAATATTATTGTGTTAGGTTTAACAATGCGATTTTTCCCGGAGTGTAGCCAATGGAAAATTCACCGACCAACTCACTGAGCAAGGATTACTGAAAAATTCTGAGCTACACAATAAAGAACAGTTGAAGAAGAGCTTGTTCAATTGTACAATGTATAGTATAACTAAGTTTGTTTTATTTTTAAATACCATTTCATTCAAAAAACTGTTTGCAATTATTTTTTTCTTTTTACATGGGACATTCCTCTCATGGTCATGATACTGGGCGTGTGTATTTCTTCTTCTCGTCTACTGTCATTAGAGACTCCTTCTTTCGCTGTACCAAAAGCTTGGTCTAGTCGGCGGCAGCTTCCTTGGAGAACTGCTGGCACTTCTTTTCGAAAGAAAGTCGTATGAGCATGCGCAGCTTCTAATTACCTAATTGCCCCAAAACTCTTAAAAAGCCCAGCCAAGTCCCAGTGAACATCCTCTTAAGTATGTTTGGGAAAATGCCAAATTGTTTTCATTTCTTTCAAGCAATTCGAATACATTTTCCTTGTAGATTCTAACGACATGGAGCCTAGATTATGCTTGTGCTGAACTTTTGCTCTCACAGACGTTGCCAGCTTGGTGTCAATAAAAGGACTTTCTGGTTCAGGGACTTATGTAGCTTTATTAACTCTACAGAGGTCAGCAATGCATTCAGCTGATTGTTCATTTATGATGTGAAAATAATTATGATAATGATTCCTCGCTAATAGATTGCTCCGCCTTTTTAATATTTCTGATGGACCATTTCCAAAAACAGATTCTTCTTCAGCACACTTTCATCATTAAGATTCACCACCCCACTTTTAATATGCCTTATGTAAGTTGTTTAGTTATTAACTTACGGAATTTAGAGCGAATTCTGTAATGCAGAAACAATACATATGGACTTGCAAACAACTTTAAGAAAATAAAGGCTTGTACATTCAAATGTTCTGTGTAAGTTTTTGCTAATAAATATTAAGCTTTGAAATAAAAATGTCAAATCACAATATTCTCTACAGAGCTGTAATGTAATCAGGGCTGCAAACCCATACATTGTTTTGGATTACCAATGGTTATGGTTCAAAAATTAAAGATTCGCGGCTTTTGGAAGACGGTTTTGGTTTGAACCTTGGTTCAGTCCATGCTGGACTCAATGAAATACATTTATTTAGATACAAAATATTGCTAAAACTTAGAAGTTAATTTAATCATATGTTTTCTAATAATCGCTTTCGACCCAAAAGTCACTCAAATCGTATAGAAATCGGGTTGCTTTTGGGTCGAAAGCAATTTGTGTAACACATTGATATATTGAATATACAAAATATAATTATCTTTTACGTAAAATACCATTCCGTAGTTTTTGTAGAAAATGTTTCCCATGTGAATCATTGAAAAGCTGCGAAGTCAAGGATCTTAAGCACAGGCTACTAGAGATGGGGATATTGTAAGTAGTTCTGAATGCTATTCTATAGAAACTTTTACACCTGGTCACCTTTACCAGCTGTTAGCGCCAGCTGTAAAGTAACCAGCCCTGAAAAAGCTCTTTCTGTTGTGCGAAAATTAGAAGCACACATGCCAAGCGATTGAGAGAAGCTCGGCTTGGCTCCTTGGGTCTGAAAGGTCAATTAATAATTTACATTATTTTAAATAAAAGTAGAAACGCATTTCTATGCAATTCACTACCATTTCCTACACATTTGAAAGGAGGTTCTAGTCAAAATCGACCAAAAAAAATTATTTTTTTTTATTGCTTCATTTTCATCCTTACGGTCTTAAAAATGTGTAGGCAAAAGGATATTTCCCTATCTAATTGATTTTACGAGTTATAGCCTATAGACGAGAGAGCGCGTCGGCCGAAAAACAGATAGAAGCGCGCGCTCGTCAAACTTTAAACGCGTTTTTCTCGAAACACCTTTTTTTTTGCGCGCGGCTACGACTACACCGATTTCTACGTTTGGCGGCTCTAATTAAAGCTTATTCAATTTAGGGGGCCTTCAGGAAGCGTTTCTTGTAAAAAAAATTTTTTAGTACTGTTTTTTTTAACGTGAAAACAAATAAAACAAGGCAAACAAGGTGTTTTTCCTAAAAAGGGTCTCCATTTTTTTTAAAAAGGGTTTTTGAAAAATCGGAAAATCATAAGGCCCCCCAAATTTCATCTACTTTAAGATTTTTTTTGGTTTTTTCGATTCAGATCACTTGGCAGGGCTGTAGAGTGCCCCGCGCACACTGTCCACCGCCGCGCACGATCGCCGTCAGTGAGGGCTGGAGCTGTCATTTTGTATTATATTTACTGGAAAAAATTTTGTAAACTTTTTAAAATATAGACAAATAAATGCCACAAAAGTTTTTTTAAAAAAATACGTACCCATCCAACATTTGGAAGATCATTTTCATAAATATCACCTTGATGAGTCTTTTCCAACTCTTTTTAATGATCCAAAAGGGCTGCCTATCATATGCGATTAATTCAGACTCGAAAATGACTCATGAATATGCTCAAAATGTAATTTAGGGCAATACGACTAAAAAAGACTCTCAAATGACTCGAAACTGATTGGAAACTGTTTAGAAAAACGGGTTAAAATCGGCTCCTCAAGATGAGTCGCGGCTAGTGTACCATTTTCTCCCAACAAAAGTATAATATCTGATCAGAAAAAGAGCGCAAGTATGACTATTTTAATCAGATCGAGGACTCGAAGAAGACTCGAATGTGATCAAAAGTTTGATAAAATGTTTGCTGGGTATGTACAGGGTTGCCCATATTCGACGGACCCATGTTTTTTTTTAAAAAATCAAAGCAAAAAAAAATTTGGCGGTTGGCAATCTTAATCATTTAATTTGTTCCAAGTAGATTTGTTTACATCAATTTTTGAATATGATATCTCTCAAATGGCCGCCTCTGGCGTTGATGGCGTATTGTGCCCTTTTTGCAGCATTTTCCATCGTTTTCGCCAACATTTCGGCCGGAATAGCGGCTATTTCTTCACGAATGTTGTCCTTGAGCTCTTCTACGGTCCTTGGCTTGTTAACGTAAACCTTTGACTTCAAATATCCCCACAAGAAGAAGTCAGGCGGCGTCAAATCGGGCGAACGCGGTGGCCAGTCCAAATCACCACTTTTCGACATCAAACGGCCCGGAAACAATTTCTTCAGAAAATCGATTGTTATGCGACTTGTGTGCGGTGGAGCGCCGTCTTGTTGAAACCAGAACTGCCTCATACGCTTTCGACGAATAATTGGCATCACAAAATTGGTCATCATGTCGCGATAACGCTCCTGGTTGATGGTAACAGCATGGCCATTTTCATTTTGGATGAAAAACGGCCCAATGACCGTTTTCGCACTAACGCCGCACCAAACTGTGACTTTTTCGTCATGAAGAGGCACTTCTTGAATCTCCTGAGGATTTTCAGTGGCGTAAATACGGCAATTTTGCTTATTTACGGTCCCATTCAATGTGAAATTTTAATTTTTTAAAAGCACGTTGAGTTTTCACAATTGACTTGTTCTGTTGAATGTAAATTTGAACTATTTCAGAGCGCTCGCGTGGCGTGTATTGTTCCATGGTAAAAATCTGCTTGGATTGACGCTTCAAACGCGGTATGTCATTAAGCGATCTGACATCTCTGTCAAAAGTTATGGCGTTGCCAGATGGGTCCGTCGAATATGGGCAACCCTGTATAATATCTGATCAGAAAAAGAGCGCAAATATGACTATTTTAATCAGATCGAGGACTCGAAGAAGACTCGAATGTGATCAAAAGTTTGAAAAAATGTTTGCTGGGTATGTACTCTCTAAGAAAAATCATGAAATTACGCACATTTTCGGGCCTCTGGACTAGAACCTCCCCTTAAAGGAACAAACTGTATTTCTAGGTAAACTTAAACCCTATTTTAAGCTGCCTACTTACTTAGCTGTGTCCGCACTTAAGCTTACCACCAGCACTGTGGAACCCTTTCAGCAATTATATTGTATACGGCAACAGAAAAAAATAAAGTTTTATAATCGAATAACATGTTAAATCATAAAAGAAAGAAACCAATTCAGTGCCGCACCCATTTTTGTTTCGCAGGGGATCGCCCACTACGTTTACATAAAATTATAGCAGAACACGCCTAGCACAAAAACAAAAAAAGTTGAGAAAAATTAACTGAAATAAGTATAAAAGTATGCTGTGTTTTTATAAGTGGGGGGGAGAGTGGCGCAAACACACACACAAATGCACGCATATTAAGCTTTTTATTTTTATATTTTTATCGAGAATTTTTGTAGTTTTTATTTAACTTGTGTGTGTGTGTGTGAGTGTGTGTAGGACACTAACACAATTACACGCTTGGTCAGCAGTTGCGCGAGTGGGGGGCGCAAAGGGTGTGGCCTGCTCACACTATCAATTAGTGAAATTACATGAAAAAAATAACGAAAGCAACAAGAGAGATGTGAAAATAGAAAAACTACAAAAATTTTGCACAGCATGTGTTTGAGCGTGTGTGTGTGTGTGTCTGCGTGTGTGTCACTTGCTTCCCCTGCATTTAATTAACAATAAAAATAGACTAAAAGTCTAAAAAAAAAAGGATGGTTAAACTCACATGCACATACATTGCACAAATGCCATTTGTTAAATAATTTTTAACCCGCGCCCCCAAGCAGGCAACACGGCTTAACATACACGCACACACACACACACACACTCTCACATCCAATTCTGGGCATTAAAATTTGATCCGATATAATGCATGAATTATGTAAACTATTTTTATTTTCATTTGGTTGTTTATTCGTGTTTTTTTTTCTCGATTTTATGCGGCAATTTTTCTGCTACGGTATTGGTGCTCATAAATTGCCCCTGCAAGTGCGTGTGTGTGTGTGTGTGTGTGTGTGTGTGTATAAGTGTGGGTGTTTGTGTGTTTGAGTGTGGCGGCCTCTGGCATTAGCAATTTGGTTAACGTTGACGTTTGCCCCCTCCCTGTACCAAAAGCGGTTAGTAACAGCAGCTTATTGAAATTTGCCACATATACTGCTCTCCTCGCACACGAGTGCCATCTCTTTCCCCCTATGTTTATTTTTAATTTTTATTATACATTATTTTTGCAATGCTAGTATCTGTGTGTGTGTGTGTGTGTGTGTGCCTATTTATGCACTCGTTCATTGCAATCGAGTGTTTTGTTTTGCTCTGCTTTTTTTTTTTTTTTGCATTTCATGGCAATACAAACCTTTTTTTGAACCAAAGTGGTATCCAAACGCCAACTACAACATTTTTTCCTTAAATTAATTTATTCACGCAAAAAATGTTTTCACTTTGTATTTTCGTTTACGCTTCAAATAAACATAAATATGAGAATTGGATTTCAATTATTATTTCAATTGTTTTCTTCAGTCAACAAATTTATCAATACCAAGAAGAAGCGGTCATAAAAAAGCCAAACATTTTAAAGCAATTCAATTTACAACTTTTCTAATTCTGAGAAGGGTTTTATTAAGTAGGTGCAAAGCGACCCGACGGCGAACAGGACCGATTTGTCAACGACTTGCGGATAGCCCAATTTTAGTGTCTTATGTTGAGGTCTAAGCCCCAACTCAAATTCATGTCGCTAGATACATCCCTATAGAATTATGAATAGACCCACAGCTGATTGTTTATTCCTAAAACATATTGTTGATGAAAAGAATAAAATGGCGTAAACAATGCAACGGAGTATAGGACAACTGCTTCGCAGATCCATTAAGAACCATTTCGAAAGGATATTAGTTATGGTTAGATGGCGATGGTAGAAGCTTCTCCACTTAGACCAAACATAAGTTCATTGTGATAACCCCTAAGTTATACTTTTAGACAATAAAGGGAGGATCATCTCTCCTACACCTTTTAGAAACTAGCACGAACTTGAGGTAGCACAGCAATCTCTATTGACAAATTGTGACACAGTAGATGCTAGACTCTTTCTACCTTTATCAACTAAGCAAAATTTTCTACAGTAGACATTATAGTTGAACTTGTGAGAATTCCTAGAAGATTATAGTCATTCTACTGCCTAGACGGCAGTAGTGTTAAAGTTCTTTTAAAGTTTAAGGCCTGTTCCCAGGACCGCGGAAAATAAATTTTTATGACGAACTCCATATAAAAACAAGAAAGAAAGTCGGTCAAGCCCGACTATAACAAACTCTGTACCAAGAAAACAAGAAAGAAAGTCGGTCAAGCCCGACTATAACATACTCTGTACCAAGAAATTTTGTCTTTTGATCATAACTCGAAAACCGTTCATCCGATCTTCTTCATTCCTTTGGCGGATCGATAAGTTATTCTAATAACTAAATATGTCCAAAAGGAACAAGCCATCTATCTTCAAAACTGTGGGAGATATGACGTTTTTTCTAAATTCCGGGGGCGGGAGGGGGCGTGGCCAAAATTGAAAATAAACTTGATCTGCCTGCAGATATAAGAAGCATATGTCCCATACACGTCAAACCTCTATCTCTTATCATCTCTGAGATCTGAGCGTTCCTACGGACAGACAGACAGACGGACAGGCGGACATGGCTATATCGATTTGGCTGTTGATGCTGATCAAGAATATATATACTTTATGGGGTCGGAGATGCTTTCTTCTGGATATTACATACTTTTGCACAAACTTATTATTCTCTATGTACCTACGGTACAGAGTATAGAAACAGTGGCGAAAAGTTTCCGCCGCTGCTTTTATTTTCTATGTTCTGAGGAAGCAAAAATAAATACACAATTAGCCTATCGATAGTTCACATATCGATAGCGCTTTGGATCGTGAGTGGACTGTAAAACAGCTGTTGCCAGAAACTAAATGTCAAAAATGGAAACAACGGAGGGAAAAAAGCAGGAGCGGAAAAGGAAGCGTACTGAAAGTTTCAACCGCGAAGACAAAGTTGCTCTTATAAAGGCAGTTGAGCTCCGACCTTGACTGTGGGATATCACAGACAAAAAACACTTTGAACACATAAAAGTGAAGAGTGCTTCCAGCTGGAGCAGCCACAACAGCTGACCACCAATGTGGCCGTTTCTTTATTTTGCCACTTTTGGCTTATATATGGCCATACTAAAAATTTATGTGGATGCTAAGTTAATAAATTGCAATTTCGCGTCCTAAATTTTCCGCGGTCCTGGGAACAGGCCTTAAGCCAAGAGAGTATAGAGATTTTACATGTGTGACTTGATCTCCAGCGGTTCATCGCCATATTGTAGATAGATTCCCATAATTTTAGTTTACATGGAGCCCCAATGCAGCTTAACTGTCTGGGAATGTAAATACATTTCCTCTCTTTACCAAAAGTTATTTAGAATGGTTAGTTACATCCTGGATCGCTCAACCTCTGCCTGGTAGACACTCTATGGTAGGGAATGCTAAAGGCGTTCGGCGTTCGTTTTGTTTTGGTTTAGTATATAAGATTAAAGTGGGTATGCACTAATCAATGTTTTTTGTTATTTCTACTAGATTACTTAGTAAAGCCGAGTGCCCATGGCAACCTAGACAAAAGTTTACCGTTTCGCTAAGCCTGATAGCAGTATTACTAGCTATTTCTCTGGCTTTTAGATATATGGGGTGTAGATGCAGCATTGCTTTTGTTGGAATAGTTCCGAAACCGCCGCTTAGAACACCAGACTAAAACTCCGTAAAGTAGTATAGGTCGAACAACGGCTGTAGAAAGCCAGTGTACAATTTGAAAAGAGAAACCCCACTTTCCAGAATGTTTTCATCTTAGTACACTTGGCCCTCGCTTAACACGGGGGTTACGTTCCTGGAAAACCTCGTGTTAAGCGAAATCGTGTTAGGCGAAACATGGATTCCGTACAAAATAGGGGGTTACGTTCTTGAAATTCAAAATTGGCAACAATTTTTTTTATTGTTCAAATTTGGCCTGTTTTTATTGAAGTTTCATTCATTTGTTCAAAATTAACCAAAAGTTACTATGTATACGCCTTAAATATATATAACATAACATTCATATTTTCAAAATTAAAAGTTGGTATTAAACTAAAAAGTTACTATATAATAATTAACAGTTTAAACCTTTTAAAAACTCAAAAATTTTAAAAAGTAAGATCATATGTTTCTATTTATATTAAATTTGAAATGCATTTGGTGGCATTTATAGTTTTAGCCGTTTCGATTCAACATGTTTTTCAACTTTAGGTACAAAACAATTCAAGAACCAGTCTCTAAATAATTCTGCAGTAACCCAAGCTTTGGAATATGCTTTCCAGTACACGGGTAATTTGCTCTTGTCTATCCCTTTAAACGCACGGGGATTCAAAGACTTATAAACAAGCATTGGCTTTACTTGAAAGTCGCCTGATGCATTACTACACAGCAAAAGTGTAAACCATCTTTTTGTGCCTTAAAGCCGGGAGCTACTTTTTCATTCTTAGATCAAAAAGTTCGATTTGGCATTTTTTTCCAGCAAAGTCCAGTTTCATCAGCATTAAAAACTTTGTCAGGCAAGAATTCCTCTTTTTCAATGAACCCCTGAATTTCATCTGGGTATGTGGCAGCAGCGCCACCATCGGCCGATGTCGCTTCGCCTTTAAATTTGATGTTATGAATGGAGAACTGTTTTTTAAATTTTTCGAACCATCCATTACTAGCAACGAAATCTATGCTAGAAGAGGGCTCTCCATTTTGCTTGAGCAGTTCAAAAATCCAAATTTTGTAGATATAGATGACCCAATCCTTCCTGCACGTCGTATTTCAGTTTCATTTTTTTTGATAGTGCGAACTGTTGCCTCATTCAAGTCAAGGCTTCTTGCAATTTCCGTGGCAGGTTGCCCATTGTCTAAGCGGCTTAGAATTTGTATACATAGAGTATTATAAGTTTGTGCAAAAGTATGTAACATCCAGAAGGAAGCATCTCCGACCCCATAAAGTATATATATTCTTGATCAGCATCAACAGCCGAGTCGATATAGCCATGTCCGTCTGTCCGTCTGTCCGTATGAACGCACAGATCTCAGAGATGGTAAAAGATAGAGGTTTGACATGTATGGGACATATGCTTCTTATGTCTGCAGGCAGATCAAGTTTATTTTCAATTTTGGCCACGCCCCCTCCCGCCCCCGCAATTTAGAAAAAACGTCATATCTCCCACAGTTTTGAAGATAGATGGCTTGTTCTTTCTGGACATATTTAGTTATTAGAATAACTTATCGATCCGCCAAAGGAATGAAGAAGATCGGATGAACGGTTTTCGAGTTATGATCAAAAGACAAAATTTCTTGGTACAGAGTATGTTATAGTCGGGCTTGACCGACTTTGTTTCTTGTTGTTTCTATAGAAATGACTTTTCGTTTTAAGGAGCTCTGTTCTTTCTTTCTGCCATTGTATAAGCTGAAATTTACATGTTTTATTTATTCACTTTTGGATTTAATCAAGCTGAACCACCTTTTTACTTACCACAAAATCTTTGATTTTTTATTTACGCGTCTGCAAGGCTTAAGATTTTTTTACATACTACAACACTCTTACATCTGACAGCTCAAATGTGGGATTCCCCATTTTCTACAAGCACCCCATGCGTATGATACAAGCACAAAGGGACTAACGCATCAATTGACATCAAAAAAATATCGATATTTTGCAATCGTGTAAGAACGAGGTTTTCAGCGTGTTAAAAGGGGAAAGGGAGTAAATTTGTAACCGTGTAAGACCGAGTTTGTGCTAAAAGAGTCCGTGTTAGGCGAGGGCCAAGTGTATAGTATTTTGTTAAATACTCAGCGCAAAGGCGGTAAGAAAGTCGGTCAAGCCCGACTATAACATCCTCTGTACCTCCCAAAGTTTGTAAGTGCTGCCCATCGCTGCTTCAGCCAGTGCTGCCCAGCATAAATGATGTTTTTCCTACAACCCAACAGTAACTCATCTGATCTTTGCCATTCCTTCGGCAGATCGATAAATAATACTAACAACTAAAAATGTCAAGCAGGTACGCACCCTTTATCTTTAAAATTGGGAGAGATATTTTTTTTTAAATAACTGGGGCGGGAGGGGGGCGTGGTAAAAATTTAAAATAAACCTGACCTGACCATAAAGGTCAAAACTTTATCTCTTACCATCTCTGAGATCTGTGCGCTCTAACGGACAGACAGACGGACATGGCTATATCGACTCGGCTGTTGTTGCTGATCAGGAATATATGTATATACTTTATGGGGCTGGGGTGGTTTATTTGATATTTTGGCAAATATAATTATACTCTGTACCGTAGGTATAGAGTATTATAAGTTTGTGCAAAAGTATGTAACATCCAGAAGGAAGCATCTCCGACCCTTTAAAGTATATATATTCTGGATTAGCATCAACAGCCGAGTAATGTCCGTCTGTCTGTCCGTATGAACGCTCAGATCTCAGAGATGGTAAGAGATAGAGGTTTGACATGTATGTCCCATATGCTTCTTATGTCTGCAGGCAGATCAAGTTATTTTCAATTTTGGCCACGCCCCCTCCCGCCTCCGCAATTTAGAAAAAACGTCATATCTCGCACAGTTTTGAAGATAGATGGCTTGTTCCTTCTGGACATATTTAGTTAGCAGGATAACTTATCGATCCGCCAAAGGAATGAAGAAGATCGGATGAACGGTTTTCGAGTTATGATCAAAAGACAAATTTTCTTGGTACAGAGTATGTTATAGTCGGGCTTGACCGACTTTCTTTCTTGTTTGATTATAAATAAACAACGTATTTGAATACGCCGTGGAACTTCAATTTCAAAAACAAACTCTTCAACAAAAGGTCATAGCTGAAATGGGATATTTTTCATCTGGGACTATTTGGACTATCGACTCAGCTCGACACCCTGATCAAGAACATATATAGTTTATGGGGTCGGAAATTAATATTTCTATGCGTTGCAAACTTCTGGCCAAAATTATAATACCCTTTTGCAAGGGTATAAAAATCGGAAAATCGGAAAGGCCGATTGCAACTAACAGTGAAGTAAACTTGCTCTTTTCCACCGTTGCTACTTTTTAACATATTTATTTATATAACAAATTTAATGAGAAAAAAAAGAAGTATTTATACAAAAACAATTAAATTAATACAAAATAAAATAGTTTAAAATTTTAGCCAGATAAAAAGCCTCTGTTTTTGGTTATCTTCAGTATGTTTCCAGCGGCTTCGATTTTGGTTCCCAAATTCGAATTCAAAACAAAACTGCAGTTGATCAAAAATAGTTTCGTTTTTATCAATGGAAACACAGGACAAAAATCTATTTAGATTATAAAAAGGGTCACTAATCACAACTACAACTATGTACATTTAGTCACTGTTGATGCACACTGGAAAGATTAACCTGGGGAAAAAGAAAGCAACAGTTATCCTGAACCACAAATATCTCTATTTCGTTCCACTCACCATTGATCTAAAATAAGTTTTCACCGACTGCCAGCGCAGGTTAGACGTTTGCTCCCAATTGTGCCTCTCCTCATCGTCAAATTCGTTGTGCAAGGGTGCCGGCTGCACCTCCAAGAACTGTGCCCAAAATCCCTGTGGCAACCGTAGTAAGACCTTCAACACCTGCTGCCAGACCATCACCTTGCTGAGATTCAAGTCCAGATCACCAAACAAAGTAGGAGCAAATATCAATGCCAGATTATTTATAGACATCTTGACCGGCGGACTGTCCGCCACCCGCTGCCAGTGAAGCATTAGATAGGCCAATGTGTCTCGATTGGACTGCGGCAGCTCCTGCATGGCCAGATAAACAGCCTCCTCCATGGCCAAGGGAGCAGTGAGTTGTGTGGCCTCTTCGAAATCCCTACGATAGTAGATGGGAATCAGCGGATGCATCAGCTGTCTTAGAAACTCCTTTACACAGCAGCATAGCGTGTGCGTATCCTTGTTGCCCAAATGAGGCGTTGACTTGCCACGCAGTAGCTTCTGACGCAATCGTTTGCATTTCTCCCTCGTGGACGACACTCGATACAGTCCCTCCTGCTGCAGGCCCCGTGCCTCGATCTCTGTGATGCAATGCACTATCAAGGCGGGAACCATAGGCGACACTCGGGGTGCATAGTCAGTGAGATGGCCATGCTTCGCGGACATCTGTGGCTGTGGTATACAGTTCACTGTCAAAAGGCGATAGCAGGCAATGTGACAGCGCAGGGGACAGGCACGACAACGCAAACTGGCCATGGCAAAGCGAATGCTGAAAGGAGACAGAAATTTCAGTTTGCTGGCTCAACCGCTCCACTCACCGGACTCACCGTTTCTTGCAGTGCACACAATTCCCCGCATTGTAGTAATACGATTTCACTTTAAAATTATGCTCCCTCAGTAGACCCGAATGTGATTGAGAGCAGGCCGTAAAGTAGTCAGTTAGTGCATCTGTGGAGATGGCATCACTCGCACTGGGATTCAAATCGATGCGATCCTGGAGCGAATCCACCGATTGTCCCTCATACATGTGAAAATGATCGCTAAGATCATCGTACGAGCTGTATTCCCGCAACAATCTCAACTTGTTCTGCATGGCTGCACGATTGGCGGCCAACTGCAAAACTGACTGAGCTCAGGCGACTGACGAGGGCGTCTGCTTTGCTTTATCGACTAGGCTAAGTTAAATTGAACACACTTACACTCTCCTATGATTGATTCAGCTGTTCTGTCAGTTGGTCAGTCAGCGAAGAGGCGAATTCAATTAGTCAGTGGCAAAAGATCTGCGAGTTTGGTTCTCGGAAAAGATTTTTTTTTCGTTGACTGACTGATACAATAGTTTTTCCAATATTGACAGCTGAAGCTAGGAGCTACTGTACTTGAAATTCTAGTTATGTGAAATCTAAATGCTCCAACTGCTGTTTGTTATTTTTAGAAGGGGAATTTTTCAAAAATCGGTTCTAAATGTACCGCCTCAATAGTAGGGTAGGACGCATTTTCTTGAGACCAGTTTTCTAATTTTAAGAACTCTGTGAGCAAAAGCAAGAGCTTTTAGAACGGATGATGATGATGTGTTGGGCAATCCAGAATCGGGGAATGTAGAATGATTGGTTAAATGGTAACGTAGGACAGAAACGATGCCAGGCTGATGGATCTCAAGGACTGGAAGTTTAGTTATGACATTCTTCCCTGCCTTGGGGATGAAGACCATAATTGATCTGCGCCAAGCGCATGGTATACACTACACAGTTGCCAGACTGTTTCTCATAATATTCCTCAGGAATGGCAATAGCAACGGTATGAGTCTGTCCTTGGAATGCTGTCTATATATTATATTATCAGACCTGTACTTGAGTGGCAGGAAAGTTCCAACTGCCCACTCAAGTCTCCCTATGCCAACAGTTTTCTTGGCTTCCGCCCAGTCAGAGCCACGAGGGTGATAGTATCTCTCTTGGTGGCCACGTTCCTACACGTGGAAGTGAGTGTGTAACAAGACTATTCCTACTCTTCTTCTTCTCTGGCCTGATGTAGTCATCACAACCGATTTACGGTCAAGTACTCCGCCATCCGCTTTCGCCACTTTCCTCTGTCTTGAGCGAGCTGCCACCAGTTGGTCGCACCAAGCTTCGAGAAATCTTTCATCACTTGGTCACCCCATCTCAGCTTGTATGGCCCAATTTTGGTTTTTCGAGAGAGGTCTCTGCTCTTGAACTGCGTACTGAGCCCGTAGTAGCATCGCACATTGGGCGGAATTGCCGTTTTTTTTGGCAAAAACTCTAACTCTAACTCTATAAAACTCCATTATATTATATATAAAATTGCATGATATATCGAAACATAATTTAGTTTCATCATTTTTTTCTTTAAAGTTTATATATGTTAAATTATTTTCCAAAAAGAATGAGTTAGTGGAAATCTATTGTCAAAAACAGAATTTATTTTAATTAAAATATCCATAATTTTGAACTATTAATATAAAAATGGCATTACATTTATGTTTCTAATCATTTTATTATGTTATTGTTATTCCTAAATAGAGTAACATGTTAAAACTGTCAGGAGAATTAAATGTTGTGTTTAGAATATGAGAAGTATCTTTATCATTTGTCTTCTTAACAGACTTAGCTGCTGCACGAATAAGGTCAGTTGAATTTCCTTTTGAAAGTTCGGAAACCAATTTTCTTTTTTGACGAGAACTTCCTTCGTCATAAGATAGAGGAGGTCTCCCACCTTTATTACCACTACTATCCTTTTTTGAATTAAATTTAATATCTGATGCAAGCCAGCTAACATTTTGTTCTTTAAACCGTCGAACATTTCTTTGGGCTTTGTTCAGCAGTCTCTTGACTTGGACAAAAAAATTCTTTATTTTCATTTTAATGTCCATCAAAGCATTTTCTGGAAGAGAATTTTTGAGAATTTCTGCGCAAACCCAGTCGAAAGTGGCGTTGATGTTGCGACGCTTTTCCAACCAAACTTCCAGCAAATCGCTACGACGATTAGCAACCTCGCCCACACCTAATTAAATATATAGAAAAACCGCAAAAATCCGCTTATCTTGCTAGATATGCTCCACGAAACACAACTATATTGAGGTTAGACTGGACAAAATTATGGTTTATTAATAACATTGAAAACATAACGAAACATAAGCACATATAATTAAACACATATATAACTCTTTTCTACATACCTTGACGTTTATTTTCCATTTTAAATTATTTAAGTTCGTCAAACGGTTTAAAAATGGGAGATTGTCAAAGATTTACAAATTATCAGACCGCATGCAGACACCGCGTGGCACAAACAGCTGACTTTGAAGGGCTGGTGTGAAACGAGGGCTGCATAATAAAATTTAAATTAAATATTTTCGATGAGGAGGGACAATTACCAACTGGAAAAAATATTCTAACCATAAAAATAAAAATGTAGGGTTTTTGCCAAAAAAAAAACGGCTATTCCGCCCAATATGCATCGGTTGATGGGCTGATGTTGTTTGTCGCTAGACAAAATCCTTAACTACCTTGAAGTTGTAGTCTTCCATTGCAAAAGTTTGTCCAAGACGCTTAGATTCACTGCGCGTTGATAATAAGTAGTTCGTCGAACTTGCTTTGATGGTAAACCAAAATCGGAGTGTCAAAGGCGGCTTTTTAGTCAACCAAAAAAGTTGATGGGTGTCGATCACTGTCTCATGTGAAAGTAAATATCTGCTCTGTAATAGATTTGCCAGATCTACTATTGGTTTTATTAATCTCCAATAAGTTTTGAGGGTTTCTATTTCAGGATTCTTTGTTGTTGTGTGTTTATTTCCTACCTAAACTGGATCATTCTATGGTTTGACATTGATTCTTAAAGAGAGAATTGATTCTTAAAGAGACCTGTCAATCCTTTATAAAGAAAGGAGGAGAAAAAAAAAACCGCTGCATTATTGGGAACTTGATCTTGTTTTATGAACGAAAAAATCAATAGCGGACTGGATATAAAAGTAAGAAAGGGCATAGCCGAAAAAGCCTGGAAAAAGTGCCCCAGGAGATTTTTGAATATTTTGAATCAGGGATTGTAGCTATTATCTAGGAGGGTATGGACATCAAATTTCAAGTCAATAGGTCTATTGGTTGACGAGTTATATGCAGAAATACTGAAACATAAATAATGAAATATCTGGTCCTATATCCCGTTTTATCATGCAACGTTGACTGAAAATTAATAAGATTTAACGTACTTATCCATTACAAAATTCATGAATTTGTACTCCCATTTCTTTGGTCCGAAAATCGTGGTCAAAGTTTTCCAAATTTAAAACAAGAAAGAAAGTCGGTCAAGCCCGACTATAACATACTCTGTACCAAGAAATTTTGTCTTTTGATCAAAACTCGAAAACCGTTCATCCGATCTTCTTCATTCCTTTGGCGGGTCGATAAGTTATTCTGTACCGTAGGTACATAGAGTATTATAAGTTTGTGCAAAAGTATGTAACATCCAGAAGGAAGCATCTCCGACCCCATAAAGTATATATATTCTTGATCAGCATCAACAGCCGAGTCGATATAGCCATGTCCGTCTGTCCGTCTGTCTGTCCGTATGAACGCACAGATCTCAGAGATGGTAAGAGATAGAGGTTTGACGTATATGGGACATATGCTTCTTATGTCTGCAGGCAGATCAAGTTTATTTTCAATTTTGGCCACGCCCCCTCCCGCCCCCGCAATTTAGAAAAAACGTCATATCTCCCACAGTTTTGAAGATAGATGGCTTGTTCCTTCTGGACATATTTAGTTATTAGGATAACTTATCGATCCGCCAAAGGAATGAAGAAGATCGGATGAGCGGTTTTCGAGTTATGATCAAGAGACAAAATTTCTTGGTACAGAGTATGTTATAGTCGGGCTTGACCGACTTTCTTTCTTGTTTTTAGTAATAATTTCTTATGACATTTTGAAATATGAGTGAATTTTTGAGAAAAAAACGTGCCAATTTAAGAAAAAAAAAGGACTAAGAAATAAATCATTATTTAGCTATTATTTAATCGCCTCGCTTTAACGCTCTTCTGTTATTTTACTGCTCAATTTCAATGTCAGTCTAAATAAAAGAAACAGAAATAAACCGAAAATCAATTTGCTAAAGTATCAATGAATTCTAAGCGCACTGAAAATGGCTCAATGATGGCGCTAAATGGATGAAAAATTCATGGGAAAACGTTTTGCGGCCAACATAGACAACCACCCCAAAAAAAAAATTGTAGTAAAAATTTGTAAAGAACCGTGCCACATCAACAAAAAAAAAAACGGCAAAAATCTGAAATCTAAACGAATGACCAAAAATGTAAAACAAAAACAACAAATATACGAAACACATTCGATTGGGATTAAGCTGGGCAATATGATACAGTTTTGGAGGGGGGGGCCGGATTGAGTGCAACTTAAAAATATCTAAAAACTACTTTAATAAAATTTAGCAAAAAATTCCGATTATTGTTAACGGATATGCTGAAATTTTTGGTATCTGTTGTCTATCGTATTTTTTTGCCAGCCATTTCCTTTTTTGGGCGGCGAATTGAGGAGCAGCAAGGACTGAAATTAACGAATGAGGCGGGCAAAGCGAAATGAATTTGATTTTTATATTTTGTGTTGTCGTTTTTTAGGCGTCAGCTGCAGCTGCGTCGAGTGTGTGTGTGTGTGTGTGTGTGTGAGAGAGAGAGTGTGGGTGGCCGAGTGGCTGAGTTGCCACATTGAATTCGTAGTTATTAATGCGTATTGAAATGCACATTCGAATGTGAGTGGGACTGCTTCGGCCTGTATGTGTGAGTGTGTGTGTGTGTGTGAGCTTTGCTGTGGGTGTAGAGTGTTTTGTTTGTATTCAAACTCCACAAATGCCAGTCACGCATGGGAATAAGCCCATGCAGGACATGCCTCAACCCCTAGACGAGTTAACCAAATCGCATTTTTTTTTTGCCAATGACCACGTGTATCTGTAGCTGTGTGAGTGTATTCAAAAACACAACAAAACAGCGGAAAAATGTTGTGCCTGCAAAACAAAAAGCAGCAGGCAGAAGCATCAACAAACTGAAAACAAAAAATTGTCATCAAAGCACGTTGACAGTGTTGCCAAGCGGTAATAATTAATTTTTCACACAACTAGAATTGACTTTTGTATTTCGATTTAACAGATCGTTAAAGGGGATGCAATCTTGTGTGAAAATTGTTTTCTATTTATACCAGAAAAAAAGTTTTCTTAGTTAGTTTTTTAGAATTATTTTAAAATAAAAGTTTAAACACTGAAAAAAAAAATAATAACTTGCTATAATACCATCTATATTACTTTAGTTTTGAAGAAATGCACCAAAAGAGGAAATAGTACTAGAAGGAGAAAATCATAACTCGACAACCGCTCATCCGTTCTTGACCATTACTTTGGCGGATCGATAAGTTCTCCTGATTACTAAATACTACTGTGGGCAAAAAGTAAGGTAAAATTTGTTTGTAGAATGAAAAATCTTTATTTATTCTTCTAAATCAATTTCATCCCCTTTAAAGTAATCCCCTGCCGATTAAATACACTTATGCCAACGTTTTTTCCAATCCTCGAAACATGCCAAATAGTCCCTTTTCGGTATAGCCATCAGCGCTTTCTTCGATTTTGCTTTTATCTCCTCAATCGACTCGAAACGCGTTCCCCGAAGTGGTCTCTTGAGTCTTGGAGCCAAATCAGATATGCGTCGAATTTTTGATGACTTTTTTGCAAGAAATTCAGAAATTAAAAATTTTACTTTCGGTACCAAACGAGATTTGACTTTTCGTAGGCCCAAATGGTCTTTCAAAATGGTTTTCACAGATCCTTCTGATATTCCGATCATATCAGTAAGGTCTCTAACAGTCAACCGACGATTTTTGCGCACTAATTCCTCCACTTCATTGACGTGTTGGTCATCTGTTGACGTCGATGGTCGTCCGGAGCGCTCCAAGTCATCCACACGTTCTCGACCCTCTTTGAAGTCTTTGTACCACTTATAAACATTTTTTTTTGTGACATGGTAGAATCACCAAAGGCCTTCCGCAACATCCTCAACGTTTCCGCAACCGAAATTTCATTCCGCAAACAAAATTTGATGGCACTTCTCTGCTCAGACATTGTGAAAATCGAAAAATGCACTCTTGGTCGTTTGGAAAACACAAGCTTAAATATATTTCTGATAATGACATTCACATGAAATTTGGCACAGATGTCATCAACAGTCCTGCCAACTCAAGAAAAAAAAAACCTGCCCGAATTGTTAGGCCCGCGAAGTTTAAATTGACCCTTACACCTTACTTTTTGCTCACAGTAGTATGTCTCGAAAACGAACCATCTATCTTGAGAACTGTAGGAGATATGACGCTTTTTTCCAAATTGCGGTGGCGTGAGAGGGCGTGGCCAAAATTGAAAATAAACTTGAACTGCCTGCAGAAATAAGAAGCATATGTCCCATACATGTCAAACCTCTATCTCTTACCATCTCTGAGATCTGTGCGTTCATACGGACGGACAGACGGACAAGCGGACATGGCTATATCGACTCGGCTGCTGATGCTGATCAAGAATATATATTCTCTATGGGGATGTTTCCTTCTGGCTGTTACATACTTTTGCACAGACTCATAATACTCTATGTACATTAGGGCGGACATTTGATGTATGGAAAAATGAAAGGTCATAATAATCGCTTCTTATACGATGCAAAAAAAACAAGAAAGAAAGTCGGTCAAGCCCGACTATAACATACTCTGTACCAAGAAATTTTGTCTTTTGATCATAACTCGAAAACCGTTCATCCGATCTTCTTCATTCATTTGGCGGATCGATAAGTTATTCTAATAACTAAATATGTCCAGAAGGAACAAGCCATCTATCTTCAAAACTGTGGGAGATATGACGTTTTTTCTAAATTACGGGGGCGGGAGGGGGCGTGGCCAAAATTGAAAATAAACTTGATCTGCCTGCAGACATAAGAAGCATATGTCCCGTACACGTCAATCCTCTATCTCTTACCATCTCTGAGATCTGTGCGTTCATACGGACAGACAGACAGACGGACAGACGGACATGGCTATATCGACTCGGCTGTTGATGCTGATCAAGAATATTTATACTTTATGGGGTCGGAGATGCTTCCTTCTGGCTGTTACATACTTTTGCACTGACTCATAATACTCTATGTACCTACGGTACAGAGTATAAAAAATAGAAAAAAATGGGTGCTAGTGTCTGCGCAATGAATTTAAAGTTTATCACCCATACGTACTGTTGCCCTTGTTAACAATTTTAAGTTTAAAGTAGTTGGCGTAGACTTGGTTTGAAGTCAAAACATTTGGCAAAAAGCTATCAAGGCAATATTTAAATATATATTTATGCGTAATAGTAATTTATTGCACAATTTCTACTCTTCTGCGCTGGTTATTTCTTGGGAAAACCCAGTAGAGGCTAATAGGATACCTCTTAAGAGAGGCATCACACGAACTGAACTTGAACTGAAGTACTGCGCATCACGGTCGCCGCCGTTGTTTATACGGTGCCACTTATTGATAGACTATCGTCCATCTGATCATTTCGAAACTTTGAGGATCGATATATAATGAGGATTATTAAGCATGTCTAGAAGGTCAGTGCGACATGGCTCAATCACCTGCTGATCTAGAATATATATAGAATATATTCCTTCTCCCAGTCTCATTGAATTCTTTGTACTTATGTTGTAAAGTATAAAAAGACATCCCTTTATGTGTAAGAAATTAACAAAATGGTATGGTATGTGTTTAAGGAGTCTTTTATTTAATTAAATGGGCAGGAAAGCGCTTTTTTTTAAACAATTCGGATACATTTTTCTGTGGTTTTCAATGCCTTGGAGCACACACAGTTCTTGATATGGAGAATGTGTTGACGGCATTTCGATTTGACAACTTTTAAAATGATATGCAGTATGTGTTGACGGAATTTCGATGAGTCAAACGTCACGTATAAGTAATATTTTTGGAAACTTTGAAGCCAATGCGTAGAGGTAAAAACATGAACTAAATTTTTTTGATTTTTAAATTTGTTATGTACACCCGTCAAGGAATCATTTATGATGCGATTTGCTAAGGACCTTATCGGCGTCCACCCTAATGTACATACAGTGCAGAGTATAAAAACATCCATTCCAAATGGTAGATCTGTGTTCAGCATAGCAAAAATTTGTGTGTGTTCTTACAGGACTTTCGACAAGTAACATTTTTAAGAAAATTTCTAACTAGCGAGTGTATCTGGCTCGAGGTCCAAGAAGATAGGCTTGTTCACAACTGAAAATCACTAATACATTGTGCCCCAAAAAATAACTGGTTGCTTATACAGATCTGTTTTAAGAACCTGCCGGGCTCTCTCATCTTTTTTCTGTTTATTGATTGTTTTTAGCCAACTGTTTTTTTCATGCAATGAATAATTGTCAAACGAGAAAGCTAAGCTAACTTCGTCTGTGCCGAAGTTTATATACCCTTGCAAGTGCTCGCTTAAATATTTTCAAAAAATACTTTTTTGCCATTTTCCGATCGATCGTTCGTATGGGAGCTATATGATATAGTCATCCGATTTGGACAAAAACTTGTAGAATTGTGTAAAAGCACAAGAAACAAACAAATACAAAATTACAGGATGCTACCATTAAAAACAGAAAAGTTTTTCTCACTAAGACTGTTTTTTAGACATATCTTTTGTATGGCAGCTATACCATATAGTTGTCCGATTTTGATAAAACTTGGTAGAATTATATAAAAAACATATAAAACCTACGATTACAAAGTTTGGAGTCGTTTCCATTTAAAAGAAAAAAGTTTTTCATACTAAAACTAGTTTTCCGACCGATTGTTCCTATGGGAACTATGAGATATAGTCACCCGATTATTATTAGTAGTGTGCAGCAAAAAGAAGTCTCTGTGCAAAATTTCAGCTCGATAGCTTTAAAACTGAGAGACTAGTTCGCGTAGAAACAGACAGACAGACAGACGGACAGACGGACGGACAAAGCTCAATCGACTCAGCTCGTCACCCTGATCAAGAATATATATAGTTTATGGGGTCGGAAATGAATATTTCTATGCGTTGCAAACTTCTGGGCAAAATTATAATACCCTTTGCAAGGGTATAAATATAAAAATTAGTTTAATTTAAGGAGACGATTTCCCAGGCAGAGCTACTGAGCTTCTTTATACCGCAGCCTAAACTTTCAAGCAATCGTAATGTCCCACTCTCGTGACAGTTAGAGTTAGAGGACAACTTATGCTGATGGATTTAATACAGGACCCTGGAATCTAGGAGCTCTGGTGATGACTGTGGATGGTTACTGCTTAATCTAAATGCATAAATAATCGGGTTTTAATAAGGCAATATCCACAAAATACTATTTGGTGATGTAATTTTGTTAATATATTTAACAGGGTGCTGAACCGAACCGATCCAAACCTTAGCCGAATAGGTAATTCCGATGACAAGCCGAAACGGCCTTATTTTAAAAATGCTGAAAAGAACCCATTTGACTAAAAAGACGATTCAGTTCGTTTAAGTGTGTTTTTAGACTTCAGAAAATTTTACTGGTAAATTTGTGAATTTTAATGGATTCCCTAATTAAATAAGATTTCAAGTGATAACTAGAAATTCAATTACAATAGTGCGTGAAAAGTCACATTTTAAGAAATCATAAGATTCAAAAAAAGAAACGTGCCTTATTAAAATTTATAAAAATTTACTCGTGCACCACTGAAACGAACCGAAACCGCGGTTTAGTTAGCTCCCAAAACCATTTAATAAGCCGAACTTTGGCGTCTTCCCTGCGATCCAACTGAATTACTAAGAATATATAGATATAGATAGATATTGGGCCTTTCTTGGTATATGTTAAGTCAAGAGGCTCTAACTTTAAAATTTGGACTCTGACACATTTTAAGCGGTTAAAGGAGAAGGATGGGGCCGTACGTGGTGCAGTGGGTAGTGTGTGTGGTCGTGGGTTCGATCCCGCCTCGAAACATCTAATAATAATGTATTTTTCTTAGAAATCTTAAACAACCGGTTACCTTCGTAAGCTATTGGCGTCAGCTTTGAGGTAACTAGCCATGAAAAAGATACTCAGAATTCGCCGGCGTTAAACTGTAGGTTTATTAGAAGAACACAAGCTGTAAAGGAGGGGACATTTTCGACTAGGCTGTTGATGCTGACCAAGAAAACATACATTGATACATATACATTACAGTGGGTCAATTTTTTCGCGACAAAGCGGTTGTCAAAATCGTCGAATTCTAAGAAAATTTGCTTAAGAAACGATGGGTCTGAAATCAAAATCGAGCTTCCCGTTTTTACGAAGAAACTTTTTGTATCCTATTGGGCTAAAATTAACATAATCCAGTGAGAATGTCGATCGGGATTGACTAAAATACACTCTGTACCTCCCAAAGATTGTGTTAAGCTGTGTGAAGTGCCTCCCATCGCCGCTGCGGTCGGTGCCACCAAGCATGAAAAACTTAAATTTTATAAAAATCTAAATTATTTTGAAAGATCACAACGTTCTTCTCGTATCAACGCACAAATCTCAGAGATGGTAAGAGGTAGTAGTTTGACATGTATGGGATATAAACTTCTCATACTTACAGGCAGATCAAGTCTATTTTTAATTTTGGCCACGCCCCCTCCCACGCCCGAAAGTTAGAAAAAAAACATCATATCTCCCACAGTTTTGAAGATAGATGGTTCGTACCTCTCTCTGTACATATTTATTAATCAGAACTATTTACCGATCCGCCAAAGGATTGGGAAAGATCGGATGAACGGTAGTCGAGTTATGAAGAAAACCCATGGTTTCTTGGGCAATCCTTCTTAGAATTCGCCGTACATTACTATTTTGACAACCGCTTAGTGCATTTTTGTTAGATCATACAAATTAACCCACTCTAATATACATACAGGGTTGCCCATATTCGACGGACCCATGTTTTTTTTTTAAAAATCAAAGAAAAAAATAAAAATTTGGCGGTTGGCAATCTTAATCATTTAATTTGTTCGAGGTAGATTTGTTTACATCAATTTTTGAATATGATATCTCTCAAATGGCCGCCTCTGGCGTTGATGGCGTATTGTGCCCTTTTTGCAGCATTTTCCATCGTTTTCGCCAACATTTCGGCCGGAATAGCGGCTATTTCTTCACGAATGTTGTCCTTGAGCTCTTCTACGGTCCTTGGCTTGTTAACGTAAACCTTTGACTTCAAATATCCCCACAAGAAGAAGTCAGGCGGCGTCAAATCGGGCGAACGCGGTGGCCAGTCCAAATCACCACTTTTCGACATCAAACGGCCCGGAAACAATTTCTTCAGAAAATCGATTGTTATGCGACTTGTGTGCGGTGGAGCGCCGTCTTGTTGAAACCAGAACTGCCTCATACGCTTTCGACGAATAATTGGCATCACAAAATTGGTCATCATGTCGCGATAACGCTCCTGGTTGATGGTAACAGCATGGCCATTTTCATTTTGGAAGAAAAACGGCCCAATGACCGTTTTCGCACTAACGCCGCACCAAACTGTGACTTTTTCGTCATGAAGAGGCACTTCTTGAATCTCCTGAGGATTTTCAGTGGCGTAAATACGGCAATTTTGCTTATTTACGGTCCCATTCAATGTGAAATTTTAATTTTTTAAAAGCACGTTGAGTTTTCACAATTGACTTGTTCTGTTGAATGTAAATTTCAACTATTTCAGAGCGCTCGCGTGGCGTGTATTGTTCCATGGTAAAAATCTGCTTGGACTGACGCTTCAAACGCGGTATGTCATTAAGCGATCTGACATCTCTGTCAAAAGTTATGGCGTTGCCAGATGGGTCCGTCGAATATGGACAACCCTGTACATACGAAGATTCCTTCTCCCTGTTAGTTCCATTTGCATCAAACCCTTGTGCCTTTTTTATTGGGAACAGGGCATTAAAAAGTAGCTGAATTTTTCATATAAATTCTCGGAAAAATTGGCATGACTAGTCCTCCTGAGGTTGTTAGGTAGGTGTGAGCTACTAATAAAACAATTGCAATTCATCTAGATGAGATATACGCAGGACCTTGTACGCTTGATCACTTTGAAAAGCACCTCGCTATAGCTATTTTTCTAAAAATTTTCTGTTTTCAATTGCTTTGTCTATGCTTTATCCAATTTTTTTTAATTTTGGAAAATTAATGTTTAATACAAAACTCAAAACACTTCAAAACTGAACTCAACTTAAATTTATTTGCAATACCTAGCACCTTCCACGCACACACACACTCTCGCTAGTCTAGTCCGAAGGCAACAAATTCGAAATGAATTATATTTTTCAATGGCAACTCTACGATTAAGCTGGTGAAACAAAACAAACGCTAAATCTAAATGCAAAAACAGTAAAGCAAACGCAAACGCAGCAAACTCTTCCAGCAGAAGCAAAGGAAAACAAAAAGCAAAAAAAACGCAATTGTGTTTTCCGAACGGCGGGTCAACAAATTGCACAAAGCAGAAAGAGATGGCAAGAGGCAAATGAAAAAAATGCTGTTTCCTGTGGCGATGGAAAAAAAAACTGAAATTGAAGGGGAGGCTGTGAGTGAAAAAGAAAAAATTGCACAGCAAATGGGAAAAAATGCAGAGCGCAAAAAAAAAAAACGAGCGAGTGGGCTGGGGTAGGGGGCAAAAGGGCAGGTGGAAAGAAGTTGAGTTAAGGTTGCAATGCGAAAAAAAGAACTTAGGAATAGCAGCGAGGCAGCAACGACATCGCCGCAGCGGAAGGGGATTTGTGGGGCGGGGGTGTGAATGAGTGGGTTGAGTGAGTGGGGTTGAGTGGTTGGCTTGAGTGTGGTTGCTGGCAGTTAAGCCAAACGCGGTGGCTTAGGTCAGGGTGGAGGCTGCAGATTTTGAGTTTATTTGTCAAGATTACAGAATACAAAAAAGTGTTGCCTACTTATCGGAGCTACATTTTTCCAAAATTCCTAAGCGAGCGCTCAAAAATTGTGCTGCCTTCCTGCAAATGTGTGTCTGTGTGTGTGTGTGTGCGTGGGATTGTCGCCGGCGTAAAAATTCCCCTTTTTTTGTTGGCTGACTTTTTTACACAATTTTTTTCCGCGTTTTTTAGAGCGCCCACCCCATTTGCCCCCACACACCCCCTCACCGGGCACCAGTTTGGGTCAATGTTGTGCTCTGCTTTGGCAGGTGGCTGCGCTGCTAGCGCCAGCAGCATTTGAATAAAGCCAGCAGCGGCGTTGACGTTGACGCCGCCTATGCAACCAAAACTTTTTTTCCAGTTTTTGTTTTTTTTTTTTTTTTGCTGTGTGCGTGGAAATTTTTTTATTTTTCGTTTAGTTTGTTGTTGGGGATTTTTTTGCGAAGCTGGTTTCTGTGTGTGTGTGTGTGTGAGCTTGCCCCTGTTGATGATGTTGTTGTTGTCTGTATGGGCCGGCGGCGGCCTTTAGTAAGCCAGTGCCGCCACCTACCCATCCACCCACTCACACACACACACACACACAAACACAGGAAGCTCTGCCGCTGCTGCGTTTTGAAATGTGCCTGTATTAGTGCGCGTTTTGTCTGTCTGCCTTTTTGCGGCCTGTCGATGCTTCTGTGTGTTGGTGCGTTTGCTTTTTGCATCTGTGTGTGTGTGTGTGTGTGAGTGTGCTTGCTTGGCGCCCCCCGAAAAATATATTGTTTCAGATTTTTTCATCATCGCTTTAGTTGAGTTTTTACATTGGTGACGGATCGTGCTCTCGGCTCTTTTGGCTCCGGCTCCGGTTCTATCTCCGTTCAAGCCAAAAGGCGCGCTCGCCACATTTCAGTCTGCTCAGCGTTTTTTCAGTGTGCGCAACATGTTCCTTGAGATGCTAGCCTCAACAATAACAACAACAGCAGCAACAACTACAATAAAAACCGCAACAAAAACACGCCACGTAAAACGTCTTCGGGTCGGCTCCAGTTCTGCCTCATACTCCTCGCCACGCTAAGAAAAAGTAGCAACAAAAAAATAGAACAGCATTTTTTCTTCACTTGGTTTTCGGTTTCCGGTTTCCGGTGCGCGTTTTTTGCGGCATTTTCTTCTGCTTTGCAATTCGATTTCTTCTACACTGTCTGTGTGTGTGTGTGTTTTTATTTATATCAAGCGCATGTGTGTGTGTGTGTATCTTAAGGATACGCGAGCTTCTAATACCTCGCGTCCTTGTCCTTGTCGTCACGTGCAGACTTTGAGAAAGAAAAGCAGCTGGCTTTTGTTTTGCTTACCACACTTGTTCCTGTTTGTGTGTGTGTGTGTGTGTGTGTGTGTGCTTGCTGGCGGGCTTTACATATAAATAATAAATGTTCTTCGCTGTAGCTCTGAGAGTGTGTGTGTGTTTGTGTGTGCGTGTTTGAAGCATATCAGCTGTTTCTTGTGTTCAATATCAAGGTCAAAAAATATCTCAACTTGTGAGTGTCAAAAGATTTTCTGATACAAATGTTTGTAACATAAACCTATACATAGGAAAACAAAGCCAAAACACTTCGGTGCCGAGTTGTTTACATTTTGAAAGATTTTTCGTCTTAAAAATGGGTAAAAGTTGAGTTTTATCAAAAATATGGTGGACACTATTTAAGAATTGAACTGAACCACCCAACGAATCAATGGAGAACTTTCCCATTTGTTGCCAAAAAGTCGATTTCAAAAGTATAGGAAATGGTTGCTTATTTCCCAATTTAAATGAACCAACTGGTTCAAAAAAATTATTTTATTTTTTGTATGACTTCCAAAGAAAACGTTTCGCTTTTCATTCATTTCAACATAGAGTTTGTTAACGAAAACGCCTACCGTAAATGAAGTAAGCATGCTATAAATATCCATGCTTTATTCTAGTGTTGTTAACATTTCTTAAATGACAGCAATTTGTGTACGCTTGGCGTTTCTTTTCTAAAAAAATATCCGAAATCATTGTGTGAAATTTAAAATTACACTGAAAAGAAATAGTTGTGGAATAGAAACCTATTCCTGGGTTGGTCTTTTTAGCGGCCGTTTACTTTCTATTGCACTTGAGAATCACACTTAAATGTCTTCAACGGAACTGTTGCGATACAATTCTCGCTTAGTATTTATTTATCCAGGGATACAAGCCACTGAAAAATACGTACTGGTTCGGTTAGGTGGTTCTCACAGTTTCAGAACCGCCGGTTTTGTTCATTACATGGTTTTTGGAGCTAACTAAACCGCGGTTCGGTTCTGTTCAGTGGTTCAGAAAGGCACATTACAAAATAAAATTTCTTTGGTAATGCGACTTGGCGCACACTTTGAAAATTGAATTCCTAAGAACCATTTGAATATCTTTAAAATCCTTAGAAGAATGTTTAAAATATATGATGTCGGACTTACAGAATTCGTCTATGAGCTCCTAGATGAATGCCCTTCGAAAGCGGAGAATTTCGGATAGAAAAGAATACGTGCCATAGATTTTAAACACCCTTTTTTCATATTATATGAGAAAAAGCTTTCCTGTCTTAGATTGAATTAAATGAGAGAAGTACCACAGAAAATTGAAATTAAAGGAAAGATTGTAGAATAAGGGTTTGGCGGGCAATCGCAGAAGACTTCCAGGATTACCTGTTGTAAAATTAGTGTCGTCATCTTTTCAGGTTATACCGATCCGGCATCGATAAGGATGTAAAGGGTCGAACGAAATGTCGGACAAAAATGATGTTAGGGTTACGATTTAAATTCCCAAATTAATAAGTATCATTGGCTCGGGGAATGCCATACTCCACTTAAAACTCGTCAGAGGACTGAACCGATCGGTTCAGCATTTCTTAAAGGAACACGTTTCGGTTTGCGGCTCGGATCACCAGCTGGAATAAGCGGTTCGGTTCATGTCAGAACCGCTTTGCATCCCTGATGTAATCATCAGGGTTTTCCCCCTCATGTACAGTATTCCACTTTTTGATTAGTTCATGTCAAGATAGTAGGTTTATACCAAAGCTGTTAAAAAAGTAAAATTCTTGTTAGTAAATGCATTAATAAAATCATTAAAAAAAAAAAATTTAATTAATAAAAAGAAACCATTAAATATTAAAAAAAAAATACTAAGGTATTTTCCTTTTGTCTCAAAAATACATTATTTTTGGGTTTTCATAAGAATTTCACACGAATTTCGTTCTTCAGCTAAGGGACTAACTAAATGAAGTTGGTTTGTGCCAACAGTTTGATTTTTTTGATACATCTTTTTACTCCATACCAAATTCCCAACGAGTTGCAAGTTGAAGTTGAAAAACAATCAAAAAGTAGGGAACTTATATAATCTTATATAATTTTGAGTATGAACATGTAGTTTTTTTAAATTTCCTACCAAACAATTTTTTTCAATTCCACTTCCACGAAAGTTTCGACGAAAAGTCGACTTACAAATTGCAAATTAGCTATAATTAGTTAGAAGTTATAAGTTCCAATCGAAAGCTAAATGTTTCAAAGTGCTATTAAAAGAAAATGGCAGCTAACCAGACTTAACCTTGGCAAGGTTTTCATACCACCACCATACCTTTTCAGAGTTTTTAGGTCTCAACGCGATCAACTTTCTTGAGATCAAATAAGTGTCGCAGCGTTATCGTAACTCAGAATATTTAACCAGCTTTTGAAGATTTAGAAGAAAATTATCAAATGATAATTTTGGCCAGAAGCTTGTAACGCATAGAGAGAATCATATCCGACTACATAAGGTACACATTATCTTGATCAGCGTGACGGTTGTGCTTTATCCGTCCGTCTGTCAGTCAGTTTTAGCACCTCAGTTGTAAAGCTATCAAGCTGAAATGTAGCAAAGTATCATCTCTTGACTGCATTAATTATATGATCTGCTAGCTGTATTTTCTCGTTTAAACTAGAAACGCTTTGAAACCAATGTAAATATAACATAAGGCAAAAAAAATTTTTTCAGTAAATTGAAGGGCTAGTGGTGATTCTAGCGAATGTATTTTCACTTGGATTCGGTGGAAGCAAAATCCGAAGAAGTTTATTCTTCTTTATGGTAATGTAGGAGTGCGGCGCAGGCAAATCCTCTCGATTTTAGATTGTGATTTAGGAATCACAGTTTATTGGTAATGGTCTTATGTTTGTTCATTATTAGAGTTTAAATTTAACCCCCAGCTTTCAATTCTCTCTTAGAAGCGCTTTTACTCCTAGGGAAATCAGGCGAAATGATATTCTAGAATCTGCTAGACAATTGCACAAGGATGCAAGCCATTTCTGAATAGAACCAGACTGCCACGAACCGCTCATTCATGTTTGAAAAGTGAACCTCAAACCGAACCAGCAAACTGATTTAAAATGCCGAACAGAAACTAACATGTCGAAAAAGCCTGTAAACTTAAGATTTTGTATAAGAAACTTCACTTATCTTGAATCATTCCAGCATTGTGGTTTCTTGACACCAGCAGAATTGATCTTAAGGTTTTTTTAACTCAATCTCGAAACTGTTTGGTGTAGACTGTGACTGGCATGTGTTTGGTAATATCGGCAACAATTAGAGTTTGCCATTAATTCGATACTGAACTATAAACTGATTTGTTCTGTCCCAGAAGGCAAGTCTCTGCCTTTGTGGCTATGAAGCAAATTCATTTGAGCGCAAATCCAATTAATGCTTTAAACTTTAGACGATAGACTGACTTCTCTGGCAGGAGAACGGCCTGTGCCTTATCAGGTATCTTTGATCTATTGCCCTCGCTAATAAGGTAATAATTTCAAATCAAAAATTATATGTCACAAAATTGTGAGTCCCCCAATTATCGATATGTAGATAAAGTTCAAAGAACATCTTTACAACTTCACTTCGAGTACCTTACACTGGAAGTGCCTTAGTTTCAAATCTTTAAAGTTAACTTATTAAACGAATTAGGGGATTAAGTTTGAGAAATTAAAAAAAATTAAGAATCTGTTCTACTGCTTTTATTTACTGAAAAAGTATTTAAGAAAAACCCCAACAGAATCCTCTTCTGAAACGCCCTTAAAGAAGTTTATTAAATTTGAATCGATTATTATCAAAGCAAATAAATATGATGAATGTTGAATGCACAATGGACCAAAGGAATTGCTGGTAGTTTTGTATACTTACACTCAAAAAAAAAACAGGCAAAATCGCCCTAAAATTTAGAAATTCGCCCTAAAAAAGGGATCAAAGGCGATTTGCCATATATTATATTTTAGAAAAATTATTTCTAAAAATAAGACTGAGACTTTCTGAAATTAAGGAAATGTTTACTATAAGCTAGAAAATATTTTCTTAATTGTAGAAAAGCATTTTCAAAATTTTTAGAAAAACCTTTCTAGATTTTAGAAAAACCTTTCTAGATTCCAGAAAAAAAACATTTTCAACTATTGTAGACAGGAAAGGGAGTGAGGGGGGGGGGACTGGAGAGAGAAGAGGAAGGAGACTGCAACACTGAGAAGCCTATAACCCCTTATATATTATTTTTATTGGATATTTTCTTTCTGTTGGTTCACTGCTAGTAATCATTATTTTAGTTTTTAACTTTACCTTGGCCTGGGAGTCGAACTCGGGACCTCGGGAAAACTTCAACACGAAAGGCATCTTACCGCACTCGACTACCAAGCTCGCGCGTGAGGATAGTAAATAACGCAGTCAAATGCTAAGCACTCAGCTGCCTCTTTTATATTCCGAAAGCAGGAATTCGAACTTGAGAATTACATGCGGTGTCTTCTTCTATTTTTCTAAATTTTAGGGCGGTTTTCTAGATTATTTTTCTATATTTTAGGGCGATTTTCTTAGCATGCCAAATATTAGTTGGCCATTTTATATTCCGAATGCACGGAATTCGTACTTGAGAATTACAAGGGGTGTCTTTTTAATATTTTTCTATTCTTTTTTGTGTATATTTTAGGGCGAATTTCTAAATGGCTTGTCTAAATTTAAGAAATGTGCTTCCTAAAATTTAGGGCGTTTTTCTAAATTCGCCCTATTTGCAATGTATTTTTTTTCTAAATTCATTCAAATTTTTTTCTTAATTTAAGAAAGTATTTAGGAAAAAAACTAGAAAAATTACCCTAAATTTAAGAAAAAATAAATCGAATTTCTAATTTTAAGAAATTATTTTGTAAAAATTCTTTTTTAGGGCTGTTTTTTCTAAGTTTAAGAAAACACTGTCTAAAAACAAGAAAGAAATATTATTTAGGGTGCATTTCTAAAAACAAGAAAATAAATTTTTTGAGTGTAGATCTCCGTAGTCAATGAATAAAAAATGTTCCCGAAATTTGCTATGTTTCGACACGTTCGTTAAAGATCTGCCATACATAGAAAAAACATAGAAAATATTCCTATGAATATGACAGTATGCCGAAACACTCATAGTATGAAAATTTAGACTTGCAAATTTAAGTAGAAGACGATTTTTGAATTTCCTTGATCATCGGAGTTCATATCACATTTTTGTTATTTCCCGTACAAATTTGATGATCCAGACAATCAGTTTATGTACTTTGGCTGTCTTAGGGTCAAATGAATCGATAAAATAAGGCTGTACCATTTAGAATGCTTTTAAATAGGTCAAAAAAAAAACGATAATATGATTAAATTTTGATAAAAATGTCGATTATTTACTTTACCTAAAAAAAAAGAGAAAATCCTACTTGTAGCAAGAATATTTATTGTCAGAAGTTCGATAAGAATGAAAGTTCAAGAAGGCATTTTTGATCCCGTTTTTCCTGATTCAAGAGCATTAATACTGGAACCCAGTACGAAACAAGTGCTAAGCGTTCTACAGTCCAACATAGCTCATTCTTAAATCAAGAGCAAAGTGCATTTTCAAATGACGAATAGTACTCATTCTTGTATCAAGGATTCATCAGGTGCAGTCTTTCACGATTATATTAAAGGCTCCACAGTTTCAAAAGAAGGGGTGCCTATTTTTCAATGAAACATGAAAATTAATTGTCAAACTATGTAGCAAGTAATAGCCAGCGCAAGGAACACCCAACACCACAAAGCAGCAGCTGTCTTTGTATGTCAACTGTCGGTCAGACAGTTGTCTCTTTAGGCAGGCCATGCCATAACTGATTCGGAATTCCAAAGCATTCCCACGCACCCCTTTCTCAACAAAACGAAACTGTTAGAGCGGGATCATCGTTATTCTCTCAAAAGTGCTTGCTCTTCTCTCAGTTCCTTAACCTTACTCCCCTTGCCTTAAAGCACCAAATTGAGATCAAACTTAGCCCGATTTTATGATCGAAATTCAATCTAAAGGCCTGTATCCAGCACTGCGGAAAATTCCTGCCAGGAGTTTGCTATTTATTTTGAATGTGTGGAACCCAATTGAAACAAACTGTCAAGCGGAGCGTTCTGTGTCTCTCTCTGTTCTCTATATTCAAGCGTTGTTACAGTCAGTCGCTAGCAAGCATTTATAACATTAATGCATTTAATAATTTTGAACATAATATTCTTTATTTATTTGTGCAGCAACACTTTCCCAAGCCCTTTTCACAGAAATGTTGTCAAAATGCTTTTTCTCTGTGATTCGCCAAAGACATGGTCTTGCCTCAACTGCTTTTATTTGATTTTATTTATCTTCTCCTCACGTTAAAAATTTCAATTCTCTTTTTAGTCTTGCGCACAGTTTTTGCTGAATATCAGCTGTTTCTCGTTCCACACACGCTTCCGAAACGCCGCTATTGATACGCCGCTATGTATACAACTGTGGATTTCGTTCGTGTTGCTGGATACACAACAAACTAAAAAGCAAACTAAAAATTCCTGGCACAGTTTTTATACTCTGTACCGTAGGTACATAGAGTTTTATAAGTTTGTGCAAAAGTATGTAACATCCAGAAGGAAGCATCTCCGACCCCATAAAGTATATATATTCTTGATCAGCATCAACAGCCGAGTCGATATAGCCATGTCCGTCTGTCCGTCCGTCTGTCTGTCCGTATGAACGCACAGATCTCAGAGATGGTAAGAGATAGAGGTTTGACGTGTATGGGACATATGCTTCTTATGTCTGCAGGCAGATCAAGTTTATTTTCAATTTTGGCCACGCCCCCTCCCGCCCCCGCAATTTAGAAAAAACGTCATATCTCCCACAGTTTTGAAGATAGATGGCTTATTTCTGCTGGACATATTGAGTTATTAGGATAACTTATCGATCCGCCAAAGGAATGAAGAAGATCGGATGAACGGTTTTCGAGTTATGATCAAAAGACAAAATTTCTTGGTACAGAGTATGTTATAGTCGGGCTTGACCGACTTTCTTTCTTGTTTTATATGAAGTTTGGCAGGAATTTTTAGTTTCCGCTGTGCTGGATACCCGGCTTAAAACTCAAGATTGTTATTTATTCTATCTGATTTTATTCAGGGTGCATATACCGCTGCTAGTTGGATTCCAAACTCCAAATGAAATCGGAGTTCCGGATGCCTCCTTGCCTTTCAATTAACTAAGCAGCAGGCATTTTGAAATTACTCCCACCTAACAAACATTTTAAGTTATATCTTCATAGTATTTTCGTTTTTATTGTGCCTTCAAGTCAACTTTTTTGTAATCAAAATGCCCAAGGCCGTTAAGTTTCAAGCCGGGAATTACAAGCTACGCAAGCAGTTTGGTCAGGAGAATTTAAGTCGAAAGAAAGCAAATAAAATCCAAAAACTAGACGAGAAGGGTGCACCGCGCCGATCAACTTTCTCATCACTCAACATGGTCATATATTATCGAGCCTTGCAATTGTCCATAATAGTACTGGTGGTCTTTGGGTATTTGATTTATAAAGCATTTCGTCGCTTGAAAATGGCTAAAAATTCCAAATTCCCCTTCGTTGATTTGGACAAAAATATCAGACGTATTGAAAGAAAGTCTATTTAAGTTCGTTATAAACTGTCTTCTAGTTGACTTCGCTAATTCAAGTCTCGAGTTGATCTCTGCTCGCAACTGTGGTTTTTGGCGACCTATTGAAGCTGAAACTAATTGGTCGTAAGCAAACACCTGAGTGTGTGCAAGCATGATACTGAAATCGCATGCGAAATTCGATAGGCTGAGAAGATGTAGGAGATGCCATCGCCAGCTGTTCACTGGTTCGTCAGCAGTGCAGGACCTTAATGTCAAAATTTCTCCTCGACCACTGATCAGTTAATCAAAGGCCAGTGCGGCAGGCACATCGTCAACCGAAGCCTCGGGCGCAAGCTTCTAATAATCTGCAGAGCAAAAAACCTGAAACACATTATTTTTAATTAAGAACCAACTTCAACAACATAATATTAATTGCATATTTTCAGTGATGCGAAATTAATTAATGATTAGTGCAAACAAAACCTACGCTCCAAATGTGAAATTAAAATCATTAAAATACATAAGAAATAACAAGGAGATAAAAAAACGTATCGCCTGACAACCATGCTATGCATTTTTCATCAACTGACAAAAGCGGAAATATTTTTGTGATTTTGTGCAAGTTAACAACAAAAAAAAAACCTAAAGAGTAGTGTGAAAAATGCATTAATCAGTATATATACATAAAAAAAAACACAATACATATATCTCTATATATTAATGCATGAATAATACAAGAGCGGGCATAATTTTTTACACATTTTTCAATTAATAACAACCAACAACAAAAACAAAGCGAAATGTTGCCAAACCGCTAAATGTTAATTAGTTAAAAGCCCAAACTATGCATTAACCCAAGCACACACACACACACACAGTCTGAAGCAGCAACCCCGCTTAAAATGCTTTTTTCTATTTTTTAAACGTTGCCCTTAGGTCGGGGGCTATATTTTTTGTGCCCTCCAATTACCTATGTACAGTTACATAAATGATAAAAAGTTGCGTTTCCATGTACAAGTAAATATTTAGCTAACCAACAACAAATAATACAAAAAAAATCCACTTTTCATTGGGCGTCTGCCAAAAGGGGAGTGAGTTGAAAATAATCATCCCTTCCATTTATTGAAATAGAAATGTTAAATGCTTCAATTTATTTTAATCTCCACCATTCATTAGTTGGGTTTTGGTGTATGAAAAATGTAGAAAAATATGCTTTTAGACTTTTGAAGTATCAAAGCCCATTTGATAAGCTTTTCTGGGGTACTAAAATTTCAAGCAGAGTTCAAATAAAATAAGAAGGCGGAGAGCGGGAATTACTTTCAGTTTTGTTTTTTGTTTCTAAAACGATTTGAAAAAGACATATATTGAGGGTGTGCAAGGCCCAAACTTGCCCCACACTTTTAACTGAAATAATCGTTGTGTTGGCATTTTGGTTTCGTTTACAAGATTCCACAGAGGCTATTGCAATATCATCCGTGATTTCTGAATGCCTAGCCGACTTGTAACGCCCTTTGAAATGTTTTAAACAAAGTGAATAATCGATTCTACCTTGTTATTACTTGATGTGTGCTGTTCGCTTTGAAAAGAAGCAAAACCTAAAGATCTCAGCAATGAGCTCATTGCCATTTGATATTACAATATCAGACAGATAAAAGACAGATGAGATTTTGAGCCGTCTTCGTATCTGCTTTATATTTGTGGATTGAATAGCAATCGGTCTAACCGCTAAGAAACAAGTAGAAGGTATAATTTAAGTATGAATGCTCTTTTTAATTTTTTATACCCTTGCAAAGGGTATTATAATTTTGCCCAGAAGTTTGCAACGCATGGAAATATTCATTTCCGACCCCATAAACTATATATGTATATTCTTGATCAGGGTGATGAACTGAGTCGATTGAGCTTTGTCCGTCCGTCTGTACGTCTGTCTGTCTGTTTCTACGCGAACTAGTCTCTCAGTTTTAAAGCTATCGAGCTGAAATTTTGCACAGAGTCTTCTTTTTGCTGCACACTACTAATATGTCGGAACGGACCGGATCGGACTACTATATCTCATAGCTCCCATAGGAACAATCGGTCGGAAAACTAGTTTTAGTATGAAAAACTTTTTTCTTTTAAATGGAAACGACTCCAAACTTTGTAGTCGTAGGTTTTTTTTATAATTCTATCAAGTTTTATCAAAATCGGACAACTATATGGTATAGCTGCCATACAAAAGATAGTTCTAAAAAACAGTCTTAGTTAGAAAAACTTTTTTGTTTTTAATGGTAGCATTCTGTAATGTTGTATTTGTTTGTTTCTCGGGCTTTTACACAATTCTACAAGTTTTTGTCCAAATCGGATGACTATATCATATAGCTCCCATACGAACGATCGGTAGGAAAATGGGAAACAAGTATTTTTTGAATATATTTAAGCGAGAACTTGCAAGGGTATAAAAACTTCGGCACAGACGAAGTTAGCTTAGCTTTCTCGTTTTTAAGTCAAATTTGCTTTCAATCAGAATTTGGAAAATAAATTCTCAATAAATAATCAAACATAAAATGATGCATTTAGAAAAGTTAGTCCGTGAAGCAGCAAAGTGTTAAATGGTTACCAGTTAAATATTTTGTATTTTTTTAAATATTTGAACAAGTTTCATTACCAGCAGCAAGATGAGGTTTTTGAGCCGTCTTCGTATCTTCTTTGTATGTTTAGATTGAAGAGCAACTGTTCTGCTTTTTTGTTCCCAACTTTAAGGGTTTCTCTACGGCAATTAACAACCTCATCTGCATCAATTCAATCAATTCAGCAAAAACTGTTACGACCACCTCGTTGTATGCATTTTGACCTGAAGAATGTCAAAACCACAAATGTATTTACATATTTAAGATTAATTAGATATTATTGCGTTTGATCAAAATACTAATGAATTCCAAACAATTTGCACTGCTTCAAAAATTCATATTGAAAAGTTAAGCCAAGAGGTGCCCACGGCCACTTTACGGCCTTGAAGCAATAACAACCACAAGAAATCACAAGAGAAACGAGATATTGCCTAATGCTGTGTGTGCGTGTGCTTGTGACTGACTGATGCACATGAAACCATTCGACGCACAAGACTAAAAACGACGATTAGGCCACATTGTGATATTACATAAGTCACAGAATCCCAAATTCTCTCTGTAGTTCAATATTTTCAAATAACTGAAGAATAAATGGATAAATACGCCGACCTACGCTTAAGGTCGCTTAAGAAATCAACAAAGTCAAAAGACTAAACTCAAAAAACTTATCCAAATAGCTATTTCATTCATATGGCTCTAAATATTATTGCTTTTTAACTGGAGATTCGCATTCAGACTTCCCTGCTGTTATTTATCCAAAACAAGAAAGAAAGTCGGTCAAGCCCGACTATAGCATACTCTGTACCAAGAAAATTTGTCTTTTGATCATAACTCGAAAACCGTTCATCCGATCTTCTTTATTTCTTTGGCGGATCGATAAGTTATCCTAATAACTAAATATGTCCAGAAAGAACGACCCATCTATCTTTAAAACTGTGGGAGATATGACGTTTTTTCTAAATTGCGGGGGCGGGAGGGGGCGTGGCCAAAATTGAAAATAAACTTGATCTGCCTGCAGACATAAGAAGCATATGTCCCATACATGTCAAACCTCTATCTCTTACCATCTCTGAGATCTGTGCGTTCATACGGACAGACAGACGGACAGACGGACAGACGGACGGACGGACAGACGGACAGACGGACATGGCTATATCGACTCGGCTGTTGATGCTGATCAAGAATATATATACTTTATGGGGTCGGAGATGCTTCCTTCTGGATGTTACATACTTTTGCACAAACTTATAATACTCTATGTACCTTCGGTACAGAGTATAAAAATGTCAAAATAAATAACGTGTAGAATAAATCTATGTCAATTTTCCACTGAATATGTATGTAACCAAACTAACCCACAAAAATGTCACTCAAGGTCAATGTTGTCAAAACAAAAAACTAGCTTGCATTTCAATCAACAAACAAATATGCAACAAATGACTGAATAATTTGTGGCGCTTAGAACTAGCGTATTTGAAATGGGGGGAAAATGCATTCAAGGACTTTCACCTGGCCAAATCCGCAGGATGTCTGCGGCCTGTCTGCGCCTGAATGACTTGCAGGCAGAAAAAAAACCAAAGTCCCTTCATACAAAAAAAATACACAGACCAAAATAGAGAGAGAGAAAGAGAAAGACCAAAAGCACACATTTATACAAATAGCGAATTTCATATAGAAAAAATTCTAATCGAAGCCAGCCAACAAAAAAAAACCAAATCACAGAGAGCGTGACCAAAAAACAGAAAAAAATAAAATCTAAAAAATCTGGAAAAGTCAAATGCGTGGCGCAAAAATATTTCTCCAACAAAAAGCTTGTCAACGGGCATAGCAATTGAAAATGAAAACTGTACAAAAAAAAATTGCTTTAGATTTAGGACAACAAAAGCAAAGGAAAATACAAAAATAACACAGCACATTTTTCTTTTCCGGTTAGCGGTGCAGCGAGTCGAGACCCAAGCGTTTTTGTGGTCTGGTCTCGCAGGTTTTTCTTTCATTTTTGTTTTGGGTTTTACATTGAATGTCAACAAACCGCCAAATAGGCTACATTTTTTTTTGTTATTTAAAGAACTTTTAGTTGAAGGGTTGAGAAAAGTTTAAGGAAATGTGGCTGTTGGTGTCTTTAAGTATTTTAATACTTTGAAATAACGCATGCTCCGAATTTTTGTTTGCTTATAACTCCACTCCAAAAGATTTTGCGTTTGAAAGTTAATATTCTGCTTTAACAAAATGCAATCCTCGCTCACACACTCGCACCGCTTAAAATCGCTCCCGGAAGCTTCATTGGAAACTGACACAACCAAGTGAATCATCAATTAAATCAAAGTGTATAATTACAAAATAATTGTTTAAACCAAATTTACAACTCAATCAAATAAAGTGCATAATTCTTAACAGTTTTCAATTTGGTGCTTCAAAAGTTTAACATTTAAACCGAAATCCACTCAATAAAAATTTCAATTGAATTGAACTAAAGCTGAATAATTGCATTACAAGTAATGGAAGGTCGTCTAATTGAATATCGGCCAATTGGCGGTGGCCTCGACTATCATCACAATTCGCCGCTGATTGGTGAGATTCCGCCAGTTGGTGGCGATTATTCCCATGCCGTGCATCGATCCATAGATCATCTGCGTAATAGCCTAAATGAGCGTGTGGCCTTGGGACCACTCAGTGTATTCTCCAATACGACCGACTTGCGCAGCTCAGTGCTTAGCTATAGCCAACATCCTCAGCAACCACAACAACAGCAACAACAACAACAACAACAGCTTCAGCAGCAGCAACAACAACAACATCAGTATCACCTGAGCGGCAGCGGAGATCCACTGCATCAGCAGCAGCAACAACAACAACAACAACAACAACCAAAGCCCAATTTAACTAATCTGGACAGCAATGTAACTCCCTCCTCCACCACCTCGTCTAAGCATGTGAATGATCCGGTTGTCAGCAGCAGCAGCAGTTCATCAGTCACAAACGGCACTACACCCACTGGTTCCACACGTGGCCGGAAATCACGCATCTATCCCAATCCCAATCAACATATTATTGTGACCAGCAATAGTGTAGATAATGGTGGGATTCGTATGCAGAATGCAACAATAAATGAAAGAAATGCACCAAATACAACAACCGGTGAAGTGGCAACAGTTGGAGTGGTTAATCCTGCCAGTGTGAATGGCATTTCATCCTCTACCAGTTCACCGCATCATATGACATCGCTCGATGTTAAGGATACCAAGGTGATGCATTTCGGGGTGCGGGGTGTGAAAACAAACAAAAATTACCTCCGTATGAGGAGGAGTATGTTTTCAACATTATCAGTTAAGTCTTCAATTGACAAGAGGGCACCAGTTTTTCAAAAATCAGCTAAAACGAATTGTTTAACTTAGTTAAAACCACAAAAAGTCGCCCTTGTTTAACGATTCCCCATGCAGAGCTACCGCTTAGAAGTACATAACAAGGAGGTGATGTCAGGAAAGCACCTGCTAAATAAGATCAAATATCGAGTTGATCTTCCAATATAATTTCAAAAATATCAATTTTTAAATATCCAAGAGTTACTATTTAATATCAATATGATGCTAAAGTATTACATTGATACTAAAAATATTATATTAATAAGCAAAATTCGCACAGTGATATGAAAAATACCCTAGTGACGTGATTTCAGATCAAAGAAGACATCGAAAGTCTGAGGGCAGAAGGAGACAAACAGAGTTTCGTAAAACAAAGAGAGACAGCTATAGTCCAACTCGAAAAAGGCAAAAACAATGTTCATGTCTCTGCCGCAGCTAGCGAGACAGCGAATACTCTTACGATTTGTCTGTTTTTGCTTTCATTGCTGATTGCAGTTCCCAACTGCTTAAAGCGGTGAGCGCATGGAGAGACAGCCAAACAGCGACAGTCATTAGCGAAAAGCCTACTGAATGTTGAATCGGGAGATTCATGAAACAGTACTGTATAGGCAACCAGCTCTTTTTGGTGTATATAAATGCATAAGTTGTTTACAGTTGTGAACAATCGAAACTTTTCGGGACATTGTGCCAACTTAAGTCACTAATTATTATTCAAAAATATCTTTGACAAAAATATAGCTTTGATATTATTAAATACACCATTGGTAATACATTAATACCCCTTTGATATTATAAAAATATATATTAAATATATTTCAGCCATTTCGTACAGGTATTGTGAAAATACTGCATTGATACTATAAAAATATATCAGGGATATTAACAAATATCAGACTGTTGATCTGAAACATTTCACATTGATATGTTCGAAATGTACGAGTGATATTTTCGATCATATCAACTGGGAATTCTTCAGATGAAGGCCGATTCGATACTGAAAAAGACCCGATTGATACTAAATATCGTGATTTTTTTTTCTGTGTAGTATTGACTTCTTTTCGAAGTCAAGTAAAATGCAATGTTAGACCAAATACATTTTATAGCCTGTTTCCACCAGCGAAATGAAACTTCATTAAGTGAAATGAAGAAACTGATATCACACTGCCATACTTTTTTCCATTTAATTGTGCCTTTAATTTATTATCATTTTCTAAAAATGATGAAGAAACAAAATAAGAGTACCCCACACAATTTCAAAATGATCTAAAATTCTATGGCTATTCACAATTTGTTTCTTAAACAAAATATCACAATATTGAACCAACGAGCCGGATATATCCAAGGGCAATGAATTAAACAGAGACAAAGATGGTATTACTGTAGGTCAGAACCAGTTAAGAATTTTAAGAACAAATGCGCTAAACAAAATAACTTGCACTAAACATTTTACACTTCTTGGAGCTAGCATAATGTTTGGTACATTTTGTACTCAATTTATGAATTTCTTTAGTTTTTAGATTTAATGCACAGTTCGACGAAATCAAAAGGGGGGAAAGGGTCGTGTCCAAAATCTGAAAAGCTTGACCTGCATACAGATAGTAGTCTAGAAAAGAATTTGGATGCTGGTGTAAAGGGTTTAAGAAAAAACGAGATGAGACCCTTAAATACAGGGTTGCCCATATTCGACGGACCCATGTTTTTTTTTAAAAAAATCAAAGAAAAAAATAAAAATTTGGCGGTTGGCAATCTTAATCATTTAATTTGTTCCAAGTAGATTTGTTTACATCAATTTTTGAATATGATATCCCTCAAATGGCCGCTTCTGGCGTTGATGGCGTATTGTGCCCTTTTTGCAGCATTTTCCATCGTTTTCGCCAACATTTCTTTCGGCCGGAATAGCGGCTATTTCTTCACGAATGTTGTCCTTGAGCTCTTCTACGGTACTTGGCTTGTTAACGTAAACCTTTGACTTCAAATATCCCCACAAGAAGAAGTCAGGCGGCGTCAAATCCAGTCCAAATCACCACTTTTCGACATCAAACGGCCCGGAAACAATTTCTTCAGAAAATCGATTGTTATGCGACTTGTGTGCGGTGGAGCGCCGTCTTGTTGAAACCAGAACTGCCTCATACGCTTTCGACGAATAATTGGCATCACAAAATTGGTCATCATGTCGCGATAACGCTCCTGGTTGATGGTAACAGCATGGCCATTTTCATTTTGGAAGAAAAACGGCCCAATGACCGTTTTCGCACTAACGCCGCACCAAACTGTGACTTTTTCGTCATGAAGAGGCACTTCTTGAATCTCCTGATGATTTTCAGTGGCGTAAATACGGCAATTTTGCTTATTTACGGTTTTTTTATTCACATTTTTTAATTTTTTAAAAGCACGTTGAGTTTTCACAATTGACTTGTTCTGTTGAATGTAAATTTCAACTATTTCAGAGCGCTCGCGCGTGGCGTGTATTGTTCCATGGTAAAAATCTGCTTGGACTGACGCTTCAAACGCGGTATGTCATTAAGCGATCTGACATCTCTGTCAAAAGTTATGGCGTTGCCAGATGGGTCCGTCGAATATGGACAACCCTGTACAAGGCACTTCTGTAAAGACTTCTTTATATTCATTCCTTCTCTTTGAAATGTACCCTAGGTTCGCGGTATATTTATACTCAGTGAATATCTACAAATTAACTCATTTTCATCATTGCAGCGAAAAAACGGCGAAATGAAGAGCCATTTGAAGATTCGTCAGGCCAAAGTCCAGACTAAACTGCTATTTCAATTTCAACAAAAGGGCATTATTGAACTCGCAATTAAGATAAGGCCCAATTGATCATTTAGGGCAGGGTTGCGCGCTCACCACGCAACAACAATGCTTATGCGCGCTGTCTGATGCGTTGATATTGTGTTAGTGAGTTCGCGAGCATTGGGTGCTGTTGGGCACCCCTGATTTAGTGTATTTCGTATTTACAACAAACCGAAAAATATAGGAAGAATAGGAAATATATTCAAGATAATATTTTGGACTAACAATGCATGCGCCAAAAATGTGCTTAGTATAATGTGAAATTTTATTTAACAAATCTATTTATAAATACTACGTTTATACACACCGAATTATTCGTGATAAATGCCCTTAAAAGTATGCAAAGTTTGTTTCCTTAAGCTCTTTTGTTTTAAAATGAAGCCATTGCAAGTCTGTCATAGATATTCGACATTGCATACTCATTCAGATTGTTGGGAATTCAACATAATGTTGAGTTAAATTAAATTAAAAAAAATATAACTAACCAAAACTATGATTTTCATAAAACCGATAAGTAATCCTGATTATTAAATATGTCTAGCAGGAACGAACCTTCTATCTTTAGAACTGTGGGAGATATGACGTTTTTTCAAATTGCGGGGGCGGGACGGGGCGTGGCCAAAATTGAAAATAAGTTTGATCTGCCTGCAGACAGAAGAAGCATATGTCCCATGCATGTCAAACCTCTATCTCTTACCATCTCTGAGATCTGTGCTTTCATGCGGACAAAATTTGCATTTTATTTAACAAATCTATTTATAAATACTACGTTTATACACACCGAATTATTCGTGATAAATGCCCTTAAAAGTATGCAAAGTTTGTTTCCTTAAGCTCTTTTGTTTTAAAATGAAGCCATTGCAAGTCTGTCATAGATATTCGACATTGCATACTCATTCAGATTGTTGGGAATTCAACATAATGTTGAGTTAAATTAAATTAAAAAAAATATAACTAACCAAAACTATGATTTTCATAAAACATGGCACACTTTAAAGGGCATTAAACAAGGTTGTCAAAAAAGTCTTGCGATATTTTTATTGAATTTTTAATTGTTCATAAAATTGGTTATAATAATGCGATTTAAGTCAAATATGCGCCGTTTTGTTCGATGACGAGTTCCCAACGAGATGCCAACTTCATAATGCCCCTCTTATAGAAGCTCGCTTCCCTATTGTCAAAAAACTCGGAGAGCCAATTTTCACAGGACTTTCTTGTGGCCAACTTCCGACTACCAAGCTTGTTCGCCATGGACAGAAATAGGTGGTAATCACTTGGTGCGAGATCCGGACTGTACGGTGGATGCAAAAGAACCTCCCATCCGAGCTCCCGGAGCTTCTGGCGCGTCACCAAAGATGTGTGTGGCCTGGCGTTGTCCTGATGGAAGACAATTCGGCCTCTGTTGATCAAAGATGGCCTCTTCTGCATGAGTGCTGCATTCAAGCGGTTCAGTTGTTGGCAGTACAGGTCCGAATTGAGCGTTGATTCCCTGCCAATCCCACCAAACACACAGAAGAACCTTCCTGGCCGTCAATCCAGGCTTGGCCACCGTCTGGGCAGCTTCACCGCTTTTCGACCACGACCGTTTGCGCTTCACGTTGTCGTAAGTGACCCACTTTTCATCGCCAGTCACCATCCGCTTCAAAAACGGGTCGATTTTGTTGCGATTCAGAAGCGATTCGCATGCATCCATACGGGCCAAAATGTTTTTTTGCGTCAAGTCGTGTGGCACCCATACATCGAGCTTCTTTTTGAATCCAAGCTTCTTCAAATGGTTTATAACGGTTTGATGACTCATGCCCAGCTCTTGGCCGATGCTACGGCTGCTACTATGCCGGTCTCTTTCGATCAACTCAGCGATTTTATCGCAATTTCGACGACAGGCCTTCCGGACCGTGGCGCACCTTCGATCACCTCTGCACCAGAACGAAAACGTTGAAACCATCGTTGTGCGGTGGAAATGGAAACTGTGTCGGGTCCATAAACTGCACAAATTTTATTGGCAGCATGAGATGCATTTTTGCCTTTATCGTAGTAGTACTGTAAAATATGCCGTATTTTCTCTTTATTTTGCTCCATGTTTGTGACGCTATAACTCACGAACGACTAAAATCAAACAACAATAAATCAAACACGTGTTAGCGCGTGAAAAGAGCTTTCCAAAAAGCTCTAGCGTGAACCGATGCGACGAATACAACTAGAACTACGCGCTTTTTTGACAACCTTATATTTTGTATTTGGTAATAGCTCCCAGCTGGGTTAGGCAGACAGGGTTTCTAATATCTAACCTACAGTAATACCATCTAAGTCTTTGGATCTCTCCAGCCTTTTTTTTATAAGGTCTCATCCATATCAAAAACGAATCGGGAATGGCAGTATTTGGTTTTAGTCTTGTGTGCTTTTAATTTGAATTCGAATTTATTTTAAATCAACTAAGAACTTGTTAATTTAATAATGGTTCATTTGGGCTTGACTTAAGAATATCACAACCTAAAAGTATGACTAAAATCGGTTTAAAATTGTCAGAAATGTACCTAACAAATATTCTAAAGATTCTTAAATTCCAGTTTTTCGAGATTAAAGTAATCGTAAATTGTACTTTAATTAAATGTTTCCGTATCTATCTAATCATTTTTCAGATTGTATGACTTGGCTTTCCATTTCTAACATTACTGACCATCTGCGCTGAATACAGCTTTCTGCTATGTTTCTGTTGACTAGTTTTCTGCTGCTTATAAGAAGCGCATCGGTACACAGAGGGAAAAAACCATAAATATTGAACAGGATGAGCACAATCGTTGCCAAAAAGCTGGGCATTTGATCAATTTTTGAGAACGAAAAACTTGAATGAAATATCCCGTTATTAAGAACCTTTCAAACTCAACTGGGTGAAAAACCATATCCCGTTTTTTGTAGAGTTGAGTTTAAATGGCTACATATATAATATTTTCCCTTGCGGTGGCTGAGTTGGGTTGAATTGTGCTCATTTACACTCTGAAATTGGAGAGAACCACTCGTTATTTTTATTGTTGAAGGATACTTATTTTCTGAAGAAATTTTCCGCTCTGTGTATCTATCCGGCCAGACGGACTACGGAGTCGTTTCTTCTGAATCGAAAATTCATCCACTGAGATGATGTCGTTGTCATCTGCAAAGCCAAAGATACGGACACTTTTCGCTGTGTGACTGAGTCCTGTGTATCCGATGTGTCATACATCAGAGTACTGTTCTCGAAACAGCAAGCTACCAGTTGCACCAGGTTACGACCTAATTTGGGTGACTTAAATGGAATAAAGTAATCTAGAGAGAGTATTCTTAGGTTTTTCGATAAAGCCTATCTGTGTTTTCGTTAAAGCTATTTTTCCAAACTATTTTCCATTCAAGATTTCTGATGATTCATCGAGAATTGGATTGTCTTTACAAGATCCATCCGGTCCTAAAAGAAGAAGGCTTTTGCAACAGGCTCCATATAAGCGATTTAAAAGTGCATGACAACTATGTATTCCAGATGAGTTTATCTTCCATTGAAGGTTGAACTCGTTTTTTAAGTCGACAACCTAGTTGGTTAATTTTAATATAATTTTAGATAGAGACATAGATTGGCAGCAGCCGCAGCGGCAACATCCTTTTTGAACTTTTGACCATCTCAAGATTAACATTCCAAATTTCTCTCGCACGCAGATTTTCAGCTCCAAGGCGGATCTTCAGCTACACACCCAAATCCATATGCGTGAGGCGAAACCCTACAAGTGCACCCAATGTTCCAAGGCCTTTGCCAACTCGTCGTATCTGTCGCAACACACGCGGATCCATTTGGGCATCAAACCTTATCGCTGTGAGATTTGTCAACGCAAATTTACGCAATTGTCACACCTGCAGCAACACATTCGCACCCACACGGGCGACAAGCCGTACAAGTGCCGCCATCCGGGCTGCCAGAAGGCCTTCTCCCAACTATCCAATCTGCAGTCCCACTCACGATGCCATCAGACGGATAAACCATTCAAGTGTAACTCCTGCTATAAATGTTTCTCGGACGAGCCATCGCTGCTGGAACACATACCCAAGCACAAGGAGTCGAAGCATCTGAAAACGCACATTTGTCAGTACTGCGGGAAGTCCTATACCCAGGAGACGTATCTAACCAAACATATGCAAAAGCATGCGGAGCGAACTGACAAGCGACCACCGATTGCTCCGGGCAGCATTCCGCCAGGCGCTGGCACTGCAGGCAATAATACTAGCAATTCGACGGGTCCTCCACCGCCCAGCAGTAATCCTGGCCAGCATCAGCGTAATAATTTGGTGCTCCCACCTGTCTCCATAGCACCCAGCGATAATAGTTATTGGCCAAAGGTAAGTCCGGACTCGGCGGCAGCTGCAAATGCCATGGAAGTGATGCACCAGCAACAGCAGCAGCAGCAGCAACAACAGCAGCAGCAGCAACAGCAACAACAGCAGCAACAGCAGTCGCATCATCATCATCCGCAACACGGAGTGCCACCACAGCAACATGTTCCGCCACAGCAGCAACAACAGCAACCACAGCACCATCATCCTCAGCAACAACAACCTCCGCCACAGCACAGTATGGAGGCTCACTATGCGCAGCCCACGGCGCCGAATCCGGCTCAAAGTAATGGACATGCGCCGGAATTGCAAGCCCATCATCGTATGCCCGATCCGGTTAGAGAAGATATAGGTAAAGACTTTAGGCTGATTTCAAACTGTTTCGTTCGACACTTTTGACACTCTTTCTCCACCCACAGTCTCCACACCCAGCGCAGTGGGCCCCTATGACGCCGCTTCCATAACAAAAACCACCAGCAATTCGGCCTTCACACCGATCAACTCAATGCCGCCGCATTTGAACTCGCTAAGTCATCATCCAATGGCCCAACGTCCATATCTCTACGATGCCATCAGTTTTCCCAACAAGAATGTGAATCAGAATAATGCCAATGCTTTTCCCAATCAACTGATCTCACTGCATCAGATACGCAACTATGCACACCAACCGGCGGGTCTGATGGCTGGCGAGCATCTGTTGGGCGTCAGCGTGGGGCCTGGCAAGGAAAAAGGATAGCTAGGGTCGTATTTCTAGGGAGGCAGCATTCCTGTACAGTATTAAATGGTAGTTAGTCTTAGAGCATACAAACATTTTTAGTATTTGTGGTAGATTTTGCTTTTAAGTTAATGTAAAACTCTGTAGCTAAGTAACACTGTAAATGGCCAACTATACGTATTTTAATTTCTAAAAATCACACCGTCCACTTGTGTTTATACAAATTCCGCTGACATGATGGAAACAAAAAATCAAAATATACACACAATTCGCTTCGTTTCAGCATCAACAGATCTTAACTTTAGCTCGGTTCTGATCCATTGTACATGTAAATATTGAAAAGAATGTCTTTAGCATTTAATTTGTATTTATATTTTATGCACAAAATCGATCTCGCAGTAAAGTCTATAATCAAACAGATGGAAATGTAAATATATATATATATATATAAAACGTAGAGACAAACCTACCTATGTTAAAGGAAACGCAATTTAAATAATTATAAAAGATATTTACCTACAATTTCTGAAAGGAATTTTTAGACTTAAACACAATTCCAATATAAATGTGAATAAAATTATTAAATGTGTTTACAAACTACTATAAATGGAAACTATGCGATAGCTATATGCATAATAACATATTAAGCTACATTCTCGAATTATGTTTAGGGTGGAGAAATATTTTTGGTAAGACTGAAGTGATCAAAATTTGAAATGAAACTAAATTTTAAAAAACGTTTTTACAGCAAACTAAACAAAAACTGAATGTGTCCTAAAAGATTTCAAACTAACTACGAGTATATAATGTATTACCTAATGTAAAACTAGCTCACCATAGTTAGAGTTTAATTCCCGAACGAAACAACAACAAAAAACAAAAAATAGTTCTTAAAGTCGAGCAATCTCAATGGATACCACAATTAAGCCTAGCAAAATGCATTGAAATATGAACTTACAACCTACAAATTGAATAGATGCCACTGAGGGTATTCAACTCAACAAGCCACAAAATACCCCCCATCCAATGGCATGTGTAGTGTATGTGTGTGTTTTTCAGTTCATAGGTGTACATTTATTTTTCAACTCATTGCATTAATAAAGTGAATTAAATGTTACGCCCTGTCGTTTTTCAATCTCATCTTGAATGGCATCCAGGAAGCCACTGCCATGGTATTTGGTGTTCTCTTTGACCACAATATCGGTCAAAGAAAATATGTTATTGTTCATGATCGATATGGCAGTCCCCAATAGCGATTCTTCATAGTTTTCAACAGTGCGTTCCACGTCGGTCACGGATTCATTGCTGAGACAAATGGCTCTGCAGTAAGCTCCAAACTTAAATGGCTGCACCAATGTTACAATGGCTAGCTTAGCACCAGCTGGATCAAAGACATTCCTAGAATTGTAAAATGAAGTTAAAGTTTAAAGAATTGTATATCTTTGATTAGACATTGAATACAGTTTTTTTTAAAGCTAGGTACGGAGTACGCCAAACAGTTTGGGAGCACGTAAAAGGCATTTATTTCGAGAGTGGATCGTAAATAATGCCAAAAATTCAACATTTGGTATTGTTTGTAGGTACTGTCACACCTTTCCCCAGCTGTTATTTGTGTACAAATAAACTTAATGTGAATTTGAAACCAAACAAATCTGCCGATTCTTATTTTATTTAATTCCCTAAAGGCCTGTATCCAGCACTGCGGAAAATTCCTGCCAAGAATTTGCTATTTATTTTGAGTGTGTGGAACCCAATTGAAACAAACTGTCAAGCGGAGCGTTCTGTGTCTCTCTCTGTTCTCTATATTCAAGCGTTGTTACAGTCAGTCGCTAGCAAGCATTTATAACATTAATGAATTTAATAATTTTGAACATAATATTCTTTATTTATTTGTGCAGCAACACTTTCCCAAGCACTTTTCACAGAAATGTTGTCAAAATGCTTTTTCTCTGTGATTCGCCAAAGATATGGTCTTGCCTCAACTGCTTTTAGTTGATTTTATTTATCTTCTCCTCACGATAAAAATTTCAATTCTCTTTTTAGTCTTGCGCACAGTTTTTGCCTCCATCTTTTGCTTAATCACTTCCAAAATAATTGTCAGCAATATATTCCTAGCCTAAATATCAGCTGTTTCTCGTTCCACATACGCTTCCGAAACGCCGCTATTGATACGCCGCTATCTATTCATGTGTGCATTTCGTTCGTGTTGCTGGATACACAACAAACGAAAAAGCAAACTAAAAATTCCTGGCACAGTTTTTTTTATATGAAGTTTGGCAGGAATTTTTAGTTTCCGCTGTGCTGGATACCCGGCTTAACACTTAAAATGGATATTTATTTATATTATAATACCCAAAATTATTTCAAGACATTTTTATCACCTTTGGCCCGGGCAAGCAACAACTCCGTTGCAGTTCTTTCTGCACTGCAGGCTGCTGCTGGAGTCATTTTATTGAGCAAACTGTCCCAAAACTGAAGGGCGGGCAGATTTGCCAAGAGCGGCTCAATTGGCTGCAATTGCTCAAAAAACTGGCCAACCGCACCTGTTAGTTTCTGCGACTCTCTTGGCCGTGTTTCCCACTTTTTGCTGCCAAAAATAATGAATTAGATTCGGTTGGTTTGGTCATTAAGTACGCGATTACCAAACCGATTTTCTATTCCTCATGATAGCGCCTCAACCTTTTCTTACGCGCTCACTTCTTGTCAGACATTTTCTTTCTCTACCGACCGTCAAAATAAATAAATTTAATTAGTTTGGGCGCCCAAACAAAACTAAAACAGCTGTTCAATAAAATCCACGCACTGAGAATGAGTGGCAACGCCACGCCTTCCGTGTGGATTTTACTACCCCTTCGTTTGTTTGTCTCCGTACACAATGTAAGACGGCCACTGTAAAACTTTTTTCGAACGATTTTACAGTGCCTGTTTTGTATGGAGATTTTTGTTTCCGAGCGCTTTTTTGCGTTCTCCGTACATAGCTTAAGTTTAGAAATAATACAAAACACTGATAAAATAGATGATTCCATTAAAAAATATGGGTTTCCCTTAAAACAAAACTTAAGTGTAGAGGAAAGATAACTTTGGCTTAGTCAAAGTTTATATACACTAGTAGCTAGTATACTTAGACTGGACTTACACGGTGAAGCAAACTTATCTTCTTCTCTTAATAGGCGAGAGAATCAGGTGAGATTCTAAAACTTGCCTTCATAAAACGTATTAATTTCAGGGATGCAAACCGGTTCTGAACCGAACCGAACCGCTTATGTCAGCTGGTGAACCGAACCGCAAGCCGAACCGGCTTCCTTTCAGAATTGCTAAACCGAACCGAAAACCACAAATAAAAACGGTTCGGTTCGGTTCAGTTCCCTGACGAGCTCTAAGACGGGAATTGCTTTCCTCGAGCCAATAATTCTTATTAATTTAGGAATTCGTAACGTTTCCTTGAGACAAATTTTATACATTTCGTTTGACTCTCTACATCCTTACCGATACCGGATCGATATAACTTTTAAGGATGACTTGACGAAAATTTAAGAACATGTAATCCTGCGAGTCTTCTGCATTCGCCCTTTGATATCTTAATACACCTGCCATCAAACTACATTCTTTCCCCAAGTGGGATTACCTTAATTCAATCTTAGCCAGGAGAGTTTTTGATTCTTTTCTAGCCGACATTCTCTGTTTTCCAAATTCATTCGTCTAGGAACCAATGTACGAATCCTTAAAGACCGAAATAATAAATTTTGCACATTCTTTCAAGGATTTTAAAGATATTCAAATGGATTATGGGATAGAAATCATAATATTTCATAATGTGTCTTTGTGAACCACTGATTTCCTCACAGCAATTTCGTTTTCTAGTTGACGCATATGCAAACTGACCAATTGATAAGACTGCTATACGATATTCTTATTCGATTTTCAAAAAAATTAGCTAAATTGTGGTTAAAAAAACTCTGTGAGCCACTAATCCAAACCGACACTTACATTCCATCAATATGTATGCCCAACTGAACTCTTGGTATGTAAAAACCAGGGCTACAAACCACTCAAATATAATAACCGGTTCGATTCAGTGGTTAACACAGTTTCTAGACCGCCAGTGGTTCATAAAGGCGCATTATGGAAAATTATAATTTGGGTCGTAATGTAACTTTTCGCACACTTTGGAAATTGAATTCCTATGAGGCATTTGGAAATCCCTAAAATCCTTAGCAGAATGTCAAAAATTCATGATGTTGGATTTGCAGGATTCTTCTAAGTTCCTAGAAAACTCTTGTCGCCACCCTCGTATTAACTAATACTTACGATACAATGTGAATACGCGATATATTATGCAGATTATAGCCATGCTCTTCATTCTGTTCAAATTCCATCTTATTATCGCCCTCCGCTATTGTATAGAGTAGCGTTTCATTCGCATTAACACCAGTAACCGTTACATCTTCGAAGCACTCCGTGTAGGTGACGACCACATACGGGGAGACAATGGTGGCTCTGCAATTGAACTTAAAGTGCGGCTTTCTGCCACGCTGGAAAACGCTCACCGTCCAGGGGCGCGAATCTTTTGACTGGTCCCAAACGACTCCGCAAATGGGTCTACACTGGGGAATTTCCTGCTTAATTTGCCATGTTCCTTGATCCCCACAAAATAATCGACCTTCGGCTTGGTCCGTTGCGCTCCCATATCCTGAAGCGCAGGAAACTTTCATTTCAGTGCCATGCAACAGAGTAGGTTGCTCACAATCGATTGGTCGTTCATTAAGAACGCAGAGCCTAGTTTCGTGTAAGTTACCAATTTGATTGCATTCCGCCAGGCATTTGGAAAATGGGAGACCCCAACTCCCACCAGTACACACATTGTAGCCGGAACCATTTAAGTAGTAGCCACTTGCACAGCTTACAAGGACCAATGTATGATCAGGTACAAAGGAGCCCGACTTATAGCTGCTCAAACCAGCGTGGTCTTCTACACGCATTGCTCCTGTCACATCGAAAACCTCACATTGTCTCACCGTCCACTTTTTCTCTTCTTCTGTACGTATGCTTGGCATATTTTTATGAAAATCTTCCAAGCAGATCTCTGGCAACTCGTCGCTGCCATCTCTACAATCTGGCTCAAAGTCGCATAGCGACTCCCGTGCAATGCATGCTCCATACTTGCAACGAAACGCTCCCGCTGAACATGGCATTGCGGCACATAGAGATTCATCTTCGTCTTTGCCATCAAAGCAGTCAACACTGCCATCACAGATCTTACTCCAGCTGAGGCACACGGTTTCATCTTTTCGATTCAAAACGCATTGGAATTGATCTTGGTCCCTAAATTTAAAATTTTAAGTTGGAAAATACTCAAAACCATTATTGGTGAGTTCATTTACTTACTCGCAAGTGCCTGAATAAGATTCAAACAAATCAACCAGTTGACTGTCAATGGCACATTCCAGTTCATTTTCATCGCTATTATCCAAGCAATGTTTCTTGCCATCACATCTTTTGTCTAACTCGATGCAACCCCCATAATTGCAGCGAAATGAGTTGTCGTTGCAAGTGTTGTTGTAGCATACAGCAAACTGTTCATCGCTTTCGTCCCCACAATCGTCGGCGCCATTGCAGAGCTTAGAGCGATCAATAGTTTCATTATTTTTGCATGTAAACTTGGTGGAAACTAAAATGGAAAAAACGGAATGTTAATCAACGAACACTTTTACCATAGAAGGTGAAGTCATCGCTTACGATCTTCAATCTGCTATTTTCGGATAGTGTTTTCACACTGTTCGACACATGATATTCTAAGCCCAAAAAATATATTTTCCTATTTTTAGAGATCCACCTCCAAATCCATTTTTTTTTCTTAACCTAATGAACATTTCTTGTTTTTGGACAGTTTTTTCTATTTAGAAAATAATTCCATAAATTTGGAAATTCGGTGTAAATTTTTTTAAAAACTTTCTAAAATTAAGGGCGAATTCGCACTTGGATTAAGAAAAAACTGCGTAGCAGTTTACTACTTTTGAACAAACAAATAACTAAATTTGAGAAAGAACCTCGTAAGAAGAATCTTGTAATTTTCAAGTTCGAACACCGGTCTTTCGAAACATAAAAGGGGCAGCTAATATGTGGCTTGGTAATCGCCCCAACATTTAGAAATATATAAAAAGACACAGCTTGTTATTCTCAGTTCGAACTCCCTGCTTTTGAGCGCTTTCTTTACAGTGACTCACTCGCAAGCTTGGTAGTCGAATGCAATAAGATGACTCGCTAATTCAAGTCCCAGGCAAGGTTAAGTTAGGAATTAAAATAATATGATTAATGAGATTTTTTACAATAAAGTCTTTAGTGAACCAACAGAAAAATCAAGTATCCTTCTATCTCTACTGCCCTTACTTCCTTTCCTATCTAATAGTTAGAAAATATTTTTACACCCTTGCAAAGGGTATTCTAATTTTGACCAGAATTTTGCAGCGCATTGAAATATTCATTTCCTACGCAATAAACTATATATATTTTTGATCAGGGTGACGAGCCGAGCCGATTGACCTTTGTCCGTCCGTCTGTCTGTCTGTTTCTACGCGAACTAGTCTCTCAGTTTTGAAGCTATCGAGCTGAAATTTTGCACAGTCTTATTTTTGCTGCATGCTACTTTTATGTCGGAACCGACCGGATCGGGCGGCTATATCTCATAGCTCCCATAGGAACATTCGGTTGTAAAACTAGTTTAAGTATGAAAGTTAACACGTTAATTCAAAAAATCTAAAAAAGAAATGATTTATTAAAAATGATTTTCTACAAATAAGAAATTATTTTTTAGCTTATAGTAAAAATTTCTTAATTTCAGAAAGTTTCAGTCCTGTTGTAAGAAATTATTTTTCAAAAATAAATGATGAATCGCCTTTGACCCCTGTTTAAGGCGAATTTCAAAATTTTAAGGCAATTTCGGCTGTTTTTATACTCTGTACCATAGGTACATAGAGTATTATAAGTTTATGCAAAAGTATGTAACATCCAGAAGGAAGCATCTCCGACCCTATAAAGTATATATATATTCTTGATCAGCATCAACAGCCGAGTCGATATAGCCATGTCCGTCTGTCCGCCTGTCCGTCTGTCTGTCCGTATGAACGCACAGATCTCAGAGATGGTAAGAGATAGAGAATTGACATGTATGGGACATATGCTTCTTATGTCTGCAGGCAGATCAAGTTTATTTTCAATTTTGGCCACGCCCCCTGCCGCCCCCGCAATTTAGAAAAAACGTCATATCTCCCACAGTTTAGAAGATAGATGGCTTGTTCCTTCTGGACATATTTAAATATCAGGATAACTTATCGATCCGCCAAAGGAATGGAGAAGATCAAAAGACTGTTCGCTGCTGCAGCGCAGTAGCAGCGCTGCTTTCAGCTGCTACTGCAGCATCAAAATTTATGCTGAGCGTATAATTTTCTCGGTACAGAGTATGTTATAGTCGGGCTTGACCGACTTTCTTTCTTGTTTTTTAGTTTTTAGTGTAGTAATGAAGGTTTGTCATGTTTTAAGTGTAAATAGCTTATCAACTGACATTTTCAAATCCTGAGAAAATGTCGAATGGTACTTTTTGTGTAAATTTAAAGAAGGCAGCACCGGTGGAACTGCACGGAAAAATCGAGAAAGTCAAGCTAACTTCGTCTGTGCCGAAGTTTTTATACCCTTGCAAGTGCTCGCTTAAATATTTTCAAAAAATACTCTTTTTCCCTCTTTTTCCGACCGATCGTTCGTATGGGAGCTATATGATATAGTCATCCGATTTGGACAAAAACTTGTAGAATTATGTAAAAGCACGAGAAACAAACAAATACAAAATTGCAGGATGCTACCATTAAAAACAAAAAAGTTTTTCTAGCTAAGACTGTTTTTCAGACCTTGTTTTGTTTGGCAGCTATACCATATAGTTGTCCGATTTTAATAAAAATTAGTAGGATTATAAAAAAACATATGAAACCTACGATTACAAAGTTTGGAGACGTTTCCATTGAAAAGAAAAAAGTTTTTCATACTAAAACTAGTTTTCCGACCGATTGTTCCTATGAGAACTATGAGATATAGTCATCCGATCTGGTCGGTTACGACATATTAGTAGTGTGCAGCAAAAAGAAGACTCTGTGCAAAATTTCAGCTCGATAGCTTTAAAACTGAGAGACTAGTTCGCGTAGAAACAGACAGACAGACGGACGGCCAAAGCTCAATCGACTCAGCACGTCACCCTGATCAAGAATATATATAGTTTATGGGGTCGGAAATGAATATTTCTATGCGTTGCAAACTTCTGGGCAAAATAATAATACGCTTTGCAAGGGTATAAAAATATAAAAAAAAAAAACAATTTTTTCAGCTCCTTTGGATGATTAAAAGGAGTATCAAGACATATCCTTCCCATGTGGATACGGGAAATCATCCAATCCGTTTTTTTTTCATATCCCTTTTTTTCTCCTTGCAGAATTTTACACACCTTAATACTTTGTGTGATACATACAAACTTGGTAAGGCACAGAGTATGTTATAGTCGGGCTTGACCGACTTTCTTTCAGGTTTCGGTATCCATTTTTGGAAGGTATCAAAAGGTATTTATTGATGATAGCATTCCATTTATGTAATTGCATCCGTACCACCTTCTGATTGGGCACCTACATCTGAACATTTTTGACATTAAAGAACTTATAATTGCTTTGAGACTGCCATTAGTTTCAAAGCTGGCTAATAAAAATACTCTTATCACACTCCGATCACGTAGGTTAATAACCTGTTTATCACTTTTGCAGTATTTAACAACTTGTGCGGCCAATTTTGTAAAATATTTATTCATAAGTGGTATAACTTAAAGTCGTTTTTGTTAAATAGCTAAACTAAAGCTTATACTTTAAAATATAAGGCTGTTAAACTCATTATAGAAGCTTGTTTAAGTACCGTTCCAGCAACCAGCCAGCATTACTTCAAACACTAGAAACTTGAAACTGTGTAGACCAAAAACCTTGGCATCCATTACGCATTCTTCGGACTACCTGCCCGGTTTATTGCAGACAGAAATGCAAAATACTCCGAACACACATTTTTGATACTAATTCAATTAGGTATGGATAAACGGCTGCCACAAATCGCTTCCAAGGCCTGAGTGATTAACTTGATTTATTCATATCTCAAGCAAACAAGAACAATCATTAAACTTTCAGTACTTTTTGAGCACTTTGTGGTGAAATTATTTTTCTTACAAAACCACCCTTAACTTGTCACATTTAAAGCAAATAAAAATCAAATACTTGAAGCCACGTAATTTGCCAAAATTGGCATGGAGCTGCGACAGCAACAACAAATTAAAATCTAATGTTTCTTTAGAAAAATGTATAATGAAATGAAATATTATCTCGTCAGATGCAGTAAGGTCACAGATCTTTTTGTTCTCTATTCCAAAGAAACACAGAGTACATTAAGTTTATGCACAAGTATATAACAGCCGAAGGAATCATCTCCAAACATGTAAAGTGTTTAGTGTTTTGATCAGTATTAAAGGTCGAGTTGTTATCAAATTTCCAACTTAAGCATTTGTAAAGATTACTTTCTAAGGAAATTTCCTTAAGCTGAGTTGGCTAAAATAAAACTCCATTTGAATCTGTTACATATATCATCAGTCAACTCACTGCCACTCTAATGATAAATTAGACAAGCAAAATAACAGCTTTTTACACTAAACAATATATTTACCCATCAGACACATAAATGCCAGAATGAATCCCCTCAGAAGAAAATCTCTAGGAGACGGCATGTTCCTATGCCGAAAAATTGCACAAATTTAAAAATATGTTTTAACAAATGATTCGTTTTCACTTGGTACTTAGCCGACTGCGATTCTACGCTCAACTAATTCTTATTTGATCAGCTTAAAAGCTCTTAAACTGTTATCAACGAAATTGGAACCTTATCGAAGACAAAAAGTGAGAGAGCCGGCGCCATATGATGTCGAGATGATTTCTTATCTCCAGCTCAAGTGTGTGCGCCGATTTGAGATTTGGGGGGTCTAGGGCCCATGCTGTTTAACAAAGTAATGCAAAAAATTAATTGAGGCCATACTTCTAGTATCGTCAGCATTTGTATTTCCTATCTTAGGTTCAGTGCTTAAAGCAGCAAATTATGAGCATTAATAGAGCTTGACTTTATGACACAGCTAATTAAGGAGGCACAAATGCCCCCTACAACCCCTGACTACGCCCTTGTTCCAACATGTAGAAGATGCACCGGAATTTTCAAAACGATTTCGCACGAAACATTACTTCTTGGAATCATGAATATATAGTACTTCTAATCTTGACACAGCAAAGAATAAGCAAATAGAAGACAAATCGAATTTAAAAAAATTGTGGAAAGTTAAGTGTGTTTTGTATACCCTTGCAGAACGTTTTTCCACCTAAGACTACTTTCGGACCTTACTTTTCTATGGGAGCTATAATATATAGATGTCCGATATCACCAAACTTAACAAACGAACATTTAAACGTTGTTTCTACCAAACTTAACAAACGAACATTTAAATCCGATTTTGACCAAACCTTGTGGAATTCCGTGACAACATATCATATACCTCAGTTTTAAGGACATTTCCATTGAAAACAAAAAAGTTTTTCTTACTAAAACTACTTTTTAGACTCTACTTTTCTATGACAGCTTTACTATATAGATATCCGAATTTGACCAAACTTAGTCAAATCATGGTAAAGCATAGCAGACTAAGAAATGCAAAGCTTGAAGGCGTTTCCATTGAAAACAAAAAAGTTTTTCTGACTCAAACAAGAAAGAAAGTCGGTCAAGCCCGACTATAACATACTCTGTACCAAGAAAATTTGTCTTTTGATCATAACTCGAAAGCCGTTCCTCCGATCTTCTTCATTTCTTTGGCGGATCGATAAGTTATCATAATAACTAAATATGTCCAGAAGGAACGAACCATCTATCTTTAAAACTGTGGGAGATATGATAAATTGCGGGGGCGGGAGGGGGCGTGGCCAAAATTGAAAATAAACTTGATCTGCCTGCAGGCATAAGAAGCATATGTCCCATACACGTCAAACCTCTATCTCTTACCATCTTACTATCAGACGAAGACGGACGAACGGACGGACAGACGGACATGGCTATATCGACTCGGCTGTTGATGCTGATCAAGAATATATATACTTTATGGGGTCGGAGATGCTTCCTTCTGCCTGTTACATACTTTTGCACAAACTTATAATACTCTGTGTACCTACGGTACAGAGTATAACAAGTTTTTCGACCGATCTTTCCTACACTCAAAAAATTTATTTTCTAGTTTTTAGAAATGCACCCTAAATAATATTTCTTTCTTGTTTTTAGACAGTTTTTTCTTAAACTTAGAAAAAACAGCCCTAAAAAAGAATTTTTAGAAAAGAATTTCATAAATTTAGAAATTCGATTTATTTTTTTTTAAATTTAACGTCATTTTTCTAGACTTTTTCCTAAATACTTTCTTAAATTAAGGGCGAATTCGCCTTGAGTTAGAAAAAAATACATTGCAAATAGGGCGAATTTAGACAAGCCATTTAGAAATTCGCCCTAAAATATAGACAAAAAAGTCTAGAAAATCGCCCTAAAGAATAGAAAAATATTAAAAAAACACCCCTTGTAATTCTCAAGTACGAATTTCGTGCATTCGGAATATAAAAGGGGCATTTTTCTAAAGATTTTCACAAGCTTTCCAGAAAGACGAGCACAGAACAAAGGGTTGCCCATATTCGACGGACCCATCTGGCAACGCCATAACTTTTGACAGAGATGTCAGATCGCTTAATGACATACCGCGTTTGAAGCGTCAGTCCAAGCAAATTTTTACAATACACAATTGGAACAATACAAAATAAATATAAAATGTGAAAAGTGCGCCTTCTAAGAACACCATTAAGCGTTTATACGAAAAATTTACGACTGGTGAGGCTCTTTCTAATCCGAAGAGGCCAAATAAAAGTCGACCAAGGCGATCGGCCGAGAATATCGCTGCCGTACGAGCCAGTGTTGAGAGGTCCCCAAGAACATCCCAAAAACGCCGTTCTCAGCAGTTGGGCATGGCTCGGTCCACTTTACAACGGATTATTCGCGTTGATTTGCATTTGTTCCCGTACAAAATTCAATTGACGCAAAGATTGTTGCCTGCGGACAAGCCTCGTCGATTGGAATGGGCCCAAAGAGTCATCGAAATGGCCGAAGATGACGAGCAATTTTGGAACAAAATTATCATGTCCGATGAAGCCCATTTCACATTGAATGGGACCGTAAATAAGCAAAATTATCGTATTTACGCCACTGAAAATCCTCAGGAGATTCAAGAAGTGCCTCTTCATGACGAAAAAGTCACAGTTTGGTGCGGCGTTAGTGCGAAAACGGTCATTGGGCCGTTTTTCTTCCAAAATGAAAATGGCCATGCTGTTACCATCAACCAGGAGCGTTATCGCGACATGATGACCAATTTTGTGATGCCAATTATTCGTCGAAAGCGTATGAGGCAGTTCTGGTTTCAACAAGACGGCGCTCCACCGCACACAAGTCGCATAACAATCGATTTTCTGAAGAAATTGTTTCCGGGCCGTTTGATGTCGAAAAGTGGTGCTTTGGACTGGCCACCGCGTTCGCCCGATTTGACGCCGATGGAAAATGCTGCAAAAAGGGCACAATACGCCATCAACGCCAGAGGCGGCCATTTGAGAGATATCATATTCAAAAATGGATGTAAACAAATCTACTTGGAAAAAATTAAATGATTAAGATTGCCAACCGCCAAATTTTTTTTTTTCTTTGATTTTTTAAAAAAAAACATGGGTCCGTCGAATATGGGCAACCCTGTATATAAAATTCAAGTTTCTCGGACATCAAATACATTTTCTACTAATCTTATAGCATTTGTTCGTATTTCATTCCGCACACCTTAGTCGAGTGCGGTAAGGTGCATTTCGTGTTGAAGTTTCCCCGAGGTCCCGAGTTCGAGTCCCAGGCAAGGTAAAGTTACAAACTAAAATAATGATTACTAGCAGTGAACCAACAGAATGAAAATATCCAATAAAAATAATATATTACATAAGGGGTTAAGGCTTCTCAGTGTTGCAGTCTCCTTCCCCTTCTCTCTCCAGTCTCCCCTCACTCCCTTTCCTGTCTATAATAGTTGAAAATGTTTTTTTTTCTAAAGTCTAAAAGGTTTTTCTAAAATCTAGAAAGGTTTTTCAAAAATTTAGAAAATGCTTTTCTACAATTAAGAAAATATTTTCTAGCTTATAGTAATTATTTCCTTAATGTCAGAAAGCTCCGTCTTTTTTTTAGAAATATTTTTTCTAAAATATATGGCGAATCGCCTTTGACCCCTTTTTTAGGGCGAATTTCTAAATTTTAGGGCGTTTGATTTTGAGTGTATACGCAGGAGGGTAACATTAGCAGTTCATACTATCAAGACGCTAACAAATTTTTAATTGTGAACCAAAAAAAATACTGCGAAATCTAAGATAATGCTTATCAGCTGGAGGTGAAACATGGCAAGGCAAGGCTTGAACATTATAAAATTGATATCAACTGTTTCTGGAAAGGTATGCTGTGTACTCAAATCGTGAAGCCTAAATTAAAATTAAAGTACTGATAATTTTGATCTCTCTTTGCTCTCCGTTTTGAACTAAACTATAGACATTAAACAAATTCAGTAAGTATAACATGCTACTTCTGGCAAGAGCCAGAAGAACATAATTTTGCACAAACTTAGTATCAATCATACCACAAAGCAAGCCGGTTCGGTTCAGTTTCAAAACGTTAAGCGCCTACCTTTAGGTATCTCAGAAATGGTAAGATATAGAGGTTTGAAGTGTATGGGACAAAAACTTCTTATATGTACTTGCAGGCAGATCAAGTTAATTTTCAATTTTGGCCACGCCTTCTACCGCCATTTGGAAATGTACAGTTATTGGTTGAAAAGAAATGGCAAAAAAACATTTTGCACATATATCAATTTTACTCAGTATATCTAAAAAAAAAATGGATAAACAAATTTGATAAGCCTTACACTGAACTGGCTGAATTCCATCTCGTATACACCTAACATAAGGATGGAAAATTTTAGGTAACTCACCACTTACCATCGCAACGACATTATAATTCATTCATTCGTGAATGCACACTATGCAGGAATGGACACAACACAGATTTGTTTTGTTTTTTTATAATATGTTTTTATTACTGAAATTAACCATTTGATGCTTTCTTAAAAATTATTATTACATATAATGTAGAATTATACACATTTCAAATATATCCATATATATATATTTATATATAATTTTTCTTGTTTTTTGTTCGGTATATCTTCTGTTTGCATATGGTTTTATCTATATGTATGTAGTATGTATGGGTCTGGATTAAAATTATTGTATTCTCTTTAGACGAATTGAAGTTTGATTGTGGACACACAAATTGAAATTGAATTTGTTTATATGGTATGCAGTATATTTATGTATAGTTTGCATATAGTAGATGTATTTATGTATATTAATTATGCTTACATTTTACAAAATATACGTAGAAGCAGGTTGTATGGTATATTTCATTCAGTACATTCAATATGCAGACAATGATTGGGTTGCTTAAGCTTTGCTTTTTTACGGAAACGGGGAATGGGTTTAGCTGCTTCGCCTTTGAGCTTTTACGTGAGGGCCTCAACTACAGGTAGTACGTATCTGATTAGTATTTTGGTTCCTACATAGTTTTTCTCTACTTGCCTAGTGTAATCTTTATTGCGATTTGGTTGTTCTTTTATTTGATCGATTTAGTGAGTTGGATTTGTATCTTTTTGGTGCTAAGCAAATTTGCTGCGTGTTTTTGTCTTCTAGATTTTGCAATTTGGCTTAAGTATTTTTTGAGTACTTATAAAGCAGGGGTGCCTAGTCCTTCTCTTGCCTCAAGCAACGCTTGGGCACCCTGTTAAATAGTGTTAAGCTGTAAGCAGTTTTCTTCCAATCGGTTCTCGTGCCTAAAAATTTCTTTTCATTTTGGTGTTGTGTTTAAAATTCAATTTAGGCTGAAGAATAAATAATTTGTACATAAATTTGTTCACTTAAACAAATCAAATTGGGAATTGTTGTTCAGATTTCATTAGTTGATATGGAAAGAAGGGTTCAACTATAAAATATGCTGATTATACTCATATATTTGCGATAGTAATTAATTATCTTACATTTACATGCACGTTGTTTTACATACTAAACATTTTCTAATACATTTACTTTGTGTATTTCCTTTTGCAGAATATTTGTTGTAGTTTGTAAATCATAATTGTAATCGAAAACCAAATCAAACTAGATTACTTCGAGCTCATACTCCCGTTGGCTGCGGCGCCTGCGCCGGGACTAGATTTTACTCCCAGGTGGTTGTTTACATCTCCTCTCCTCACTCTACTCATTCAGCTTATGCCATTCGGCGATCTGACGCCGTGGTGAACTGCACACCTCATTCCAGTGATTCAAAGCAGTGCTACTAGAGTTGGGTCCACCCAGTTCCAAGCGTCCAATGACCTAAGCACAATCACATTTAGTTAAGCAACTACTTCTTTTTGCTTCGCCTTTTTCGCAAGCTTACCTCATTTTTGGTCACACGATCCCAATCGAGCAGCATTAGCTCCAAAGAGACACCTTCTAGACTGGCGCCAGTTCCCTGGAAAAGCCAAGTAGTTATTCAAAATAGAATGGAATAGGCCTTCGTTAACTTACCTCAGCGGCGGGTATATCGAATGCGAAACTCTCATTGAAAACGGGACTCAGTGTGCGCTTCTTCACGTGAGTCTTTTTCTTGGCAATCCTCTGACCATTATAAAGCAGATAGATTTTAACATAAGGATCGGCCAATCCAGTAACATCCATGCGTGGCAAGTTCCTAGCCTTCAACAGCACCACAGTCAAGCGACCAGCTGCCGGCTGCCAGCACAAAGAAATCAACAGTTCGCCTCGTCCCTGGGCGCGTATCTTCAGACTACGTGGCTGGATCTCCTTGCTAATGGACAAAGCCTCCTTGGAAATGTCGCCAATCTCAATTGAAGTTAAGGGACAGACCACTTCCCCAATTACATCATCCCGGGAATAACGATCGAAGCTGAGTATAACAAAGTGCAAGGACATATTCTGTAAGTCATTCATGTTCAGGCCATAGAAAGTGAAGTCCTCATCGTAGACCGGATTGCGGGTGTTCCTCACCACACGAGTCTTGACCTTATGCTGTTTATCTGGCAAAAGTTGCAACTTCACATAGGGATCGGTGGCCGCTTGAGTGCGTCCATTCATGCCAGTTGGAATGTCACCAGTGCCGCCGGCTCCACCCTTGCAGGGTAAGCCCCGACAGCGTATGATAGAGACCATCAGAGCATTCCGCTCGGCCAGGTAACGCAGCTTGAAGTAAATGGTACCCAGCTTGCCATACTGATCAGTCACCATCAACTCCTTGCCATTGGTCAGCGGCTGATCGTCTAATGTAATGGTCACATTTCCATTGGCAATTGTCTCCACGGGTGAGTGATGATGATGATGATTATTAGTGGTCTTCAGGCCATTCCCATCCACCACGGTCAACTTGTTGCCAGATGCCTGCTGCTGCTGTTGCTGTGGTATCTCATCTTCTTCGGTGTATTTCAGATTAAGCGTTCCTATAGGTGAAGTCGACTGGTCCTGCATGGGTGACAGCAATCCCGTCTGTTTGCCACCGGTTGGTGATGGAGATTTCTTCAAATAATGCGGTGGCTGACCACTGGGTGAACGAACTGCAGTCGGACGTCGCGTCGGTTGAAATGGGAATGAGGCCTCATGATGGTTCAGCTTCTTGTTCCGAATGCGCATTTGCTTGGCACAGATGCAGGCCACCGAAGACAGAACAGCGGCTGCCGTGAGTCCAAGAATAGCGGGCACAACTGCGTATTAAATGGAGAAAATATTGTTTAGAACAAAGAAAGCAGAGTAACTGAACCCCTTCTACAACATCTGGTCCCTCGAGCCGGATTGTATCTTGGGATAAAACTTCTAAGTTCTAGAATCTAAGCTTGCTGGTACTTATTTTGCTGTATTGCTTCGTAAAGCAATCCCTTAACTCGCTGCATCTTCCCTAAAACTATAAATTACGATTTTAAACATGAAATACTATAAGTGCGCAAGTCCTTGATGGCTGGTATCGATATTCCACTTTTACGTGGATGAGTAAATACAAGATTTGGTTTCTGTTGCTCTACAATCTCTAAGACTTAAGTGTTGCCTGCAGTTCGACGACTCAGAACTGAATTTAAAGTGCTAAACTCAGAACTGAGAACTAGGAATTGCTCAATAAATTACTGATCTACTGTTTTCAGTACTTAAAAGAAGTCATGTCATGACTGCATGTAAAGGCTTCCATAATTTCAGTTCCAGTACCTCACAAATCAGGGATGTTTCAGCTTTGATCCAGTATTGAGCCATACTAATACAGATCTCAGATCTCTATAGAGTTTTACTCTACGAGTAAAAAAAAACTCTAAGCCGAATCTTTCCAATAAAATTAATATGGCACATCAAAGTCAGATTTTGCAAATACTATCGAACTCCTTAAGCTCTTACGTATATATTTTAAATTTTCTGTACTCCGAACTAATTTGAGGGTTCAGAGATTTCCATTCTGTAAAATTTTGTCTTTTATTTGAACTTTCATAAATAGAACATTTCTATATGTCGGGACTTATAGACGAAGCAAATGTCATGAAATTTTCGAAGTAGGCTAGCGAATCAGCTGATGTTCTATGTGTATTGATAGGTTCTATTAGCTTGACTTAAAATTTTCCGCTTATTAAGAAAGCTTTATGAAGTTTCCTTCATTATTCCTATTAAAGTACATGCGCTTAGCAGTTGAACTCTGAGTATATATATCGAGAGATTTATATAAGGTATCCATAGATAACAAATTAAAACATTTTTATCCTCTGGTATTGGTAAAGATCGGATGAACCATAGATAAAATACGAGCTGTTCCTGTAGCAGCAAAATACATATTGAGCATACACTTCGCTGTTACAGAGTACATTATAGTCGGGCTTGACCGACTCACTCTCTTGTTTAAATTGAACTTGGGTTGAGCTTTAATAATGGTAAAGTAGAGATGCCAAAGATAATATCGATATTTAAAATATTATTCCGAAACAATGTATCCGAAATTTTATGGAAGTATTTCCTATTACTTATGTTTGAGCTTTATAATAAAAGATTAAACAAATCAACATTAGACAAAAAAATGTTGCTCAACTTTTAAATTAAAAGTTATAACATTGAGACCTAAGCTTCGACAAGTTCTTTTTTTATAAAAAAAAAAAGTTCAAATCGTTTAATAATAGTAAAATAGCTCGTTTAATTTAAGGCCGTACCACTGTTCGGACTCGAACCAGATTTAAATTTCCGGCAGCCCTACTAACATTATTCAACATGTTTATCTATAAATTAAATTTAATTGCTTTAGAACGAAATTATAAGTGTGGCTCTAAACAACCTATTAAAATTAACAAATTTTTATTAAATGCTGCTAAATACACTGTCTTATAAGCTTTTACGCCAGAACAGATAACAAACATATCTAATGTGTATTAAGCAAGGCTGCAAACCTCAAAAATTCTCCAGGAGGTTCGGTCCGGGGGTTCGAACCCATTGTAAAATAAAAGGTTCGGTTCGCGGACCGGTTCTTGGAACCCCTGAACCAAAGGTTCTGGTTCGAACCTTGGTTCGCTTGCACATAAAAGAATAGCTTTTTTTTTGATTTATTAATACGTTGAAAATTAAACATATATGCCTTCTATCCATATGCTTAATCCTAATGATCATTAATTAAGTTATTTCAATTATCAAATCCATTAGGTGACATTAACAGCCTTTAGAAACTGCTAAGTTTAAGCATTATATCTTCCAGGAGCTGTTTATCTATACTAGCTCTTAAATCAGAAAGAACAAACTTAAGTGTTCAACTGATACCTGAGTTACTGGTACAGCTAGTATAGTAAAATTAATATTTATTAAGTCTTCGTTATTATGAGCTTTCCAATATTTTAAAACATTTGTAGATGGATGTTGTAAGAGCCTGGAACCTTACGTCAGATTTGGGATTTGGAATTCATATAAGGGGTCAACAATATTCAGTCCATTTGAGACTACCGAGCAGTAAATACCGAAAACACTGAGCTTTACTGATGTGATGTTGGACAATTTTCAAAGGAATCTACATATATGTTTCATTTTCAACGTATTAATAAATCAAAAGACTAGCTATTCTTTTATGTGCAAGCGAATCAAGGTTCGAACCAGAACCTTTGGTTCAGGGGTTCCAAGAACCGGTCCGCGAACCGAACCTTTTATTTTACAATGGGTTCGAACCCCCGGACCGAACCTCCTGGAGAATTTTTGAGGTTTGCAGCCTTGGTTTGAAGTCTCTCTCGATGTTTTGGTTTTAGTCAACTCCCAATCAAACGACTTAAGCATTAATAATATTGCAAATTTATGCATTATTTATTAGGAAAGCTTGCATTGGCTTATTAACCAAGACTTAAAAACTTTTAAGTTGAATTGGAAATAGTCCAGTCGGAGCTAGCGGTAAAAATATCGGATAATATTAATAATATCAATAGAATCTGTTCCACTTTCTTAGAAACATATACAAAACTTCAAGTCTATGAAAATATAGAATATGCAAATGTGAAGTAACCATTCAACTATTTTTGTATTGCATAAAATCATTCTGTTTCCTCTACTAAAGTTTGGACATATCATTCCTTAAACTTGTTTGGAGGTTGTAAAACCCAGCTAGGCTTAATTTGAGCTCAACTTATTTAATGTTGCACCAACTTTTTCACTTAAGAATTTATCAAATTAAAAACTTCTTAGCTAAAAGGCTGCCACACTTAAGTGCACTAATGATCACACTCATCAAATGTTATTTTTCGCAAAAACCAATATGTTACTTACGTGTGTCCATGATGCTGACATCTGGTACATACTCTTCAGCCATTTTTAATGGTTTTCTTGGGGGCTTTGGGGCCTCTCCTCAATGGCTTTAAGTTGGCTCCTTTTGAAGAGTCCGGGTAGCTATATGAGTATGTGGCGAGAATAACAATTAGTCACAGTTTGTTCGAGATGTGAAGAGCAAAAGTTTTCTTTCGGATCCGCTTGCAAACTTTTGGCACGTGCACCAGATTCGTACATCGATTTTGCGCATAAAATGTATGCTAGAGTTTTTTCCTAGGTAGCAGCTGCTAGCTGTGTGTTTTCTCAGGTTACTCTGACTGTTTTTGTTGTTATTTGCATTACTTGAGACACGCACACTAACACCCACATATGTGAGAACTTGTAAATTAAGGGTGCTCGGCTGGGTCGCATGAATCATCGGCCACCCCCGCAGAGAGAAGTTCGTTACTCACTAGGATTTCCACCTTTTTTTTCAAGTTCAAAGAAAATGTATGGCCTCAAAATACAATCTAAATGTGAAACATTTAAGGTTTTTGTTGTTAAACAAGACGCAGTTTTCTTAAACGTTTTTTTTTCCGATTTGCTTCACTGATCACATATGTTCGTTTAAAAACTTTTCCACCTTACACGATGAAAACTCAATTTTTATTTATTTATTTTTCTTACTTTTTAGTACCCAAACTTCCTCAAATGGTTTAATAGATTAATTTGCCAAAATATGCTATTATTTTTGCAGAAAAACTCTAACAACGCAGTTCCTTCAGCAGAGTTGTACTCTGTGTTGCCTTTCAAGTGTCTTGAGTACGCGTAGTCTCGTCGTTTGGCCAGGAAATCGTTAAACTAGCGTCTGCGCATTAAGCCGACTCGCCGCTTTCTGTGTGGGAAGAAGCTTTAAAATTGGGGATGGAAGAAACCTGTGACGTCTTGAACATATTGTAAATGGGGGTTGAGTTTGTTTTACAAAGCAAGTAGAGGCGTTATGCAGCACTGTCTTTAGGTAGTTATCAAGCTTTTAAAGTTTTTAATGAACTTTCAAGCTTTGGATTCTAAGCGTAACACAAACTGTTTGTGGATTCAAAAGTAAAAATTGGGGAATTGTACGTAAGTCTATTCGAAATTTAAATTGTTAAGCTATTATTAACAGTAAGTCTGATCGAACAAAAATCAAATAAAAATTCGCTTAACTTTACCCGACATAAAGCTGTCTGGATATTTCCTGGAGGTAAAGCGTTTCCAATTTCTGACAATGGAACAATGTTTCGATGATTGCTTCTTACATCACCTTTACGGAGTAGTTGAGTAATTTTTCAGGAATGTAGATGCAATTTCATTTAAAATCATTTTAACCACTGTGAGCAGTGTGTTCGTAGTTCGAACAGGTCTACTTTCAAAAATGTAGAGCCTAAATCAAAAAAAATTGTTAAGCAACTACGGATAATTTTATATATAAATATCTTGTTTCGAATGAGTGACAGATAATCATAACACAGCCCATCCTGGAGATTTAATATTATTCATAACAAATTTAGGAAATTCGATCTCGACAAAAATTATATGTACGATTTTGTTGATGATTTTTATACCCTGTTCCCATTGAAAATGGGAAAAGGGGGATCATGAAGTTGTGCGAATGTATGTAACAGGGAGAAGGAAAATTTTCCGACCCCATAAAGTATATATATTCTTGATCAGCATGAACAGCCGAGTCGATATAGCCATGTCCGTCTGTCCGTCCGTCCGTCCGTCCGTCTGTCCGTCTGTCTGTCTGTATGAACGCGTCGATCTCAGAGACTATAAGAGATAGAGCCACAAATTTTTGCACGAAGGTAGATTTATGCTGTACGCAGATCAAGTTTCAGATTTGAAAAATTCCACCCCGTCCCCCTTTTATCCCCAAAAAACCTAGACCTCCTCTATAAATCCAAGACCTAAAAAGCCGTCAGATCCATTTTCAAGTTAGAGCCTTGTGGTATACATCAAGCTAGGCCCAATATCTATCTATTCTGAAAAGTACAATCAGATCGGACCAAAAACACCGGAGTTATAAGCGAAACAGTTGAGCTGATAAAAGCAGCCCCCCAGTTGTTGATCAGGACTAGAAAAGTATTGCCTACATTTAGGATGACATCTTCAAAAATTCAAAAACAAATAAATGAAAATAAATGAACAGGGTATTTTGTGGTCGGGAAACTCGACTGCAGCGCCCTTACTTGTTATACTCTGTACCGTAGGTACACAGAGTATTATAAGTTTGTGCAAAAGTATTTAACATCCAGAAGGAAGCATCTCCGACCCCATAAAGTATATATATTCTTGATCAGCATCAACAGCCGAGTCGATATAGCCATGTCCGTCTGTCCGTCTGTCCGTCCGTCTGTCCGTCTGTCTGTCTGTCCGTATGAACGCACAGATCTCAGAGATGGTAAGAGATAGAGGTTTGACGTGTATGGGACATATGCTTCTTATGTCTGCAGGCAGATCAAGTTTATTTTCAATTTTGGCCACGCCCCCTCCCGCCCCCGCAATTTAGAAAAAACGTCATATCTCCCACAGTTTTGAAGATAGATGGCTTGTTCCTTCTGGACATATTTAGTTATTAGAATAACTTATCGATCCGCCAAAGGAATGAAGAAGATCGGATGAACGGCTTTCGAGCTATGATCAAAAGACAAAATTTCTTGGTACAGAGTATGTTATAGTCGGGCTTGACCGACTTTCTTTCTTGTTTGAAATACATGACTGGTTAGTTGACTTACAGGATGTGAGAATTATATACTTTTATGATAACGGAGATGCCTGTTACATACATTTTCCCGACTTTAGTGCACCCAGATTGATCATAACTTTTGCAGAATTTGTATGTATGTTTCCATTTTTGCTCACTTCTGAAAGCTTAAGCCAAAGCTATAAGCTTTAGTTAAACTAAGCTGTGAGAGCCAACTCAACTGCCAGCTTAAAGCTCTGCTTCGCGGCACAGTGTCTGGCAAAAGCAATGCTCCAAATGCTCATACTTGGCGACGGCGGCAACTTCAATACTCATGACACTCTGTGTGGCGTTTAAAAAGACCCGCACAAGCCGGCCAGACGCTGAGTCGACGACGGTCTGCGTTTGCGCGCAGTTCGAACCAAAAAAGAAAAAAAAAAACATCAGCAGAGGGCAAGTGCAGTGTGTCCCAGACAAAAACCTTTTCAGAAGGCAAAAATACAATATTTTAAGTGCGCGTGTGTCGGTGTGCAATAAGATACAAGATAAACGCTTCAAATTAATTGTTTAGTGTCATATCAGCAAACAAAAAAAAATTGTGTAATCTGCCTAAAGGCATTTTCAACAACGGAGCTGAGCAAGAAAAAACTTAAGCCAAAAATTCGCATCTAAAAAGGAAAAAACTTGGACAACAAAAATGTGAGTTTTTCACCATCGAAAATTCACTTTGTCCATTTTTGGCTTTGAGGAAGCTGGCCAATTTTTCCACTGTCATAAGCCACCTAAACGGAACTTCTATTGGCACTCCGGTTTCGATTTGCTACATTTCATGCCTCACGATTTTTTCCTTCTTTCGCTTTTGTTGCCCCAGACATGTTTCTAAATTTAGTTACTCGTTTCTATTCCACACACATCAAATCGGTCACCCATTGTATAAGTATGGACACTAATCTGTTTGATTTCGTGCTCAATTATTGTGAGTGGTGGCAGAAAGAAAAATCTCATGTTAAAGGTGTTTTGCTGCAGCGGCAGTTCATTAAGCGGCTGTTACAGTAATAGGAAATTAACCCGGTTTTTTTTTTGGATTTTTTTTTTGCTCAACGGAAGCTTGTGGTATTGTAAAAGATCAACTGCGCTTGTTTACCGTGAGTACCATATTGTGGAGTCAAATGAATGGAAATATCCGTTATGTTGGGATTTTTCATATTGCAGCTTTTGACAAATTATGAGTATTTTGTACAAATAAAGTTAAGTAATTGGGGTCGGGAAATGGGTGATGTATGAGATAGGATGTTGGTTAGCCAATCAACAAGACGGGGCCAAAATGACTAAGAAATGATTAAGAAGCATTTGTGATTAAATAATTCGTTTTAAGACGAAAACTGCACAAGGTTTTTGCAAGCTATTAATTTTAATTGATACTTTTATAATGATTTATATTATTTTTTATTCGTCTAACACACAATCATCTAATAAAAATGTTCGATTCACTAGCTAAAACAGGTTGCCATGCTTTCAGAAATATTTTATTTAGTTAAGGAAAATGAGACTTGTGCTCCTTCTTACAATTTGGTGTTAGGAAATTGGCAAAAAAAAAAAACAAAGTCCCTTGAGTTCGTGAAAAAGAACGTAAACGAAAGATGTTCTTTCAAATTAGAACCCTGAAATACCATTTTTCTGGTTTTCTGAAATAATTCTAGAAAGAAAGAAATTGGTATAAAAGCTTCCTAAGTTAGTTTTGACAATCAACACATAAAAAGAATCATTAAGTGTTTGAAGTTTGTTGCTAACAAATTTCACCATTTTAAACCAAAAGAACAGGAACCACTGATTAACGCCGGGCGGCAATGCTTAAGAAACTTTTTCATGGCGACACAGAGGCAACTATGACATTCTAATATCATGGTCATGATTTTGTTCTTGATTTTTCTCTAATAAAATATGTAGTACAGTGGTCATGAAAAGGGATAAAGTGTGTACACAAAAAGAAAGAGTATTAATATTTAAATTTATAATATGCGAAGACGAAAAAAACAGAAGTTTTAACCAAATTAGGTGCCTTCAATTTTAAGGTTTTTGCCTAAAAGAATTCGATTTTGGAACCATATTGCTTGTTAAAAAATAGCACTGGCCAACAAAATTACCTACTTTGTGAAGTGCAACAAAATGATATGCATTTGTGAAGAATTTACTATATGTTCACTGATGCTAAAACTCATTTCAGATTAGCCCCATCAGCTCTTGTTATCAAGATTTAGAGGAAAAACGAATTTATCAGAATCGTTCTCAATTCCACTTACTTTTCTACGGTACTTACGTTTCCATTTTCATGTTTTGATTGCCATGTAAAATGGATCGGAATTACTTCTTTGTACTAGTGATTCCATTGCGACTCATCGATTCATATATCGATTTAACATATTAAATTTTAAAATTATTGTCCAATATATTCTACCAAATTGTATCTCCTGAGAGAGAAGAACACGTTTTTTTGTAAAACTATCACTTTTCTATTGGTCTGGCAGCCCTTTAACCAACGATAGACCACTATCGATTGATAAATGCCAATCGAACGTGTCGTAGGTTTTATGATGTGGAATTCAGAACACGAATTTCAATCGTTTTTTTTTCGATGAAGTTATTCTCAGATAGATAACAGACGAATGTTTCGAGATATGAAAAAATCTACAACTGTCCAAAAAACGATTATTTGTTTTTGAAAATTTGGTGGGGCTGATTCTCCAAATTGAGTGGATAACTTCACTGATGTAAGGTAGTGCTTTTGGGGGGTGTAGGAGACTTATGGGAAAAGATTGGAGTAGCTTTTCCTTGCGTGATGAAAAACGCGTAAACTCAGTTTCAGGTTTCTTTAATAAGGTGGGACCTCCATGACTATTGGACGAGGCCTCTGGAGATATAAAGATCAACCTCATGGACCTTATCATCAGAGCCCGGGATCTAGGTGGATTTGGTAAATTGGAACTGCTTATTTTGATGCGTTTAAGCCACTTAGATTTGTAAAAACATGAGCATGAAAAATATATGATATATATATTGCAACAGATGTATCTTTAAAAGTTCAAAAAATTTTCTTCTAAAGTCCGATTTGATCAATCTTTGCAAATCTTTTTAACAATATATAAATGAAATATGTACAATATGTGTTTCTTACTAAGTCCAATTTCCGACCGATTGGTTCTATGTCAGCTCTAGTATATAGTCAGCCGATCCGGTTGGTTTCGACGAATAAGACTCTTTTTAGGTTAACGTTCTTGGTAGACTTTTGTCAACGTTTAGTTTCCGATTCGGGTTCGGACTGATGGACTCTGGTCAAAAATCTACTATTTGTCTGCGAATGTGTGTTGGAAATAATCCTGTAAGTGTATGTATTCGAAATACTGCATCGCTCACCCATTTCTAGAGATTGAAAACAGGGTAGTCCCGGATATTCTTGAGCCGACCCCGGAAAAGATTGATATCGTTACCTCTTTCCTTTCCTCCCTGTTTTCAATACCATTTCTTATTGATTTAAGAATTTTTTTTCTGCTTATGATAAAAATATGGAAGTTTCCTGGACTTTACCTTAACTTGTTGGTAAAATAAAAACGAGAGCGTAAGTTAAAGTCGGCCCTGCCCGACTTCGAAGTACCCGTTACTCAGCTAAGCTCGGATAAGTATGCAACATTTTTTTAACTCGGCCATTTATTATCCGATCCTTTTGAAAATTTGTGAGATTGTAGATATTGGCCACATAGACTACACTGCAAAATCTGAATTGTGGGAGTTATTCAATATTTTTTATTGCGGGGGCGGGAGGGGGCGTGGCCAAAATTTGAAACAAACTTGATCTGCCTACATACAATACTAGCTTAAGTATAAAATTTGGTTGCTCTAGCTCTTCTAGTCTCTGAGATCTAGGTGTTCATTCAGACGGACGGACGGACGGACGGACGGACGGACGGACGGACAGACGGACGGACGGACAGACGGACATGGCTATATCGACTCGGCTGTTGATGCTGATGAAGAATATATATACTTTATGATATCGGAGATGCTTCCTTATGCCATACATTTCCACGACTTTAGTATACCCTTTTTACTCTACGAGTAACGGGTATAACTATCCTTCACCTAAAGAGTATAAAAAGAATCTGTATGGCATCTTGCATTGTTGATTGCTGGGTTGCTCTTTACCATTTAAGCCTGCTTGAGGTAACGCACTTCAGCTCTCTGGGCGTTGCCAAGGCAATATAGCACTTTAGACATGGAAAGGCAGTTAATGACCTGCGGTTGTCTACAAGTCTACTAAATATGGAACCCAGAGGCTTTTGTGGTATTGTTGGTGACTTTAGTATTTCTGTGAAAAGGCCGTAACATTCCGTCCTTTAAGCCTGAAAGTTCCTTTTGACTTTCTAAATTTAACATAAAAAAGCAAGCTTTATTGTTTCTATTCAATCTAACAACTTCAAGTTGAACTCCCTTCCCCTTATTTGGTTATTCTTTCATAAATGCTAATTAACCTTTCGGATATATGAATGTCTGTCAGTTGTTCCACATTTGGGGTTTCTATTGTCATCTCATGCTCTGAAGTGTGTCACATCTTTCTTGGCTTTCTTGGACCAATCAGGCAGAAAAGTTGCCATAACGAATTGTAAACAAATGAAACCGAACAAACAAAAATAAACCAAAGACCATTTAAATGGCAAATGCCAAACAACACAAAAGGAGCCCAAGTAAAAGGCAAGACTCCACATGCTGCAGATCAAAATCAAATTCAATGAATGAACGTATCGAAAAAGGGAGCAACAACAGCAAACGAGAAGCAAAAGTCAATCGATGTTGTCGCTGAGGAGGAGCAGGCAAAAGCAACGTTTAAACGAGCGACAACAGGCAGCGGGGCACGCTCCCTCAAAAACATGGTACAAATTTGTATGTGCCGCTGACATTTGAACATGCGGCTGGAACGACTCGTGTGTGTGCAAATAACTTCAGTGTTTTATAGCATGAATAGAAGAAAAAATTATTGCGAGCAGCAGAAAAGAAAGCGGACGTTGGCGTGGGTGTTCGTCGGTCAAAGCACTCAACTCAATGCCCCGCACCCAACTTAACAGATATTCATATCCAGTTGCAAACACTCCACAAATGTTTGCCCTCAATAAATTTTGATGGATCATCGCACAACACTCAAACAACATAATAAGAAACGAAATCCAATGGGAAAACGTGACACTTAAATTAATCATCAAAATCAAATAAAAAAAAAATTATTCTTTCAGACAGCAGAAGCCTGTCTTTCGAACTCATCATTAATGAGTTCAGGCATAAATAATTTGATACTTTTATCTGACTTCTGATTATTATAATTTTATTATTTGTTATTTTTTTGCACAACGCAAAAATGAAACATTTGTGCGTGCTTTTTGTTAAGTCATTTGATGATTTTGGGTCAACATATTTTTGGGACTCACACACATTTTTGTTAGGAAACTCAAACCAAAAGTGCAAAAATCCTATAATGCCAAAATTGAGAAATAATTTGTTAGGTTATTATGTATATTTACAACATTTATGTTATTTAAAATCATTACTAGAGTGTCAATAGCTTCTGATATAAGTCAATCTTAGAGTAGTATTTATATTCTATTTGTAAAAACTAGTAAGGGCGTTGCAATCGCCACAAAAAAAAAACTGTTAGTTTTTTCTTATTTATTTTTAGACGAATGCATAACCACACACATGCAAACAAACGCAAGCGCTCGCCCACGCACGCTCTAACTGACGATGCGTTACCCCGCGCTCCTTTAACCACAATTGTTGCGCCTATAACTCCGACGTTTTTTGTACGATCTTATTGTACTTTTCAGAATAGATAAATATTGGGCGTTACTGGATGTGTATTAAATCACAAGGCTCTAACTCTGACGGTTTTTTTTGCGGATATTGGGGGTAGTGGGATAATTTTCCAAATCTAAAACCAACTGGATCTGCGTATGGTATACACTTTCTGTTAGAAAAAATTGGGGGTTTCATTTAATAGGGGGGACGACATAGTTCTGACGACATTATTTCGACAGAAAAAAACGACATAATTTCGATAGAAATTATGTCGATATGCAGCGAAATAATTTCGACGGAAAAAAAAGACATAATTTCGATCGATTAAATTATGTCGTTTTGAAACGACATTATTCCGACAGGAAAAAAACGACATAATTTCGACCGAAACTATGACGTTTTGAAACGACATTAACCCGACAGCAAAATAATTCTAGTTGGGACGTTTTAAAACGACATAACTTCGATAGAGAAAAAACGACATAATTTCGATCGAAATTATGTCGTCTTGAAACGACATTATTCCGATCTTTTGCAACTACGGCGATTTAATTCCAACATGCCACAGTTTTGCGAGTTAAAAATTTACTGCCAAATACTTAATCTGAAGACGCTTTAAGAAAAATGTATGAAATCTTAATTTGAGTCAATCGATCTGTATAATTAAATGTGTAAAGATAATTTCATGTAAATGTTGACCGCGGCTGCGCTTCGAATGGTTCATACCCTGCACACTGGTCCAAATGCCAAAAATTTTGGCCAAAATTCCAAACATTTTTTTTAAGTGTAATGCAAAACCAAATTTTTTTCCAATAGATTATGTTGGAAACATAACTTGTTTTGTTCCGTGGAACAAAAGTATGTTGGCTTGACTCGGATTAACGTAACTACTAACACTATATTATTCTTCAATATGTACATAATACGAGAATATTAATCTTTCTTGTAAGTTTTTGCCCCTTTTCCAAAAAATCGCATTTAAAAATCGACAAAAAACATCAAGTTTGGTGCAAGTCGGAAAAATCGTTTATATGGCAGCTATGTGAAATAGTGTTTTAAACTGAACCAAATTTGGTGTGTCGTCTAGGGAGCTAAAAACACGTATACAAACCAAATGTTAGTTCAATTGAACAATTGAAAACAAGAAAGAAAGTCGGTCAAGCCCGACTATAACTTACTCTGTACCAAGAAAATTTGTCTTTTGATCATAACTCGAAAACCGTTCATCCGATCTTCTTCATTCGATAAGTTATTCTAATAACTAAATATGTCCAGAAGGAACAAGCCATCTATCTTCAAAACTGTGGGAGATATGACGTTTTTTCTAAATTGCGGGGGCGGGAGGGGGCGTGGCCAAAATTGAAAATAAACTTGATCTGCCTGCAGACATAAGAAGCATATGTCCCATACACGTCAAACCTCTATCTCTTACCATCTCTGAGATCTGTGCGTTCATACGGACAGACAGACAGACGGACAGACGGACATGGCTATATCGACTCGGCTGTTGATGCTGATCAAGAATATATATACTTTATGGGGTCTGAGATGCTTCCTTCTGGATGTTACATACTTTTGCACAAACTTATAATACTCTATGTACCTACGGTACAGAGTATAAAAAAAACAAAAAAGCCTTGAGCTCCCAAAATATGAGTTCAATCCAAATTTTAGTTCAATTGCTCAAAAAATAACAAAGTTGGTGCAAATCGGCTGGATAACCGATCCATGGCATAACAGCTAAATAAAGTAATGGTCTTAAACGAGCAAATCTTGGTGAGATGCCTTGGGTGCCCAAAATATGTGTACAAACCAAATTTGGGGCACATACCTCAATAATTGGAGTTTCGGCCAAAATTTTAGCAATTTGGAGGACGACATAGTTCCGACGACATTATTTCGACACAGAAAAAACGTCATAATTTCGATCGTAATGATGTCGTTTTGAAACGACATTATTTCGGCAGCAAAATAATTCTAGTTGGGACATCGAAATTACGTCGTTTTAAAACGACATTATTTCGACAGAGAAAAAACGACATAATTTCGATCGAAATAATTCCGACCAGAAAAAAACGACATAATTTCGATCGAAATGATGTCGTTCTAAAACGACATAATTCCGACAGGAAAAAAAAGACATAATTTCGATTCCAGCGACATAATTTCGATTCAAATTGTACTCGGCGAATTGTACTCGCTATGCCCATTTAATACTAATCAATCAGCGTTAACATTTTATCAGATTTTAATTTTACGAATCGAAAGTACTACAGGGTGCGCCATACAAAGTGTCGGTATGGCAACACTGAATAACTTTGACATTTACCAACCGATTGCTTTTGTTAGACATGTTTTGGAAACATCAATCTAGTACAATTTTGACCATGGAACGCTTCACACCAAAACAACGTGCCGAAATAGTGACGCTGTTCATCGAAAATAATCGTTCAGTTGTGCTAACAAATTTTGATGACCGATGAGGCCCATTTCACGCTTTCTGGTGGTGTTAATAAGCAAAATTGTCGCATATGGGGCACGGAAAATCCACACCGCATCCATGAAATACCTTTACACGTCCCTGGACGCCTGGTATCAAAAAGAGGCGATATTGACTGGCCACCCAGATCTCCAGATTTGACCGCCCCAGACTTCTTTTTGTGGGGCTATTTGAAAAGCAAGGCTTACGCCAGCGATCCACAGACCATTGAAGAGCTTAAGGCCATTATTCGTGCCGAAATCGCCACTTTATCGACTGAGACGCTCGAAAAAGTGATGGAAAATGCCGCAAAAAGGGCACATTTTGTTGTGGCCAATAAAGGCGGCCACTTGATTGATGTTGTGTTCAAAAAGTAGTAGAACAAGATCAACATATAGCAATCGGTTGTTTGTTTTTATATTTATTCAGTGTTGCCATACCGACACTTTATATGGCGCACCCTGTATATTAGGCAAAATTTTTAGAAAGTCGGTATTGAAAAGTAAATGTTTTGAGGCCAATTTCACATCTTCTAATTAGTTCTAGCGAATAACAGCACTATTTGATAGTTTATTGGAAACATAGCATTTATTTAGAATTTGATTTGACCAGCTGGGATCGGAACCATTTGGGTATTTCCGATACCAAGCCCATTCCAAGTACATAAATAAATAGGGCTCAAATGTACCCTGAAGAATGTGCAGAAGGAGTGTTTCTGTGAGCATTCTGCGTACGAAAATCTGCAAATCTGAACATTGTGTTTATTTCATCAAATATAGCTTGAGGCTCTCCTAAACTAGGTTTCTCATAGTCCATTAGCAAAAATACTTACCCCCTAGGTGTCTAATGGTGACTGGATACATAAAATGAGATCCTAACCGACCAGCGTGAGAAATTTTTAGCTAACCAACCAATTACAATGGCAGCAACAGCAGCATCCACTCTGTTAACAAATTCACTCATTTAGCAAAGAAACCAAAAGTGTTGTTAGTTGAAATCATGGAAATGGAAGCCACCGCCAGTTGACAGGCAGCCAACTGCAGCTTCAGCTCCTGAACGGCGAAGCGACGCTGGTGTGGCATCGGCCTGGAGGGGCCACTGCATTGCAACCAGCGATCAATCAAGTGGCAGCCAAAAGCTCATCTCCCAACGCTTTCAGGTCTTTGACAGTCGCCTCCGAATGATGCGCAATTGCAGAATTTCACTGCAAACTTAATTTGGGCTCGTTGGTGGAATTTTGTGCAGCAAACGTAATTGGCAACACCAAAAACCAAAAAAAAAACACAACACAAAGTGGCAGCGAAATGCAACAAAATGTTGCAAATATTCAATCACGTACTTCGTGCCACCAAACAAAAAACAAAATTTAAATAAATTATGTAAAACACTTTTTGATAGTTTTTCACGTTTTGAAAATTTATTCAAACTTGCTGAAATGTGGTTTTTGTTTTTTGTTTCATACCATTACTGGCATTTCCGTTTCCATGGAAAATCGTGCTAAGATATGACTAGAAAGATATGTTAATTATTTATCTTTGATTTCTCTGGAAAAAATAATAAACAATTAACCATTAAATGAGATTTCCGTTTTTGTATTGTTATAACTTTTAACAGGTTTTCAAGTCATAAAACTAATGTAAGACCAAAAACAAAACAAAAGTGAACTGATATTTTAAAATACATCCCCTCACGAGTACAGTAAAACTGGAAAAGCAATAATAGCATGCACATGCAAAAATAATGATGCATTCAACATTTTCACTCGGTGTTGGATCAGACCTTTTTTATTGTCCGAATGATTTAATGTTATTTAAATTATAGTTCTTAATGCTCTTGTCTAAAAACGGGCTGGACTCACTACCCTAGTGATTGTAATTTACTTTCCAGAAGTGCGTAGAAAGATGTATCTCAAAATAAGCGTGACTAAAACCTATACTGCCGATAGAACTGCCTTTGATTTTTTCGTGTGTCTTCCAAAAATCTAAATTTTAATTATTATACACCGTACCATTGCATTGGTACACAGAGTATATTAAGTTTATGCAAAAGTAGGGAAAAGCCCAAAAGAAGCATCTCCGACCGTATAAAGTATTACTGATCAGTATCAACAGCCGAGTTAGTTACCATATATGAGATCTGTGCGTTCATGCGAACAGACAGACGGACGTGGCTATATGGACTCCGCTGTTGCAGCTGATCAAGAATATAGAATATATACAGTTTATGGGGTCGGAGAAACTTCCTTCTGCCTGTTACATACTTTAGCATCAACTTATTATAACAGTTCGACAAAATCAAACTTTTGGAAAAAAACCTGGGATGAGACCCTTAAATTCTGATAGAAGGCACTTCTGTAAGCTAGCCTCATACCCAGTTTCCCAACTGTACCCTAGGATCGCGTTCAATGGGTACTTTTGTACTAGCAACACACAGCGACAACAATTTTAACTTAGTAGTCAATAGGCTTGTTGATAATATATCAAAATATCAATATATCGATATTTTTTACAAAAAAAAATATTTATATCGAAATATTTTTTTTTCCTGATATATCGCATATCGATATTATTTGGAAATATATTTTTGATATTGTGGTTGGTCACACTACACTTAGAAATCTTAAAAAGAGAAGATGAGCGAGGGCAAGGAGCTTTTACACAAACATAAACGCACATAATGCCACATGCAGCCTTTGTGCAAAAGTAATTAAGTCAAGTGGCAACACCACTAATCTCCTGTCACATTTGAGGAACAAGCACCCGGCGCAAGCGTATTCAACATGTGTTAAGGTAAGAAAAAAATGTAATGCCAGAAAGTCTTGAGAATTTTCCCGCGCAATTTTTTGACAGTGTGTGTGTGTGCGCGTCACTAACCCAGTCGGACTTTGTGTCATGTGTTGAGAAGAATCAGTACACCCGGTGGCATGATATTTCACGTAAATAGTCTCTACATGACTTTTTTTGCATGATATTAGCCCTTAATATATCATGAAAAACTCACACGTTATTTTCTCAGGTATTTGTAAGGCTAAATGTCTGAAATTTCATTCGAAAACATGAAAAACTCATGTCTTCCCACCTACGATATACAAAGTAAGTACATCTGGACTACTAAGAAAGTAAAGAACCCGAAGGCTGAAGACGTCACCTAAACGGTAACAGTTAAAACCCCAAGGCTCAGGTTTTGTCATGCCTTATTACGTGAAAAGTAAGCATGAGAAAGTACATTTTTCATGATGAAAAGTCCGACTGGGAAGCCTTTTTATTCTTATGCATTTGTATGTGTGTGTACTTTCCGCGAATTTCGTTGCTTTGTAAATAATTTTGGAGGTAAAATCATGTTACCAATATATCACATTTTTCTAGAAAATTGAACTTTTTCATTGTTTAAAAAATGAAATGAAGTCTTTTAAGTTTTTTCTTGTATTCTTACTTAAAATATTCAACCTTAAGATCTCTGTTCTTTAATGGAAAAAAGTTTATTGTTTTATTTTTAATTAATATAAAGCTCAAAATAATTATAATGCATTTAAAGTTAATGTTATTTTGGGGGGTTTAAGATTGTTATACTGAACTATAAAAATATCAAAAATATCAGATATATCGATATATTTTGGTGATAAGTATTGCAAAAACCTGATGATATTTTAAAAAAATGATAATCATCGATTCGATATTTTTTACATATTTTCACAACCCTAGTAGTCAATGGTAGAAGATAAAAGTCTACAAAATTCAGCAAACATAGACAGGGTCATTGGGAACGTTATATCAAAAAATCGCGTTATACGTACAATTGGTTGAGGTACCTCCAGAAGAGGTCAAACCTAAATTCTTGGATATCTTTGAAAGCGCACGGTAGAGTTTTCTTAAAAACTACATTTATGATGGCATAATGGGATATTTCGTGGGCCTAAGAGATGTTACTCCTCAGCCAAACAACCGCGAGATGGAGTACCATTTAATGATCCACCCACAACCCACGCCATATGGGCCATTAACTAGACTAAAAAATAGACCGAACTGCGTTTTCAGATTTTCTTACGAAGCATTTTTGCGCTGACTACGAGCATTTTTGTACTAGCAATTGACTTACGGCCACATTGACCATTTAGGGTATTAACTGCTCCCAATAATTATGCAATTAATCTAATGGGTAAATATCTTCATTACCAGCTGGAAAGCAGATATCAGCATTTAAAAACTTTAGTTCAAATCATCTTAGTGTATCGCGGTTAGTCCATTGAAGGCATTTTATAGTGAATTTGTTCTATTTTCTTGCTTGCAATGAAGCAGGTTACCTATAAGATTAATAGCATAATTTTGGTGAAGCTACTAATACCCTTAATGGTCAATGTTGTTCTAAGGCAGTTGCTTGTACAAAAATAACCATTGCCCGCCAACCAAGGCTATATTGGAGAAACCGAATTTGTAGTTTGGTCTATTTTTGGATCTACTTTATGACTTACATGGAGATGTTCGTGGGTGGATCTTAAAATGGTGCTCCATCTTGCGGCTTTTTGGCCGACGAGTACCATCTTTTAGGAACGTGCACTAGCCCATTGTGCCATCATAAAATTAGTTTTTAATAAAAATCTACCGTGCGGTTTTAAAGATATTCAAGAGATTCTGTTTGACACCTTCTGGATGTACCTTAACAAATTGTACGATAAACGCTATTTTTTGATATTACGTTCCTAGTGACCCTGTCTGTGTTTGCTGAATTGTGTAGATTTTTGGTCTGAGCCATTAATAACTAAGTTAAAATTGTTGTCGCTTTGTGTTGCTAGTACAAAACTACCCATAAAACGCGAACCTAGGGTATAGTTGAAGAACTGGGTATGAGGCGATGCATACAGAAGTGCCTTTGCTTTTTTTAGTGTCGTACTGTGTAATACTCTATGTATGTACTTAAAACTATAATATTTAAGTGTGCATGGCAAGTTTCTCTGGTTTCTGATTGTTACTAGCCCATTAGTCTTGTTTTTCGCATATGTTCAGTGGGCGGGTATTAATCCTCAACCCCTCTGCCCCCCGTATGCCACTGACTATATGCAAAATTGTTGCCATCTAAGCTTATTATCTAATACATCTAGCAATTCAAAAAGTTCTTATACGAAGTTGGGCCTCGTAGTTCCGTTTGAAATCTGTTATTCCATGCTCCAAAGCCCCTGAGCAAAACACCCTACAGATAAATAAATCGGGAAGTAACTTTTAGGACTGGATTTTTGAAGTGTTTCATGCCTTACAACATCATGCAGAAATGCGCTGCCTGTGTTAAATTTGAGGAAAAAAATGTTTCAGTTAGAAGCTGTTTGAAATTCTGCCTGATTTAAATACTGAACACTCCAGAAGGGTTCTGTCAGTACTGTGGTCCAAAGGTTACTATAGTAAACCGATTTGTGTTTTAGGGCTGTGAAGTGTCTTGGGGTATTTTACTTTCATTTTTCCTAACCATTATTTTTATACCCTTGCAAAGGTATTATAATTTTGCCCAGAAGTTTGCAACGCATAGAAATATTCATTTCCGACCCCATAAACTATATATATTCTTGATCAGGGTGACGTGCTGAGTCGATTGAGCTTTGTCCGTCTGTCTGTCTGTTTCTACGCGAACTAGTCTCTCAGTTTTAAAACTATCGAGCTGATATTTTGCACAGAGTCTTCTAATATGTCGGAACCGACCGGATCGGATGACTATATCTCATAGCTCCCATAGGAACAATCGGTCGGAAAACTAGTTTTAGTATGAAAAACTTTTTTCTTTTCAATGGAAACGTCTCCAAACTTTGTAATTGTAGGTTTTATATGTTTTTTTATAATCCTACCAATTATTATTAAAATCAGACAACTATATGGTATAGCTGCCATACAAAAGATAGGTCTGAAAAACAGTCTTAGTTAGAAAAACTTTTTTGTTTTTAATGGTAGCATCCTGCAATTTTGTATATGTTTGTTTCTCGTGCTTGTACATAATTCTACAAGTTTTTGTCCAAATCGGATGACTATATCATATAGCTCCCATACGAACGATCGGTCGGAAAATGGGAAAAAGTGTTTTTTGAAAATATTTAAGCGAGCACTTGCAAGGGTATAAAAACTTCGACACAGACGAAGTTAGCTTGGCTTTCTCGTTGTATTATGTCGAAGACATCGGAAAAATATTTCAATAAAAATTTACGAACACAAAATTTACAAAACCTTCGCTAAGAAATAATCTAGTTGAAGCTTTTGTAGGATTCTGGATGGACTAATCAAAAATATGCTAACTACTTGATGTGGTTGACGACTCTTACTTCAATTCATTACAAGAGAAAATCAGAAAAACTAATGTTATATGCTAATATTGACATCATTTGCAAGACCCAATAAACTAATTTGTGCTATTGTGCTATCTGTTAACCAATTGCATGCCTTTTGTAGTCAGTATCGTTGGTAATAGTCTAAATAGCAGCAGAAGCATGATTATTGATGCCTAAACCCATTTAATTAACTCAATTTCATTTAATCAGTAACCAAAAACCAAAAACTCGAACAATTTTAAAGCTCAAATTAAAATCATTAACTTCAACCAATATGAACTCGAACTGGTTTGTTGGTCTTAAATACCAACTTTAACTGTTAACGAGCATTAAATAGGATAAAAAGCGGGCCATAAAGTTTTTCACGTTGAGAGTTGGCAAGTTGTATGAATAATTTGTAAAAGAAATGTACAAACACTTTTCAAGATTCGAGAAAGCAACCAGCAACATGTTGCTATGGGGGCCGGTGCCATAAATTAACACCAATATCAACAAAGTTGGATATTACGCAGATCCCCAACTCTGGCCCGCCGGCTTTGGTTCGCGGCCACTTAGAAATTGGCCAAGAAGAAATCAAAAGCAACAACTGGAACTGGCAATTGCGGGATTGTTGCATCGGTAAGGAAGCTGCCGCGCACCATGCAATGTCTGGCCAACTTGGCCAATGTCTGAGTCGGAGTTGGGGTCTGTTTTGTCGGTCTCATGGCTAACTTCCTATTTTCACTTTCGTTCGTCATGCGCGTGCAATGCGCGACAACACAAAAAGTACCAAATGTACTGCCAATCTGCAGGCCCACTTTTGGCTTATCTCTTTGTAGTTTTCCCCCTTTTCTTGCCAGAGTTGTCAACGCGTCATCAACAATGTGCGAATATTTGTGTGAGAATTTGCCATCAAGTGTATAAAACTTTTTTTTTGCTGCTGTCACGCTTCATCACGTAATTGTTTGAGCAATGTTAATTTTTGTTTTTTGCTTTATTAAATTAACATTGTGACTAATGGAGATTTTCTGATATTAGTAGAGAGGAAATTGCATTCGAAATTGCAGTATAGAACATACATTGGGATTTTAATCTCACATTCAAGGGGCTAAGTGTGAGACCTCTCCGGAACCGGAATGGAAAAAATAAATTAAAGTGAACTTACCCGAACTACAACTTTGCACAATTTTTGCCACAAAACTCGCATGGCTTTAATCTGGGCGCCTTGTGTCATGGCACGCATAATTTCCATTACTTTATTATTATTAATTTTAATATTCTAATAAATGCAAAATTCCCACATTAATAAACACCAAAAAAAAAAAGCAACCATAGCTAAGTAGCAGGCGGACTACACACTTGTCTGTGGTTCACACCACACCAAGGCGTACCCATATACCGTTTCAATGGGCACGAGACCAACAGACGAAACTGTCGGACTGACTGACTGGCTGCTTGGCTCACTGACTGACAACCGAAAGAAACCTTCAAACGCAACAACACCCAAATGAAAGACAATGCCAAACAATATCAATGAAGATATCATATACGAACCGCACACTCACAAGACAACAACAACCACATTGTTGATATTATCGACATTCGAATCGGTTGAGTGCATCTGTGTATTATGCATGCAGGCGATATAGTTATAAATACATACAATATGTATGTTTGCATACGAATAGCAATTAGTTATAAGTCCGGAGGTGACTCTGCAAAGATAGCATTGTAAGGTGCATTGCTTGGAAATGTTTGAAAAAAGGGAAGTTTTCAAATACTTGACAATTAAAACGATGGAATACATATGACTTTTTTAGGCACAATTCATACTGTTTTCACATTCAGACAGAATTTATTAGTAAGATTTTATAAGTATTTAATAATTCTGCTCTAGGTTTTTAAGTATACTTTCCTGTCCATTTTTGCTGAACCAAACAGAAATTTTAGGTTTAGCACAGGTTCGGGCTCTTTTATTTCAAAAGAGGTTCGGCTTAAGTCTGAATTTCAGGTTCGAAAAGGTTCGGCTCAAAACTGGTTTGCAGCCCTGTTTTTTATTGTGCACAAAATAGACTCACAATGGTAGCTCCAATAAGTGATCAATGGAATGTGTGTACTATTTTTAAGCAAATCTAATTTTAAAGTTTCCAACTGGTTCCAACACTTTTCTTATCTAGCGATTGTAGATTTCTGTGCCTCAGCAAAATCATCTCGGCCTTTGGTTAATCATTATTTTGTTTCAAGAAGTTAAGATTAGGTTTTACTTCAACGAAGAATATTTTGTACCTTTTTGAGAGATAATAGGCTTTGTCTTAAGACTATTAGAATGTTTAAAAAGATTTTAAAATATTTCCAAATTTACATAATATATCCCAAAACAGTCTTAAATCAATTATATCGTGATAAAAATAATACTAGAAACTAGAATTTATGACTTTAGTAGAATATTTTCCAAGCTGTTGGGTTATTTTAAAAAAAGAAATTTTACTTTTCTTGGATGTTTTATTCAATTCAACTTTCTTCTTATTTTCAATGGATGACCTGCTTCACCCAGTTCATCTAAATTGTACTTATTACAATACTTAATTTTGAAACCCTTTCAAAGTCGTAACATCCTAAGTTGGAAAATATTTCCAAGACGCATCTTCTCAAGACGCTGCAACGATCCAATACTGAGCAGTTTTGTTATGGTACTTCATATAAATAGAGATACTTTCAAGCCAAGTCAAAGTAATTCAATGTCGATGTCAATACTTGGCTTAAAATCATACAAGATTTTCGCCCATATAAAAGAGCCTATTGAACTGCATGAATTCTGATTTAACAATAAACTCAATTTCTTAATTTTAATATTTGAATCACTTAATGGTGACTGATCTACCCAAAATGTGGTAACACGAATTGAACCACCAACAAAAAACTAAATAAACAGGACTATCAGCATATTACAACAGCGAATCTTTGCACTTAACATAACCCTCGACTTTATTTGGGTTACAAAAGTTGTCCCGAACAACTTTAAAGTTTTTTCTGCACGATTTTTGCACGCGTTTTTACTTTGGCTTTGAAGTTCGCCTAGTTGGTTTTACCTACCAACATTATTGTGCAGTTGATTTGAATTTGTATTTTTTTTCCATCTATTTTGAGCCTGCATGGGAAAACTTGTTGCGAGGTCAACTGCCTCTCTTTTCGTCTATTTTTTTCTGTTTGCTGGTCGATTTTCCATGCTCGCGTCAAATTGCGTACATAAGCTTTTGCATTACTTTCCGTGGCCATCCTTCAAACCAAAATGCAATTGAAATACAAAAAAATCGTGTTCCAAATGTCAAATGAATAAACCATTCAATGAACTCAATGTGTACATGATCTTCTCGACTCGATTCGAGGTGATTTTTAGGTGATTGCGATTCGGTTTCAAATTGCAATTTGATTGCCGACTCTACGTATTTTTGTGCATTGTTAATTGAGGTCAAAATCGTAGTAGACATCTCCAAAAAAAAAACAATCAAAATTAACTTATTTTGGGTGGGCTTCGTAGTAATTGGCCTACCTTATTTGGAAATGTAATAGCCTACCAATTGAGGTATGTAAGGAATGCAAGTGTTGAGTCTAAAAATGGCAATTTTTTATTTCCTAGATTTTATTGAATTTGTTTCAGCTGGTTTAGTTTAAAGCTAAAGGGCAAACAAATTACAATTCAGCAACCTCAATTTAACCTTGCAAACAAAAAAATCTAAATAATGCTCCAGCGGCACTGCAATTAATTAAACTACTCGCCGGAAACAATGCCCTGGCACGGTCGCTAAAGAGGCGTAGCCTTTAACAATAAAATTTATTTTAAAATCATTTTTTTTTTTTTGTTGGCCAAAAACGGCAACTGCCGCCTGCAGCATTGGTAATAAACAAAAGGCCAACATTAAGCTGAAGAAGCCACACGAAGTCATAGCTCATCAAAATCCCGTTGATTTCTCATGACCTTAGCCCAAAGTGGCTAAAACAAAAATTTCAAAATTAACCTTTGTTGGTTGTTTGATGCCTAAAACAGTTGCAATTGGAACTACGGTAGCGCAAGTAAATGATTGAGCAATGTGCATAATAAGATTATGTCATTTTTGGGTTCAATTTTGTGCCCTGCAGAGGTCAGAAGTCTTAATTGAAAGTTGGATGTAGCAGATGAAAGTGAGTGAATGATGGGAGAAAGATCAACAGCTTTACTTCCTCCTCAGCAAAGTTTTTTAAAGGAGAGAACTATTCCTGTGAATAGAAGAACATGTTTCCCTACAATAAAAGTATTTTTTTTGTGAAGTTTTTTATTGCCAAGTTTGTTGCCTAAGTCTTTCATTTTTTAACACTTTTTATCTCTGTTTTTTCTTTTTTGCAGTTTTGGTTAAGCCGCTTCAATCAACCTCAACATGTCCGCCAGCACATCAGCCTGTGATTGTTTGGTGGGCGTACCCACCGGACCCACCCTAGCCTCCACATGCGGTGGCAGCGCCTTTATGCTATTCATGGGTCTACTTGAAGTATTCATACGCTCACAATGCGACTTGGAAGATCCCTGTGGCAGGGCCAGCTCAAGGGTAACTTTACTTCAAAATGAGTTTATCAATTAATCAACTTTTGCAAACCTATTTACAGTTTCGTTCGGAGCCCGATTATGAGTACGATTTCATTGTCATTGGCGGCGGCTCGGCCGGCTCTGTGGTTGCCTCCCGTCTCTCTGAGGTGCCGCAATGGAAAGTGTTGCTCATCGAGGCTGGTAAGTGGTTAACGTTAGCAACATGTTGCCCAGCAGACACCAACGCGTTGGGGGCAATTAGATGCACGTTATGTTGGCATTTGTTTAGAAGTAATTGAAGCTTAACCACAACTTGGGCAACACTTCACAGCAACAATAGCGACACTAAACAATAACAGCAATTGTGGCAAGAAAACAACAAAAAAAAAACAAAAACCAGAAAAAAAAGAAGCAACCGCAAACGCCTTGAGCATTATGTAAACCAACTGACGAACTGACGGCTCGCCCAAAGAGCAAGGGAAGTTGTAAGCATGCAAATGGGCTTTTTTTTATGTAGATAGGACTTAGCTCCGTTTTGGTATTGAGAGGGGTTAGTCTGTTCCAAACTTATGTACATATAATACGTTCCGCTTGACTTCATTTTTGCCTTAGTAATTGCTTTAATACTCTAGCTAAAAGGGGCACTCGGAATTTTTCATTGTCTTAAGAGATTAAAAGTGTAAGCAAACGATGGAAAAACCATTTGACATAGATGGTCTTTTGACACAGCAGCGATGGGAAGTACTTTACAAAGTTAGTATGGCGCCACCATAACTTTAATGAAAATAATTTAATGTATTAACTGATCATTAAAATGGGAAAAGGGGGATCATGAAGTTGTGCGAGTGTATGTAACAGGGAGAAGGAAATCAAGTTCAAGTTCAGATCAAGTTTGTTTCAGATTTGAAAAATTCCACCCCGTCCCCCTTTTATCCCCAAAAAACCTAGACCTCCTCTATAAATCCAAGACCTAAAAAGCCGTCAGATCCACAATTTTCAAGTTAGAGCCTCGTGGTTTAGTATACATCAAGCTAGGCCCAATATCTATCTATTCTGAAAAGTACAATCAGATCGGACCAAAAACACCGGAGTTATAAGCGAAACAGTTGAGCTGATAAGAGCACCCCCCAGTTGTTGATCAGGACTAGAAAAGTATTGCCTACATTTAGGATGACATCTTCAAAAATTCAAAAACAAATAATTGAAAATAAATGAACAGGGTATTTAGTGGTCGGGAAACTCGACTGCAGCGCCCTTACTTGTTTTTATGGTGTTTTGGACTCGAAGTAACTCCATTCCTAGTTTTAAGCACACAAATTTTCGTACAGCATGCTGGAAAATTTTGACAAATACCCAAGAAACTTTCGTGAGAATGCAGATGCAAACCGTGTGACCACAACCGTAGAAAATTTCGTTCTAAATGTACCGAAAACGTTTTATTCGATCTCAATTGTAGGATAGGTCCTTTTTTTCAGATCGATTGTCTTGTTTTAAGAACTCTTTGTACTGTCGTTTAGTACGAATGAAGACAGTTTTGGTTAATTCAGAAAACAAATAAATATTAAGCACTCTTTATTATCTTTACTAAGCTGAGGCTTGATTATTTAACTTGTCTTTTACTTGAACTCCGTAACTCGAAAAAGACGGCGGCATCTTAGCTCACTCGACTATCAAGCTATTCGAGAGAGTAGCGATAAATAGCACTAATTGAACGAGAAGATTCTATTTGCATTGGAAAGTCGATGTCGTGGGTTCAAGAGGAGTTCTCAACTTTGAGTTTACTTAACTTGATAGCAGATGTGGTTTTCATTTTGAGAACGTAGACTTCTTTAAAGAATTGAATTGAGAATTGAATTGAGTACGAAATGGGTATGGCAGTAACAAATCTGTGCTAGCTTTCAAAGGGAACCCTTTTTTTCTAAGTATGCTTTAATAAATGAATATACTCAAAAGTATTAAGCTTGGACATTTTATTGAAAAAATCTTTATACTCGTAGAGCATTCAAATTTCGTTTTGGTTTCAATTAAAGCCTTCCGCTTTTATTATTGTTTTGTATCATTTACAACCTATTTATGAATGAATTAAGATGCATAAACAAAACGTGAATATTACTAAGAGCGAAATGTGTGTGTTTGTTGTTGTTGCGGTTTGTTGGTTGTTGATAAGTATGCATATATGCAATGCAGGGCATTCACTTTTGTTTAATTAATCTTTTGCTCATGATGAACTGTTTTGCTTTGCGCGCTGAATAAAAGGTCTCTTTAGCGCTGCATAAATTAGGTTAAAGAAAATGGGAATAAAGCAATTAAAATTAATTTAATATTGGGGACAATCTTACATTCCCACAGTAAATCTACTAACCAGCTGGCGCTTGAGCTGCTTTCTGGGTTAATACTTAATGTCTCTATCTTTCATCAACCTTTTCCATAATATTTTGCCTTGTCACTAATAATTACTAATTACTGTAGAAAAGTCAGAAAATGCATAATATGAAGTTGTCAATTGGCTGTCGTTAATTATACAACAATGCCTAGAGCTAAAGTGCAATTATTTGATAATGGTTATTACCATGCGTGCTTGTTAGACCCTCAGACGCTTTAACACTTGTGAGTAGATGCAATTTTTCGGCTGTAATTATATTTAATTTCAATGTCAACTGATCTTAATTTGCATCAGAAACTTCCTCAAAAAGTTATTGAAAGTTCAAGAGTACCATTCACTGTCGGTTTACTCTTTGCCATTTGTAATAAGATAATTTATTATAATTTTCTTTGTAGTCAGCCCAATCAGCATTCTAGAATTTCCGTTTCTAAGCATCCACGACTTTTTGGCTCAGCATTTAAATGTCTCATCATCTGGAATCAATTAATTAAATCAATTTAAATAGCTGCTTTGATGGCTAACCCAAAAACAAACCGTGGGAGACGATTGCCAAAAAATACCGCAAACTTTTTCCAATAATAATTTAAAAAAAAAAACAAAAGGAACACAGTTGTAGTTTGGCGGTGATTCAGGCTACGAACGTTATTAATGTTCACTTGCGTATTGTTAATAACTTGTTCTACAAAGACAAAATCAGGATTCTGAATCGAAACAAATGTGGACAAACAACGAAAGTAGCCAATTAGCACTCACCCTCGCATAATAATTAATTAAATTCAAATTTAAAACAAACAGAGAACAATTGTTAAGCACTAATAAATTAGACTGCATGCCAAATGTTCTTTAATTAAAATTTAAATGGATTTAAATGATAATCGAAATTAGGTGCGACATGATGATGGGCTGTAATATAAACAATTTAGCTGTATATCATTAGCCAAATCAAATATCAGTCAATCGTAGTAAGTTTCGGTGAGTTCAAGCACTTAAATATGCCGGTCATTTACATAAATGTGATAAGTGCATTTGAATTCCACAATTTGGTGAATAACAAATAAAAATCAACAAATCTTAAAAGATTATTCCAAATATGCAAACCAGTTTTAAAAGGTTCAAGACAGGACTTAATCTGGTATAATGTACTCAAGAGTTTGCCCGATGGTATCCTAAAAACATTTCAAAATTAATCATTTTATTATATTCACAATTTTAAGGAGGTTTTGAAAGTTGTGAATAACTAAATGATCAAAAATCATCTTGCTTGCCATACTCTACTTTCAAACTAGAGCCCTGCATGAGTGGAATCAAAGTGCCCTTTGATTCTTGTTTAAAAAAAAAGGTTCAAGTAAATCAAGTCTGAAAATATTTTGATTCGAGTTAGTCAGCTCAAATTTATAATGACTCCAAACAGATCAAGCTCCAAATAGATCAAGCTCCAATCTGTGCTCCAGTGGTTCATTAGATCATATCAAGTCAAAAACAAGAAAGAAAGTCGGTCAAGCCCGACTATAACATACTCTGTACCAAGAAATTTTGTCTTTTGATCATAACTCGAAAACCGTTCATCCGATCTTCTTCATTCCTTTGGCGGATCGATAAGTTATTCTAATAACTAAATATGTCCAGAAGGAACAAGCCATCTATCTTCAAAACTGTGGGAGATATGACGTTTTTTCTAAATTGCGGGGGCGGGAGGGGGCGTGGCCAAAATTGAAAATAAACTTGATCTGCCTGCAGACATAAGAAGCATATGTCCCATACATGTCAAACCTCTATCTCTTACCATCTCTGAGATCTGTGCGTTCATACGGACAGACGGACAGACGGACATGGCTATATCGACTCGGCATATGCTACTTATGTCTGCAGCCAGATCAAGTTTATTTTCACTTTTGGACACTCCCCGCCATTTGGAAAAAACGTCATATCTCCCACAGTTTTAAAGATAGATGGTTTGTTCCTTCTGGACGTATTTAGTAATCAGGATAACTTATCGATCCGATAAAGGAATGTTGAAGATCTAATAAACGGCTGCTGCTACTGCAGCATCAAAATTTATGCTGGTACAGAGTCTCTTATAGTCGGGCTTGACCGACTTTCTTTCTTATTAATAGTTCTTGATTTTGCAATAAAATTAAAATTTTTTAATCAAAACAAGCCCAGAAACTTATGACATTAAGGCTCTGAGCTGTTTGATTTATTCATATTGACATTGAACCCTATGAGCTATTTGAGTTGAGCTGAGCTGAACTATTTCAAACAGATCATATAGCTCATGCTTCATGTCATGAGCTATAGCTCATGCCTCATGTCATTAGCTATAGTTCAATGAGTCAATAATTTTGTGAACTATGACTAGAAATTCATAGATAGATCAAATCAGTAAGAAAGTCAAGGGGAACTTTGATTCATCTCATGCAGGGCTCTATTTCAAACCAAACCAAAACCATCTTGTGTTAAATAGAAAAATGGCTGGCCGGCTGTGGGGCAGCGGGTAGTGCATGTACCTAAAAGTTCGAGGGTTTGGTCCCGCCTCGAAACCTCAAATTGTAAAGTTATACGCATGTACAAAACCGGTCACCTTTACCCGCAATCATTGCCTGCAGTGGTGTAACTAACAATGAAAAAGATCCGGGCTCGGCTACAAACTGTAGGTAAATTTTAGCACACATGACGAAGAGATTGTGAAATGCTAGGCTTGCAGCTATCTGTCACATAAGCTGACAATTAACAGAGCAAGTTTATCTGAAACAAGGCAGATATCTGGAAGAAAAGAAATCGGTCCTTAGCCAATTAAAGCATCATTTACTGCAAAATTCCAGAATGCTTTTTATTTTGGGTGTCCAAATTCGATCGTTAATAATTTTTTCCCAAGAACAAACATTCTTGAAAGAATTTGACGTACCCACAGTGTGCCTAAATTTTGTAAAAAAAACATTATTTATTATAATTTGAACTTACTAAATATTACCAATGGGTTCTTTTACTTTGCTTATAGAGTAAGTATAGATTTGCGAGCTAGAATTTCAACTTCTTTAGATCCAGGCAGCCGTTATTTGATTCAAAACATATCAAAATTTGGGAATCGTTTAAGAATTCAATGGGCTTTAAACAAGGACACTACCATTTAAATGAACTTTTACTTTTGGAATGTATTGGTAATAATATTAGAATTTACTTTGTATCTATTTCAAGCGTAAAAACTCGTATCTTAAGTGCTAAATCTTAAAAATTTAAGTATGGCACTATGGAGCTATCGCTCGCTTTCCTAACTCTCCGTTCTTTGCACCATTTCAGGTGGCGATGAACCAGTGGGCGCTCAAATACCCTCCATGTTCCTCAACTTTATAGGCAGTGACATTGACTATCGCTATAACACCGAACCCGAACGCATGGCCTGTCTTTCCTCCATGGAGCAGCGTTGCTATTGGCCACGTGGCAAGGTACTTGGCGGCACTTCGGTAATGAATGGCATGATGTACATACGCGGCAATCGCGAGGACTACGATGAATGGGCGGCTCAGGGAAATCCTGGCTGGGCGTTCAAGGATGTGCTGCCGTTCTTCAAGAAATCGGAAGATAATCTTGAATTGGATGCTGTGGGTACGGACTACCATGCCAAGGGCGGTCTACTGCCGGTGGGTAAATTCCCCTACAATCCACCGCTATCCTATGCCATACTCAAGGCTGGTGAGGAGATGGGTTTCTCGGTGCAGGATCTCAATGGACAGAACTCCACGGGCTTTATGATAGCCCAAATGACGGCTCGAAACGGTATACGTTATAGTTCGGCACGTGCCTTCCTACGACCCGCCCGATTGAGAAGTAATCTGCATATTCTACTGAACACGACTGTGACCAAAGTGCTCATCCATCCGCACACCAAGAATGTGCTGGGGGTGGAGGTCAGTGATCAGTTTGGTAGCATGCGTAAGATATTGGTCAAGAAGGAGGTGATTGTTAGTGCCGGTGCCGTAAATTCGCCACAGATTTTGCTGTTAAGTGGCGTGGGGCCCAAGGAGGAACTGCAGCAAGTGAATGTACGTCCGGTGCATAACTTGCCGGGCGTGGGCAAGAATCTGCATAATCATGTGGCCTATTTTACCAACTTTTTCATTGATGATGCGGACACGGCACCGCTCAACTGGGCCACGGCCATGGAGTATCTGCTGTTCCGTGATGGTCTGATGTCGGGCACGGGAATATCCGATGTCACCGCCAAACTGGCCACCCGTTGGGCCGAACGTGCCGATCAGCCCGATCTGCAGTTGTACTTTGGCGGCTATTTGGCCAGTTGTGCACGCACTGGTCAGGTGGGTGAGCTGCTGTCAAACAACTCCAGAGCTATACAGATATTCCCCGCCGTACTCAATCCCAAATCACGTGGTTATATAGCCCTACGATCAGCTGATCCTCTACAGCCGCCCCGAATTTTTGCCAACTATCTGACCGATGAACGGGATGTGAAGACCCTGGTGGAGGGCATCAAATTTGCCATACGCCTATCTCAGACCTCGCCCCTAAAACAGTATGGCATGCGGCTGGACAAGACTGTGGTGAAGGGTTGTGAGTCCCATACCTTTGGCAGCGATGCATACTGGGAGTGTGCGGTGCGTCAGAATACCGGACCGGAGAATCATCAGGCGGGCTCCTGTAAAATGGGACCCCAACAGGATCCCATGGCGGTGGTGAATCATGAGCTACGTGTGCATGGTGTGCGCGGTTTGCGTGTAATGGATACCAGCATTATGCCCAAGGTAACGGCCGGTAATACACATGCTCCGGCCGTCATGATAGCGGAGAGGGGTTCGTACCTGCTGAAGCGAGCCTGGGGCGCTAAGGTCTGACGTTTGGATGCAACGTGGACGCTGCATAGAGTAATTTAAGAGAAGAAAAATTCCAACGAATCAAACAAAAAAAAGTACTTTAAATAAGGGATATCCCAAACTCTACATATATATTTAAGCAAACTTCTCAACTTGTCTCAAACATTTTCTCCACCTTTGGCTATACTCAAAAACTCAACTCTAAGTACTCTGCGTTGCTCGTTTTAAGTTAACTTTACAAATTTCAACTAATTCTTTAGTGTTTCCTAAAATCCTATTTAAAAATTAAACTTCGTTTATCGTTCATTTTGTATTGTGTATCAAATGAGAGATATTATTTCCATTATTGTATTGCATTGTATTTATTGTTCGATTAAAGTGCTACCTATTTAGTTTAAACGGTTTGGTGCGAAACATTTATGGGCAGTTGGGGCTAACTGGGGGTATATAAATAGTGCCTAGGCGGTCTAGAGTTATCGTTGGCGAAAATGTTTCGCTTAAGCTTAATTCTGTTATTTAGTGCTCTGTATATGGGGGTAGTCAATGTACTGGAATTGTCATCCGACGATGCTGAAGTGCAACGTGAAAGACATAAGCAGTTCTTTATTGCTCGCGTGAACTGTGCTAAAGAATTTTTGATCCCATACGGTAAGTAAAGGCATGAAGAGAGTCCGTGGAATCTGTACAATCAGGAATGCAATCGGGTTCTAAGCTGAATTGAAAAGTGCCCGGGTTGGTTCATTGTATCGACTTGTTTTATGGCCAAAAGTACCTTACTTATGATACCTATGTAGAATCTAATTGTAGGATTTTATAGCTAACTCAAGCCCTTCCGCACTCCGAACTCACAATTTTCTGAGGACACTTTTTTCTGAACCTATAAGATTTTCTCAATACGTCAACTTATTACTAGATTAGTGCATTGTTTCATCAAACACATGCATCTTGGAAATAATAAGTATCCAACCTCCTCATATTACGACTTCTAGAAGGGAGTTAAAGCCAATGCACTATGGGCGACTAGCCCAAATTTGTGACATTAATTCCAAAAATTAAAGCTAGTCACTTGAAATTTTGTGCCTATTTTCTCGCCCTTAGCACTACCTGAAATGGTATAAATAAAACATCGATTTATTATAAAAATCGAACTTATAGATGTGCAGTTTAAGCACATTGATTCTTCCCAACCGCAACCCCACTTCCCATCTACAATAGCTAAAAAACTAATTAAAAATATTTTATGTATGAATATTATGTTTCCTCTTCATCGAAAACAATAGAATAATCTTAATCGCAATCGTCTTCGTCATCAGAATTAGCTGCCGAGTCCGAATCGTGATTATAAAGATTTGATTCAAGTGACGAAGAACTCATTTCATACGTGAACATGAAAACTATGCGATAAAGCGTAAAAAAGTTTAATAACACTATATAGCAGGGGCATTAACAAAAAACTTGTTTCGATGTTCGTTCAACAACCGGTCGTCAGATAAGAATAAGCTCTGGTTATGGAAAAATTTTCATTTACAACTAGGGATGCCGGAAATAATATCGAAATATCGAATATCGATATTTTTGTCCAAAAAAACGATATATCATTATCGAATATTTTTATGAGGCGCATATCGAATATTTTATGGCGATTTTTTTCGGCGATATTTTGCTTCCAGCGTTCGGTCACACTGCTGCATTCAACTGTTTCTTGTGGTTTTTTGGCGAGCAAAAAAATGTTTTAAAACATAAAAATATGTTTACTTTTTAAGTTAAGCGTCTTCCCTCAATCCCATCAGAATGTATCATGAATAAGATTCCCAAACTTCTTTTGTTGTAAATGAAATAAAATACATATCTTTTGTTAAACTTATAAAAATACAATTAGTCTGTTTTGTAAAAATGTAGTTCCTATTGTGCGTCAAATGACATCTTAATTACCTCAATAGACCAGCTTAAAGTAAAGACACTTAGCCATTTAGACTCATTTTGTGAAAATATCGATATTATCGATATTTTTTGCACTAAAATATTTATATCGAAATGATACTTTTTCAATATCGTCAAAAATATCGATATAGATATTTTTGAAATACCCGGCATCCCTATTTCCAACCCAATAAAGTATATGTATTCTTGATCAGGGTGAGGAGTCGAGTCTACGACGAGTCGAAGCTATCGAGCTGACATTTAGCACAGAGTCTTCTTTTTGCTGCACGCTACTAATATGTCGAAACCGACCGGATCAGATGACTATATCTTATAGCTCCCATAGTAACAATCGGTCGGAAAACTAGTTTTAGTAAGAACACCTTTTTCTTTTCCACGGAAACGTCTCCAAACTTTGTTTTCATAGGATTTCTATGTTTTTTTTATAGTTCTGCCAAGTTTGATGAAAATCGGACAACTATATGGTATAGCAGCCAAACAATAGATAGGTTTGCAAAACACTCTTAGTTAGAAAAACTTTTTTGTTTTTAATGGTAGCATCCTGCAATTTTGTATTTGTTTGTGGCACATGCTTCCACATAATTCTACAAATTTTTGTTCAAATCGGATGACTATATCGTATAGCTTCCATATGAACGATCGGTCGAAAAATGGGTCGTTGTAGGGAAAAAATTATTTTTGAAAATATTTAAGAGAGCACTTGCAAGGGTATAAAAACTTCGGCACAGACGAAGTTAGCATGGCTTTCTCCTTTTAGATTAATTCAAGCCAGCATAGCGTTCGGGAAACCAGCCAAAAGGCCTGTATCCAGCACTGCGGAAAATTCCTGCCAGGAATTTGCTATTTATTTTGAGTGTGTGGAACCCAACTGAAACAAACTGTCAAGCAGAGCCTTCTCTGTCACTCTCTGTCCAAGCGTTCTTACAGTCATTCGCTAGCAAGCATATATAACATTAACGAATTTAATAACTTTGAACACAATATTCTATATTTATTTGTGCAGCAACACTTTCCCAAGCACTTTTCACAGAAAATTTGTCAAAATGCTTTTTTTCTGTAATAAGCCATAGACATGGTCGTGCCTCCACTGCTTTTATTAAAGTTATCTTCTCGTCCCGTTGAAAATTATCAGTCCTTTTTTGCGCACATTGATTGCCTCCATCTTTTGTCAAATCACTTCCAAAATAATTGTCAGCAATATATTCCTGGCCTGAATATCAGCTGTTTCTCGTTCCACACACGCTTCCCAAACGCCGCTATTAATACGCCGCTATCTATTCAAGTGTGGATTTCGTTCGTGTTGCTGGATACACAACAAACGAAAAAGCAAACTAAAAATTCCTGGCACAGTTTTTTTTATATGAAGTTTGGCAGGAATTTTTAGTTTCCGCTGTGCTGGATACCCGGCTTTACACAGAAAAAAAAAATCAAGCCATCCGGGATTAAATCAATCCCAAACGATGTCAGAAGTCGGTCAATCCCGGATTTTCTCAATCCAAGTATGAATTGGATTGACTTGATCTCGGATATCTCGGCTCCAGAACGACCTTTGCATGAAATTTCAATCCGAATGTCGAGATAAAATCATGTTTTTTGGGATTGACTTTATCTCCCCATTTTTTTTACTGTGTATAATAGAAACAAACTGTTATAAGCATATTTTCCACGATTATAAATAGATATCTAAGTTTGTGTTTCATTTTAGTATTGGACAATAGGTCAATCAACTGGAGCATTTTATTTTATGGCACTTAACCAATTTTCTAGCACGCCATTTCCCTAAGCAATATTTGCATAACCTAACTGTAGTTGGCATGTAGGGGGCCAATTTAGACATATATTTACAGTAGACCTGCTATAAAAGGTTCGGAAATCTCGGACAGGTGACAGTCCAGTACACAGTTCATGGAAAATGCTTGCCAAGTTGATTCCTGTTTTAATTATTATAGCTCTATTGAGCAGCTGCTATCCTTTGGCCCTAGAAGATCATGCCAAGGATAATGGTGATATATTTATCATAAACTATGATAGTTTTGACGGTGATTTGGATGATATTTCGACCACCACTGAGGCACCGCGAGAATTAGACTATGTTGATTTCAATAAAGTGTTGCGGGAGTGTAATGCCAGTTTTATAACGCCCATGTGTGAGTTCTATGTAAAAAAACAAGTGCTAAAAATTATTTGAATTGTAACTATTTTCAGCAAATGTTTTGGAATTTAATAACACCAACAATTTACTGGATGAAAACGATAAGACCAGCCGGGTGGGTGAAAGTTGAGTAACATCAAATAATTCAACTAAATTAAACAATATTTTCTAGTGCTACTTTCGGTGCTTTTTCGAAAGATCTGGTCTGTTGGAGAACTTTAAATTCAATGCGGAGCTGGTGAGGAAATATATGTGGCCAGCCACTGGCGATTCGCTGGAGTATTGCGAGAGTCAAGGCAGTAAGTAAAGGGAAATTGAAATTAGCAAATGAAATATGATTTATATTTTTACAGAAGCTGAATCAAATGTCTGTGATCGAGTCTATATAATAGCCAAGTGCGCTATGATACGTGCTTTAACCGATGCCAGGAACAAGCCCATGGTCTAGATATGCAAAACGGGGACTGAGAAACTATTACTAAATATTCGCCCTGTTAAAATAAAATGTATTCTTTAAAAGGCCTTGTTTTCTTTAAGGAATGAAATCCTTCTCGGGCTGCGAAATATTGGCTTGAAAAGGAACGCTGAAAAATCGTGGTAGTTTCCACGACCAAATTAAAAAAGGAGAGAGAGTGGCAGGTCTGTTCTTTTGTGCTTATAATTCATTTCGAGATCAAGTTCATTGCTACATACATACATATGCTAGAGATAGCACAAAATTGGTGAGACCTAATCTCCGCTTACAAGTCCATCGAGCCATTCTACTCACTTGGAACGCGGGATTAGAACGATAATAATTATGTTAATTAAATATTATATTCAAACTTCATTTTTAGACTTATTTAAAATATAGTAAGAGGAAATTAAAATATAATAAGAGATTCCACCAAACAAACGCAATCTGTCTGAGGCTGATACACATTAACTACGTCCAATCTGCTGTCTGCTGAATGCACTAAATTCTACTTAGTTTCGTCCAAATCGAGCAAAATTTCCGGGGAGAGTTAAGAAACCTTGTCGGCCTAGTCCTGCAATTGAATAAAGCCTTCTTTCATTTATTAGATTTTTTCCGAATTACAAAGTATTTGCCATAGTCTGCCATAGTCAAAAGCGTGTTTTCTATTCTCTACTAAGGGGATTCTATGATTATGCCAAGGTCTTCAGAAATATTATTTGCATAGCTATTAGCACTGTCTGTCCATTCTTCTCGCTTTTCCAGTTAAGACACCTGCAAAGCTCTTATTTTCTTAATAGCCGAATTGTAATAAACCTGGCCTCAACAGTTCATTATACCTGGGCCATCAGATTCAAGCTTGTCCAAGTTCATTGAAATTCCTTTAGCCGTTGTATCATTACTTTCAATAAAAATCTATAAGTGATTAGATAACTCGTACATTTGGTTTTTTAATTAAGAGCTGGTTTTAATGGGGAAACCTGGCCAGGCAAGCAAACACTTTCGTTGCAGCATCTAAAATTGTGATTTCGCTGTAGTTTTGGGCTTCGTTTGGGTTTTCCTACTTGTCTTCAAAACTGGCGCGTACTTTGATGAACTCAAAAGTACTCTTGAAAGCATTGATTAGCTATGAGATGAGCAATTCAGAGGCATTTTTAAAAACTCACAATTGAGATCAAATTCATGACATACTTTAGGTTCAAGTTCAATAGGACTTGAACTCGTTAATTGAAGTAATTACGGATATCCAATGTCAAAGCGAAAGAGCAAAAGAAACCAATAGAACACAAAAAGGGGAACAGTTTTTGTTCTTGCACCATGTGTCTAAATTGCGCCGTTTATGAGTTACAGCGATTCGAAGTAAATTCAGTTTATTTCGAAACTAATTGTTTTAAAATTCATTAAAATTTATTTTGACATTTCAAAAAAATAAATTAAAAATCAACTTTTTTTCTTTTCGAAATTTTAACGCAAATGCTCAAAATGAGAACATTCCACACTAATGCACGTTTCGCAACGCCTTCTAATTTCAGTCGTAGTGACGTTTAGCTGAATTTCAGTTTTCATTGTTTGAAATGCATTGTCGATTTTTTCCTTTAATTGTTCAATATTCAATATCTCTTCAGTGTACACTAGCTCCTTGGCTCTTCCCCAAATAAAATAGTCCAAGGACCGTTTCTGCCGTTTCTCCATATTGTTGGTTCAAAAAGTCTTTTACGATACGGCTTGTATGAACGGGGCAGCCATCGTGTTGAAAAACGATTGAACGTATTAGCGCTAGGGGCACATCATCCAACAAAACATCAAGGCTGTTTTGAAGGAAATCAAGATAGTCCGCACTGTTTTGCCTCTGCGGTAAATAAACTGGTCCTATGATATGGTTTCCTACAGCAGTGCACGTTATAATCTTACTCAAAATACTGAGTTTGAGTTTACTTACCAATGATACCTGCCCAAACATTCTTTGATGCTTCGTCTGCATTTTCACATGAGGGTTCTCCGCCTTCCCTTAACAATGCCTTCCCGGTCAAAAGTGGACTCATCGCTCCATAAAATGCATTTTAAAAAATCTTCATCCTTTTCCACCATAAATCTGCAAAAGTCCAAACGACGCTGGCTATCACCATCATGCAGTTCTTGCACGGGCTGGTAGTGATATGGGTGCATTCTATTATTTTTCAACACTCTATGGACACGATTTCTTTGAACCCCTAAACGGCGAGACAACTGACGCAAGCTTGTGGTTGGATCTTCTTCAACAGCCAACAAAACAGACTCCTCAACATTTTTGTCCTGTCCTCGAATACTGTCGCCGGCTGGTTTTGACACATTTCCAGTTGCTGCTAGGCGATTGTACGTACCTGGAAATACTCTTTCGTTGGGAATACGCCTTTGTGGAAAGGCTTCTGCGTACATACGCCGCGCAACAGTTGCATTGCAGCATGCCATGCCATAGTACAACACTATGTCAGCGTACTCCCGATTTGAAAGTTTCATAGCTGAATTGACAAATAAATTTTTTGATTGTTTTCGAAATTCAGAAGATTGAAATGCAATCAAATTCGAATTTTTGAAAGAAAACTCATAAGTTAAAAAAAATTTTACTATTAAAACAAGTAGTTTCGAAATAAACTGCATTTACTTCGAATCGCTGTAACTAATAAACGGTCTAATTTAGACACATGGAGCAAGAACAAAAAATGTTCCTTTTTTTGTGTTCTATTGGGCATTCAAATACTTGTACAAGTTCCCGGGACACCCTGTATGCAAACAACTAATTACTTTGAGCCGACAAGAATAAGCTGGGTTTAAAATCACAAAGGTGGTTAAATAAGTCACAAAAGGCTGTTGTGCGAAGATTATTTTAAGGTAACAACAAGATTCGATATAGATTTTGAATTAATCTCGGTCATTTTGAAAGCAATCCTTTTTCGAATTGAGTGCAGTTCGAATATCGATCTTAACATAATATCGGGCAAACTTGCATAAAGCCGATTTAAAGATCATATCAATTAAAATGTCCAGCTTAAGTCAATGTAGTGCGTTTTTGATATGATTCTACTAAGGGGATCAAGTCGATTAAATCAAGCTCTCCCGAGCTTAAGTCGGGATCAAGACAAGAATCCCTGAATGGATCAATACATAGTCCAGGAAGGCCCACTAGGATTATTTTTGTCCAAAACCTTTTCTGTATCGTAAATAAAAGACTATTTAACAAAATACCGGAAAATGTTAAGTTTTTATATAAGCATAAAAATCGTAGATCGAACAAGCCTTAAGCTATCTTTAAAAAATCTTTAAAATTCTTGTGAAAACGAATACAGATAGGAGAGCTGGAGAGGCGAGCAATCGACGGCAGCAATTTTCTGAACACTAGCTTGCTTCTGAGACTCTGGAACAATCGAAAGCGCCATAATCCAGAGGAGCGGCAGACCCGGTTAAGATCTGCAGAAACGCAGGACCAGCAGGTGAGCAATCGACGACGACGACGACTAAATATGCTACATTTTTTATAAGTCTAGATAATATTCACGCCAAGCGGAGGTTAAATGTGGTAGGGATCGATCTTTAAAATGATCTTGGATTAATATGTATAAAGATTTAATTGTATTATTTTATACTCGATTATTTTATACTCTGTACCTCCCACAGTTTGCGTTTATCACACAAAAAGTTTTAAAGATGTCTAAAGTGCTGCACCTCGGTGTTTCAACCGATGCTGCCCAGTTTTAATGTTTGTTTACCCTATACCTGGACTAATTTCTTAAAAAATGTTTTTTTGCACTTATTTTAATAATTGAAGACTTAAATAAACACACAAAGCCTGAGCATTAACTAAATTATGTTGCGAAACTAAACCTTTTTCTAGCACTAAGCCTGAAACTGATTATGCCTAATTTAATAAGGCTTTCAAGCTACGAAAGAATTTCAATTTATGTAAAAGGTAAGAAATAATCTTTTAAATCGTTTTCAGGCTTAGCACAATTTCGTTTTCTGTTACGTTTCCTGCTCCCGGGTCTTTGGCCCGCCGCATACTGTATTGCTATAGTTGAGCAGACGACTCAGCCGCTTGCCAATTGGCTTGGGATATTGGTTGGTTTTCATCAAAAACTCCTTCGATTGATGCTCCACCGCACCATTGTCCAGTTGATATTGACACAGCAAATGCAGTGGACGGACAAGGGATTGTCTTATATCTGGCCGCGATTCCAGCACCGCCAGACACTGGGCTGCAGTCTCCAGAGTGCTTAAACAACCCTCCGTGGGCTGAGTCCTGATAATATAATCACTTATGCCCACGGCAATTAATTTGACCTGCCTCAGACTGTGCAAGGCCACACTGCTGGCATAGATGGCTTTAGCCTGGGGCCAGGTGCCATCTATTAGTACCAGGGTGTATGGCCCACGACTACGGTCAATCTCCTCCAAAGGCACTGAATCCTTGCTGGGATATAAAAGTAAAGTCCGCTCGGAGCTAAAGACTTGCTCTAGCTCCTGGTAGTTTTTATGATTGGGAAATCGTTTGCCCTTGTAGACCACACATTTGCCCGGCTCCAGACCCAGCTGAAGCATTAGGGCAGTGCGCAGGGAACGCTTCTCCTCGGCAGGATGTTGTAGTATCACTATGCGGGAGGCCACCACAAGGGGCGGCTGAGGAAGTGCCGGACACCAACATACAACAATGGGACGCCTAAGGGGGAAGGGATTGAATTGTGAAAGAACCAGAATCGAGTTGATGGTGGCGTAAACTCACTTGCATTGCTCACACTTATCGCGTCTGTCGGGTGGATCAGCATTGATGCCTATTAGATCCTGCCAAGCGTCTTCCTCTTTGGTGGTCATTTGAGTCAAACCACAACTAATAAATGCAAATTTCTTAAACCAGGTGGCAGCGCTGGTCGCCACATGGCCACAACAGCTGTGCAGCTAGTTTATGCCAAGCTAATGCTCACGATGTTCAAGAGTTGGAAATTCTTAACATCTAAAAGTTTTAAAGCTAGAATTTTTGGTATTGTTCAATAAATAACGGATTTATGTGTCTTTAAAGTGGAAGTTCCAAAAATCAACTGCACGTTTTGAAAAGGAAACATTTTTTACGAAATTTTGACTTTAGCGCTCTTTAACTCCGTGGCCACGTATTAATTATATTAATTCAATAATCAGATTTCAATAAATAAATTCTAATTTATCTATCAAAATTAGCCTAGTGGTTTTTGCACAACACCCACTTCTCTCACCCAAATAAACTACCCTCAATTCACGATCTGCCCTTGTTCATCAACTCTCCCCACGCAAAAACCTGAGTGGCGCTTAGTTGTCTTTTTGCTGTTTTCTTTTATTTAGATTTTTGTATTCGAATTAATTTAGTTGTTAAGCTTAAAGTTTACATAGTTTAAAATGCATAGCATTGGCTGGGCTTTGATAATGAAACGTGGCTGCTTTTGCACCAAGGAGAAGCTCAACATCAATGGCTCCCGCTACACCATCCGCGTCAGGCTGGCACAGGGGTAAACAGAATGGGAGAAATCACATCACACACATTCTCTGGCATATCTAATCGCTTTCATTATCTCCAGGGGCTTCTCATTAATTGACCTGGCTGAGAATGCCACAACGAGGCGCAGCTATGCCATCAAGCGGATCACCTGCCACAGCATCGAGGACCAGAATATAGCGTTACGTGAAATCGAGAACTGCAGGAAGGTGGACTCGGAGCATGTGATACGTGTGGTGGACTATGAGCTGAAGGGTCAGGCGGATATAGTGATAAATACCATTTCGACGCTGTTCATTGTGCTGCCCTACTACAAGCATGGCTCCCTGGCTGATCATCTACTGCTGCGTGCCCGCAAACAGGATCACATGCCGGAGGCACAGATATTGCAAATCTTTTTGGGAGTCTGCGAAGGGGTCAAGGCCATACATGAGTCCAAGCCGGTACCGTTGGCCCATCGTGACCTAAAAACTGCCAATATATGTTTATCCGACTCCTTTGAACCGATCATTGTGGATTTGGGTTCCATGACTGAGGCCAGATTACAGATAGTGGGGCAGTCGGATGCACAGCGACTGCAGGATGAGGCCGAGGAGAGGAGCTCCATAGTGTACAGAGCACCGGAATTGTTTACGGTGAAGACGTACTGCACCATTGATGAGCGAACGGACATTTGGGTAGGCCAAATGAATCTTCAAAGAAATGGGATTTACTTTAGATGTTTTCTTGCAGAGCTTGGGTTGTGTTTTATATGCCATGTGCTACTTCAATTCCCCCTTTGATCCCATCTACGAGCGAGGCGATAGTGTGGCTCTGGCCGTTCTGAGTGGAAACATTAACATTCCAGAGGATTCCATTTACACAGAGGTAGGAGATGACCAAGTTTCTTTGATGAAATGTTTTTTTAACCAACAATTATTGGCAGGATATGCACGAGCTGATCAAGTATATGCTACGCATTGATCCCATGGAGCGACCGTTTATTTACAGTGTGATTGAGCAGACGCATGATCTGATACAGAAGCTGGAGGGACGTGTCTAAATACTTTTTGACTAAATTTTAAAAATTGTAATATAATAAACCATAACCTAATGATCATCACGTGTGAGACCCGGACAATTGGCCTCCAAGTCGTCCAAGCTTTCGTAGTGAGTGCCACACCAATAGCAGAATCTATAGCAGGTGCGTAGGTAAGAAGTGAGCATTTCCAATTGCTCCCAGGCACTGTACAGCTCCTCCTCCTCCTCCTGCTGCTGCTGCTCCTCCTCATCCTCTTCTGTTTCCTCTACTTCTTGGGGCTTGGCCGGCCAAAAGAACTCTAGCTCCGGTTCCCTTATACCCGATTTTATATCCAAGGACTCGCAGGTTTGCTGACAACGCTTGACATCATACAAGAGTTTCCGTTCCTCCGCCTTTTGTGTGGCTCGTCGCCTATATGCCTCGGTGTTTAACTCTTCACTGGACTCCAATCCCGCCTTGGCCAACAAATGAGCTCGTCTCAGCTCCTGCCGCTTGGCTGCCAGCTCCGCTAGTGCCTTATCTCTGCCCAGTCCACCACGGTCCAACTTAAGGCTTATGGCTATGGGCTCAATACGTGCATTCGCCTGTTTACCCAGACCTGAGCCCGCCTTGTAACCCATTTTGGCCATTAGCTGGAAACCCTTGTTGTCCTCCGCCAGTGGTTGACTGAGTTTGGCCTGCAGGCGCTCATTGTCTGTGCTGGCAGAGGTAGCTTCTTTTTGACGTTTCTGTTGTTCCAAGCGCTTTGCCTCCACTTCAATTTGTCGCTTTTTGGCACGATTTTGAACCAAGCTGGGACGCACTTGCTCGAGACTAAGGAGAAAAATGAGATAAGGATGGCTATGGGTTCTATTTGATGCGGCTTACCCCGCCAAGAACTTGTCGGACATGTAATCCTCTTCAGAGTCGGACATTCTAAGTCTATTTACTGGAACGACGCTCAGTCCAGCTGATCCAGGGCTGAAGCAGCACGCTAGTGTTGCTTATGACGTCTAGACATGGCAGTTTAGCCGTTTTCTAGTCAAGCTTGTAAATTTACAAATTGTGAAGCTGAATGTACAGTGTGTTGCAAAAATCTTTGTCCAGCCGACAAAACATAAGAAATTTTACCCCAAAGGTATGGACTCGTTCAATGGAGCTCAATTTTAACATTGTTTAATGTTTTTCTGTTCAAATATGCTACAATTCAAGAAAATACTACTCACATAAGTGCTATCAGGGCTGATTAATGTCTATTTTTTAGCAAAAATTTGTTTCTCTTCAGTTTTGATATACTCAGAATTGATTTGGTTTTGGTTTGATTAGTTTACAATATGAAATAATTACCCCTATTAACTAAATTTGGAATTGTTTTGTTTTCAATATCAACATTTTGTGATATACATCTTGCTTTGCACCAGATGAGGCTCGCTAAGTCACTAAATTTATAGGGCTGCCCAAAATTTTGTTTCGGTGTGGAATATTATATGTATATGTGTTAGAAGTTATCCAAAATATGTCTCTCGTAATTAAATATAGGGACATATTAACAAAATATCTTATGATTTTTAGGTAGTTTTTCTCTAAAAATTTAATGATTTTTAATATTTTGGCTGTAGAGCTCAAGCAACTAAGCCGACTAGATTATGAAATTATTATAACCTCTGAATTCATACCTATTTTTACTCCACTTTTAGTTTCTAACACGAGATGTTTTTTAAGTTTTCTAGAAGTTGAGAAATCTAGCTAGAATACTTAGCTATATTTAATGGAACTGGATAGCTCTAATCGGCATCGTAAACTATCTAACAAACTTCTGAAGGATAAAACTTATTACAACAAAGGCTAAAAAAAAGAATCTAGCTAAAAGTCTAACTGTTCCGCAAAGTGGCAGCTCTTTGCTTATCTCAGACAGCTGTTTCACGCCACAAGCCAGGTGGCAGCCTTGTCCCCCCTATGCCATGTGCTCTGTCTGAAGTCAACAATTTGTAAATTTATTACTTATTCAATTAAAATCACTTAAAATGGGCACGGTAAGTCATCACACAGCTTCTTAATCCATAAAATGTACCCAATCTTTATTTTCTGCATATAGAAAAAGGTGAAAATCAGCTCGGTGAAGCGAGCGGCTCACCTGAAATCAAAGAAGACGCCGCTGAGCAAACAGCAACAACAAAAAATAAAACAGAAACGTGACCAATTGAGCTCCAAGCGAGAGAAGGGCCAGAATATATTCATGCAGAAAGCACGCAAAAAGGATAATCTGGCCCAGCGCAAGAAGCATAATAAATTGGCCTCACTGGGCTTGGAGCAGACAGAGGGCGATGAGGATGAGGATGGAGACTTGATGCTGGACAGTGTGGCGGATATGTTGGATGGAGATGATTTGGATTTGCTGCATGAAAGTAGACGAAAGCGCAAGGTTAAGTTGGATGGAGATGATCAGAAGCAGGCGGTGGGCTTGGAAATGGATTATGCCAAGACCAGTAGACAGGAGCAGGCCGCCCAGAAGATCAAGGTCAACTTGCTGCCCATTAAATCGCGAGAGGGTGAGATCATTACACGTACCACAGAAGTGGATTATGTGCCCAAGTTGAAAAAGAAACGCGAAGAAGAGGTGGAGGAAATAGATGATGAAGACGAGGAGGAGGAGGAGGGCTCCGCCTTTGAGGATAGCGATGATGATGTGGTCAACGATGTAGAGGCACCCACAGCCCTGGGCAAAATTAAACTAATATCCACCACTGACTTGCTCATTGCACGCCAGCAAGAGATTGAACGTCAGAAGTATCGCATAGGCATTATTTGCTCGGGTCTGCTGGAGAAACCGGAAGATAAAATGCGCAACTTTAATGCACTTTACGAACTCATGGACGAGCTAAATCCCGCCGGAGGTCTGCCCAATCTTTTGGTGGTACGCAAACTGGCCATGATATCCATTACAGAGATATTTAAGGATATTCTACCCGAATATCGTGTGGGTCAGGTGGATACCAAAATGCAAACTGTGCGCAAGGCCACATTGGAGCGTGTTAGTTATGAGAATGCTTTGCTGCAGCAGTTCAAGAAATTCCTACAGAAACTGGAGAAACTCACCGGAGAAGTCAACAAGCGGGGAGGCCGAAAGACTCCACAAACCATCAAATTGGCCTCGGTGGCTGTGCAATGCATGTGTGATCTACTACTGGCTCATCCCTACTTCAACTATGTGCAGAATATAGCACAACTTTTGGTCTACATGTTGAACTGTAATTATGGTTCCATCAGAACCATGGTGAATCAATGTTTTCGCACGCTTTTCTCCACGGACAAGAAGCTGGAGATGACTCTGTTTGTTGTACGTCGCATCAATCATTTGATTAAGACCAAGCAGAATCAAGTGAATGTGGAATGCATTACCTGTTTGATGGGTCTGAAGATTAAGAACGTAAACTTAGATGCCGAGAAGGAGAATGAGCTGAAGCAAAAGAAGCTGGAGAATCATCGCCAGCGTTTGTTGAGTCTGTCCAAGAAAGAGCGCAAGCGACGCAAGAAACTTACCGAACTAAACAAGGAGCTGGAAGAGACCCGAGCCGAGGAGAACAAGCAGACGAAGCATCATAAGCTGACAGAAATAATAAAAATGGTTTTTACCATCTATTTTCGCATACTAAAGAATGATCCCACCTCGAGGGTGCTTAGTGCCATACTGGAAGGCTTGGCTGAGTAAGTTGAAGCGAATTCCAAAACTCAATTTAAGCTTAATAATCTTGCTTTTATGTCAGATTCGCCCATGTCATCAATCTGGAATTCTTTGCTGATCTTATTGATGTACTCAATCGCATACTGGAGGATCAGCCCGAACTGGGCTATCGTGAACAGCTACACTGCATACAGACCATATTTGTTATCCTCTCCGGTCAGGGCGAGGTCCTGAACATTGATCCCATTCGTTTCTATCAGCATTTCTATCGTAATATGTTGGTGGTTCAAGCCGGTAAAAATCATCAGGATTTCTCCATTATTTTACGCACCTTGGATGAAGTTTTGGTCAAGCGAAGGCGGAATATGAGTCAACAGCGTCTGATGGCCTTTGTGAAGCGTCTGCTTACCGGCAGTCTGCATTTGCTACATAATGGCACTTTGGCCACTTTGGGTACCATTAAGCAAACCTTTCAGTTGACCTCTGTTTTGGATGCATTGCTTGATACGGACACGAGTATAGGTTCGGGTCGTTATGATCCAGAACTGGATGACCCGGAATATTGTAATGCGGCCAGTACGGCATTGTATGAATTGGCTCTATTGGGACGTCATTATCATCCTACAGTGCGACGCATGGCCAATCATATTGCCAATGGAGTGCCAGCATCCGGTGAAGGAGCCCTACCCACAGATATTGGCAAGCTGTAAGTTTAATGCATCAATAGTTACCTAATTTGACTTACATTTGGTATGTTCTTTCTTTAGGAATGCCCATGAGCTTTTCGCTCAATACGATAGCACCCAAATGTCTTTCAATCCTCCCATACACATGCCCAAGGCTGGTGAACCTAAGTTGAAGAAAGGCAAAGAAATGTTTTTACAAGCGGATTTCAAGCAGGAATATGGCAAATTGTTAAAGGAAGCTAAAACGGGACAAGCGAAGCAAAAAAATGTTTTGCATTTTGATTTTCTAAGTGAACTTAAATAAAATCTAGAACTGAAGTGAATTTCAACAGTGGTGGTCTTTAATCTGGCAACTTCTGTAAGTAAAAAAGTAAGAACTAAACACATTTCCGTATGTTCAAAACATTTAGAAGTGTAACTACTGTAGCTATCATCTATTGAGAACCAAAACTTGAAAGGAAAAGGTTTAAAGTTGTTCATTTCACAGAACTTGGGACAACTCGCTGAAATTGCCAAGTTGCTGAGTTGTTCTTAGCAAGGCAACCTTTAAATATAATTCCAACTCATTGTAATGCCTCAGATATTCTCATTTTTAACTATATTCAATGCAGAGAATCACAGAACAGGAGTCACTGAACAAAAAACCCAATGAAAAACAAGAAAGAAAGTCGGTCAAGCCAGACTTTAACATACTCTGCACCAAGAAAATTTGTCTTTTGATCATAACTCGAAAACCGTTCATCCGATCTTCTTCATTTCTTTGGCGGATCGATAAGTTATCCTAATAACTAAATATGTCCAGAAGGAACAAGCCATCTATCTTCAAAACTGTGGGAGATATGACGTTTTTTCCATATTGCGGGGGCGGGAGGGGGCGTGGCCAAAATTGAAAATAAACTTGATCTGCCTGCAGACATAAGAAGCATATGTCCCATACATGTCAAACCTCTATCTCTTACCATCTCTGAGATCTGTGCGTTCATACGGACAGACAGACGGACAGACGGACATTGCTATATCGACTCGGCTTTTGATGCTGATCAAGAATATATATACTTTATGGGGTCGGAGATGCTTCCTTCTGGATGTTACATACTTTTGCACAAACTTGTAATACTCTGTGTACCTACGGTAGAGAGCATAAAAACTGGGTACAAGCGAAGGATAATCTGATTTGAAATTACAAGCCTGGCAAAAGAATATAGAATAGTTTCGTTCTTGTGCGGTTACATCCTGAAACATTTATTTTTAATGTAATTTAGCATTAGAACTGTAAAAGTAAGAGCATAAAAGAGAATCTTGTTTTTATTTATACCCCAATACACACGCTTAAGTATCTTGTCATTGTTTTGATTACTGTTTTAGTCGCTGTTTTAGTCACTGTCACTGTGTGTACCAAAGGTACACAGAGTCACTTTTGGACATATTTAGTAATTAGTATTCTTTATCGATTCGCCGAAGGAATGGTGAAGATCGGAGAAGCGATAGTCTGGTTTTACGAAAAACAAACATTTATAATGGGCAGCACTGGTTGTAACAGCGATGGGCAGCACCTAGCACACCTTAACACTTTGTGTGGTAAATGAAAACTTTGGAAGTTACAAAGAATGTTCTGATCGTTGAGCAGGTATTAGATAAAAATATAATACATACAGCCATGCTCCCATTTTCGCTTTCGCAAAAACTTTGCGATTTGATCATCAAATCGTAAAAGTTGGCGCTCCGACACTCGGAAATCGCAAAGTTTTGGCGTTTTTAAACCGGCGACATCTGAGTCTGTGAAATGAAAAGTAAATGCAAAATATAGGTTGATGCACAAACGGACAGCCCACGGAACTATTTTTATTCAGTTCCTTGACCTTTTTAGATTTGTCTTACGGACTCTCCCACTCCATTCGCACTAAGGCGATATTTTAAACAAAACTGCTCACAATAACAACAATTTGCGATTTGGCCATGGTATATATCGATATATAACTATCGATAGCATGAGTAGTGGCGCTCATCAGCTGTTTTTGTTATGTGAAATGACGCAAAACAAGTTGGGAATGGAACATTATCGATAACGAAAACTTGCGAATTTCGGAGCGCTTTAAACTGAAATCGTGCGAATTTGCTGAAATCGCAATTCGTAAAAATAAGTGAAAGCCGGAGCATGGCTGATAATATCGAAATATCGAATATCGATATTTTTGTCCAAAAAAAAAACGATATATCATTAGCGATATTTTGCTTCCAGCGTTCGGTCACACTGCTGCATTCAACTGTTTCTTGTGGTTTTTCGGCGAGCAAAAAAATGTTTTAAAACATAAAAATATGTTTACTTTTTAAGTTAAGCGTCTTCCCTCAATCCCATCAGAATGTATCATGAATAAGATTCCAAAACTTCTTTTGTTGTAAATGAAATACAATACAAATCTTTTGTTGAACAATTAGTTTGTTTTGTAAAAATGTAGTTCCTATTATGCGTCAAATGACATCTTAATTACCTCAATAGACCAGCCTATAGTAAAGACACTTAGCCATTTAGACTCATTTTGTGAAAATATCGAAAATATTATCGATATTTTTTGCCCTAAAATATTTATATCGAAATGATACTTTTTCAATATCGTCAAAAATATCGATATAGATATTTTTGAAATATCCGGCATCCCTATTGTCAACATGGAAATGGCCTAAAAGTAGTCAAACTTCAGTTCTAAAATACTTTTTAGATTATTAAAATTAATTTTCTCTCATAAGAAAACTCCTTTTTTAAATTCAGCTCACAAAATGAAGGAAGATGCGCATATCGGTATCGTAATTAATTTACCCAGTCGGACTTTGCAGAATGTAGTTCCCAAGGGAATGCCATTTTTATACTCTCTACCGTAGGTACATAGAGTATTATAAGTTTGTGCAAAAGTATGTAACATCCAGAAGGAAGCATCTCCGACCCCATAAAGTATATATATATTCTTGATCAGCATCAACAGCCGAGTCGATATAGCAATGTCCGTCTGTCTGTCCGTATGAACGCACAGATCTCAGAGATGGTAAGAGATAGAGGTTTGACATGTATGGGACATATGCTTCTTATGTCTGCAGGCAGATTAAGTTTATTTTCAATTTTGGCCACGCCCCCTCCCGCCCCCGCAATTTAGAAAAAACGTCATATCTCCCACAGTTTTGAAGATAGATGGCTTGTTCCTTCTGGACATATTTAGTTATTAGGATAACTTATCGATCCGCCAAAGAAATGAAGAAGATCGGATGAACGGTTTTCGAGTTATGATCAAAAGACAAATTTTCTTGGTACAGAGTATGTTATAGTCTGGCTTGACCGACTTTCTTTCTTGTTCATACTTCTTTTTACAAGGAAAAAGTCACTACTTTTCCCAGATGTTTGCAACGCAAATAAATATTCATTTCCGACCTAATAAACTATATAGATTCTTGATCAGGGTGTCGAGCTGAGTGGATTGAGCTTTGTCTGTCCGTATGTCTGTCTGTTTCTACGCAAACTAGTCTCTCAGTTTTCAAGCTAACGAGCTGAAATTTTGCACAGAGTTTATATTTTGGTGCACGCTACTAATGTGTCGGATCGAAAGACTATATCTCATAGCTCCCATAGGAATAGTCGGTCGGAAAGCTAATTTTACTAAGAAAAACTTTTTTCTTTTCAATGGAAACGTCTCCAAAATTTGTATTCATATGTTTTCTATGCTTTTGTATAATTCTGTCAAGTTTGATGAAAATCGGACAACTATATGGTATAGCTGCCATACAAACGACAGGTCTGAAAAACAGTCTTAGTTAGAAAAACCTTTTTTTTTTTATGATAGCGCGTTTTTTCCACATGCATTCACCTAATTCTACAAATTTTTGTCCAAATCGTATGACTATATCATATAGCTCTCACAGGAACGATCGGTCGGAAAATGGTTCGTTTTAGAAAAAAGATTATTATTGAAAGTATTTAAGCGAGCGCTTGCAAGGATATAAGAACTTTGGCACAGACGAAGTTAGCTTAGCTTTCTCGTTTTAATTATGATAGGAGCTAAAAAATTTGTATGAAATCTTTACTACATTCTTTTATCATGTGCTTGGAAGGCTAATAGTCACTTTAACAGGAAATCGTCCTTTCCCTGGGTTGTCCTTTTGTCATGTGTAACCAACAACAAAAACTCATGCTGAAATACGTTCTCAAAGAAGCATTCTTTGAGGGTTTCACCCCTGTTCCAAATCGAATATAACTTTTCACATCTTGGAACTACTTTTTTTTAGTGAAAAAAAAGTATGAAAGATGTGCATATTTCATGGTGTCAGGTCCGACTGGGTATCGATATATGTAGAATTGCTGCTATAGGTAGCAGTGTCACTTAAAAGGGGCGTACTATTTCCTCGACACATGCTCCTCCATCATGATACTTCAAATTGGCTCTCATGATATCGTATCACTGGAGTGTAGCAGAGAGATTAGTGAAAATGTGTACTTGATCAGGGAGCAAGTTCTTCTGCTGAACGCGGCCATTGTGAAGAAAACTTGCTGAGAATCAAATGCGCTTAGTTGATGTTTTCTCTACTGTTCTTTTACTTTTACTTTCACAGTTTTTCCTTGATTGTAGTTTGCAGAGTGATAAAGTTAATAATAAGAACTGTATGATTAACAAATACGAAGCAAACGCAATCCTTTTCCGATACAGAATTAAACCTGAATCATTACTGATCCTGTACCAAAACCACAAAATTTTCGTTTTTTTTGTTGTTTATAATGAAAAACTATGTTTAAAACAAATGCAAGGGATGTAAAAACTAACTATTCGAACAAGTAGTTATATGTTGGGAGCTCCTAACAATTGGATATGGTTTCAGATGCAAATTAACCGGGTACAGTTTGCCAGGGCTGCCTTCTATGCTGGATTGCCTCCTCGTGTACGTTGTCCAGCATTGGCTGGAGGCAGGTACTCTCGATTTCCCAGTGGTTGCTGCTGCTGCTGCTGAACGAATCCGCCCACTTGATTCTCGGGCAGCACACCAGCCGCTGTGGCTAGGAGACCAGCAGCTGCACCAGACGGAGCCAGACGATTGCTTGCTGGAGCTACAGCTGGCCGGATGATGGCTCCTGCACTGTACGGGGATTGTGATGGTGCGATGGGAGTGGGCGTTGGCGAAGCATAGGATCCTCTTGCTGCATTATAACCACCACCAATTTGAGTCTGCCCAGTGGCTCGCAAAGTGCCAGCGGCTGAAACAGGAGTCACAGCTACCGATGCGCCATAGGCTGTGGTGCCGGCTGGAGCTGGTCTGTAGGCATTTGCATTCACATTGCTGGAAGATCTTTCGGAGTAGTCATAAATGTAGGCATTATTGGCATAGAGACTGGGAGCTGACACGCAATCATATTGATTCCACCATACACAGACCAGCGTCTCCTGACTGAAGACCGTGCCATTGGGACAGAGAAAGGAGTAGGTGCGATTGAGGGCGCATATATGAAAGACCTGACACTGAGCCTCGATGTCTGCATAGTACCCGGGCAGAGGTTGCTGGGAGCAGTCGAAGTTGGTGCGCGGTACCTGCGCATAGATGGGATAGTCCACACCCGGTTCACCCGGTATGGCCGAATAGTCTCCCTCCGAGTCCTGGTAATCACCTCCGCTGGCAGCACGTCCCCCGGCAGCAGGAACATTACTGTATTGCGTGGTCTGTGGTCCATAGGGGCCACTACGTGAAGGTGTTACCGGTAGACTGCCACTCGGAGGCCTCCTAGGTATATTGCTGGAGCTGGCTGGAACGGCTGCAGGCGCTCCGAAAGCAGTGGTAGCTTGACCCGTAGGAGTGTAGCCCACAGCTGGTGAGGGGAACAGACCCGCGCCATAAGCAGTGGTAGCCGTAGCCGGTGCCAGGGGTATAGCCGTTGCTGTGGGATAGGCACCCGGTTGCAGACGTCCCCCGGCTGTAACTCCTCCAGCACTGGCCAAATCAGGCCGACCATAATTGTAACCACTTTGTGCCTGATCAAAGAGGGAGAGGATCGAATTAATTTCAAATTGGAGCACATGAACTTTTTACCTGCACTTGCAGCTGGGCCACACATCCGCTCCAGAGCAGGAACAGTACTGAAAGAAATGGATGAGGCCACATTTAGCGATTTCTAGAGTGACCCAGTCGACGCACAAAATCGAAATGATCTCCACTGCCAGCTAAAGCAGCGACAGCGCTCCAACCACCAGCTAAAGACTTGGGCTTGGGACGGTTTTAAGGCCAAGTACGTTGACTGTATGGCGTTTGGCGTTGTCTGCTGCTGCGATTCTTGGCGCTGATAGCGCGCGTGCTGCGGTCGGTTCTGCATTGCGATCTTTATTTATCAGTTTCCTAAACTCGAGAAGGGGATGGCTGGCACAGTGGTACCGAAGACGATTTCCCTTTGATGAGTGGCAAATGTTCAGCGAATGTGCTTTTGGCTTTTCTTGGAGTATTAAAAGGTCCTAGCAGGGGATCAAAGCATGCATGCCCCGAAACGCAATATATTTGTTGTTTCTACTCACTTCAATGCACGAGCACTTGTCGTTCTGTCTCCTTCGCAACCCTGCAGAGAAAGTGCTAATGTAATACCAGAAGTATACCAGTCTCTAAAAACTCGCAACTGGTTGCACTTCGTATCCAAATCAATGTATGGAAGTCGTCCATTTTACACAGGCATGTCATAGGCAAAAGACAATTGTCCCCAGCAGCAGCCATTTGCAATCAGTTTAGTTCCAATTGTCCCCTCCTGCAGCCATTTCCAACCAGTTTAATACGAGTTGGCAACATAAGCTGTATGTGCTGTACTTTACAGTTAATTATGTTTTATTTCATAAGTCTCTCACCTTCTTCTCAACCATAATTCGCAATACATTTATTGTCTTCATACAAACTTTTTCAAATTCACATTCGGGTGTGTCCCAGAAATCTCTAGAGATTTTCGTATAAACTATTGAATTTTGAACTAAACTAGGAGAACTTTAGATGTAAAGTGACAGCAACGCTGCAGGCTACTAGATTATAGAGAAAGGAAACCGTACGCATCAAACCTACTTGGCCTTGAACAGTCGGTTTCAAATCTCTCAACTTTTGTCATCTAATCTAGTAGCCCAGCATTTTGGAGACATTTCACATATAAAGGCAAGCAGTTGTTGCTTGAAATAAAAGCGCTTATACGAAAATCTCTAGAGATTTCTGGGACACCCCCGATTGACTTTGCTTTAAGGTAGTAGACAGGTGTGATGGGTCAAAAAAATCGACTAATTATACTCTGTACCGTAGGTACATAGAGTATTATAAGTTTGTGCAAAAGTATGTAACATCCAGAAGGAAGCATCTCCGACCCCATAAAGTATATATATTCTTGATCAGCATCAACAGCCGAGTCGATATAGCCATGTCCGTCTGTCCGTCTGTCTGTCTGTCCGTATGAACGCACAGATCTCAGAGATGGTAAGAGATAGAGGTTTGACGTGTATGGGACATATGCTTCTTATGTCTGCAGGCAGATCAAGTTTATTTTCAATTTTGGCCACGCCCCCTCCCGCCCCCGAAATTTAGAAAAAACGTCATATCTCCCACAGATAATGAAGATAGATGGCTTGTTCCTTCTGGACATGTTTAGTTATTAGAATAACTTATCGAATGAAGAAGATCGAATGAACGGTTTTCGAGTTATGATCAAAAGACAAAATTTCTTGGTACAGAGTATGTTATAGTCGGGCTTGACCGACTTTCTTTCTTGTTTTTTTTTTAACATTTCCCGGAAGAACAACATTTTAAAAATATGCTCTTAAATTTTCAGACAGAAATTTAGAATATTTCCAAAGTTACAGGCAAAACAAGAGAGCGCGCCGTAGAGTGTATGAAAGTGTGTTGACACGCCAGCGGCAGCTGCTCTGACCGTTCCCTCTTTTATTGTCCTTCCAACCTTTATTATTTAAAGATACCAAGGTATATCTAATGCTAATGACGATTTTGAGGAAACAGAAGGATTGCTGTATGCACCGGGCATAGCTGATTAAATAATGTTAGTATTATTTGTTGCCAAAACTTTAAACGCGTTTTCTCGAAACCATGTTTTTGAAATTTCGGGGAAGCACTGACTCAAAACTATTCAACCGATTTGGCTCAAAATTTAACTAGTTATTCTACATACACATATCTAAATACCTAACCTTTAAAACATTTTATTTTTTAATAATAAATTAACCTTTTTAAACATTTTATCAACAAACAAGTAAGGGCGCTGCAGTCGAGTTTCCCGACCACAAAATACCCAGTTCATTTATTATCATTTATTTGTTTTTGAATTTTTGAAGATGTCATCCTAAATGTAGGCAACACTTTTCTAGTCCTGACCAACAACTGAGGGGGTGCTCTTATCAGCTCAACTGTTTCGCTTATAACTCCGGTGTTTTTGGTCCGATCTGATTGTACTTTTCAGAATAGATAGATATTGGGCCTAGCTTGATGTATACTAAACCACGAGGCTCTAACTTTGAAAATTGTGGATCTGACGGCTTTTTAGGTCTTGGATTTATAGAGGAGGTCTAGGTTTTTTGGGGATAAAAGGGGGACGGGGAGGAATTTTTCAATTCTGAAACAAACTTGATCTGAACTTGAACTTGATTTCCTTCTCCCTGTTACATACACTCGCACAACTTCATGATCCCCCTTTTCCCATTTTCAATGGGAACAGGGTATAAAAAAAGTTACATTTTGGGTACTTTTTTTTTAACAAGTCCGCTTTATTTATTTATTTTTATTATTTATATATTATATATATTATATATTTAAATATTATTTGTTAGTTCATTAAAATAAGGTCTACACAATAATAATCTTTTTGATTTTTTCATTTCGGATGACTACGGAAGGCTGCGTGCTTCCCCGAAACAGCTCATCATTCTTTAGAGGACTCCATTTTGACATTACATATTGTAAATAAATAAATGGAAAATTAAAAAAAATAGTTTTGTATCATTTAAATACTAATATAAATATGTAAAAGTTACAAAACGATCGTATATTATTTACTTGTTAAAAAAGGTCACGAAAATAAGTCGAAATTTCGGCCGTCTCACCGGCCTACTACCTTAAGTTTGACTTAATCCTTGTTTTTCTACACTTTGAATTAATTTCCACTTCTAATTTTTTAACTTAATCGCAGGTTAATAATATACTTGAAAATAAACACGAAAAGCTTTGCCGTCTGCCACTGCGCAGTTGCCCAACTCACCCGAATCTAGTTTTTTTGTTACCAGTTAAATTCTAGTTGCTTTACAACTAGGTGTAGAACAATTTATTTTTGTTACTAGTTGACAGTTTCTCTGCAGGGAAGTTGTCTTAAAGTAACTCTCGGGAGTAAGGGCTTGTATGCATATTTGAAGGGTCTACCAAACTTTCCAAATAAACTTATATTTCAACGATGTAAGAAAAGAAGCGTTTTCAGTTGCGATTTTCAGTTCAGTTAAGGGTTGTCAAGTTGAGACCGATTCGGTATAAAAACACAAATTCCGATTCTAAGCTGAGCCGTACCGCTATTCTGCATTTAGCTTTCCTTCGCCAAATGTTTGAAAAAGAACATTCAGTGGACATTTAACGCACTTTATTCAGTTCGGCACTTAAAAAATCCGATTAAAATTTGCCCAAATCGAGCTTTTAGGGGGTGAGTGCTGTGGATACACTCAAAGAAAAAATTGAAACATTAAAATTTTCTTGGATCCAAAAAGAAAATCCTTTAAAAGACCGAAAACCAGCCAAGATCAGTTTTTTTTTCTTGAAGTATAATGTTATCAATACAAGAACGAAAAAACTTGATTAAGAAACTTTTATTGAGTTTGGTTCAGGTTATAAATGGATCTTATATTCTCAATTCGAAAATCAATATTATTTACAATCGCTGGCAATGTTCTACAACTGATTCGTCCGTCTATGTTCCTGAGTCTGGTACATTGCTTGTACAGACAACAACTTCAGTGACAGCCCACCCCATCTACCTTTCTTGATTTTGTGCGACGTGTTAGCTCACTGAGCCATTGCACGCATTTGAAGACGCACGTCTACAGTGCTATTCATGTTCTCAAAAATTTTGGAGAACGTCTGGTTCTTAATTTTAGTTGAAGGCAACTTGTTTTCTAGACCGGTTTTCCCACTGTGTAAATCAAAATTCTTACATTAAAATGGCTTTATTTCGAGCTTGACGCATTGTGTCGTCATCAATCTAATTTCCATTTTTGGGATCGAATATAAAAATTTCAGAATTCAGGTATTTTTAATCTTCTCTGATTTTTAGTAAAATCCGATCCGATTTTTGTCACCCAAACTAGGTCTAGTGTCGTTCTAAGTCGTAAGGTAGATAAAACACAAATTCTGCAGAAATTGATTTTCAAAAAAGAAACTTTTAACAGATTAATTTTTCCAAAAAAAAATATCCTTTTAAGTTTCAAGGGTAGGCCAAAGTTGCCTGCTTAAATTTGCACTTCACACTTTGTTCCACTGTGCCAATTGCAACAATAACGCACTCCAAACATCATCAATTGGCTGCCAACAATTGTGGCCGAAATGCAAGACGCATTGCCTCGTAAATATGCAAGGTAACAAAAACTTAGACAGACAAGACGCCCTCCCAGAAAAGGAAGTGCTAATAATGACGAGGCGGTCGCGCTGGGCTGGGTTCTACCCCCATTTGACCCTGAATTGTTGGCCAACAACTCACCCGTCAAGATGCTAGAGCAACGTTGCTGCAGTTGCATTATGAAATCCTTCTATGTATTAACGTTGACCAGTATCCTTGCCCTGTGCACGTCTTCGCACTTTAGAACCAACTGCAAGCTGACCTGGCGGGGCTATAGAAATTTATACCAAAATTAATAGAGAAAAAAAGAACAATACAAAGCTGCTTCAAGTTGCATCTTCAAGATATTTATGTGTCAGCTGCCACCGAGACCCAACGACAAATCGTAGACAGTCCGTCAGTTTGCTGTGTGCCAGTGCTCTGCTAGATTTATGACCCTGGATTATCCATTGTCAGAACGAATATATCACGTTATAGGTAAACATTTGTAAACGTAATTTAATTAAAAATTATGGACAATTTCAAGTGCAATCTGATTTCAATTTGCCCTTGGAGAATGACGTTCTAAGTTTTCGCATGGCCAATATATTCCACAAAAATAACAAAAATATTTAAATTTCGCCTGATTACATGTGAGTTTTATGACTTTGGGTTCTTTCGGAGTGCACACGATTTATATATGACAATTGTTTTTGTGTCAAGGATTAAGCGAAATAAGAATTTTGCGTTTTTTCTGATGGTTAATTCAAGTTGAGTAATTTGAGGAGACAGACATTTTAAATGGTCGTATTGACAATATGATCGAGTAATAACAGCAAATTTTTGTGATTTGTGAGTTTTGAAAACGAATTCGATGAAGCCTGATGCTTGTTATATGGGGGGGTGGAGAAAAAAAACAGGGAATTGTGCAACTTTTCACTAGTTAGGATTGTGTCTTATATATCTTTTTCTGTTTGTAAGATTACACTTTAATTTTTAACCCAAAATTTTGGTGTCTAAAAATCGCCAAGCTAACCCAATAAGGTCTTATTCAAAACTTAAGATAAAGGTAAAGGATTAGCGTTGAGGTCAACAATTCCAAAGATGATTAAATAATACAAAAAGCCAAGAAGCTAAGCGACACATTGGTAATTTAATTTTTGAATATGGTTTCAAAATAGTCTCTACAAAAGTAAGATTACTCAGGCAGGTGCTTACGTGGAAAGATTGAGAAGCCACCCCAAAACACTAGTCAGAAGGCTCTTGCGAAGACGAAGGAAAGCAGGTAGAAAAGTAGAAGTAGAAAAGAGAACTACCTAACAGACATAGACCCTAGCACTAGACAGAACCAATATACACTCAACATGTTTTATATCAACACAAATTCACTCTCCCATAATCAGACCCAAAACACTAGTCACACTTACTGAAAATAAGTTAATATGAATAAGCACACTCAATCTAAAATAAGTTGCCATATTGTCTAGATGCTTATATATTGAAAATGTCTAGATGTTTGTAACGCATAGAAGAAAGCATTTCCGACCACAAAAGGCATATATATTCGAGTTGATTTAGCCTTGTCCGTCTGTTCCCATGCTATCTCCTCCGTCAGTTTTAAACCTATCGCGACCAAACTTTGCACGAAGTCTTCTGGTTCAAATACGCTGCACATTTGTTGGAACCGGCCAGATCGGATGACTATTACGTATAGCAGCCATATGAACAATCGGTCGAAAAACTAGTTTTAGTGAGGAAAAGCTTATTTGTTTTCAATGCAAACGTCTCCAAACTCCGTATTAACTTGTTTTTACTAGTGGAGAAGCAAATCCATGATTCTGCCAAGTTTGTTAGAAATCGGACATAGTATGTCGTAAAAAAATAGTCTTATAGCCTCCTTCCACTGAGCATCATTTCTATCATTTTCATTTATGGAAAATTTTGTCGTTTCCATTGACAAAACATCATTTTGTTGACATTCACAACGATACTTAGACAAAAACAGCAGATGCTTTGAGTCTGTTGATTATTATTTGGCTGAAGGATTTGTTATTGTGGTTTTATTAAAATAAATGCTGCTTTGATAATGAGCAAGCTGGGTAGACAAACCTTCAATTCAATAAAGATTTTAAAACATTTAACCACGCCCTGTCCAAGGCAAGAATAGTAGTGAAAGCTGCTTTTAGATAATTAAAGACCCGCCTTCGCAGAATAAGCAAATGATTGGACAATCGTAGAGCCGAAAAATGAGGTCCACAACCCGAGGGCACCAATGTCGCCAATGATTTTGATAACCCTCCAGAATTAATAAGGTGCCTTAAGACTCAATATCAAAGCTAAAATAAGTTTATTTCACTTAATTTTTTAATGCATCAGCCACATATACATACATAAAACAAGAAAGAAAGTCGGTCAAGCCCGACTATAACATACTCTGTACCAAGAAAATTTGTCTTTTGATCATAACTCGAAAACCGTTCATCCGATCTTCTTCATTCCTTTGGCGGATCGATAAGTTATCCTAATAACTAAATATGTCCAGAAGGAACAAGCCATCTATCTTCAAAACTGTGGGAGATATGACGTTTTTTCTAAATTGCGGGGGCGGGAGGGGGCGTGGCCAAAATTGAAAATAAACTTGATCTGCCTGCAGACATAAGAAGCATATGTCCCATACATGTCAAACCTCTATCTCTTACCATCTCTGAGATCTGTGCGTTCATACGGACAGACAGACGGACAGACACACGGACGGACAGACGGACATGGCTATATCGACTCGGCTGTTGATGCTGATCAAGAATATATATACTTTATGGGGTCGGACATGCTTCCTTCTGGATGTTACATACTTTTGCACAAACTTATAATACTCTATGTACCTTCGGTACAGAGTATAATTAATCTACGGTATCTCTATTGAACTGGTTTTTTATTAATCCTTCGTAATTTCTTAAGAAGTTTTCTTTGAGTTTCTGCTCTTGCCTTCTCCATGCGCTCCAAGCCGCGCGGCACCCATATGCTTGAGCTCCTCCGTCCTCTTTTTCGAAGCTGCCACTACATCTTTCTGGAGAGGTGAACGCTGTTGGTAAGTTTTTCTGCGCTAAATTCTTGGCTGCTATAATATCGGTTCCTCATCTAACGAAAGTTGCTCGCTCATCCCAAGCTGGATAGTTAAGGGCGCGACAAAGATGGCTGCTCGCTTGATGCTCTCATTCACGAGCGTGGAATGCCTCCATAAAAAACTTCGCAGTCAACTGGATCTTCATCCAGGTTCTTGGGGTTTTCCGGTGGCTCATCCGTAAACAAACCAATAACTCTCTGATATTTTGGTTTTTCCGATAACTGACAGAATGTCAGAAAAATGACAAATCCACTCGGGTCGAATTTCATCATTTTTAAGAAATGACACGAAATGAAAGGAATTGAAAATGGAGAAACGTATGGCAGAAATGTTATAATTTCCTTCATTTCTTGTCATTTTAAGAAATGATGTTTCATTTCTTTACTGGAAATAGGCTATTAGTAATAAAAAATGATTTTTTTTTTAATGTAGGGTTCTTTAAAATTGGCACATGTTTATTTTATAAGCTTTTACACAATTCTTCAATGTTTTGTCAAAATCGGATGACTATAGGTTATGGCTGCCATAGGAATGATCGATCGAGAAACTAGTTTTAGTGAGGAAAAACTTTTTTGTTTTCAAAGAAAACGCCTCCAATCTTTGTATTTCTTAGTTTGCTCTGCTTTTCCATGATTCCTCTAAGTTTGATCGAAGTCGGACATCTATATGGTACAGTTGTCATAGAAAGTAGAGTCTGAAAGTATTCTTAGTGAGAAAAACATGTTTGTTTTCAGTGCAAACGTCCTTCAAATTAGTTAGATCAACGCAATGCAAGGGTATAGAAATTTCAGCGGAGCCGGAGTTAACTTTCCTCTATTTTTTTTACCTACGCTAGTGATTTGTTTTAATGGTTTTACCAGCTTTTATTTCCACTTTGGTTTGTTTATGAACATATAAGTAACTTAAAATAACATGCGATTGTAATTAAGAACTCATTTAATACCATAAAGTTCGATGTACTTAATTCGGGTGAGAACGGAAAATCATAGTAATTCGTAATTTTGCTTTAGTTATGAAAGGTTATGAATACAAAGGAAGTACAAAACAAAAATAATTGAAAAATTATTCATTTCATGAAATTCGATCTTAAATGAAAACTTGTCTGTTCTACTAAGAGTTTTCTTTTTCATCATGAGCAGAATTTTCGTTTGTAATTTGTTGTTTTTCTTTTTTATTATCTGCTGAATTTTCAACAGACTTTTCAGCTACCTGTGGCTCGCAGTCCTGCTCCTGCTTACCCAAATTTACTTTTTCCAACATATTCAAAACATTTTCCAATTGCTCCTGATTCTGACGTTCATCCCAATGCTTGCTCAAATGGGTCTTAAGTTGACGGAATACTCCTGTGACAAAATCACATTGATTACATTGAAAAGATGTCATTTTTTTAAGCTTCTCGGCTTCATCATCTGGCAAGGGCTCAATGCGACCATCCATCTGAAGCATTTTGTAGACCGCCTGATAGGGCAAAAACAGTTTGGTATTAAACGAATTCCAGTGTTGAGCCGTCCGCATTGTTTTAGAATGGAAATCATCCGAAATCACATGGAGATTCAAGCCGTCCATGAATGGTGAAATTTTGAAGCCAATGTGAAAATTGGACGGGGACAAGTTTCCTGCCTGATTTTCTATAATCTGTAAAGCCAACTCCATCATGTTATCCAGCAGGGGCAAATGATCGGCTGCTAGCTGATGGATAATATAATGTCATAGTATTTATTTTCAAAGTATGTATATCCATGTACCTACCTCCGTCACACGATTTATCTTTTCCTTGGCTGACACTAAAAAATGATATTGTGCTTTTCCAAAAAGATCCTTCATAACCACTGCTTGATCGCTTTCGATCAGAACATTCTGTCTAATGGCTTTTTTTTGCGTTAAACAGAAACGTGCCTCCTCCTCTCGTTTCGACATTTTTGCAAAGCTTCGTTTCTATGTTGAGTAAGTCCCCGAATTTTATTTCAGTTCTTAGAAATACAGATGATCGTCTTCTACAATCGATAGTGATATCGAACTAGCTTAAAAGATGAAGATGCGTCAAAATAGCATGGAATAGTTAGCGACTAGTTGGAACGTTGAAAATGGAGCACGAACGCAATTTTTACATTTCAATTTCCTTCTGGTAGCAATATACAATTAAACAATGCGCGTCCCAATTAGTTTAGAGATGCTTTTAAGCTTAGTGAGTATTAAAACTTTCAAGTTGGAAAAGTTGGCTTTTAGCTGAATTGAAAATGCCTTCATTTCTCGTGCGCGATCATAAAATAGAACGAGAGCGAGAAATGAATTCACGTAGAAAGCGAATGAAATTTCATTTTGTAACATTTGTTGTTGTTGTTGTTGTCGTCTACTTTTCCCAGTCGGACTTTTCATCATGAAAAAGGTACTTTCTCATGCTTACTTTTCAAGTAATAAGGCATGAGAAAACCTGAGCCTTCGGCTTCGTTTTGCAATGGAAACGCCGAAAAACTCAGTGGTTTTAACCGTTTCCGTTTAAGTGACGTCATCAGAATTCGGGTTCTTTACTTTCTTAGTAGTCCAGATGTACTTACTTTGTATATCGTAGGTGGGAAGACATGAGACGTTCGCTTACGAACCCCTGAGTTTTTCATGTTTTCGAATGAAATTTCAGACTTTTAGCCTTACACATACCTGCGAAAATAACATGTGAGTTTTTCATGATATATTAAGGGCTAATTTCATGCGAAAAAATCATGTACAGACTATTTACGTGAAATATCATGCCACCGGGTGTACTTATTTTTCTCAACACATGACGCAAAGTCCGACTGGGTTGTTGCTTCAGAATTTTTTTTCATATGTATAGGTAACTGCGCGAGCATAAGGTGCTCTTGGGCACATCTGTTTGTAACAATGACTTAAGAATAGTACTCAGACTAACTAAATCTAGACCTAGCTAAAAAGATAACTTATCCCGCTGGGCGTCAGCTAAAGGACTGTTCAACTTCAAAATACGATCCTACAATAGCAAGATACTACCAAATTTTAAATGGTCACACTGCAATGGGATTGTTTACTTTGGGTGTTTTGTTTACATTTAAGCAAGGTGATGAGCGAAAGCGATTAATTTGTCTGAGAACTGGCCCAGCTAAAAGACCAGTCTACATCTTAAGCAACCCTATAACTACCCATTTTGTACGCGTTACTCGTAGAGAAAATGGGTGTACTAAAGTCGAGCAAATGTATGTGACAGGCAAAAGGAAGCATCTCCGACCCCATAAACTATATATATTCTTGATCATCATCAACAGCCGAATCGATATAGCCCTGTCTGTCTGTCTTTGTGATCACCTAGAGTCACCAAATATTAAATGTAGACAGATCAAATTTATTTCAAATATTGGCCACGCCCCCTCCCGCAGCCGCAATAAAAAATAGTTGAATATCTCCTACAAAAAAATATATTTTGCTCATATTTTGTGGTGTGATGTATGTGCCCAATATCTACAATCTCTTAAATTTTCAAAAAGATCGGATAATAAATGGCTGGTTATACAGGTTATATAAAACGTTGCATACTTATCTGAGCCGCTTGCGGCGTTTGCTTACATGAAATATTCAAATTAATGTTAAGACTCTGTTAATTAACATAAGGAAGGTTACTTAACACTAATTCCATAAAGTAACTGGTATATCGAAGTCGGACCACGACGTTTTATATGGAGCCAGCTAAATCGAGTTAGCTTGTCTGAGTACTATGCTTTTATGATCAATATCATTATAAAACCAGGTAGTTTTATACTAGAGGTGCCCCAGTGAAGTGAATTTGAGCGTGTCACGACTTAAACGTGTGCAAAGGCAGAGTTACGCTTCAAAAATTTTTATTTCATAAATCATTCGTGACATGACAGAACATTCGCTCACGCCCACGGCTGTATTATATACCCTTCCCAGTAAACAATTTTTATCTCGGAAGATAAAAATGCGATTCTTTTAGAAGGTAGCGATATCGCAATGCCACTTTGCGATAAGAAAAAGATACACTTCTGCGATATTTCTGAAAGTTATACAAAAGTCTTTTCTTAGAGATATGAAAACTATTTTCCTTGGGTGTAAGAAATGGTTTCTTCCAAGAGTTAAGAAAACGATTCTCTTTAGAGATTCAAGAAGTCCCTTCGTCTCGGAGATACGATATCCTTCATTGCTTAAGTTAAAAAAGTTGTGAAAAATAACAAATTATTTAAAATTGTATTTTAAACTTTATCATAACGTTGGGATTTGAGCTCGGCACCTTTGAATCACAACACAATTTGAATTCACAAAGTATGCTGGCCGAAGTAATGCATGAGTAAGTGTCAGAAAAAGACAGGGAACCTCTCTTCTTGGGGAAACCTTATGCATTCTACCATCTGCCTAAAGGTATTCAACATTATATTTATTGCTTAGAGCTTATGCTAAGTTTTAACAACTTGTAATTCTCAAGTTCGAATTCCGTGCACTCTCAATATAAAAGGGGCAACTGAAAGCGATGTAACGCAAATTTAATGATTCAAATATCACACTTTTGCCTTAAAGGCGACTTTTGGGGGAATATATCGACAATTAACCTTATGGATGAAAAAAAGGAATAACACATTTCTTTAATTTATCTCTTGTATGGTATAAAAATCCATTAGGTAGTATTTTGTTTATTTAGCCCGGATTTTTGGCGAAAACTTAAATAAACTATGTATTGTACAACATGAGAAAAAATCATGACTGAGATGATTAGTCATTACGATCCCGTGTTACGTGATCATTTGCAGAAGGTCAAAGATTCCCAACAAAGTCATCTTCGATTGCAAGTCCACTATCTGTCTCCTGATATCCAAAATGAATTTATAGAACTGTGTGCACAACATGTAGAGGCAGAAATTTTGAAAGAAAGAGAAGATGCAAAATATTATGCTTTGATTCATGACTCAACGCCTGATTCTTCACATTTGGAACAAACAACTTTTATGCTGCGCTTTCTTCGTTTTGATGAAAAAGAAAAGACGTTTACAATCAAAGAAATCTTTCCTGACCTTTGCTGATTGTAATAAAAAAACTGGACAAGATATCGCGAACCTGATCCGAGAAACGTTGGGCAAATATTATATTCCATTGACCGACTGCCGGAAGAAACATGAGTGGTCAGTAAAAAGGGGCTCAAAGCATCATTTGTGAAGAAAATACATACGCTGTCTATTCACCGTGCGGAGCTCACAGCCTGAACCTTTGTGGTGTCGATTCCGCTGAATGTTGTCCAAAATCTATAACATTTTTCGGAGTCATTCAGAAATGTTATAACATATTCAGTAGAAGCCCTCAACGATGGAAACTCCTTCAAATGAAAATTATCATTTCCCTTCACAATTTGTCCGGTACGCGATGGTCTGCAAGAATTGACGCCGTTAGACTCTCCGGGACATCAACGGTATTCAAAAATACATGAATTCGTTCGAATGTATCTTGATGTCGTCGGTTTGGTGCAAAATTTTAAGTGCTATCAATGAGAGAAACGTCGTCCTTCAAGCAAGAGAAACTACAATAGACGTTGAAATTGACAATCTGAATGCTCTCCTTTCAGATTTGCAGTTTATACGAAATCGATGGGGTCTCATTCTAAGTGAATGTAAGAGGATGCAACATTCCTGAAACTTTGCCAACCATTCGCAACAGAAAACGTGCAAAAGTATTATTGGATGATGAAGACGCAAGTCCAGAAATCGACATCATTTCTGAAGAAGAAAAATTTAAGACCAGCACTTTCCTCTGCATCATCGATTCGGTAATTGCAGGAATGACAAAAAGATTCAAAGCAGTAAAATATTTGAATCAAGTGTTTTCTTTTTTATGAAAATTCACCACGTTGGATGAAGATACTCTCCAGACGTCTGCCGGAGAATTTACGAAGAAGAACGAAGCTGATATTTCCGAAGAGTTCATAGATGAAATCGTCCTCCTCAAACATATATATGTAGATAATTTTGAAAAGAACCTTTCTCCATTTGGATTGCTCGTGAAACCAGAATCTTTTTCCAAATGTCTGCGTTTCTTTAAGAATTTTTTGTACTCTCCCCTGTCAGTGTCGCTAGTGGAGAACGCTCTTTCAGTGTTTTATCGCGAGTCAAAAACTTCCAAACTTCCGAGTTAGCAAGGCAGTTGGATTTCAGCGTAATAATCGAATCCTTTGCCTTTGCGAAAGCGCGAAAAGAACAACTAACCGCGATATAGACGAAAACTTGAAAATTAATCCTTTTTCCATGCCTTCGTATTGAAACAGAATACCTATTGCTCATCTGTATATATACATTATATATGTATCTAACCATTAACAAAACTCAACAATATTTCTTATTAAATGGGGGCCCGCGAATTTTTTCCCCCCGGGCCCGACCGTGATAGCTATGTTTATAATTAATAACACAGGCTGACAAGTTTTTGCAACAAAAGTAAATAAGGCGATAAAGTGGTGTTATAACTGCATTATACCGCGATTTATTTTATTCTGCATGAATGACTGACTTAAATTCAGCGCCTAAAAGTACATACATTTGGAAAGATTACCACTTCCCCCTTAGAAACACCATTTTTGGTTTAACTTTTATTTATTTAGTTTTTTATTTAGTACTTTAACATTAAATAAATATTTACAAAAAACAGCGAGAGAGCGCAGGACATACAGAACTGTTTTTACTTGGTAACTGGAAAGTGTAGTTAAGACTAACCATATGAAACTAATTTAATACAATCTCGATTATACAGTAAAATCATTATATATAGTTAAATCGGGCAACGGGATTGCCAGAAACGATAGGGAGTATATTTCGAGTTGGAGTATTTTTCATATTTACAAACTAAATTGCGAACAAATTGCATTGGCTAACAAAGAGAAGAATTAAATTAAAAAATGTTTATGAAAATCAAAGATAGGAAATTCGAAAAGAAGAAGTTGACTAAAAGTTAGGCTTCATAACTCTTACAGTTGCGCACCGCTAGGAACTAGAGATGGGTCATTTGGCTCTTATACTAGATCTCGCTTTGTTTATTTAGATTTGGTAGAAGACCCATATGACCCACCTCTACCAGGAACCCTTATCGCCTGCTGCTAAATTTCGATGCCAGCGAATATAATGACTTGAGCAGCTCCAAAGCGCGACGGTCCGAATTGACAGCCACTGGCGTCGCCACTGTGGTGGTCGTTAGTGAATCCTCTTCGATATCCTGCACATGGATTTCAAACTTGGTGGTCTCTTCATAGCTGCCCGACCCTAACGTTGTGGTAGTCAACGGCACATCTGTTGTAGTCGTATAGCCCGGTGCATTGGTGGTGGTCGTATAATAATCTCCTCCAGCTGCTGCCCCATTGCGTCGGTAGGTGGTCACCGGTATGCGTGTCGTAGTCGTGGCTAATCTCTGTCTAGATGATTTCCCCGTGGCCGGAACTTTGCTATCAATGTCGATGAGTGCGTTAAGCAAATGTTTTCGCGATCTCTCCAAGGCCTGACCATTATGATCATCGCAGGTTTGGATAAGCAACAGCAATAGACTCAACACTTGACGATCATGCTCCGCCTTGGCCATGACATTACGTAGATGCAAGGCCTCCTGTTCGTTGAGGCCGCCGAAGAGTTTATTGGCAATTCTCTGTAAGCCACTGCTGGAGGGTAAGGCATCTCGGGGTATATCATAGCTACGGAAAATGTCCTCCCACTCATAACGAACAGGTGAAGCCGTGGTGGCCGTTGAAGAGGACGATAAGTGTCTGGGCTGGTATGTGAAGGGTGAGCCTGTGGTGGTGGTGGCTGCTCCATGACCCTTCATTAGGCCATCATTAATTGTCAGCGGATCCAGGAAATCTGTCTGGGACTTCAGAGCCCAAGGATGCTCTGTGGGCTTGTGGGTGGTGATCAATTTCTGTGGCCTGGAGTCCTTGAGCAAATCATTTCGTGACTTCACAAAAGATTGCGTCTGCTGTTGCTGCAGGAACTCATCTCCTTCACCCGAATCCGGACTGGGTGGTGACAGCTCTGCGGACAATTCCAAATCCTGACCTCGACTAGTGCTAGCCTCATACTGCTCTGTGGTTGTGGTGTAATCAGCCGGAGCGGGTGTAGAATCAAAGGTATGATTGATCTCAGCTGCTATGCTGGGAGAGGCGGGGGTGGTCTGCTCTGGCAGAGCTTTGGTGGGCAGATAGTACTTGGCCGTACCATCGCTAAATAGCGAGGAGTCTGTGGTGGTCACCGGCCTAAAGTTGGGTGTGCTAGGTGGTTCAGTGGGTCGGGCTCTGGCAGCCAGCTCGGTACGAAAATTGCTGGGATTATCCAAATAGCTGGACAAAGCATTAGAGAAGATCTGGGCTATCTTGCGGGACTCGGGTTGCTCTGCCAAGGCTCCCACCGTAGAGCCAGTGCTTCCTATTTGTGGAAATTGCTGATAATTGGAGCCCTTCTCCGTTTGTGTCTCATTGGAGAGTAAACCCTGACTGATGTCAGCCTCTGCCTGGCCCCTACCCTTGGCGGACTTCAAACCAAACAGATTGCTATACTTCTGTACGGTATTGGCACTCAGCAGACTATGCTTGATGTCATCGGCCTGTTCACTAATGGCCGGCGAAGTTTCCGAGGTGGTCAAAATGACAGTGGTGTCAGAGGGCTTGGCTGTGGGCAGTGGTGGCTTGACGGAAAGTTTAGTTTTCACTACATGCTTCTCCTGCTTCTCGGGCTTAGCCAAAGAATTGCTGCTGGTGTCGTTGTGCTCCTGGGCAAAGTACTTGGCCAGTGAGACTAGGGCATCTGGTCCGGATGAGGGTGGTATTTCCAGACCAGCTCGGGCTGGTGCTGCCGGCTCCACATCTTCGAACTGATCTTTCAGCAGATTCATGGTCTTCAGCATGTCCTGAACATTGCGGTGCACCGACTCTTCTTTGACAGGATTGGGAGCAAAGAGTAGGGCATCTCCGCCAGCTCCCACATTGCCCCTGGGTAGTACACCGCTCTTGGGCAGATAGGTGGGACCACTGCTGGTCGGAGGAATTGCTGTCGTGGGCAGGTATTCTCGACTCTCATGTGGCTTGTGGGTTGGCCTAAACTCTCCGGAGCTGGCTACGTCATAATGATGACGCATGCCTATTATAATGGGCTTGAAGGTGCTATCCAACTCTACACTGGCGCTAGCAGTGGGCTTAACCTTGGCCGGTGCTGCAGAAGACTCCAGGAACAGGCCCGAGCTAGCAACCCCATATCGATTGGGATTGGGTGTGGTGGCTACCTGTCCACCCTTGATATAATTAAGTTTGCCCTCCGTTGATTTGGTTTTGTGCAGACTGGGTACGGTGGGCGTGTAGTAGGGCGTTGATTTGCTGGGTTCCAAGCGCCTGGCCGTCGAATAGCTGGAGTGGGGCGTCGTATGCTGCACCGAGCGTGTGGAGTGAGCTTCAAAGAACTCCGGTTTCTCCTTCTCCTTACTCAGTTCTTCGCTGCCATTATCCTTGTACCGTTGCTGTCCACGTTGTCCATTTCGCGCACGTTCAGTGCTCTCGCCTCGTGGCGCTTGTCTTTCCTGTGAACCTCTACGCAGTGGTTTCAGTACTGAACCATCATCATGGCTGTTGTTCACATTTCCATTGCGTCGCTTTCCTGCTCCACTCACAAAAGAAGAACTCTCCGCCGTAATCTGAGTCTCATGATCATTGCTATTGTTGTCTATGGTGGGCAACACCTTTCGTTGCTTTTCCCCTGAGACATCATCAAAGTCGACACTCTCCACCGAGGCAGTTAAGTCCTCTGTAGAATCGATGCGTCTATCAGACTTGCTTCCCTTGGATCTTCCCTGGCCCTGAGCAGGCGTTACCTTGGGTTTAATGTTCAGTCCACCGCCAACTATATTAAATCCTTGCACTGGCACCGAAGGTCGCACACGATGTACTCGCTGCTTGTTGAGTATTTCTGCACTCTCCGCATAATATCCCGAAGACCCGAGACAGTTCACCTTGAACCACCAATCACAGGTAAGTTCGCTCTGCTGAAAAATGGTGCCGTTGGGACAGAGAAAGGAGATTTTCCGTCCCTCTTCACAGATGTGAAAAACCTGTGGAATAAATTGATGAATGTTACTACACAATAAGTTCTATCCAACTTCAATTCACTTACTTGACAATCCGTTTCCATGTCAGCAAAATAACCATTGCCATAAGAGCGACAGCTAAAGGAGGTTTTGGGTATACGTGGATAGATGGGAAAATCTATACCTGGTCGCCCCACTACACCCTGGTAGACTTCATAGTCCACATCCTCATCGGAGGCGCGCTTCTTCAGATGATGTTTGTGCTCATTGCAGTTGGTGTGCGTCTCATAGCGCTCCTCCTCGAATTGTGTGGCTCCTGTTTGTTTCGCCAGAATGCGAGCTGGCGTGCGATACTAAAAGCGAGAGAGAGCAAGGAGAGTTCGATTTTTAGGTTACAATTCTGTTGGAGTGTGTGAAAAAACTCACCTTAGCCTCTGCGCTGGTGTAGCCTAGGAATACCAGCACCAGCAACACTGTAATGAAAGAAAGAAATTGGGAAATATTATTAAGAAGGCAAGCAAACAAATAGCTATAGGTATTACGACTAGAAATGAACATAAATAGAGAAACTTAAGCTTTAAACTTCACTTACATGAAAAACTACAAGACTCTAAGAAGGCAATAAACAACAATTGAAAAAACTTTTTTGAAGCAACTGATAGATCAATAATGTGGTATGCAACTCAAATTTGAGGTTACTGCCAATAGGAAGAGGTTGAGCCACTACAAAGATTATTCATCAAACGCATATTCAAACTACTCCAAACTACACCAAAATATGTACTCCACGTAGAAACACGCCTGCCTTCCTTATTCTTGTACCGTCTGCAAAGCCACCTCACATAAATACGGAAAGTTTTGGATATGCCGAATTGTAGACTAGCCAAAACATTCACCTCTATGATGCTGTCAGAAAAATTCCAAGTTTTTTACAACTGGCTGTCCTTAGAATATACCTAGAATGCGTCGGATCTTAGGAAAGATCCCATCGACTGCTGTTGGAGAAAGCTGTTGGCAGAGAAAGAGACTCATTCCTAAGCCAAGCCAGGCAAAGTGTGAAAAGCTTGAGCTTAATCTGGAAACGCTCAACTACTTTCATGACCGTTACGACACTCAAGGCATCTCTCTTATTTGTCGGGCTCTCTGTAAGATACTTAGCCTTAAAGACGACATGCATCTACTTGGGGTATGCTCACTTTTATCTGAAATAAGAAGCGCGAATCTGCGAAGCTGATTCCTATCGAAAGCGGACGTCATCAATTGGTTAAGCGGCCAGGACAGGACAAAACTCTTTCTATATTCTATACTATTTTCTACAACAGGCGCTAAAATATAGATCTTCTATTATAAATGAATTTTTGTAATTATTTTGTGAACTGAATTTTATATAATTTCCTTAACTTATTCTTTGTCAATGCTTAAATCGAATACCATGTTTCTTTCTATATTATATTATTGTTTGATTATATTGTAAGCAATGTAAAAACCCTCTTATGTTAGGGCTGACGGTTAAAAACCAAGCCACAGTATATATAAATAATAATACAGTTAAAATTTTCACCAAAACCCTAACCCCAACCGAAACACTAAAAATTTTGCACATAACCGTGGCCCCATTACCTTATGGACCATTACCGGTTTACAGTTACGAAACAGAAAAGGTTTGTATTCTACTAAATATTATGATGAGTATTAATAGTATTCGTTTCATACTGTTAATTTTTAACCGACTACATAATAGTTATGCTTTAACATAACTTTAAAAACGAAAACACACGAGCTACTTTGGAATTCCCAAGCAGTTATAGCAATGCTGCCATGAAGCGGCAGCTGCTTACTAGCTGTAGTTTTATTCTTTTGTAAGGATTCTGTCTATTTACTATTTGTAATAAAGTAATCAACTGTCGAGGTCTTCTACAGCTACTTAATCCGCATAGAAGTCACTTTCGAATTATGCAATTACCAACTTAAAACAAGAAAGAAAGTCGGTCAAGCCCGACTATAACATACTCTGTACCAAGAAATTTTGTCTTTTGATCATAACTCGAAAACCGTTCATCCGATCTTCTTCATTCCTTTGGCGGATCGATAAGTTATTCTAATAACTAAATATATCCAGAAGGAACAAGCCATCTATCTTCAAAACTGTGGGAGATATGATGTTTTTTCTAAATTGCGGGGGCGGGAGGGGGCGTGGCCTAAATTGTAAATTAACTTGATCTGCCTGCAGACATAAGAAGCATATGTCCCATACACGTCAAACCTCTATCTCTCACCATCTCTGAGATCTGTGCGTTCATACGGACAGACGGACAGACGGACGGACGGACGGACGGACGGACGGACGGACGGACGGACAGACGGACAGACGGACATGGCTATATCGACTCGGCTGTTGATGCTGATCAAGAATATATATACTTTATGGGGTCGGAGATGCTTCCTTCTGGATGTTACATACTTTTGCACAAACTTATAATACTCTATGTACCTTCGGTACAGAGTATAACTATTGGTTCCAGGGCTGCAAAACCGGTTTTTAGTTGAACCGTTTGGAACCAGGAATTCCGTCTTTTATTGTACTGTAAAGCAAGCCTTGAACGGAACCTCTTGCAATTATTTGTATTGTGTGAACCGAGGTTCGAACCAAAACTTTCTTCCAAAATTCTCCAACCTTAAAATTCCGAACGTGAACTATTTTGAAATTTGGTTCGAACCCGCAAACCAAAGCAGCGTAAAATTGTAATGGGCTTGCAGCACTCATTGCTTGTTTTGGTATTAGTGTACAAGTGTCAGGCCCTAGAGTATGGTTGTTTGGTAAAAATATGCTAAAAGTCTAATGTTTCGCGATAGACTTAAAATGGAGGAGCAAGATGTAAAGTCCAAAGATTCTCTTGTCAGTCAAAATAGATTCTTGTGAGCATAGACGGATGTAGCCAACAAGTTGTATATGTATAAATATGACTGAACTTTATCTAACATTGAATCCTTTTTTTGCGATTGATCAATTGCATGAACAGTTTTACATTCACAGCGTAAATATGTATGAGCAGCATGCCAAGATGTATAATTGTCAACGCTATTTCAGCGGCCGTTCACTTATACCGGTGTAGACTATTAAGGACCGGTAATGATAAATGTGGAGGTTATGCAAGGAGAAGAGGATGGGTATATTATGAATTGGAGCCGGCTAACATTTGTAGTGCCGATGATGAAACGTTGACTGCTATTCACCTGCTCTTGGTCTTCTAGCAGTTTAAAGCAACGTGGGATCAAACTAACATCAGAAAATAACTATGATTGTGCTCTTAAAGATACAAATCTTATCATAAATTTAAATGCTGAATGGAAAACTAATTCAAAATTCTCAAATCAACTTTAGTGAATTCACAACATAATTTGAATTTGAATTAGAAATCTTTTTGTATTGCAAAGTTACAGCTCGATTCAAAATTTCTCATATAAATTGCGAAATGTATGATCATCCTTGACCTTGTCAAAAGCCCATATAATCTTCCCATCTAACGGGCATAGTATTCACTCTTGACAGCCAACTTGACGCATTTTGCGCGTGCGTGTGGATCTGGCGTAGGCGGCAAAGCGGTAAAAAAGAGTGAAAATTGCGTTAATGTGGCTTTGTGTTTTGCCATGCCGGTTGCGTGTGTTGCCTTACATTTGGCGTGCGACAAAAAGTGAGGCCGAATTCTGTGACTTTTGTGTGGCATTTGATTTGAATTAATGGATTTGTCCACGTGAATGCATGGGAAATGCAATTTTTAATGGCTCATTAGGCCCAGGCACGGTGACCGAGACCGCAATAGTGCCGCAATTAATTAAATGGAATTTAGCAAACAAAACTTCTTTTGATCAAATGCAATCGTAATTATGCGCCTCCTCCGCCGCCGCCTGCCACCCGTTGGGATGAGCACGAACTTGTACCACACTGGCCATGCCTAACGGCAAATTGGTTTCGAGCTGTTGCCAATCAGCGGGCACAAATTATGGCCAATTGTTTAATTTTATAAAGCAGCAAACACCCTCGATGAGGCGTCTGCCTGATGGATTATCTTATTTGGGTTTCGGGTGATTCATGTAATCACATTGGCTATGCTGCAAGTGGACCTTGAATGTTTTGTGGTTATTTGATTATTGAATAACCTCAGTTGCGGGATGTGGTGGTGTCATCGTACCCATGCCCACTAGTGGTTAAGCTTTGTGGTTCATCACAGACATTTTTACATTTAATTGTTTTTATGGTTTAAAAATTTAATTATTGCATTTTTATTTTGTAAAGGGGCCTGCCTGAGGTCTGTAGACTCACTTGTCTTTAATGTCAATGAATTTTAAACCCAGTGGCAGTAATTTGGCAATGTCTGCATTTGGAATGGAACCAGTCAAGGTCTACAAGTGTTGTTTCATATTTCTATGCACCAAGCTGAACAATGGAATTCTAATCCAAAAAGCAGAAGTTAAATGTACAAAAGTTAGATGACCAATGAGGATTTACTGTCAAAACAATCAAGATGCTAGGTCATCAGCTTCAATGATCCAGGGGGAATTCTAAGTATTGTGTTAAGAGCTGATTCTTTAACTATATTAGCTTATTTGCAACACAAGGCTGCGGAATTGCGTTTTACCTAGTTTATAGATTCTTGGTGATTTTTTTTTGCTTATATTAGTAACTAGCTGACCCCGTCAGACGTTGTCCTGCGTTAATATAATTTTGTGTATTATTCTACTATTCTGATGCCAACTTTCATTCAAATCTGTTTAGTACTGAGCATAGCTCTCATACAAATTTACCAAAAAAAAAACATATAGGTGTTCGAGAGGTACCCGAAAGAGTTGACCGATTCGGACCATATTTGTTATCAGCCTTCCTCTATTCATGACGAATGTCTTTATAAAGTTTCATCCAAATCGGTTAAGTTTAGGTCAAGTTATGGTGCAAAAAAGCCGTGGATGGCAAATTACGCGATCCCTGTGTGACCTACCAGAATCAGCTATAGATATAAACCACCTACGCTGTTACTACTACACTCACACGAAATTTCATCGAAATCGGTCCAGCCGTTTGGTAGGATTGAGGTCAGCCATGTACGGAAGAATTTTATATATTAAGATTAGTATTATAAGTTTGTGCAAAAATATGTAACAGCCAGAAGTGAGCATCTCCGACCCTATAAAGTATATATATTCTTGATTAGTATTAACCTTAAAAATCTGTCTGTCTGTCCGTATGAACGCACAGATCTCAGAGATGGTAATAGATAGAGGTTTGACATGTATGGAACATATGCTTCTTATGTCTGCAGGTAGATCAAGTTTATTTTCAATTTTGGCCACGCCCCCTCCCGCCCCCGCAATTTAGAAAAAACTTCATATCTCCCACAGTTTTAAAGATAGAATGGTTCGTTCCTTCTAGACATATTTAGTACTAGAAATAACTTATCGATTCGCCAAATGAGTAGTGAAGATCGGATGAACGGTTGTCGAGTTATGATCAAAAGACTATTTGCTGCTGCAGCGCAGTAGCAGCGCTGCTTTCAGCTGCTACTGCAGCATCCAAATTTATTCTGAGCGTATAATTTTGTTGGTACAAAGTATGTTATAGTCGGGCTTGACCGACTTTCTTAACCATTTTCATGTGAAACAAGAAAGAATGTCGGTCAAGCCCGACTATAACATACTCTGTACCAAGAAAATTTGTCTTTTGATCATAATTCGAAAACCGTTCATCCGATCTTCTTCATTCCTTTGGCAGATCGATAAGTTATCCTAATAACTAAATATGTCCAGAAGGAACAAGCCATCTATCTTCAAAACTGTGGGAGATATGACGTTTTTTCTAAACTGCGGGGGCGGGAGGGGGCGTGGCCAAAATTGAAAATAAACTTGATCTGCCTGCAGACATAAGAAGCATATGTCCCATACATGTCAAACCTCTATCTCTTACCATCTCTGAGATCTGTGCGTTCATACGGACAGACAGACAGACAGACGGACGGACGGACAGACGGACATGGCTATATCCACTCGGCTGTTGATGCTGATCAAGAATATATATACTTTATGGGGTCGGAGATGCTTCCTTCTGCCTGTTACATACTTTTGCACAAACTTATAATACTCTATGTACATTCGGTACAGAGTATAAAAATTACATTTTTTTGGACCTCCATGAAATTAAAGAAAAATAGCTAAAAAAAAAATATTCCTTAACAATTGAACGTTATTTTTGCAAAACTTGTATTCAATTTGACAAAAATTTCAGTTGCCTTCTGCTCAGAAGATTAGATAAGAAATATCTTCGTTACGGACCCTAGACTTAGGCCCGATTTCTCAAAGGTTCCGGTTAGCCAACCACCGGTCAGATTTGTTCGTCAAGATGACAAGCGGTTAAGTCATTTGCTTTTCTCAGCAGCAGTTTCGCCTGATATCGATAAATGACTATCGCTGCTTCAGTGTGACCATACTGTTTGACTAAACGAACGAGTACACAGCTGATTCGGTTTGGTTTGTTTGTATTTTAATGCGATTGGTTGTTGCTGGTCATTGTTTTGCGTAAAAGTTGTCTAAAATTCGATGTTCTGCCTCATCGAATTGAATTTCCATTGCGTGGAGTTGAAAAATTCGATTGTTCATAAACATTTTGTGTTGCAGCAAACATTTCAATAAACAAAGCAAGTGTGCGGCCAGCTGTTTGTATATCGATAAAAATATGGATAATTTCATCGGGGCTGAGCTCGCGGTTAAAGTTGACCGGTGGATGAGCAGCGTTTAAGTTTGTTCCTCCGGTTACGCCACATAGATTATGAGACACTCAAATTCGGTTAAACTGCCTGTCAAGTTGACCAACCGGACTTTGAGAAATTGGGCCTTAACCTTCTTATCCTGATGGAGCTCCGTGGTAAATATTTCACCTACACTAGACAACAAGGTCCAGTATATTGAAGAATTGGTGGTGATTCTATTTGATTTTTGTGTGCTGAACCCGAGTCTGTTTTCCAAAATGGTCCAACACGTGTAGATTCTTATTAATTTGAGTTCATATTTGCTTAATGCTCGTTTTGTGGGAAACGTTTTCGATTGTGTTGGCTCACTTTGATATTATCGTAAAGTACTTTTTCCTAGCTTTAAATTAAACTAAAGCAAATATTTTTTAGATTTTTATAAGCGAAGATATACTATTACTACGGCCCATCGATAGGACGGAATGTAAGAGGCTGCTGAAAAGAGCAAGAGAAAAGCTAGACTGTAGACGGAGAAGATTTAAAATGCAAGCGGATTTTTAGCTGTAGAAAAGAACTCAAGAAACCACAAAGAGCCTGAGTAGAATTTACTCGTTTTGGGTACTTCTTCCTCTTAGTCAAATATTTCTAAGGCCTGCAATTTTTGATTGAATTCATTAAACTTAAGAAATTTATTCTAATTAACAAAAAGCTTTTTAAACTGAGCGTCAAACTGTGCCAAGCCACCAAAATGAGGAAGGCTCGGCTTGGCCCTATGCTCTGTAGAGCCAAATATTTTTAATTGTTGTAAATTATCTTTATATAATAAGTATAATTAAATAAAGAGTTTTATTTACCACACAGCATATTGAATTGAGTCCGCCGCATTTTGTCTTTTGAATTGCCTAAAAATAAACAAAGACAAGGGAAATGTTAGCTGGTTAACAAATTATGAATATTTATTGCACAAACTCGTGGGATGCCAAAAAAAAAAAAAATCACAAAATAAACAAAAACAAATAATTATGACCAAAATCACGTACCCTAGCACTAGGCGGCTTACATTGAGTAATAGAAATTATACAAAACAACGCAAAAATACAAAAAAAAAATCAGTAAGTGTGCACAGAAGAGCGCCGAGTTGTCAATGCACCCGGGGCACACAAAAGTCGCAATGAATTACATAATCGAAACACGCCCACTGACGCAGCACGCAGAAAAAATTTATGGTAGATACCTTATATAGACACAAATATGTTTGCATAGACGATATGCTGATGCACAGGGCGTACTTGCAGGCTGGCCCAAAAAATAGCCGAAGAGTCAAAGGAGCAGCTGTTGCGGCTAAGTCAGTCACTAAGTCAGTCAGTCAGTCATTCACCGAAGACATTCACTTTGCCAGTCCTCACTTCCGTCAGTCCATTTATGCAGCTGCTGCAGTTTCTGCGTACTTTGTATAATTTCATATAATTGCTTTGATATTTTTTTAAATTTGCAACAAACTAAACAACAAGCACACACTATATCAAGTTGGCACCAACCGGATTACCCACTGACACATTAAACACAATTTTACGTAATTCTTTCTGTTTTGTTTGCCTATATTTTCAATAACAATGCAAATCGAACAAAATATCTCCAAGCTTGTTTTATGCGCACATAAATTTAAATTAAGCATTAGGCTGCAGCTGGGCGGTGGGTGGAGTGAGAAGGGGATACCCCTTCTTCTGCTTCTTATTGTTTTTTGCATTGTTCTTCTCTTTTGACCGAAATTGCTATTTTGTTTGTATTTAAATTAGTTGACTGCCTTGGTTTGTGGCGTCTCCTCCCTGTTTGCGGTGTCTGCGGAAAATAAATTCTCACACCTAAATTTAATTTCGTCAACGAAAAACTTAAATTACTCTGTTGTAATGCAGCAACTTGGCATTACACAAAGCCGAACAACATTAATATAAATAAAATTGTTAACTCGCATTAATGGACAAACATTTATTTAAAGTTCAAGAGTTGCGATTTTTGTTTGGTTGGCTTTGGCTTGTTTTCAATTCACGTTTTTCAATTTGCCATTACTCGAAATCAAGAGTTTGTCATTGTCAAGGTTAAAACAAATTGCAAATGAAATGCAATTTAAAAATTTGTCATTGAAAAAGGAGTATACCCATTATTTAGTGCATGTTGAAGGTGCAAGCATTAAGCAATCTACTATAAATAAACTACAATTTCATTTTTTTGAATAACTACTTAGCGTTGACAGCCAACTGAGTTATTTTTTAAATATGGGAACTCGACAGGTGAAAAGACAGCTATAGTCAAATAGCTTGATAGTCAAATAACCCTAAATCGGGGTTAAAATGAGTATGGATATTCAGTGTCAACGCGAAAGAGCCACAGAATACGAGAGCTAGAAAATCTCTCTCACCAACCATCAAACATTTGGAAAATCATTTTAGTGTTTTCCGAGCCATTTTGCTGATTAAAAAGATATTTCTAATAATTGCGATTAGGAGAGACTCGAAAATGACTTATGAATATGTTCAAAAGGCTCGTAATTAACTTGGAAATGACTCGAAACTGATCAGAATAACGGGTTTAAAAAGGACTCTTTAAGAAGAGTTGCGGCAGCTAAAGAATGTTGAAGATAAAACCGGGGATATGCAAACAATTGATGACCCCGAGCTATCAAGATGTTGCTGGTTTGAAAATCCAAAAGAAAATTCAAATGGGTTCTTGTTTGAAGCTTTTTTTTGCAAATGAAGTACGAGTTCCGAGCTTAAATTAATATCAGAACTTCTCGCTTTAATCGAGTCGAGTTCGGATAAAAATCTAGCGTCAATCCCGTGTGTGATTGAACTAAGCTTATATCAAGCTAAAAACCAGCTTTCTAGAGCAAAAGTCCGTATCAAAACAAGACTTCCGAGAGTGAAGAATCCGACCTGAAGACAATCCTGCCCGTATTTGGTTCGTGAAAATCTGGGATTGACCGACTTCTGACATCGTTTGGGATTCATTTAATCCCGGAAATAACGGATTTTTTCTATGTTTGCTGGAGCTTTATCATCCATACGAGGAATATGTCCTTACCATATGTTCATAATTCATCCGAAAGTTAAAATGTTGCAAAACAAATCAGTATTTGGAGTTTAATATGTTTAGAGCTAGCTCTGTTTGGGGCCGTAAGGAATAGTAGCTAACTAACTCGAATGATGACATTTTCACAGTTTATTTACTACAATCATTTTTATACTCTGTACCGAAGGTACATAGAGTATTATAAGTTTGTGCAAAAGTATGTAACAGGCAGAAGGAAGCATCTCCGTCCCCATAAAGTATATATATTCTTGATCAGCATCAACAGCCGAGTCGATATAGCCATGTCCGTCTGTCCCTCTGTCCGTCCGAACGTCTGTCTGTCTGTCTGTCCGTATGAACGCACAGATCTCAGAGATGGTAAGAGATAGAGGTTTGACATGTATGGGACATATGCTTCTTATGTCTGCAGGCAGATCAAGTTTATTTTCAATTTTGGCCACGCCCCCTCCCGCCCCCGCAATTTAGAAAAAACGGCATATCTCCCACAGTTTTGAAGATAGATGGTTTGTTCCTTCCGGACATATTTAGTTAGCAGGATAACTTATCGATCCGCCAAAGAAATAAAGAAGATCGGATGAACGGTTTTCGAGTTATGATAGAAAGACAAATTTTCTTGGTACAGAGTATGTTATAGTCGGGCTTGACCGACTTTCTTTCTTGTTTCTGTATATGAAGCAAAGAGCACTTTGACTCATCTCATGCAATGCTCCTAATATCATCTTTTCAAACTATTGTTTCATTTATGAAATGAAAATGTCTGTAAAATTTTCTTACACAGTAGATAACCTGGAATATTTTGTTCGTAGTACTTTCTCATAATATTCTAAACTGTTAATGGTGAATTACACTAGGAGTGCGTTATGCGTTAATAGCCAACATTCAGCTTTTTTTGTATGGGAAAAAAGCTGATTGTTAGCTATTAACGCATAACGCACTCCTAGTGTAATTAGCCTATAAAAGTCAAGAAAGAAATAAATTTAAAACATTTTAAAATTTTAATTCATTGAACCTCATAAAATGATGAACAGGCGTAAGGCCAGGCTTAGATCTGCAGAAGTACAGGGTGCGCCATATAAAGTGTCGGTATGGCAACACTGAATAAATATAAAAACAAACAACCGATTGCTATATGTTGATCTTGTTCTACTACTTTTTGAACACAACATCAATCAAGTGGCCGCCGTTATTGGCCACAACAAAATGTGCCCTTTTTGCGGCATTTTCCAACACTTTTTCGAGCGTCTCAGTCGATAAAGTGGCGATTTCGGCACAAATGTTGGCCTTAAGCTCTTCAATGGTCTGTGGATCGCTGGCGTAAGCCTTGCTTTTTAAATAGCCCCACAAAAAGAAGTCTGGGGCGGTCAAATCTGGAGATCTGGGTGGTCAGTCAATATCGCCTCTTTTTGATACCGGCCCAAACAGTCACTTTTTGGTCGTGTAAAGGTATTTCATGGATGCGGTGTGGATTTTCCGTGCCCCATATGCGACAATTTTGCTTATTAACACCACCAGAAAGCGTGAAATGGGCCTCATCGGTCATCAAAATTTGTTTCCAATTGTTAGCACAATTGAACGATTATTTTCGATGAACAGCGTCACTATTTCGGCACGTTGTTTTGGTGTGAAGCGTTCCATGTTCAAAATTGTACTAGATTGATGTTTCCAAAACATGTCTAACAAAAGCAATCGTTTGGTAAATGTCAAAGTTATTCAGTGTTGCCATACCGACACTTTATATGGCGCACCCTGTACCTTAGTTGGCGAGCAATCGACGCCACTGATTTACTTATTCTATAACTTATTTGATTCGGTTTTTGTTAGGAATAAATTTATTTCATGAATGCAATGAATTACAGGGCACCAAACCTGCTTGAAATCGAAACGGCTTGAATCTGGTTCCAGACCGCAGACTTTTGTTTTACTGTGAACTGAACCATGAACTGATCTTCTTTAGATATAAAAACTGAACCTGAAACTGTTGCGAACCTAAAATTTTGATTCGGTTAATTAAAAATTATCGACATCAAATTATAAGAACGACTGCCTAGCAACTTCTTTTGTGTTCATTTTGGTTTTGCGAGAGATATTGCCAGGAAGTTTAATAAAAAATCTAGAATAACGTTATCCACACCCAAATAGCCCATGTTTTTTTAAGAGTCCCGACTTCAAACATAATAAAACATAATTTTAATACAGTTGTGTTTTAAGTTCTACCTTTCGTATTTACTAAAACTGCTTTACTATTTCGTTCCACCCATATTTTGATCGATCATTAAATATTCACTTAATGCGTTTCCTCAATTTTATTCAAATACTTCCTTAAAAAATTCCACAAAATATTACCAATATCATAGTCATCTAATCACTTTGCACTTGCCATTAGGAATTTGTTTTTACACAATAATCCCAAACCAAGAAACTCAATCATCTTCAATAGAAAGCCTGGAGAAGGCAAAAATTTATGTCATCAAAAAATATCAACTTCAACAATGACAAATAAGGAAGTCGAACTCACCGGCTGAATCACTATCATCCAAAAAAAGAGAAAAAAAAATGTCAACACGGACTGTCAACGGCCACGGGCCATGACAACAGCAGGTGGCAAAAACAATTGGCAACACCACCAGCCACAACTAAAAAAATAATAAGCTAGCGCCTAGTCAACCTGAGGCTGCATTTTCCTCGGAGGGTCTCGATGCCATCAAAATGTGGTTCCGCCTTCAACACATCCAATGGCACAAAACCAACACCGAGATTGAAGATGTGCCCAGGATGCAGTCGATGCCTCAAGAGATTGCCTGGTTCAACTTTTCTACAGCCTCTGTCTGTTAAATCGTTTTAACCTTTTTGTCAAGTTGCCGCTTAACCTTTACCAGTTGAAGGAAGCATTTGTTTTGGTGTTGAAACTCAGACAAAAGCATTGGAAACTAAGGCGAAATATTTCTGTGGCAGCCACATGAGGTGTACGTGTTATTTGTAGATTTGATTTATTTGCTTTGCACTTTTCTTATCTAGGCATGTTGGGCATGTTTTGGCTCTTTGTGTGGCCTTCTGGGATGAATTGTTTTTATGTCGCCTTACAGATTACTGTGACTCGTGTGCAAAATTTCACCTTTTCGGCCAAAATCCATGTGAAAAGTGTGCGCGCTTTGGCTTCATTATGAAACGGCAGGCTTGTCTGCCAGCGGGAATTGTTGCTGGGGGAAAATTGCATAAAAAGTTGGCGCATCTTCAAAACCAAAACTTGATTGGAGTTTTTTAGCCATTGGGAGTGCCTCTGATGCAGGTGCGGGCTTGGATGTTACTGGACATTTGGTTAATGGTGGGAGTTCGATTATATGTGGGTGCCATGGCAGAGGCAAATGCGGGTAAACAATAAAATGTTAATTCTGAAAGGGCAAAGGATCCATTGGGTTAATTATGTTTTTAGGTCTATTAAATATAAATATTTCTGGACCATTTCTCTGAGAAATTCAACTTTGATTAAGATTATTATTCAAAACATTCTAATGAAGAGTTGAGTGCAAATTCATTAAATCAAACGCTTTCTCTTAACTTTTGTTTTGCTAATCAAAATCAAGTTTATTGCCTGAGTCTTTTGTTTCAGTTCAATGCTTGAGTCAGCGCAAAATGTTGTAGAAATTCTTGTTTGATATTTAATATAACCTGGTTTTTTCAACTGAGATTTCAGCAATTTCATTTAATTTTTAAAATTATTGTTGAACTTTTTTTTTTGACCCAACTGGTATATAGCACCACAATTAACTACGAACGGGTCTATTTACCTTATTATTACCTCATAATTTTCATGACCCCCATAACAAACAATTTGATGGGTTAAGAATTGCTGACTAACAAGCCATAGAAACAACAAAACTCTTCAAGTTATAATTAAGTGGCTCACAGCCACGACTTGAGGCTGCATTTTACAAAACAAATGCAAATGAATATGAAATGGAAATGAAATGGGAGCTAAAGCCGCCCCTCGGGCCAGCTCTTGCATGAAGAATTCCTGAAGCGCAAAGCCCCACAACACGAAAAAAAATCGAAATCATCTTCACATTTAACGCTTTAACAAATTGCCAGCAAACAAATTGGAGTGGCTGTTAAGGCGGAGGGAGGGGGTGAAATACTCTCTCAGTGGGCGGTCCTCTATGCACATGGGCAAGTGTGAACCAGTTGACAGGGCGACTACCACGAAGCGTTAAAGTGACTTTGGCTCTTGGCTTTTTAGCTGCCAACATACTACAAATTGCAAATGAGCAGCCACAAAAAAAAAACACAAAAACGTTGCCACGGAAATGCACAAGAATTCTTGTGCAAAAAAAACGCAAGCCGAAAATTGTATCAAAGAGGTAAACAAAAAACGATGCCTAAAGAAAAACGATTGCATTTGACCTCAAAATCTATTAGCACGTCGAACTCTGGCGGCTATGAAAATGCAATCATTTGCCTCCGCCCCCCCTGAGGCTGCGCTCTATGTGTGTCTGTGTGTAAGTACGTACTTAATGTCCGAAAAAAAACTGTGAAGTTACCTCAAAGTTGTGGTAGCAACAACAATAACAAACAATAAAAAAAATGTCTGTTCGTCTGCATCTGCAGCACGTAGGTCAACGCAGTTGCCGTCGTTGTCTGGGTCTTGGTTGCCTATCTAACGGCCTTTTGGTTGAATCTTCAGACACCAAAAAAATAAACAACAAAATAATGTTTTTGTTATTGCAAAATTTACATGGCTTGCCTGACGCATATTCACACTTGAGATTGTGATTTAAATTGTTGTTGGGTGAAAAACTAGAGGATGGTTTTTAGCGCATTCTTGAAAACAAGGAACGATTTAATGATGTTTTACTCAGGCAAATGCGCTTCGACTAGGAGATGTTGGATATTCTTGTAGCTTTCTATGTATGATTGCACCAATATTCAAATGTGCCTAAAGTGTTAAACTTTAAAGCATAGAACCTTTGGATTTTCAAAGGCTTCAACCTTGTCTGCCCAAAAAAAAAAGACTCGAAGATACTTACATTGTCCCCCCTTTTTTCTTCTATTCTCACTTGCTTGCGCGAGCCTCCTTAATTATATTTATATTCGATAAAAACCAAAATAAAAAAGATATCATTTATTTTCGAATGTAATACGTTTTCTGCTTAATTTTGGGCAGAAAAGCAATAAACATGCTGAAAATTCGACATATTTAATCAACATTTCTGAACTCTACTAATAAAGTTGAGCTTTTTCTGACTATTCCATTTTTTATTATACATCAAAAGGATCGGATAATAAGCAAAAAGTAAGGTGTAAGGGTCAACTTAAACTTCGCGGGCCTAACAATTCGGGCAGGCTTTTTTTTTCTTGAGTTGGCAGGAGTGTTGATGACATCTGTGCCAAATTTCATGTGAATGTCATTATCAGTAATATATTTACGCTTGTGTTTTCCAAACGACCAAGAGTGCTTTTTTCGATTTTTACAATGTCTGAGCAGAGAAATGCCATCAAATTTTGTTTGCGGAATGAAATTTCGGCTGCGGAAACGTTGAGGATGTTGCGGAAGGCCTTTGGTGATTCTACCATGTCGCAAAAAAATGTTTATAAGTGGTACAAAGACTTCAAAGAGGGTCGAGAACGTGTGGATGACTTGGAGCGCTCCGGACGACCATCGACGTCAACAGATGACCAACACGTCAATGAAGTGGAGGAATTAGTGCTCAAAAATCGTCGGTTGACTGTTAGAGACCTTACTGATATGATCGGAATATCAGAAGGATCTGTGAAAACCATTTTGAAAGACCATTTGGGCCTACGAAAAGTCAAATCTCGTTTTGGTACCGAAAGTTCTCAATTTCTTGCAAAAAAGTCATCAAAAAATCGACGCATATCGTTCCGCAACCACCGTATTCGCCTGATTTGGCTCCGTGTGACTTCTGGCTATTCCCAAAACTCAAGAGACCACTTCGGGGAACGCATTTCGAGTCGATTGAGGAGATAAAAGCAAAATCGAAGAAAGCGCTGATGGCTATACCGGAAAGGGACTATTTGGCATGTTTCGAGGATTGGAAAAAACGTTGGCATAAGTGTATTTTATCGGGAGGGGATTACTTTGAAGGGGATGAAATTGATTTAGAAGAATAAATAAAGATTTTTCATTCTACAAACAAATTCACCTTTTTGCCCACAGTAGTAGATAACCAAATCGTTTTCCCATGGTTCTCTATTAATGCCATCGAAGGCTTTCATTATACTTTTCAGGAGATTTTAAGACTCTGTAGCACAATTTCGACAAGATATTACAATATCTTTAGGCAGTGAGTCGGATCCTAGAATGTCTATAGTTTGTTAATCCCAACCAATTCGGGTCAGCTTTAGATAGGGGGGACGGTAAAGGCTATGTCGATTCGCTCGTTGATGTTGTTCAAGAATATTTAACACTAATACGGGTAAATAACTTTTATGAAGAACTTACATTATCATGACGGCCAATATTAAAGCGTATACTCAAAAAAAGTAAGGGTAATTTTTCTCGATGTTTTTCCAAAAAAAAATTATGGCAGATTAAACCTTGAAGTAAGAAAAGTATTTGATTGCACGGCGACTACCTTTGAAGGTAAAAAAACGACGAAAATAACGTTTTTTAAATACAGAAAAGATTTGAATATTCGCCATAAAATTTAGACATTTTTATCAAGAAATCGCACTAAAATTTAGTAAATATAGGTATAAAAGGGGCAACTGATATTCGGTTTGCTAAGTGCTTAATATTTCACTGCGTTCTTTACTTACATGTTTAAAGTATTCCCAAGTTCAAATCACAGACAAGTTAAAGTTATAAAAATAGTTTTTATTAAAGAAAGAAGACTTTGATGAATTAACAGAAAGGAAATGTACAAAACAAGAAAGCTAAGCTAACTTCGTCTGTACCGAAGTTTTTATACTCTTGCAAGTGCTCGCTTCAAAATTTTCAAAAAATACTCTTTTTCCCATTTTCCGACCGATCGTTCGTATGGGAGCTACATGAAATAGTCATTCGATTAGGCCAAAAATTTGTTAAATTATGTGAAAGCATGTGAAACAAATAAATACAAAATTGCAGGATGCTACCATAAAATACAAAAAAGTTTTTCTAGCTAAAACTGTTTTTCCGACCTATTATTTGTAAGGCAGCTATACCATATAGTTGTCCGATTTTCATCAAACTTAGAAAACCTAGGAATACAAAGTTTGGAGACGTTTCCATTAAAAAAAAAAAGTTTTTCTCACTAGTTTTCCGACCGATTGTTCCAATGGGAGCTGTGAGATATAGTCATCCGATCCGATCGGCTCCGACATATTAGTAGTGTGCAGCAAAAAAAGACTCAGTGCAAAATTTCAGCTCGAAAGCTTTAAAACTGACAGACTAGATCGCGTAGAAACAGACAGACAGACGGACGAACAAAGCTCAATCGACTCAGCTCGACAGCCTGATCAAGAATAGTTATATGTTTATGGGGTCGGAAATTAATATTTCTATGCAAACTTCTGGGTATTATAACCCTTTGCAAGGGTATAAAAATGAACCTATAAGCATATATGGGCTGTTTTATTTATAAGGTTGGTGTTGTCCCTTCCATTTCTCCCTCTACTGCCTCCAATTCCATCATGCAGTGCAAATTCACCAAATCCACCTAGACTTTCAGAAACAGGAACATATGAAAACAGCGCTAAAAATACTAAATGTCGCTGAGTTTACTATAATCCTAAAAAGACTTTCCCATTCTTTCTACACTCTAGTGTAAAGTAGTTTTGAATGAAAATAAAAATAATTCCTTTTTATTGTTAATATATACCTCAAATTTGTTGTATCGACTCCTGTGAGCATGTACGAATTTAGTTGCTGGGAGAAGTAAACAATGGATCTAGTTCCACACTAGTCCGTTCAATAAAGTCCAACAATTAAGTTGTTTGTATCAACAGTCAGTAATTTATTGCTCTTTTATAGAATTGGTCAGTTCTGAGTTGGCAGTCACAAATTTTCTAAAATAGTAAAGAACTTAAAACATGATCCGTTCACTCCAATGGCTTATTCATTCGGAGATTCCCAACCAAATTTGACTCACACTTTAGTTTTTTTTTTCCATTTCTTAAGTTTAGCGCAAGATGCTTATCACTGGGATGTGTCAATATTAAAACACATATTTAATTGTTGTTGTAGGTGGGCAAGGTTGTTTTGGAAATGCTTGCCAAATAAACAAAAATGTACAATAGTCGCGGCACTTTCAAAATATTTTAGCCTGGGAAACAAGCTTGATGTTTTAATAATGGTATTTTTCACACAATTTATTTTTAAAGCTTTAGAGCAAATTGCTATGCGTTGGTCTCTTAAAGGTTTAACATTTTAATTCGTGTTGGTTTTTGATGTGGCTTGCAATATGCCAGCAAATGTTAATATGAATGTTTGGAAGTTAGCCGTTTGCTGATGGCTAATTAATTTGCATAATTAGCATACATTTGGAGCGTTAGAAATATAAATATAAATGATATAGTCAACGGTTAAAAAATAATAAATATCTTATGTTTATAGTCTCTTGGGCTTTAATTAAAAGCACTTACGCTTAAAAGGAAATTCGGCTTTTGCTCTTTGAATAATTGATAACATATTTATGGTAAACATTATCTATTTTTAACAGGCGTCAAAAATAAAAAATTTTTATTCCATTTGAAATCTTATGTAACAGACATTTTCCCCCTAAACTCTTTCTAAGCATCAGCATGAGCAGCTGCACATACCATAACAATTGACATGTCAATATAAACCAACGACATATCATATTTTCCACGAAGTGCCAATGTATCTTTAAATAAACTCAACGATAACAGAGGAAAAGCCGCAACTTCAAACTCAAGCCAGTTTCAATTGATACTATGAGGTAATCCCCAGACTCAGCGTAGTTTATGACAGCCAAGGCGGCGGCTTCAGACAATTGCAGAAACCGAACAGTAGCAACAACAACAAGAGCGCCAGGCCAACGAGTGGCAATTAATAAGTAATTGCTGTTGACGCTAGTTTGCCAGTTGCCTCAATCTGAAACTGTTGCATTTTGCCATTGCATTTTGATTCTTTCTTTTGTTTTGGATTTATCTCTAAAATTTCTATTTTGCCTTTTTTTGGGTCATCGTTTCTTATCGTCCGTGGCATATTTAAGTCACCTGGTTAAATAATCAGACGGCTGATTAATTATAACCCACAACAATGCTCCAAAAAGTCGTAGTTTTTCTTTTTGTTTTCTTTGGCTTTGCGGCACTTCTTTCATTTACACAACAGAGCGCTTTTCCTCATCGTGATGGCCTTTTTATGATTACTCCCGGCTTGCACTCATCTTTATGCACTTTCTATGTGTGAGTAAATGTGGTTGTATGTGTGAATTGAAGCTGCGAATCAGTCGCTTATTGTTTGGTGTAATTGTTTCTTGTTGTTGTTGGTGGCCGGGTAAACGAAAGTCACTCTTGATTTTTCATTTGTGTTATGATTTTTGGTTTGTTTGCTGTATGTCAGTAGCGGAAAGTAACAAATTAAAGCGGAAATAATGTGGAAAATTAAATTTTCAACTAATTTGAATAAAGTAATTGGTAATTAAGTCTTAAGCAATTTTGGCTTTAACTAAACAAATCGGGGTATTAAGTAGCAAAATACATAAATAAACGGTTAGTGGGCAGATTTTAAAAATGAGTGGCAGGCGAAAGCTTCTTTGAATCAGGGCTGCAAACCGGTTTTAAACCGAACCGGTGCGAACCCGGAATTCCAAATTTTATTTTACTGTGAACCGAACCTTGAACCGAACCTCTTTAAAATTAAAAGCTGAACCCGAACCTGTTCCGAACCTATAATATCGGTTCGGTTCAACAAAAATGGGGGACATCAGAAAATGTTACCTTCTGTTTAGCGATTCCATCTGTTATCTGGTGGGTATTGAGCAACTCAGTCCTAAAATGGGCAGCAAAGTGAATTTAAAAACAACTAAAGCTAAACTAAGCTAAAACTAAGCTAGTTCTGAACTACTTACAATATCCCCATCTCGAGTGGCATGTGATTTCAAGATCCTTGACTTCAAAGCTTATCAATGATTCGCATGTATAACATTTTTCTACAAAAACTACGAAATGGTATTTTACCTAAAAGTTAATTGTATTTATAATATCCAATATATCAATGTGTTCTACAAATCGTTTTCGACCCAAAAACAAACCGATTTCTATACGATTTGGGTGGCTTTTAGAACGAAAGCGATTATTAAAACACTTATGATTAAATTAACTTCTAAGTTTTAGCAATGTTTTGTATCTAAATAAATTGTTGCTATGTTTTATATTAATTTTGAGAGTCCAGCATGGACTGAACCAAGGTTCGAACCAAAACCTTCTCCCAAAAACCGCGAACCTGAAATTTTTGAACACTAACCATTGGTAAATTTTGGTTCGAACCAGCGTTCCGGAGAACCAAAACAATGTATGGGCTTGCAGCCCTGCTTTGAATAACCTAGAACAGTAGAGATTTGGAAAAAATTATAAAATATATTAATTTTATTTTCTACTTATTTATTTAAATCAGTGCGTTTATAGCTTATAATAGCGAGATTAAATATGCCTGTGAAATAGAAGAGAATAGCACGCAGGCAAGTAAAATACATCCCTCCTCCCTCTAATTTTTCTTTTGGATTCAGCTTCTTGGATTGCAAAGATACCAGATTACAATAAAATTTGTAAGAATTGCCAAGGATTTCTTAATTAATTTTTAGTGGCTTTAAAGTTGAAGATGTTTTGCATTTAAAAAAAAGTATGGAATAGCGCAAGCTTTTGTATTTTTGACATATTGTTGTAATAGTTAAATCAATTGAAGGACCCACAGGTGTGGCCTAGACTTAAGAATCATTCCTTCCCTTTAATGGATGGAAAAGTATTAAATATTATTAACTATGGGCTAAATAAGTTACAAAATTGGTTCTTAAAGCAGTTAGAGATTATTCCCCCTTGATTATGCGGTAGAGTTTATTGTAATCAGCACAGAGTACAAGAATCGCTACATCCAAGGCATTGTTAAAAGTAAAACGTTTAAGATATAAGCGGATAAAGTTATGAGACTGCCCGATAGGACAGTAGGATTGGAATAACCTTACACTTGGAGTTGTGAAAACTAAGAAAATTAGTTTCACTGCTCATGAAATTCAGTACTGAAATGAATGCCTAAAATGCGAACGTTATGAAAGATCGCATTATCCAATGGGCCAAGCCGAGCTCCTCCAAGTCCATTTGCCTGTGTTCTTTCTTTTTATACCCTTGCAAAGGGTATTATAATTTTGCCCAGAAGTTTGCAACGCATAGAAATATTCATTTCCGACCCCATAAACTATATATATTCTTGATCAGGGTGACGAGCTGAGTCGATTGAGCTTTGTCCGTCCGTCTGTCCGTCTGCCCGTCTGTCTGTCTGTCTGTTTCTACGCGAACTAGTCTCTCAGTTTTAAAGCTATCGAGCTGAAATTTTGCACAGAGTCTTCTTTTTGCTGCACACTACTAATATGTCGGAACCGACCGGATCGGATGACTATATCTCATAGCTCCCATAGGAACAATCGGTCGGAAAACTAGTTTAAGTATGAAAAACATTTTTCTTTTAAATGGAAACGACTCCAAACTTTGTAATCTTAGGTTTTATATGTTTTTTTATAATTCTACCAAGTTTTATCAAAATCGGACAACTATATGGTATAGCTGCCATACAAAAGATAAGTCTAAAAAACAGTCTTAGTTAGAAAAACTTTTTTGTTTTTAATGGTAGCATCCTGTAATTTTGTATTTGTTTGTTTCTCGTGCTTTTACACAACTCTACAAGTTTTTGTCCAAATCGGATGACTATATCATATAGCTCCCATACGAACAGTCGGTCGGAAAATGGGAAAAAAGGATTTTTTGAAAATATTTAAGTGAGCACTTGCAAGGGTATAAAAACTTCGGCACAGACGAAGTTAGCTTAGCTTTCTCGTTTTGTGTAATTTTGACACAACAGAAAGGGACCTACAGTTTAACGCTGAATCCGAACGTCGATGATTGAGATGCTTTTCCATGGCTGGTTACTTTAAAGCTGGTGCCAATAGCTAGTGAAGCTGACCGGGTGTGCAGTTTTTTTTTTTTTTTTTGTAAGAAGAACCCATTTTCATTAGCACACACACTACCAGCTGTACCACACCCCAAAAGATCGCATTGCCTGTGTTGAATTCCTAACCAAAGAGCAAGAAAGTGGGGCCATGTTTTTAGTAGCAAATTTTCTAAAACTGCGCTGATTTCCGTATTGACTCGGGGTTAAGCAGGGATGCAAAACTCTTCGGAGCCGAACCGCTAATTTTAGCTGATAAACCGTACCGGCATACTTTCGAAAATGGATTAAGAAGTGAACGCTTACTTTCAAAGAACACTTTTTCAATAGATTTTCAAAACTAAGTTTAGTCCTTAAATACTAAATTTCGCTGATAAACCAACTTCTAGAAACATAAACTGAATTGATACAGCTTTAAAGGGTAATTCGACAATAATTTTTATACTAAAGACTCCGCACAATTGTAAACAGACCTCTTAATATGCTTGTCATCCATCCTTCTTTGGAAGTGGCTGTTTTAATGGTGCGAACGTTCCTCTACAGGAATATATTTTCAAGATTGTGCTCGATATTTAGCTCTTATGTAAGTCTTTTAAAGCAACTCAAATGATTTCTATGTATTCAATTTCGAAAGTGTGCTGAGAGACACAAACCGTGGTGCAGTTAGCTTCAAAATCCATGAAATTAACCTATCCGGCGGGTTAAGTTTTGTTTGAACCACAGGACCCAACCAGCCATTATTTCAGAGCGGTTTGAATGCCTGGTACTTAGCCCACATGCTGGATTCTACCACAACCGTGCTACAATCAAAAGCGTGTCTACAGTTATAATACTATATTGTGTTGAGAAAATGGACTTCTACGACTCGTCGGCCAAATTTGTATATACAATTTGAATGATCTGGACGAAATCACTAAATTCCGGTACTGAGATCAACTTATTTGTGACTACAACCGATATTTTCTCAGCTGTTTGGGTATTTAGATTCGAATTCGGCTCGGACTCCTTCACTTTTGTTAAATGTCCCAGCCTACATTCATACGTAAAAGTGGCATTAAGACGCAAATTGGAATATATAGTCTCCACGAGACTATTAAAACTAAGAATACCTGACTTAGACAATATTTAAAACTCCTCTTAAAAACAAAAGTCCAATGTCAATATAATATAAGAATACTTTGGCAAAGAATATCGTTTCTTAAAAGCTAATTTCTTCTTGGTTGTCTTATGTAAAATTAAACAGTTCGTGTTTCATTTTATGTCTCCATGAACACAGGATGTCAGGGCATTAAAAGTATAAGCTCTAATGCGAGCTACAAATAACTTAGGAAAATATATATGATATGTCACATTAGTTGAAATCTTGAACAAATCACCCGAAATCAAAAACTATTACAAATTTCCATAAGCCCCATCAATTCTGTTTCTTTTGATTCTGAAACACAAAACAAAAGACTTAAGCCACGAACTTGACTTTGGTATAATAACATTTTGTGTTTTCTTGTTTTTGGTTTTTCGATTTTCTTTGTTGTTGCCATTTGTTGTTATTTGCCATTTTCAAGCGCGCGCCTGTAAGCGACAACAAGTTTCCAAAAAAAAAAACTATAAATAAATATCTGTTAAAAGCTCTTGTCATATTTTTTGTTGCCTTCGCGCTTTTAATTGCGCTTGAAAATATCAAGGAATTTAATGCGGAATTATTTGTTCGATTTGATTGATTTTGTTTTAGGAATACATGTGGTAGGCGTTACTAATTGGTTGTGTTGTTGAAACTGAATTTGATATTGATATGCTCAAGTCGACTTAAAAAATGTAGACCACTTAAGTAGTCACTGACAGCTTCCTCTTGTGCATTATTGACAGCATTAAGTTTATAGAAATGACAAACAGATAATGGATTTGCCAACACTTCTGTCAATATATTCAACAATCATTTATTAAACTCATAAAAGTCTACCGACTTTCTATGATTCACTGAAGACTTAACCTATGTAAACCTGTTTATTTAACTGTGTCGCATCCTTTGCTAAAAACCACAATAATTTAGATGATATCATCGTCTTAATATAAATCCTGCTGAGACGTATAACGATGTATGCTCAAAACAAGTTGTGATATCTTCAATATGTTAACTGTAAAATAATGAATGGAGCAGAGCCAGTAAACATCTTTCAATAGAACTTGTTCTCTAGCCAAGTCTGTTGTTATTCTTTTGTTGCCAAATCGATTATTAAATATTAAAAACTTGGGTTTTTATTGGTTTGTTTAAAAAAAAAAACAACATTTATCTTGGCCTTTGTGAAGTTTCATATGTTATGCGGGCATTTGGTCATTTAGGTAATAACAAAGTTAAACAAATCCCATTGAATGCAGTTCATGATAGAGTGCTCAAAATGTCAGCCCTAAAACGGTGTACGACTTACATGGCATGTCAAGCCAACGGAGGTCAGTACATTGGCCTGACATTTAGCCTCAAGTCTAGAGTTGGAGTTCGCTTAAACGTTTCAAACGGTACGCGCCATTCGCAACGCACGTGGCTTGATGAATGTTACTTGGTTTATTTTTTGTTTTGCTTGCCTGTAATTTAAGAATCTGTGCGGTGATGGTGGCATCTTGGCATTTAGTTGTTAAATGGATATAATGATCATATTTAAAATCGTGAGGTAATTGAACAGCTTACGCATGGAATATTGTAGTGGCGACTGTTATTAGGCATGTAATTCAAGCGAAGTATTAATTTTATGGCATTTGATTCTAAGGGAAATGTTTTGAGTTTCAAACTAAAAGTTAAATAGTACTTCTATTAAAATTTTTATATTTTCTCAGGCTCTATTTTCTGGCAAGATTATTTATTATTGTTATTTATTGTTAAATTTTAAAAAAAAACTTGGTTTTTTATTGATACCCTGAAAATTAAGGAAATCCTAGAGTGGCTTCATTATCTTTCTCAACTAAAATTATTATTGTCAATTCTAGAATCCTACAGTGGCTTCATTATCTTTCTCAACTAAAAGCATTACCAAATCATTATCTGGTGAGAATTTTAAAAGATATTGAGAAAGACATCATTTTTAAATTTGGAACATGAATTAAATCCTAAAACTCGGGGGAAATAAGCCGCTTATGAACCGAACCATCATTTTAGTGCTTGGAAAAAACAGTATTCTTACGAAAACTATTAACAGAACCGGAAAATGGAATGGTTCGGTCTGGTTCAAATCATCGGGATGCTCATCTCAGGCGGAGCTAACACAAAGAACTTAGATCAATCAGAAAGTTAACATGATCGAACCGTGAAAAGATATTGACCTCTTCTATTCTTTAAACATGTTCTACCACCCATCAATCGGAAGATCATTTAAATAAAAATAACCTTGATGAAACTATTTCAAGCCTTTTTAATTATTAAAACGGAAACACTATCATGTTCGATTAAAAGAAGTTTCGAAAATTACTCATGCACATGCCCAAAATGTGATTTCGTGAAATAAGCCTGGAAAAAGACTCGCGAATGACTCAAAAATGATTCGAAACTCATCAGGAGAGCGGGTTAAAAACAACTCTTTAAGAAGAGTCGCGGCAAGGGTATTTATGTCTATTTTAATCCGTCCGAGGACTCGAATGTGATCAAAAATTTGATAAAATGTTTGCTGGGTTGGTTCTAAGATTCCATAGCTCACTGCTTTACATTGTTTCATCAATATAAGACTGAATTTTCAAATTTACTCGATATAAATTAACCTAGAATACTGAATACTGTGCTTACAATATCTGGCTCGAAGGTCCGAGCTCTTATAAGAACTCGGTGTAGAGAACTACATCAAAATCGTCAGAATTAGATACAATGGAGTGTTACTAGAACCAAATTCCCCTACAATGAAGAGGTCGATGGTGTTTTCGACAATAACCAAGCAATAAAAGCTGTTAAACATTGCTGGAAAAATGAAAAATACCAACAAAAAGCTTAGTGTTTCCAAAACGTGTGACTTTCTTCAAAAAAATGTTCAGAACATTCAGAGAGTTAAATTAATTTTTCATTTTTTCTGATAATTAGCACAATCCGCTGTCGTCATATATCATTCAATGGCTGCCAAAAGTAAACTAAGCCCAACAGACGTATACGTTTCCCAAAACTCAATTCCTTTTCAAAGTTCAAGTTCGTCGCTTGAGTCTTTTGTTTTTCTTTTTGCTAGTGCTATCAAAAAATTGACAAATGATTTATTTATTACTCAAGTGCACAGCTGACATTTGGTCAAATGACAGCCACTAGAAAAAAAGGTGATAATGTTTTTATTTGCTTTTGTTAGTTTCGTTAACGGCTAGCAAGTTCGTTGCCAAAGTCTTTTGCTTTTGCGTTTTCATAATACAAACGCCGAGAATGTGTTGAAATCTTGAGAAACATAGAAAACATGTACATTATTTACACTTCATTAATCACTACACAACAACAACAACAACAACAATTGTAAGGTTGTTGTTGTCTACAAAGGAATCTTTGCGTCTTTGGTTACTCTTACTTGCTCCGGCTTCGTCTTCGGCTCATTGGCTTTTCAGCGAGGCGCACGCAGCGCCAGTTAACGCATCAACACTTGAATGAATACAACGAAAATACGAAAGCAACTTAAGCTCCGTTGAGGCTCCTTTTGGGCATTTGTTGCTTGAATGACTTTTTAATTTATTTGCCATTTCTTTGGCCAGACCCGGTTAACAGCAACAACAATTCGCATCTTGAACTTTTATCTCTGCACATCTGCAGACAACAACAGGCAAAAATTATATTGTTTTATACAGTGTTTTTGTTTTTGTAGGTTTCCTTCTCCCTAGTAAACTTTAACCCCCTTTCAAGCGAAAAAAAAAATAAAAAAACGAAAACACCTTCGCTTTTTTTTTTGTATGTGGTGGGATGTGAAAGACGGTTAAGTCACACATTTGGCCTAAATTTGTCTTTTCTTTTTTTCGGCTCGGCTTTTCTTCTTTTGTTCAACTGTGTGGCACCTCTTGACATTTAACTTGGGCATTTCCTAATTTTTCTGCACTACTTTCTGTGATTTGGGTTTTTAGTGAACTGCAATTGGAAATTATCTAACAAAGTGCTTAACCAGCTGCAGTTTTTTGTTTTTTTTGCAATCCTTGAACTGTTCTCAAACTTTAATAACAATGCCAAGACTTTGCAACCAAAAATTTAAATGATTGCTGGCAATTTTCAATCAATCATTCAGCCAAAAATTTCCTCAGGCCTTAAACAAAGTTTAGAATCAAATTGACAATTAATAAATATTTGTATGCTAAAAGCTTCAACAAGCTGCTGTTGAGTTTTGATTGCTAAGACTCTGATGCGTTTCGTGGGCAAAATCTAATTAAGTCATTTAATTTTGATTAGTTTTGAATGAAATGTTAAAGACATTAAGATATCAAGTCTTCCTCATACCACATATTTGTTGTTTGCTGAAGGTTTTTTCTTGAGGGACTTCAAAATGTGATGCCCCTCGATTTGTATAATCACACTCTGCCATCTCTTCAATTTTTCTAAATAAAAGTAAATAATAATCCATGAGAACCACTTAAAGTTAGTCAATCAAGTAGGTGGTAGTTTATAATTCTAGGAACTATGCAGCTGTCACCGAATCTATATCAGATATCAGAGGTGTGACTTTAATAAGAGTAATCATATTTTGTTCAGGTATTAAATTATAGAGTGCAATTCAGTTACAGATGAGAATTCCGCTAGGTTCCGAGAGGATTTGGCTTACAAATCTCATCTTGCACCATTGTCAAAAGGGTTCATGATGTTACAAGAAAATATATTAGGCTAAGCAGAGCATTTAAGTCACCTGACAGTAGCTTATGATGAAAGAACATACTAAGGTAAATTATACAATTGTTGAGGGATAGAAGATCCAAGGAGGAAGGTGACTTTAGAAGCAAAATTTAGGCCACGAAGTGCAAAAATCAAAAACTTTTTGTTGTTTTGTTTTGTTGCAATTTCGAGATTATGCTGAAATTTAGAATTCTAGTATTTGGCCAAGAACTTCCATAACTTTATTGGAACCTGACCGTTGTATCAGAATTTGGGAACAAATCAAATTCCCAAGCAGATATTTTATGTAGGACTTGTAACATCAATCATATAGTTGTAGAGATAGTGTGTACAACAATGTAAAGATGAATATTTTTACTTCTCATTGTCATTCAGAGTACTGGATCATCATAAGACAGGCAAAGCTTAAGCTCGTTAAGTCGGAAAATCATTTACACAGAAAAATAAAAATAGTGTAGAAAAATCAAGCTCAAAAAATTTGATGATTGATGCCTTGGCATACACAAATGAGTACAGAAAACTGTGAGCTAAGTCTAAATCTCTGAGATAGCTAAATCAAAGCAAAGAACAAGCAATCATTTTGGATGGTTGCAATTGAGTTTTCTCATGGGACCTTATCGAAGAGCGCCCTAACGTACACTTTGTGTACCTATGAAAGGAGCTCATGATTAACGTATTCCTTTTGCAGTTTGTTTACAAACCCCATATTATTGAAAAGAGTAGTAAATTCAAGCAAATTAGTTACGACTGTACGCTTTTTCATAAATCCATTTCTCAGACAACTATAAGAAGATATGTAGAATGGTACTTTTTTTGTCTCTGTGGTTCTTAACAACACTTCTGCGCCCTGACTCTTAAGAGTCGATTGCTCTAAGACTGGACATTTATGAGATTAACTCGTTTTAAAAGAAAAGTATTGGCATAGCTTACAGACTTCTTACATTCTCATAAACATTGCTTTAAGAAACTTCCAAGCAGGTTTAAGCAGGACTGGAACTTACATATCGGATACATAATCTAATCTGCAAAATTTATGTAAAATCTTGAAAGTTCTGCGTAGCCCACAACAGAAACTGTCACCACAAGCTTGCATAACTTAAAACATATAATAAAAACCAATCAGCATAAAACATTATAAAGAAACTAAAAACCTTTCCAATATTCAACCAACACATTGACATTTCTGCCAGCATCATCGTGTCCACAAGCAATTGATCAAACGATGTACAATAATCTAAGCATTTGTGAAAGGCAACTACACGAAATTTGCCCATTCATGCGTACGAAATGCGTTTGGCATTTAAGAAGATGGCCGAAATGCAAGCTAAGAAACCTCAAGAAGCTGTCGCTTTGAAATTGGACACCTTCACTTCATTCACTCACCTTTAAGCGGCACCATTGAATGTCAGATTGTGGAGCAGTAAGTCAGCAGTCAGTAACTTCCTTTTTTTTTTGTTTTTTTTTCTGCTTTCAGTTTCGTGATTGAGGCAATATGTTTTTGCTTTTTTGTACTTATTATTTATTACAGTGTTTTCCGCTGTTCGAGTTGAAGTTTTCGTAGATTAGTTATAATGTTGCATTATTTGTTGTTGTTTTGTTTTGAATTTGTTTTTATGTCTCACTGTTGTCGTTTTGTTTAGAAAGGGAATATGTTTCTTTAATGCATGAATATCACAACTTTTGGGCAACACACAAAATCACTTCAAGTTATTCGTTGTCATTAGGCAAAAAAAAATTAACCCTAATCGAGTCAAAATTAGGTTAAACTCAAATAAATGAAAAATCTGGAAGTGATTTTGTTGTTTTAAAAAATGTAGTACTATTGTTTGTTTAATCCTTTAGCTTTTTGATTTCTGAAAACACTTTTGGAAATGTCATTTCCATTTTGAAAAACACAAACAGCCAAAGGAGTTAAGTCTTCACAGTTGAGGTTTTTCTTTCAATGTTTTTGCACAGCTCACTAAATTATTATTTAATTTTTTCTTTACAAAATTCAAGAGCCAGACGAACATAAGACGTCTTCACCCGTACGATATTCACATTTGAATGTTTCAATTGGCAAACGCGGCATCCAACTTTAGTAGTTGAGCTGAAGCCCCAAGACTCCAAACACGAGAAGAAAAACAACACTTTTTAGCGAAAACGCACAAAGACAGATTAACAAAAGCAAAAAGCAGTCGGCAAAGTTGCCGAAGCTGACGAACTCGAACATCAAACCAGATTTAGCTGCCCCTCTTCGAACATCAAACATTTGCACAGACCGAGACGAAGACACTGCCGGCTGCTGGCTGGAGAGTCGGCGAAGAAACTATAAACAGCTGTTAATGATTAACATTTCTGTTTTTTTCTGTTCATCTAACTCCACACCTGGATTAATCTTAACCAAAATCCAGAAATTCGCGAGCAAATTAAAATTTAAAATTTGGTATGGTTTTGATGACCAATGGGGCCGTTAGGTTAGTTAGGTAATCCAACAGGTCTCTCTTATCTTAGAACAAGTCACAAGATAACAAAGATATTAAGATAAAACCATATAAGCCATACATTCATTAAGATCACTTCCAATGCTAGGAGTACCTAGAGTAACCTTAGCAAGGCTTATATTTTCATTTACCTTGTCAATAAGTAAGGAATTAGGTATTTTAGTTTCAATGTGCTGTTAAATGGGTTCTTCTTACATAGGTACAAAAAACAAGAAAGAAAGTCGGTCAAGCCCGACTATAACATACTCTGTACCAAGAAAATTTGTCTTTTGATCATAACTCGAAAACCGTTCATCCGATCTTCTTCATTTCTTTGGCGGATCAATAAGTTATCCTAATAACTAAATATGTCCGAAAGGAACAAGCCATCTATCTTCAAAACTGTGGAAGATATGACGTTTTTTCTAAATTGCGGGGGCGGGAAGGGGGCGTGGCCAAAATTGAAAATAAACTTGATCTGCCTGCAGACATAAGAAGCATATGTCCCATACATGTCAAACCTCTATCTCTTACCATCTCTGAGATCTGTGCGTTCATACGGACAGACAGACAGACGGACAGACGGACAGACGGACAGACGGACAGACGGACAGACGGACGGACGGACAGACGGACAGACGGACATGGCTATATCGACTCGGCTGTTGATGCTGATCAGGAATATATATACTTTATGGGGTCGGAGATGCTTACTTCTGGATGTTACATACTTTTGCACAAACTTATAATACTCTATGTACCTTCGGTACAGAGTATAAAAACTAATTACTACAAACTAGAACTGTGAGCGTGAGCGAATTCCTTTAACGTCACTAACGATTTAAGATTTAAAATTAAAATCTTCTTAAGCACGAAGCATTTCGCGACACTCACAAACGATGCACGATGTAAGGACGTGTCACGAATGCTCACGCACGATAAAAATTCATCAATGCAATTATACACATACACAAGACGGCCGCATATCTTTGGCCACTAATTGCAGCTAGTGCAATATTCTTCAGATCTCTTTTGGGCATCGTTTTTGTTGTGAGCTTTTTAAAGTTTCTTGAGTTAGTCCAACTTCACTTTATTCCCGTAAAATGCACCGGAGTCACAGCATGCTGCAATTGGAAAATTCGTCACCGCTATCATTTCATTTCATCATGAGTTTGCCCTTACCATTTTGTCAGATATATATCGTAAACAAGAAAGAAAGTCGGTCAAGCCCGACTATAACATACTCTGTACCAAGAAATTTTGTCTTTTGATCATAACTCGAAAACCGTTCATCCGATCTTCTTCATTCCTTTGGCGGATCGATAAGTTATTCTGATAACTAAATATGTCCAGAAGGAACAAGTCATCTATCTTCAAAACTGTGGGAGATATGACGTTTTTTCTAAATTGCGGGGGCGGGAGGGGGCGTGGCCAAAATTAAAAATAAACTTCATCTGCCTGCAGACATAAGAAGCATATGTCCCATAAACGTCAAACCTCTATCTCTTACCATCTCTGAGATCTGTGCGTTCATACGGACAGACAGACAGACGGACAGACGGACATGGCTATATCGACTCGGCTGTTGATGCTGATCAAGAATATATATACTTTATGGGGTCGGAGATGCTTCCTTCTGGATGTTACATACTTTTGCACAAACTTATAATACTCTATGTACCTACGGTACAGAGTATAAAAATAGCTTGACAAAGTAGCTTTTACCCAACTCAGATTAACAGTTCATTAAAATTCAATAATCAACACAAGTCAGCCAAGAGTTTTGAATATAACATTTGGAAAGCAATTGTTTTTCCTCTCATCAGCAGACCTATTCCACACACCCCAAGTCGCTTTGCATGTTCCTTTGTAATCAACTGGCCACGGAAAAGGTAATTGGGGACTACAAGGAACGCTACATGGAGCGCTTATTCAGGTAAAAAAAGACGATCTGGTTTATAAGATACATAAATAGCCATATTGTTCTTGTTTGTTGAACAGTGTATTTTTCTAAGAATTTCTTTGCCGAAATTAAAAAGGTTTCAATAAGATTTCCAAAATACATGGAGTATTATTTCTTAAGTCTTTCGTCTTTCATTCGTTTGCTTCTTCATAAGCATTTCATTATTTACCAACGAGAGAAATTTAAATAATTTTAGCATGAAACAGCTCTATACACCACTTACTGGCTTTAGTTGGTTGGTTCCTTGTTTGCATAGAAAGATTAAGGTCATCTTTCATTAAGACATTGAGTATGCGTAAACTAACTAATTCCTAGTCAGAAAAGTTTTTAGAATCAGTAAACAATGTTTAAATTCAAACTCAGACCGTGACCTTGCGCCTTAAAATAATTTTACCAAAATAATTTCTACACAGAGAAAAAAAAGGATATTAAAGAATATCCATTGGATGATTTCCGGCATCCGTTTGGACGGGATATGTCTTTAATATCCTTTTAATCACCCAACGGAGCTAAAAATCATCCGAATGATTGAATGATTGATTGATGATTATCGTCTGGATGATTTTGCAATTGTAGCTCCACTAATATACTTAGGTGTGGCCTATAATCCTCTTGAGATTTTTATACTCTGTACCGAAGGTACATAGAGTATAATAAGTTTGTGCAAAAGTATGTAACATTCAGAAGAAAGCATCTCCGACCCCATAAAGCATATATATTCTTGATCAGCATCAACAGCCAAGTCGATATAGCCATGTCCGTCTGTCCGTCCGTCCGTCTGTCTGTCTGTCTGTCCGTATGAACGCACAGATCTCAGAGATGGTAAGAGATAGAGGTTTGACATGTGCTTCTTATGTCTGCAGGCAGATCAAGTTTATTTTCAATTTTGGCCACGCCCCCTCCCGCCCCCGCAATTTAGAAAAAACGTTCTATCTGCCACAGTTTTAAAAATAGATTGCTTGTTCCTTCTGGACATATTTAGTTATTAGGATAACTTATCGATCCGCCAAAGGAATGAAGAAGATCGGATGAACGGTTTTCGAGTTATGATCAAAAGACAAATTTTCTTGGTACAGAGTATGTTATAGTCGGGCTTGACCGACTTTCTTTCTTGTTGTATAAGCGATTGTTTTTCGAAACCAATTGGAAGAACTTTTTTCAAGGGAAGCGTCAACTATCGGCCTTGTTCTCAATTTCAAGTAGGCTTTTGTGTGAACATTTGTATTTATCCGATCTACGATTTCTGATTTATGACTGACGATTTTACCTGCTGAATACAATGATTGCCGATTTCGATTCGATTCGATGACAATCATGTTTGCTGAGATGGAATCATACAAAATCAATGATTGGTGAACCCGTTTATTGATTGCTCGTCCAACTGTTCACACCAAAACTGAAAACAGACTGACAAACTGACAGCGGCAAAAGCCCTTAAAAATTGTGCATTTAATGAGTTGACGAAATGTACTAAAGCCAGAAAATAGCCGAACTTAGCAGTCAGTGACATATCATATAAAATTGTGAACGGAAACCGACTCGGAATACGGAACAGGGCCATGTACATATGTTCAGCTACTACATCATAAGAAAGAAGATACCCACGAATTTATTTTGTTTAAACAAAAGATTTGAACTCGCTCAGATTTTGTCAACTGATATAATAAACGAATGAATAAATTCCACATATAAACCCAAGCAGCAATCTCTACAGATTTCTGGAACAACCCCGCCTGTGACCATATAGCTCAAAAATTCGGTAAAAAAGCTGTTATTTGCTAATCATAAATCAGCTGGCCTTAGGTTATCTCTAACATGGATCTAGACAAATGAGGGTTGTATCCAGCGAAATAAAGCCTTGTTTTGCCGCTACAACATAATCTCATAAAAACAAAACCTTAGGCCTTTGCCAATTATTTTTAAAATGATTCAAAAGAAAACAATGTTTTGAATCAGCTCCTGCTAAATTCAAGGATTTTGTCAATCAACATTGAAGCTTCAACTTTTAATAGAAAATTGCATGGCAATTTTGTGCAGAACTCATTGCCACAACTAATTCATTTTCCACACACACCGATTTTCGGCCAACCAAACAAACAGCAACGCAACTAAGCAAAAATATCTGCAGATCCAATCAAATAGGAACTCTGTGTGCAGGCGGCAGTTGAGCAACAACCTTAAAAGGTCGTTTCGCTGCATGTGGCCATTCTGGCTTGCTGTTGTGGAAACCAATTCAGTTAAACTCCGCAGGCAGGCAAAGTGTCAAATCATCGCACAAGAAGTATCTAAAGAAGCCATCTAACCTATATTTAACCCCAAACTATCCATCAAAAAGAAGTAACGTGGAACAAACTGCCTTTTGGCTTTTCGGTAAAATTGAAAAACCATTTAAATCCCGTTAATTTTAACGCCCGTTTTTTTATGCCAACGGAGCCCAGGTTACTCGATTGCCACACCGAGTTCGAAAACAAAAGCGAGAAGCAACCGAAATACGTAATGCAAGCGATAATTATTGCCTACGGGCCCCCCCAAAAAAAAGTACCCAAGACAGCCAAAAAAAAAAAAGACAAATCTCCCCTCCCCACCGAAAAACTAAAAAACCAAAAATTAACAGAAGCCGCCAAGGCATCGTCGTGTAGATGATTGAAAAGCGAAGAAGATTTGCATAGAAACGTGCGATTTTCAACTCCATGGCCGGGCTTAGCTACTGGAAGTATCTTGTAGATACTCTGTAGCATGTTGCACCCACACAGCTGGCTGTCAACGTGCTTACAGGCATGAGAACAATACAAAACATGTCGGACCGCTGCAGCAGAGTAAGCGCGACTAGAAATTACCCAATATTCTAAGGCTCTGCTGGTTCAAGTGTATAAACGCTCATATATACCTTGTTGGTCGGAAAGCTGTAGCTGTCGCTGTAGAAATTTAAGAAGACGCTTTCAGACGGTTAGCTGGATAAACGTTACTTAAAATAAACATAAATATTTCCATCTGGCTGCATCAAGATACCCGTTTGCCTTGTTTTTCATAAGTATCAAACAAGAAACGAAGATTGAAACACTGCCTTCAATTACTCACCCATTCATGCCGACATTCTGCAAATTTGTTGACTTTTATTGCCATTTGCTGCTTCATTCTCAACCCCTTCTTTTTTTAATAATAAAACATGATATTTTCCATTTTCTATAATTTTTTCATATTATTTATGCTATCAATTAAGCCATTCATTATGATCGCATGCTGCTTATAATGAGAAACTTCTATCTCAATGTCAGTTGAGACACAAAATCGAGAAACCAAAGTTCACCATTAAAATCACGTTAAGCTAAAGTAACGTTTCTTGCTGTTTGATGGGTGATTACGACCATCACTTTTGCTTTTTTAATAGAATCGAATATGATGCCTCTTGGGCTAAACCAAATATTCCGTGGGAACATAATGCATTTGCAGGAAGGAGTCGCTGGTAGCTCAAAAAGTTATGCAATTGACCGAACTGACTGCGCTGGCCAAAATCATAATAAGAAACTGTTCACTGTCAACTCCACTGAGTTGGCTTCTCTTCTGTGTTTGATCGTCCATTGTTTGTGGTCCAAGAAACGCCTCAAGTCAAAGAGTCGTCACTGTCAAGCGTTGCGAATCTTTAATTTGCAATTTTTGGCTTGCGGTTTTTTGTTATTCAGTCCACGAGTAAGCCATCAAACAACTGGATGACGACCCAAAGACATAATCCCATTATATGAATACCAGAAAAAAGCCCTACACTTGTACATCGTCTGTCTCAAGAGATTATTGAAGATTTTCAAATTGTCATCGGACGCTGATTTAGTGAGTTGGAAAGAAAACAAAATGCTAATTGAGTGCTTTTAATTATATTTATATCAAAATGAATTGAAATTTTGTATTTCTAGCGAGTCGATTTTGATAGCCTTAGACTTTGAAAAAAGGATGCATCATCATCATCAAAAAAAATTGGACCTTTGCAGCCAGCAGTTTATGTTATTTATTTAAGATCCAAGCCGAGCTGCTATCTGTCTCTAGGCTTGTGTGCTTTGTAACTTCAAAGCTGGCTCCAATAGCTAGTGAAGGGTACCGGGTGTGTAAGTTTTTAACGAAGACTTTGGTTGAATCAACGCACAGTGGGGTGTTTTCGCAAAATACGTTGCAAGCACCACAATATTTTAACAGTTTAAGTTATCCACTTGAAACTTTTTTTTTTAACCAGCAAACTTCGAAGATTTTTCTGACTTGGGGATCCTTGGGTTACGCCCACAAATTAGGGCGTAATTAAATCGGTCGGGTGATCGCTTTCTTTAGATTTTATAACACAAGTTTACGAATTTTAAAAGAATCCTTGAAAATGAACTAAAAATTTTTAATTTGAATTTTACGTAAAATACAATTTTTCAAAATAAAAATAATATTAATAGTAATGTACAATTTTTTATCTCTTAAATAAGCTATAACATATATTTTTAAACGAAGATACATCTAACATTTTGAATACCATATTTTGTAGCGCCCATAGATATGCAACAGTTGTTGTTGAACACTTTCATGAGAATTCAATACAAAATGATTAGTTTTATGCATATTTTTGCACAGTTGTGGGCAATTTTATAATTTTAAATACGTGTTTTCAAAATAGTATATCTTAGCTTAAAAAAAACGCAAAACTGTTTGGGATAGTTTATTCTAAAGCTAAGGAGTTTACAAACATGTTAAAGAGAGCTAAAACAATAGATTAGGTTCCCCAACAAAAGTGTTTATTACAATTTTAATCCATTTCAAGCTCAAACAACTTTAAAGCTAGACATGATAGACCATTTCTAAAATCAGGTTCAAGTTGAGTATTCAAAAAAAAATAACCACCAAGCCTTTTAAATACTGAAAAACGTCTAACTTTGTTGCCTTGTATTATCTATTAATTTTAACAACTATTATTTAATACTATTGAGTAATGAACGTTCTTTTTTTGGTATGAAATAAGTAGATGCAGTGAAATACGATTCAGCAATATCAATTCGAGACCTGTCCAATAAACACAACCTAAGAATCAATTCTAAAGAGTCCCGTTATCCATTTTTATCAGATTTATGTTATAAACTTGTGGTGCAAAACCGAAAAGTTCGTTTTGGTAAGCATGTTTAGTTTATTATTTTATTTTGTTAGGTATCCTTAGTTTTTTGTAAAAATAAATAATCAAAAATATAAAACATTATTTTGAAAAAAATTTCGGTCAAGTCAAAAACGAAGAGAAAACGAGTCCCGACTCATGAGACTAAACAATAGTTCTATGTAGGTTTTTCAAAAATATAATTGACCGTAACTGTCAGCTAGATAGACTTTCCTTCTCAGTTCCATCTAGACAACCTTAAAATGGTTTACATTTAATCTTGCCTAGATTCACAATTAACTCCGCCCTGGTCCGAGGATTTCCTTGGTGTTGTTCTTCTACTTCTCGTTCTGTGCAATGCTTAACATTCATTTAAGGCTCTTAACTGGTTTCCGCTTAATATGTTCCTAGCACGAGTTGTGCTTGTTAATGCTTATCGCCAACGTCCATCTTTTAAGCCATCTTCACTGTGAAATCATCTTCGTTGCAAAGATTGTGTGCTTCATCCAGTTTGACTTGAAGAATTTGATACCTTTTGATGGGGCTTGTTGTCAGTCATTTAATTATTTATTTTAGTTTCAATGGAACAAGACAACTTTCAGATCTTTTATCTTTAACCAAAAAACCACCCAATAAATTGCAATAAATGAGCACATCGTTAGTTCGATTGAAACCACAACTTCACAAGTCTTATGAGAATCATCCCAATGGAATGTGAATGAAGCAGGATTCACAAGTGAAAATAAATTGAAACAAATAGTCAACTGACTTTGAACAATTTGTCTCCTAAAGCCAAAGTGCCATCTTAGCATTTGAAATTATCGAAGACAATTGTGTGCTAATGATGAAAGAAATACAACAAAAACCTGATATTTAAATTTGCCCAACTCCAACATAATATGATCACGTCTGCGATGGATTGCAGCTACTCAAATGCAAAAGAGAAATAATTTCGGATTTTTTTTATTGAGCATTTTACAAACGGCCCAACAAACCGCAGGGCATGACCTCTGACTCTGAAGACTCTCAAATCTTCCAAAAGGAATCACGAAAAGAGAAGAAAAATATACAGTTTTTTGCATTTTAATGCACTGACGATTTATGTAAGTCCCAGTCCTGAGTTAGTAGCGCAAGAAGGAACCCATCATTACCGATCGATATAAGTCGCTGAGAGATTGCAGATAATAACTTGATCGCAGTAAAATCAATCATTGTGACACGATCACGGTAAATTGATATCTGCTTTCGAGTAGATTTCGGGGAGCATCACTTAAGCCTTGCTTCTACTTGTTGTCATGTCGCTGAGTTGATAATTTACTGGGAATGCAAACAACCAAATTTGTTGACGAGATAAACACTTTTACGCCTGGCTAAAATTATTTCATGGGTTACTGAAATCTGCGGTCGCAATGACTAGTGGAACTAGAGTAGCTTTTTTTGAGTAGTTTTCTTGATACGCAAGGTGCCATATTATTACTCATTGTTGTGTATAAAATGTCCAATTGCTTGAGTTGTTGCTAGAGCGTGGTTGATGCTGATAGCGTACGATTAATGTGATAAGCAGATATATGAGGCTGCTAAACTGGCTTTATGATCTGCGGGAATTATTCCACTATATGGTGACTATAGAATGCACTTTTAATATATTTAAGCAGCGGTATAGACTTACTTGTTTACTTACTTTCGGTACTATCAAAAGGGTGGCCATCTTGAACACCCGTGTAGAGTGGTTTCTGTTATACAGCTCATATAAGGACGAATCGGCTGTCTTTTTCAACAAATTCATGCGAATAATCTGCCTCATTTTCTGTCCTCTGACTATTACAAATACAAGTATCCTGGTGTACACTGGAAACTATTACAGCAGAAATAAAGAGACGTAATTGAAATGGGATTGAGTAAACCACAAGGTCGTCTCCGGCAGACTTGAATGCGCAAAATTCATGCACTAAGTCAATTCTGGATTCTGACATAATAAAGTTTTGATTCTGCCCTATTATGCTCTTAGGAGTGATCTAGATACAACTTTTGTAAGCGTTTATCAAGGAAATTGTTTCATTATAATTTAACAAATTTTTTGCTAATTAAAATCGTAGAAATATTTGGAATAGGTTTTTATACTCTGTACCGTAGGTACATAGAGTATTATAAGTTTGTGCAAAAGTATGTAACATCCAGAAGGAAGCATCTCCGACCCCATAAAGTATATATATTCTTGATCAGCATCAACAGCCGAGTCGATATAGCCATGTCCGTCTGTCCGTCTGTCCGTATGAACGCACAGATCTCAGAGGTGGTAAGAGATAGAGGTTTGACGTGTATGGGACATATGCTTCTTATGTCTGCAGGCAGATCAAGTTTATTTTCAATTTTGGCCACGCCCCCTCCCGCCCCCGCAATTTAGAAAAAACGTCATATCTCCCACAGTTTTGAAGATAGATGGCTTGTTCCTTCTGGACATATTTAGTTATTAGAATAACTTATTGATCCGCCAAAGGAATGAAGAAGATCGGATGAACGGTTTTCGAGTTATGATCAAAAGACAAAATTTCTTGGTACAGAGTATGTTATAGTCGGGCTTGACCGACTTCCTTTCTTGTTTTGAAATTAAGAAATTAAACTTTAAAATAATTTCAAATTAAGCCAATTCAAACGAAAATAATCTCCATAGAACGTTCATAAAAACTGTCAGAAATACATTTTAAGCAACTTTATGCTCAAATAACAAAAATACTAGACGTGTTCATCATATGTCATATCAAATATCATATTCCATATCATATATCATATTTCAAAACAGATTCGTGTTGAGCACACTAAAATCATCAAGATTTGAGTATACTGGACCTTGTAGTCTAGTGTAATTATTGAAATTACGTCAAATTGACTAACTGAACGCTGGTCACAGTATATCTTAGCAAACGGAACTAGAGCGGAATTCGGAAAAGAGAAATGGCCTGATAATTTCTCACAGTGCCGGAAGCTTAAGACTTAATCCTTAGGATAAATAAGAATAACTATCTCGAAACACCTGGATACGGTAAAGGTTTTCGAAAACCATATTGATTGACAGAAGAAGTGTAACATCAGCATCCCTACCTTTATCTTAAGATAAAACTATTCCGCTTTCAATGGTTCGAAAACAAAAAGGAATCATTTTTTTTAAAATTTGATTTTTTTTAAATTAAACATTTTGTTTCATTTATTAAGCCACAGACTTCCTAGAACTTTTACTATAAGAGTTTCCCGTATTCAAATTTGCCCACGTTTATCAGTAGTCAACACTTTAACGCACACATTATCTAATCTTTTAAAGACATTTTATAATCGTTCATAAAACCATAACAAAAACCGATTGGGGCAATATTTACTCGCACCGTGATTCTTACTTTAAAAGCCTCTGCAAAGTACCGCAGAAGCTCTTAGTAGGCACACGGCCGTCTGACAGTGAAAAAAGTGCTTTCAAAATGGTCTACGATGCGAGTCCACCTAAAAATTTAAATGTGTTTAATAAACGATATCGTTGGCAATTTATTGCCACCATGACGGGTGGGTGTGGTCAGGGATTGAAAACCAAGTGCAAAATAAACTAATTGTGAATTTCAAATCACAGTTCACATCTTGACGATGACCCATGGCGTGGCAGTGGGCTGGCTTTCGCCTACACTAAGGTTACTAGGCTCTGAGAACAGTCCCCTGGGAGCTCCCTTAACCATAGAAGAAGCCTCTTGGTAAGTTGTCTGAGCGCTAATATTGGAAATGGACTTAACTTTACATATGTTGACTCTAGGGTGGGCTCTTTAATAGGACTAGGCTCCCTGACTGGTAATATTGTTTTTGGGCTCTTACTTGATCGTCTGGGACGCAAAATCTGCATGTATTTCCTCGCCATACCCAATATGGTATGTATGTGACTTTAATCGAAGTGGGATTCCCCACTTATTGACTCATTTTGGTTTTCTAAAAGATGTATTGGGTTCTGATTTATTCGGCCCAAGATGTGACATATCTCTATGCTGGTCGTTATTTAGCCGGCATTTCGGGAGGCGGATGTTATGTGGTTTTACCCATATTTATAGCGGAAATTGCCGATAATAGGTAAGTAATGGGCAATGTATAAAAATTACCGTAATCGCAAAGTGATTATCACTATTGTCAGAAAGAGAAAATCTATTGCATTGCAAGTACGTGTACTACGTGCAGCTGATAAGCTTCAGGGGAATGCGATTTTATATTAATAGTATTTTGATAACGTGTCTAAGAATTATAGAAATGGAAATTATAATCAGTTTATATGGTTACGTGCAAGAGGAATATTAAGATTACATTTTGAGTATGACCAGTGCTAAGTAAAGTTGAGGTAGGTCAGCTTTAAAATCGGGCGGGTCTCCTTTTTGTAGTGGAATTTTGAAGCAACTATTTTGGTCTCTACTTGTGTTTTTTCTCTCTTACTAAATCTTCTTGCTTGACAGCAAAACACTATAATACACCCCATCATGGGCAACATTCTGTGTTATCTGACATACAAAGTAGCGGTAAGCTTAAATCGGCACACTAAAGATAATAAAGCTTTGCAGTTCATAGAGTTTTATTAAGATGGAGATTTGTTAGAGCCATAATTCTTCAAACAGTGCTTCTTTTAAGTTTACTACTGATAAATGAAACTTAATTGTCAGGATGATTAAAATATTCATATATTAGGCAGTCAGCATCTCTTTCTTACCCAATATAAAATACTTACCAACCTCTAGAGAGAGGTTGAGAGGTTGAGAGGAAACTAGTTTTCCGACCGATTGTTCCTATGGGAGCTATGAGATATAGTCATCCGATTCGGTCGGTTCCGACATATTAGTAGTGTGCAGCAAAATAAAGATTCTGTGCAAAATTTTAGACGGACGGACAAAGCTCAATCGACTCAGCTCGTCACCCTGATCAAGAATATATATAGTTTATGGGATCGGAATTGAATATTTGTATGCGTTGCAAACTTTTGGGTAAAATAATAAAAGGGTATTATATGCAAGGGTATAAATATGTAAAAAAAATTGTTTTAAGCAGAAAGGTTGGGGATAGTTTGTTTTAAAGCTTGGTATAGAGATACTTGCCCATCTCTAGTTTCATAGAGGCTCTCCCTCTAATTCTTTCACTTACAAATTTGAAAGTTGATAAACAGCAAAGTTTGTTGCAACACTTACTACATTAGCGATATATGATTTGCCACAAGCGGTAGTAAACCCAATTAGATACGGCAGGACAGTTCCAAGAGGGGGTACAGATAAATACATCAAGTAAATAAATTGTAAATGCATGAATAATTTGTTCCAATAGGCAAATGGTGCTCTTTAGAAACGAATGGGAAAGAGTTGTATGGAAACGGCTGGGAAAGGTTCAAAAGCAGAGTCCGGGTCGTCGCTATCTACCAGGCATAGGCAAACTCTCCAAAGCAGCGCAGTCGATACAAACATAGCGTAAGCTCGTCGTTTTTATACTCTGTACCGTAGGTACATAGAGTATTATAAGTTTGTGCAAAAGTATGTAACAGGCAGAAGGAAGCATCTCCGACCCCATAAAGTATATATATTCTTGATCAGCATCAACAGCCGAGTCGATATAGCCATGTCCGTCTGTCCGTCCGTCTCTCTGTCCGTATGAACGCACAGATCTCAGAGATGGTAAGAGATAGAGGTTTGACATGTATGGGACATATGCTTCTTATGTCTGCAGGCAGATAGGTTTATTTTCAATTTTGGCCACGCCCCCTCCCGCCCCCGCAATTTAGAAAAAACGTCATATCTCCCACAGTTTTGAAGATAGATGGCTTGTTCCTTCTGGACATATTTAGTTATTAGGATAACTTATCGATCCGCCAAAGGAATGAAGAAGATCGGATGAACGGTTTTCGAGTTATGATCAAAAGACAAATTTTCTTGGTACAGAGTATGTTATAGTCGGGCTTGACCGACTTTCTTTCTTGTTAGTTCTGAAAAATCCTAATGATAGAATGTTTGATAGAATTGTTTTAACACTCATTTCAATGCGTTTAAGTAAATCATGTATATATTTTGCACCTTCGAAATAAACACTTATCGATAGACAATCGCATACTATCGATATGTTATTTCATACTTGAACTCCATACACACTTAAAGGCAAGCTGCGAAATTGATATTTCGATGGAGCGACCATTTAGCAGGTATCTCCGTACCTAACTTAAAGCTAGGGAGTAATACTTTACGATAACATTTAGACATTACTAAAGTATCCCCACAAAAAGTGCCGAAAAAGGGTCAATAAATACATTAAGTATAAGCTACATTATGCACAAATTACTAAAGATCTAGACGTGATGGACAACAGATTCGAGTTAAGCACACTAAACCCATCTAGAGTCACCACCATCCCTTCAATAAACTAATCAAGGTTAATATTGTTGCGTTGAGTATTCTTATAAGATTCTGCCTTTAAGTTTGCTGTACCTACGGTACAGAGCATGATGCAACAATACAGGTGGGGCGGTGTCAGTATGATTCATACTTTTGCCAAAAGTACACGCAGCACTGAACGTGAAGGTACTTTGCAGAGAACTCAGACTGACGCCACCTGGCTTCTCTTGTTGTATCATGGTACAGAGTATAAAAAGTCATATTTTTGTTGTGAAGGAAGCTTACAAAGCTGTCTTCCGATTAAGCAGTTTGGTGTAAAAGTTTTAAAAGTTTTGTAAAAGCTGAATTAAGTTATTCTTTGAGATTGGTTATGGGTCCAGTTTGATGAACCGAAAATCTCCAACCGAATTGGAGCACAGCCAATGTAAAGTACATCTTTTAATTATAGAATAACCATTTGCAAGCTGGCTTGATGATTTGGTGTTGCTTAAAGTCAAATATTAATATTTAAAAAATATTTTGTTTTGCTAAGTCTACACAATTGAAGTAATCTCGAAACCAACTCCCACTTCAAGTGCTTATCATTTTCTTATCTCACTTTTAGCATTCGAGGTGCCCTCTCCTCCATGGCCATGTTGTATGTTAGCTGTGGCATGATGATTGGCTTCGCACTTGCTTCATATCTCTCCTACTATGTGATGCCATGGATTGCCTTTTGTCTGCCCGTCGTTTATTTACTGGCCATTATAGGCTTAGCCGAAACGCCACAATATTTACTGCGACGTGGTCGAGATGAGCAGGCCCAAAAGTCATACTATTTCTACAAAAATCTGGGGTCACCATCGGACACTTCGTTCACCACTGACAAGGAATTATCAATGGATACTGAAGCCAAAACCGAGTTTGACACATTTCGTCAACAAGTGTTGAGTGGTGGCATAACCCAAAAACTAACTTGGCGGGATTTCTGTGAGTGAGATAAGCTTAGCTGGTAAAAGAAATCAAAATCAAGATCGTGCTGTGTTTTCCTTACAGTTAACGTGCCTACCGTGAAGATATTTGGTCTCATCCTTGTTTTGATCATATCTAATCAGTTGTCGGGCAGTTTTGCCATCTTCAATTATACGTCGCACATTTTTGGAGAGCTGGAGAGTAAAATGGATCCCAATACAAGCACCATTATTGTGGGAGCTGGTCAGCTGATCGGCTTAATGTGTGCAGTGGCCTTGGTGGATCGTTTTGGACGTCGCGTTCTATTGCTCACTTCTATGACTGGAATGGGACTGGGTGAGCTGGCGATTGGTTTGCTCAAAAGTTTCGCCTCCACTGAATTTCTATACCACAATGATTGGTTGCCTCTGCTGCTGTTGGTTTTTGTGGCCATCATTGCATCAGTGGGCCTATCTGCGCTGTTGTTTATTATCATCATTGAACTTTTGCCCGCAAAGGTAAGTTTTGCTTACATTTTCAAACCCATTAGTTAAATATTTAATTCTTTTCCAGATACGCTCGATAGGCACCTCCGTGAGCTTGGCCACATTCAGTTCCTTAATTTTCGTATCACTCAAAATCTATCCCATTATGATCAATGATCATGGGCTGGCTCTCACCATGTACATGTCAGCGGGCGTATGTTTCTTCGGCTCCATTGTGTTGGGCATCTTTCTGCCTGAAACTAAAGGCAAATTGATGACGCACTGAAGCCTAATTGTTGTCGCGTTGTGTTGTCGTGTGAAAATCAAATAGATGACTTGGCCCCAGGCCAAGCCAAACAGATTCGTTGCATAAGATTCAAGTGCGGCGACACACATACAATACAACTAACTCACTCACTCACTCACTCACTCAAAGCTTATCCTGAACTCTTGAACCTAATTCAATTGCGAAGTTTGGCAGCTTGTATTGTATGGGATTATTGGTAAATAGAAATTTAATTTTGTTTGGGGAAAGTCGTTTCGGGGGGCTATGATCTTATGATTGATTGCAAACGATTTAGCTTAAGTAAGTACCAACACCTAAGTGTGTTGTTGATGGAATAAGGATAATGTTTTGAACTAGTCAATACATTGAAGTTTGTGCAAAATTACAAGAATAAATGATTAAATTAATGAGTACACTAATAAATAGTTCAAAGTAAAAGCAGGTTGTTTTTAATTAATTAATTGTATTAAGTTACTTTTCCCCAAGGTTTCGAAAACGCATTTGCAAGTGTATCAGAGGGAAGAATCGCACAAGGCCACAAAATTAAACCAAGTCGTGCTTCTTCTTTCGATTTGATTCACTTGATTGACAGTTTAAGCTCTATTTAAAGCCTAATTAGAGGCTTTTAGCACAAGGGTTTTCAGACTTTGAGTAAATTTTGTTCATAATCTCACCGTGATGGGTTTTTTTGAAGGCCAGATTTGTGTTCGGTGATAAAAATTCTAAAATATTGTCGTTGTCCGATTTTAGAATTAGAATAATATTTAATTTTTGTCGAACTATGTTATTATTACTGTTATATTCTATATCTAAATAAACTTTTACCATGTTTATACACAAAAACGAGAGCGTAAGTTAAAGTCGGCCCTGCCCGACTTCGAAATACCCGTTACTCAGCTCAGCTCGGATAAGTATGCCACATTTTTTTAACTCGGCCATTTATTATCCGATCCTTTTGAAAATTGAGTGAGATTGTAGATATTGGCCACATAGACTACACTGCAAAATCTGAGCTCGATATCGTAAAAATTGTGGGAGTTCAATATTTTTTATTGCGGGGGCGGGAGGGGGCGTGGCCAAAATTTGAAACAAACTTGATCTGCCTACAGACAATACTAGCTTACGTGTAAAATTTGGTTGCTCTAGCTCTTCTAGTCTCTGAGATCTAGGTGTTCATACAGACGGACAGACGGACATGGCTATATCGACTCGGCTGTTGATGCTGATGAAGAATATATATACTTTATGATATCGGAGATGCTTCCTTCTGCCTGTTACATACATTTGCACGACTTTAGTATACCCTTTTTACTCTACGAGTAACGGGTATAATAATATCACGATAAATGCTGTTTAAAGTATGCTATGCTTAATAATTTTACTAGTTCAGGAAAATAATTGTCTTATAGTTGGCTGACTACTAACTTAATTTGAGTACCTTCAACTAGTCCGTCAATCTTAGTGAATGCAAAGTGTGGATTATGTATGAAGCAGGCATAACTGACTCTTAGTTACTGATTTAAATTTAGAATTATTTAAGGAAGTGAAAATGGCATACTTTTAGGGGCATTTATCATGATATTCTGTTTGTGTATAAGCGGGGTATATATCGAACAATTGGACGAATTTTTAGGCGAAGATATTTATAATATTTTCAACACTTCTACTCGAAATAATCAAATTGTCTACTGACCAAAGATATGCAGTGAAAAATCATTTGCAGTAGTTGGTTATTTGAATAGAACTATATGAAATCTTCCAACTTCTTGTGGGCGGTTAAATATTTTGTAGTATTTGGTCAAAAAATCGATTTGGCCATCTTCGTCTGTCTGACTGCCCAGCTGCAACTGCAGTATCAAAATTCATTCTTGTTTTAAATTTAAGAAGAAGTACTTTCCGATAAAATCCAAGAGCACAGACGAAAATCTTCCTCAAAATAACTCAGGATTGCCTTTCAAGGCCAGCCTAGTAAAATTTTCGTTAACAGACGGATAAAAACTTGCAGCTCGTTTGTTTTGCAATCGGCTGGCGCTTTTCTCAGCTCAGTAACTTGTATAATATTTTCAATGAACTGCGCAACTTCTGCCTGAAAGATACTACAATGATGAGTTAGGCTCAAGAAACGACTAAGCAAACATCGGCACATACTCGAATTTCGAGTTATCTTTATAGATATTTACCCACTTTTTTGGTCCTAGCGTTACTTGACTCCACACTTCTCTGAAGAAGTAAAGGGGCTAAAACGATATTCTTGTGACATTCTGTACGATTTTGGGCGAGTGTACGCTTCCTTGTAGAGTGCCTCTACCTACTATGAATCTGCTGCCTAAAAACGCCCCAGAAGATGCTTTGAAGCCAACTGATGGCCAAAGAGACGGGAAATTTATATAGTGCTTAAAGTTTTTAAAATTTTTATATCAGGTAAAAAGACCCTTCCTTTTCGCAAGTTTTAAATCTTTTTCTATAATTTAAAGAATAGGATAGAATTAGATATTTGTGGACCATTGCACAATATCTTTAGAAAATCAAAATGAAGAGTCATTTTAATTTTATTCGGCCATAATTAAACACAATACAGAAACTAAATTAATTAAATTAGTTGTTAACTAAACTTATATAATTGCATTGAGAAAAAACCTTTCCAAAAGGAGACAAGTTTCATAACATGGCATTAATCTTTCACCCATCTTTGTGTCTTCAACCGCGTGTTAAAATTTTTTGCATAATTGAAAAATTTAACAACTTTAAACAAATTTTTCGTTAACAGTGCAGATTTTGTAATTTCATTCGCGTGCACTTTTTTTGTTGAATGTCTATTCCTTGACGAAACCAAAAAAACGAAACCAAAAATAGAAATACAAGCAACGTGATGTCCGGAAGTTAAAGCGCAGGCGCAAATGTCGTCGTTGTTGCTGTCGAATTGATTGTGGCTGCCGCTGCGAAGAAGCTAAGGAAAGTCGTGCGGCAACAGCTGTAAACGGCAGCGGCAGACCCAGACCCAACCTGGTTGCCATCCTGTCTTCGTGCGAATAATGTCATTTGTGTTTGTTTTATAACCAAAATTACCACAAACTTACAGGCTGGCAACAGGCAATGGAGAAAGAAAGAAGAAACATGCCATCAAAATACTCGCAGTTCAATTCAATGTAAAATAGGTTGGTGTATTTAGATGAGAACTCAGAACTTGTCTGGGCCAGGGTAAAATCCAGTCACTGTCAGCTGGCAATTTGTGTGTCAAATTGCCTTCAACGTGGAAGACAAGCGGATGGACAGACAAGACCGCACAGGCAAAAAATAGAAAATTTAAACATTTCTTTAGGTAAACACCTGTCTTGCACTTTTCTTTTGCTGTGGGGGGTTTTTTTTCGTTGACTTCCTGAAGTGGAAGGGCTTTGGCACTGCAAAATGATGTTGCAATTGTTAAATAATATTAGTTTAAAATGATTAACAGCAATAGAAATCGAAAAATTAGCTACAGAGCTTAATATAAAGAGTGAGTTTCTTAGAAAAAAACCATCAATGGTTAACAAAGAAAGGAGGAAGCACTAGCTGTCAAAGCTATCGACTCTAAGATTTCATTCCTCCCCAGCTTATCATCAATCATTTGACCAGAACTTGCTAAAGACCACAAAGAGCTTCTCTTTTCCCTGCGTCGGGTGTTCAGGGTCAACACATTATGTAATCTTTCCGAAATATAAGAAAGTTGCGTCAGTTGCTTAATGAAATTTTGTTTACCATCTTTGCCTTTTGTTGTGTTAAAATCTTACTCAATAATTATAGAAATAAAGCTGTTGCCGCCAAACATAAATAACATAAATTAGCATTATACTAGAAAATAGAAAGATCTGCAGACATATTACCAAATGCTAATTATGGCCTCTGCAAAGAAACTCTTTCATCCTCACCTGACCATACCTTTTTTTTGGTTAATTTAATCATGGCCATTTCCATAAATCTTGCTGGCAAAATTTCGACCAAAATTAATGTTCTAACATAAATTTATATTTCATGATTAAAGGCCAGACGTGTAAAAAATTATTCTTAGCTACCTTGTCTTAATGACCTTTTAGACTGTCGATGCTGCTGGATGCTGGCAAACAACATGGGTAAGTATATTAATTATATGATTGGCAGAAGCTTTACAAAATAAAATATAAAATAAAAATAACGACAGGAAGCGCTAATTAAAGGTTAATAGTTAAAGCAATTTCATTAATTTTGTCAAATTGTAATTAATTGTTTTGTATGCCTGTGTCTATCCTGATGGGTCATTAAAAACAATTGCTTGGTAGGTTTGGAAGGCTGTCATAATTGTTTTAATTATTTCTTAAGCATTCTTTGAATTTTTTTGTGTCTTCATTTAAGGCACTTCGCTCAAGACGCTCACCACTTGACCTTATAATTAATCATGGCTAATTTATACAACACAAAAAAAAAGAAACATTTTCCAGTTTGTATCAACTAACGGTAGCTCTTGAGAGTGACAGACTAGTTTTTCATATTCATCATAAGTCGTTTTGTTTATCTCCAATTTTCACACCAAAAGTCCGGTTTTTTATGTGAAGTAAACTAACATTTTGTTGTACGCATACTTTTTTTGAATATTTATGTTGGATATTGTGTTTTACGTTCTTTTTGCGTTAGTTTTTTAAATGAAATGCAAAATAATGCTTAAAGTTTAAAATTCAAGTTTTATTTTGCCAAAAGTTCAGTCAACTTTGAGCTGGACATAAAAAAAAAGCAAGCTGAAAACTACTTAGCGAAAGAATTGTTTATTATTGGGAATAAATTAAGATATTCAACTTATTTCAGTACTATCCCAATGCCACAGGTATATAAGTTCCATAAACTAGTGAATAGGTTACAAAAGCAAGGAGAACACGAAAGACGATAAAATACAACTTAAGAATTCTAACTAATTTTATTTGTAACTGTACCATTATTTTTTTTTAAACTTATAAATACTATGATAGTGCTTTAACATATAGTCTATAGTTTAAATGTCTTTCCAATATTAGGCAGATAGAATAAAAACAAGAAAGAAAGTCGGTCAAGCCCGACTATAACATACTCTGTACCAAGAAATTTTGTCTTTTGATCATAACTCGAAAACCGTTTATCCGATCTTCTTCATTTCTTTGGCAGATCGATAAGTTATCCTAATAACTAAATATGTCGAGAAGGAACAAGCCATCTATCTTCAAAACTGTGAGAGATATGACGTTTTTTCTAAATTGCGGGGGCGGGAGGGGGCGTGGCCAAAATTGAAAATAAACTTGATCTGCCTGCAGAGATAAGAAGCATATGTCCCATACATGGCAAACCTCTATCTCTTACCATCTCTGAGATCTGTGCGTTCATACGGACAGACAGACAGACGGACAGACGGACATGGCTATATCGACTCGGCTGTTGATGCTGATCAAGAATATATATACTTTATGGGGTCGGAGATGCTTCCTTCTGGATGTTACATACTTTTGCACAAACTTATAATACTCTATGTACCTACGGTACAGAGTATAAAAACATATTTCAGGTTCGTATTGCACAGCAAGATATATTCAGATATATATATATTTTGATATAAATAGTGAGTATCTATCGTCGTTAGATTCTTTAGAACTTATAATAATGTTTGAAGATCCACTACTTTAGGTTCAGACTAAGAACTTGTTTATCAGAGTGCGAGATATAGTCTCTCCGACCAAGATTAAACACATATCTAACGATGGAGTTGAATGTCAGCCTCAGGCTTTGAAAACTGTTTAAATCACTGCAATAAAATTTGTCCTTTACCGCATTGTATTTCACTCTTAGGACTTAGCTAAGAACATCGCTTAAATTTGCAGACTCAAAACTAAAACTATTATTACATAGGGGTAAAGCATTCAGGTAGACGTTGCAAAGCTGATATTAAGTGCGGCTTAGTCTTCCCTAAGCATATTTTTAAAGCGTCGTGGGTTCGAACCAAAATATACCTATGGTTAAGGTTGAGAAATTTGAGGTTCAAGGCTTCAAAGATCAATTAAATCCAGAGGTCGAAAATATCCCACTCAACTGTTGAAGTGTTACAAAAAAAACTGTTATTTTGGGACACTATGAAATATCCCACACAACAGAAAGAATGCCTTGTTTTTTGAGTACACTGGTCGGCATATATATTTTGTCATGGCGATGCCTCAGTTTCATTTTAAATTTTTATTTATTTTATATAGAAAAATATTTATGGATTGTACATAATTCATTTAGTTACATTGTATTAAATTATAAATATAACAAATTTTCATTTTTAACATTCATTTAGATTTTTAATTGAATTAAAACTAAAAACTAAGTCATTTCATGGGTGGCATAAGTATTTTGACAAAATTTCCTTTTTCATCTTAATAAACTAATTTGTTTTATAAATTTATTTTAAACTGGAAATTAATAAAAAATATACCCTCCTTTGGTGTCTATGACCTTTTGCAGGCGATTCGGAACGGAATCGACCAAGGTTCAAACCTTCTTTCCAATTCATTGTGACCTCAGTGACGGTTTCTGCTTTTGTCCTGGTCAGATCAGTGCTTCTTTCTCGCTTTATTAGCGACCACACATTTTCAATAATGTTTAAATCAGGACTTTGTGGCGGCCAATCGATAGTTTCCACCCCGACATCTCTTAAAAACCTAGTAATCATTCTGGCCTTATGGCAAGGAGCGTTGTCCTGTTGGAGAATAAATTCTTTTCCTATTAATCTGTCGCCGGAGGGAAACGCATAATCGTTTAAGGTTTCTAAATATCGGTTCTGGTTCATGGATCCGTCTATGGGAACCAAGTCTCCCACACCATTATATGAAACTGAACCCCAGAACATTACGCTTCCACCCCCATGGCTTACTCTTTGACACATAGGAGCATTTTTTTTACGGTAATTCTTGTTAATTCTTACAAAAACTTTCTTTTGAGATGCGTGGAATTCAAAACTACTCTCATCCGTCCACAGGACATTACGCCAAAATGAAGCGGGCTTGGTGATGTATCTTTTCGCGAACTCCAAACGCTTTTGTTTATTTTTAGTGGTGATAAAAGGAATTGGCTTTGCAATATATGTTTTCATATCTGCTTCAATCAAACGCCTGCGTATTTGTTCTCTCACTTATGGAAGTGGATGCAGTCTCATCCCACTCTAAGGACACAGCCTTTGGTGTTTTTAAAGGGTCCTTCTTAAAAGCACGGACGATAAGACGGTCTGCAACAGCTCCAGTCTTTCGATTTCTGCCTTTACGGCGAACATTGATCACATCATTAAATTTTTTATATTTATTGATTTGATAATAAATGGTCTGACGAGACAAATTATACTCCTTAGCGATGTTTATTACGGAAACACCCAAGTTATATTTGATCACAATTTCTGATCTTATTTTGGTGCTCAGCTCAGATTTTTTAACCATTTTAAATATTAAACAAGAAAGAAAGTGTCGGTCAAGCGCGACTATAACATACTCTGTACCAAGAAAATTTGTCTTTTGATCATAACTCGAAAACCGTTCATCCGATCTTCTTCATTCCTTTGGCGGATCGATAAGTTATCCTAATAACTAAATATGTCCAGAATTAACAAGACATCTATCTTCAAAACTGTGGGAGATATGACGTTTTTTCCATATTGCGGGGGCGGGAGGGGGCGTGGCCAAAATTGAAAATAAACTTGATCTGCCTGCAGACATAAGAAGCATATGTCCCATACATGTCAAACCTCTATCTCTTACCATCTCTGAGATCTGTGCGTTCATACGGACAGACAGACGGACAGACGGACGGACGGACAGACGGACAGACGGACATGGCTATATCGACTCGGCTGTTAATGCTGATCAAGAATATATATGCTTTATGGGGTCGGAGATGCTTCCTTCTGGATGTTACATACTTTTGCACAAACTTATAATACTCTATGTACCTACGGCACAGAGTATAAAAATCGACATTATCCACAATTTTAATGAAAACTTGTAATAATATTCTTGAACAACACTTTCAGCTTGCCTAGAAACAACTAAATCACGCAATGACAAAATATATATGCCGCTGCAAAAATCGTTGCTTGCTGGCATTCTTATCAGCAGAACGAAAAAACAAAAGACAATTGACGAAATATTTTGCATATTTACAGTTATTAATTTGCACTTCTCTTTTATCATCATTTTCAGTTCGAACAATGCACCGGTACCTAGATCAAGAGTCTAATAGTCAAATGAATACTATGACAAAATATATATGCCGACCAGTGTATATAGTAAATGTCTCGCTCAGTGGGAAACACATATTTTTTTTTTTTTGTGTTTCTGTTGATCAAAGACACTTATTTTTGAGACAAAAGAAATAAGTGTCTTTTGCTCATAACTTGCCTATCGTTCATCCGATCTTCCCCAACTCTTTGACGGATTAAGAAATAATGCAGATTACTATATATCTCTTGAGTGATCAAACCATCTCTTTGCAAAACTGTAGGAGATATGAGGTGTCTTCTTGCTCTTTCTACCTCAGAGATGTGATCGTTCTACCGACAGACAGACATACGGACAGGAGGACATGGCTACATCGACTCGGCTGTCGATGCTGATCAAGAATATATATACTTTATTTGGTCGGAAATGCATCCTTCTAGCTGTCACATGCGTTTGAGCAAGGTTAATATACTTGGTGGTTTGCCTTTGGTAAAGTGAATATGTAAAAGCTGGTGAATAAAAAGTTTGTATATATCATTGTCCGATCATATCCACCAAATAAATGGTAATTAATATAATAGTTCCACTTATTGACATCCACTTTTGTTTTTCTGTTATCTTTTAACTGTTAACAAACAACACTTTGAGCTTATGTGTCTTTTAAAAGTGTTTTTTATGGACAGATAATTTGTTCTCTCAAAAATTAACATTTCTCAAAATAATAAAACACTGTGAGAAAAAGTAATTTTTGTGATTTTTCTGTTTCCGTCAGTGAGAAACACATTGATAATAAGTGTTGTGGGTTATTTTCGACCTCTGATTAAATCACATGTGTTCTACAAATTGATTAGGTATCGGGTCGTCTTTGTGTTCAAAGCGATTTGCAGAACACTTGGGAGCATTACAAATTTTAGTTATGGTTCGGAACAGATTCAGGTTTGCTTTTATATCTGAAGAGGTTCTGTTCAAGTTTGGTTTTTCTAAGCTCTCTCCAAGTCTGATTTGTTGAATTACTAAATTTGGACTAAATGCAATGCATATGGCCTTACATATTGATTTGCGGTTGTGACTGAAATGTCGGGCCAAAGAAAAAGAACATACTGCTTTTGTAACTTCTGTTCTTAAAGACTCAAAGCCCTTCCGCAAATAAACCAAACCAAGTCATGAGTCACTGCCACCCCTACTATAAACTAAACCTCGCCGCCAAGTATTGTTCATCAACGACCAACAAAAGGCTTAATAATAGTACTCCAATTGACTTTTAACTTATAATAATTTCGATGGGACTGAGCTTCAGAAAATTCACTTGGCAAATAAATAAAATTGGACCTACCAGAAAAGAAATCAGATATCCACCAGTCAAACCGAAACGAAAGTTCAACTCGAGGATTATAAAACAAACATTGCACAATACTCACTGGTAGTACAACTGCGGGCATCGTCAGTTGCGTCTGATAAGCCAAAATAAACTGCAACAAGAAGAAAAGTCGGCGGTGGGCAACTCTTTTCCTACCTGTTTTTACAGGCGACTATGAGTTTGAATGCAGAATTAATGAATTCGCAACAAAAAGCCAAACAAAGACTCATAAATTCAACAGAAATTATTTACTTTTGCTTCTTCTTCGGTTTGGCTTGGAAATGAGTTTTTATGACAGGACACACAAATCTTTGCCACATCTCAGACAAAAGCCAGACCTAAAATCCACAGAAGCCCACTTAAGTTCACATTTTGGGTTAGTGGGTATTTGCGATGTCTTTTCGGGAGCTGCGGTCCATTTAGCTGTTAGTTGCATTCAAAATGCAATTTCATAATTTTCACACGTTTTTGTTTTTTCTTTGACTTGACAAGCGGAAATTTGTTACCATTTTTTTTTTGTTGTGGTCTTAAGTGCAAGGCAGCTAATTGCAGTGAGCTGTTGATTAAAGATGATAGCTCGCCGAACTCTCTCGATGACTTGCCGGAAGTCCCCTGCATTGTGTGTGGCCCAAAGCAATTCCCCGATTTACTCGCAAAACAATTGCTCGCAATTTGATTTGTGGTTCAACTGACTCGCAATTGTTTGTCTTTTGTCTTGACCCATTCAGCCCCTGGCCCTGCATGACTATTAATAAAACATTTCGACAATTGGACTGCGAAATGTCATCTTTTGTATGGCCCAACGGTAGCAAATGCTCCAGAGACCCATAATTTACAATTAGTTGACTTTTTATTTGCGCCACTCACCCACTGATCTCCATTGATAACGCCGGAAAGTGCACAAACGGAGGGAAATCATTTTTTCTCCATTTACGTGTATTGATTGTGTCATTGCAAATGTTGTATTCATTATTTATTGTTGGATTGTAACAATTGTGCGCTCTTTGGGTCATTGTAAAATATGATTTCAAAAATATTTATCTGCTCTAATTTTATGAATGAGAAACCGGAGATTACGGAAGCAAAATTATACAATTGATTGAAAGGGTTTGCGCAGTAATTGTTTGATTTGTTTGCTTTGCTTGATGGAAATGATTGCATAAGTTTATAATATTTTATTAAATGCTATAGATTGGAATTCGCTGAAATGGTTTGTGTGATGCCATAGACATATTGTGTAAATTCATTCGAAGCATTGAATGAAGACGGTTTTTGAGAACAGCAGAGAACCAATTACTTTGTTTTATTAGTAAGAACTGTTCAATGTAATGTTGTGCAAAAAATATCGTTTAAAACTCTTAAAACTCTTTTAAGAATGTGATAGAACAAGATTTTTAAGGAAAAGTGATCTTATATTTGGGTGACTATTTACTCAGAAAAAATTTTGCCATTGCGATGTATATAGCAAATTGCTTTCGTCGATTGCTCGCCTACTCCGATGATTCTGCAGATTTCAACCTTAACTGCCACTCGATTTGATCATCGCGTCGCACTTGAGATTGTTGCTTAGTCTCAGAAGCTCGCTGGAATGCGATGTGATCTGCAAATTGCTGCCTTCGATTGCTCGCCTGTTCTGTCTATAAGGCAGCTCCTCAATCAGTTGGCGTTTTCACAAAAAATTACAATTTTAGAATGCTTGAAGTTTATTTCTTTATATCCTTTTACTGCTCAAACGATTCCGATCCGTTCCCTCCACGTCTCCTAAGCTCATTTGAAATATGGAAAATTTCGTAAGTGTTGCGGTTTTTGGACCTTTTTAAAGAAGTCAAATAGCCCACCTACTATTCCAGATCATCAAGTAACTTTATGCATTTCTGCGTGATTGCGGATCCTTTTAAACGCACCGCCACTCTTCAGTCACGATCATCTACCCACTCAGTTCTGACTGCAAAATTTCCTCCAGGGTCACACTTATCAGACCAAACCAAACCAATTTTAACGCCAAACAAATTTTCACATAATTTACCATGCCCCATCAAGTTGATCAGAATCTTCCTTTGCCAACACTCAAAAGCGGCCACCTACTTAATGTGAATTTAATTGATCAACGTAAAATGCCTCACACGCCAAATTTGATGCCTTGATTTGCCCTCAGGTGGCACTCCCTTGAATAGCTAGAAATTAGTAGTCGTTGAAGTTAGCTAATGTCAGGCTTCAGACACAATTCCCTCCACAAAAAACTAGCCTCAATGAACTTAGCTGCAATTTTATAAGAACGAACAAAAAAAACATTCTTTTGATTTATACTTAACCCAGCCGCCGAGGCGGCCTTCTAAAGTGGCAATCAATTTTCGTTGGGTGCACGTGTTGAACTCAAACTCCAACTTCAGCTAACTGCAAGTCGCTCGTTACCTCAACGCCATTTGACCCCCAGCCATGTTTCCTTTTCTTTCGGTTATCTGGCATCTATGGCAGAGCCGAGACAATATATTTTCTATATGCCTCATTTTCTGCACAAATCGCTTGACCTTAAGCGTTGTTGTAATTTATTTGTCGTTGCCGTAATTTCCCACACACAAAGCTCAGCGATTTTCTCGCTTTTTCTTGGGTAGAAGTTGTAAACTGTATTACGGTGGATTTTGTTTCTTTTCTTTTGGGTTCAGTTGGTTAGTCGAGGTTGGCTTTGTAGGTTATTGTGCCTACCGCAGCATCTGGGGGAGCTGGCTGGGATTATGCAATGTCGCCGCATTTGCCATTGTTTGGGATTGGGTTTGGATTTTGTGTTTATTTTTTTTTTTGTATTGGAGTGCTTATCAGTTGCATTTAAAGAGTCACACGGAGGGCAGTCCAATGATATAACTGCAACAGTTACATTTGTAATTGCGGCAACATTTTTTATAATTGATTGTAAATGGTTGATTTGTGGTAAATAATTGAAATAATTGACGATGGAAGAATTATCAAATTTATGGTTGCTATGAAACATACTGCAATTGCATTGAGCATTTGTCTAACCATTGATTGAGAAATCAATCTTAAAGATATGTCTTACCCTTATTTCATTGTTCTACTTGACAATGTCTGTAAAGGTAGCTCTCAAATGGTCAAAGTTACTATGTAACAAAAAGACCAAGAACAAGAAAGAAAGTCGGTCAAGCCCGACTATAACATACTCTGTACCAAGAAAATTTGTCTTTTGATCATAACTCGAAAACCGTTCATCCGATCTTCTTCATTTCTTTGGCGGATCGATAAGTTATCCCAATAACTAAATATGTCCAGAAGGAACAAGCCATCTATCTTCAAAACTGTGGGAGATATGACGTTTTTTCTAAATTGCGGGGGCGGGAGGGGGCGTGGCCAAAATTGAAAATAAACTAGATCTGCCTGCAGACATAAGAAGCATATGTCCCATGCATGTCAAACCTCTAACTCTTACCATCTCTGAGATCTGTGCGTTCATACGGACAGACAGTCGGACGAACGGACAGACGGACAGAGCTATATCGACTCGGCTGTTGATGCTGATCAAGAATATATATACTTTATGGGGTCGGCGATGCTTTCTTCTGGATGTTACATACTTTTGCACAAACTTATTATACTCTATGTACCTTTGGTACAGAGTATAAAAATCAATTTTTGGGAAAGAACGAAGGACCAACAGTCAAGTTATGAGCAAAAGAATGTGGCGTATGCAGCTTCAACTGTATCATCAAAATGTAATATACTGAGCAAATACTTTCGTAGGTAAAGAATATATTTCAGTTGGGCTTGACAGACATTCTTGCTTGCAATGTGAATACTGCGTGCAGAGCAGCTGCACCAACGCAATCATTTGAACCAATTTCATCAGAACCGAGCTCCAAAACCAAAAATTCAATGGATCGTTCTTTTAGCGGCTAGATTGTGTTAAACTTTATTTGTACAATCAATTGTTTTTAATAGCATGGATCACATATTTCATTTGCCAGGCCGCTTGTTTTTGGTTGTTTAGTGTAGGTCTACATTTGTACGCACAGGGCAGCGTTGCGTTGTAGTCGAGTGTTTCAATAGTTCATAACTTCCATCCAATCCAAGGCAAGCTTGCAAGTCAGCAGCCAACATTTCGAATATTTTGTCAATTCTGGGCGTCGAGAATAAAGAGTTCGTGATGGCCATTTGAGAGATACAGAGCGCAAAACTCATAGTTATTGTTCCCCAATCCTTAAAGGATTTTGATTTTTGTTGTTTTTGAATATGTTTTAGATAAATATCTTCTTGTTAACCCGGGACCATATCTCAATTATATGGAGAACCTAGCCCGGTGGCTATTATACATCAACTTCAAACCTATTAGGATGGACCCAATAGTTTGGAACACTTACGACGCCACAGTCGGGGAACATTCATCGTTGATACGACGAATAATGTGAATTGACAATATTGGCGACCCCAAATTAAAATCTTCGGTAGTTGTCTAAAATTTAGAAAAATTAGTGAGTGGGAAGTGTAAATGAGAAATATATCAAACCTAGAAATCGAGTATCTGGAAGTAAGTCGGAGTAACCATCTCCTGCTAATTTCGGGGAGCGATCTAGGGATAGTTTTTGATTCCCATCCACTTGAGCTATCCTTGAGTTATCCGGCTGCACATCCAAAGGTAAGATCTGATTGATTAACTGATTGGCTAACTGATTGGCCAACTCATCGACAGGTTGTACCTCAGGTCCTTGCGTCGACAGTTGAGCAGGTTCCACCGTAGGCAGGGCCGTTGATTGTACCCCAGGCTGTCCAGTAATCCCTTCGACTGGCGGCGTCAACTCTTGACGTTGCTTACAGTTGTGGAACACAAAGCGACACCAATGCGGCCAAAGACAGCGACGAACTGCTGGCGCATTTTCATCCACAGCCAATGGAAATGATGACCCGTTCAGCCGTCGAACCTTTAAGATCACACGATGTTGTTGCTGCAGCTGCTCCTGTTTCATTTGACTCATTTCATCCACCACAATGAACACACCAGCGACTATCAGAAGCGCCACCGAGAAGAGGATAAGAAAACACACGAGATCATAGAATAATGACTTCACGTAGTCGGTTGCATCTTGCCGGCGAGCTGCATCCGGATTTTGACTTTCCGTTTTCGAGATATCCATGAAAGAACAAGAGCCAAAACTTTAGGAGATTTTCTCACTTATTTAAAAACAACAAATTTTTATGTGTGTTTTGCCGAAACGGTGTTAGCTGCTCGACCTGAGCAAGTAGAATGAACTGTAACCAAACGACAACCTCAGATGTAGGCTAGATAGCCAAAACAAAGCCTACTTCCACAAATTTATACTTCCATTTAATTGTATTGCTAAATTCTCAGGATAAGTAAAAACTTTCTCAACTTTGATTGCCTGAAATTGATGTAATTGAAACTCTTTAACGCCATCAACCAAAGGCGTTTAATGTGATTGAATTATTGGACACTTAAAGACTTTTCCCTCTGCGCTCTGGCTTTGCCAGCCATTTACACCTTTGAAGCTTCAACACATCTTTGGTCATTGCGCTTTTTTCTTTGTACCAAAATGGGAGCCTTTTACATATCGCTCTGTCTGCTAATGAAGATGTTGCCTAGGTCTGGCACTTCATTAGTCAGGAAGTGTTATACATGACGCAGTGGGAGATGCCTGTTGGGGAAATTGGGCTGTAATTTGATTATACCAAAAGACGAGTGGAGGGGCAGCATTATGTAATGGCTTACTGTGTAATGTGTATTATTTAGCTGGGGGCGGGTAGGGTAAAATTTTGGGTAAGGCAAGTCTTAAACGATTTAGGGTAAACATCATTAAATCTAAGGCAAATTATGCCACTTTTGCAATTCAAACTTATTTTTCTGTACAAAAAAAAAACATTTTTTTAATATTTAATCAATGTCCAAAAAAATTTCAAGTCCAACTCTTTCCCTGACGCTTTTGTTTAACACCCATTGTTAGTCACACCCATTTCTCTGGGCCACATCAGAAAAAAACTGGCTTTTTTTTTGACAAAACACAAACTATAAATAAATCTGTGTCACCCCGAAAACAAAGCAAATTAATACAAATCATTCAAGATTATGCAATTTAAATTTAAAGACTAAATGAAAATATCAAACACGCAATGCGACAAACTGGCTTTGGTTCTTAAAGCTAGAACAAGTTTTCGGAAACTTTCCCAGCAAACTTACAGCACATTTTGGGTGCATGCACAGTGTAATATTGTCATTCTGGCAACAGCAGCGGCGGCAGCATCTGCCTGCCTAATTAACCATGGCTCATAAATATTCAGACAAAACCCAAAACAAATCACAGATAAGAACGTTGCACGTTCCGTTTCGTGTTGCTGGGCCATTAAGACGCAAGAGTGGACCGTTGCGATGTTTTGAAATCACTCTCTATAAATATGGATTTCTCAACAGACTGTGTGAGCTTGACTTTAACTAAACAACTGAATATTTTAATTAATTTCTATAGAAATGAAAATTTACAAAGAAAAAATACACAAACGCCCACATGCCAATGGCAAAACAAAAATGCCAAAAGTAAACAACAACCAAAATGACTGTTATTGTTGTAACCATGCAATTGTTCGGTTCTTTTTTTTTCAAATTCTAGCAGCTGTTGTTTTGTTCTATGCAAATTTTGTTTAATCTTTTCAATAATTATACAGCTGCAGTTATCAGACCCACACCCACGACAGTGACCTGCCCTTCGCAACCTCCTTTTTTTTATGTTTTGTTGTAAGCCTTGTTCAACCGAAGAGCGTGAAAATGCCAACTTTGTACACTCAATCTCATGTGGATTGAAATCACACTGCGAGTTGTCTTCTCTACGTGCCTTTCAATGCCTCAATTAACTCATTATAAGCACAAGTTACTTCTGTTTTGTTTACTTTTGTTTTCGGCATCTACCAAGATTTCTATCACTTTCAGCCACTTACAATGCACACTGGGCCAGATATCTTGTTTAGTCAAGCTGAAGAAGATTCAGTTGCTTTAGTGTAAGCCAAATTTGGATAATCAATTAGTTTTTTCGATTTCTAATTTCTAAAGCAAAGGAGCTTTTGGGTTTTGACTTTATTTTAATAATTTTTTGTTTAAAAAATTCTTAAAATTAAGATTCGATAATATACATTTTTCTTTTTATATTTAGCCACCGATTTTATAATCTGTTGCAAAAGTACTCAAAGTATATTTAGTTTGTGCATTTGTAACAGCCAGGGGGCATCGCTTCGAGATATAATTTACGTAAACTGTAGGCACGCAGACGCATTAGAAATTGCCTCGCTTCTTAGCGCCGTCACGCACAAGGAGACAGAAAGACAAGTGCAAATGCCTCGCTTCGAAGCGAGGTTAAACAACAAATATATTGCGTGTCAGTGCCGGACGCCATGTCGACGTACACTCACTGTGCGATCAATACGACTGCAAGAACAAATATATGCAGTGTGTTTTTGGCTTCTCGACTCGAGCCTCGCTAATAGGGGTTGTTTGATTGCTATCAAACTCACAATGGCTGCCCACCACTGCTTTAAAGTATTTAAATCCTGATCTGATCCGTCTGGCATTCAACTTAAAGTATACCAGGTTACCTTTGGGAAGTAGAGGTTATGTTATAGTCGGGCTTGACCGAGTTTCTCTGAAGACCTCATCGCTAGCTATCTTAAGCCTTACAGTTAATTATATTAGCATTTATATTGTTATCAATTTCTAGCAGAATAACAAGCTAGTGACTCGAAGAAACGTAACATCTGGAAGCAAAACGTTTCTTATCGTACAACAAGTAAGATAGTCAATCAAACCAGGGCCGCACAGAAGTTGCGACAGAAGACAGTCGTTAGTTCGATATACCGGACTCCATCTTTGAATTATCGAACCCAGGCCGACTGAGATTATTAACACCCTATGGTTATTGATTGATTGATTGATTTATTGATGGAATTCTTAGTGCTACAAGATAAACTTATACAGTTGCCCATATTCGACGGACCCATCTGGCAACGCCATAACTTTTGACAGAGATGTCAGATTGCTTAATGACATACCGCGTTTGAAGCGTCAGTCCAAGCAGACTTTTACCATGGAACAATACACGCCACGCGAGCGCTCTGAAATAGTTGAAATTTACATTCAACAGAACAAGTCAATTGTGAAAACTCAACGTGCTTTTAAAAAATTTCATTTCACATTGAATGGGACCGTAAATAAGCAAAATTGCCCTATTTACGCCACTGAAAATCCTCAGGAGATTCAAGAAGTGCCTCTTCATGACGAAAAAGTCACAGTTTGGTGCGGCGTTAGTGCGAAAACGGTCATTGGGCCGTTTTTCTTCCAAAATGAAAATGGCCATGCTGTTACCATCAACCAGGAGCGTTATCGCGACATGATGACCAATTTTGTGATGCCAATTATTCGTCGAAAGCGTATGAGGCAGTTCTGGTTTCAACAAGACGGCGCTCCACCGCACACAAGTCGCATAACAATCGATTTTCTGAAGAAATTGTTTCCGGGCCGTTTGATGTCGAAAAGTGGTGATTTGGACTGGCTACCGCGTTTGCCCGATTTGACGCTGCCTGACTTCTTCTTGTGGGGATATTTGAAGTCAAAGGTTTACATTAACAAGCCAAGGACCGTAGAAGAGCTCAAGGACAACATTCGTGAAGAAATAGCCGCTATTCCGGCCGAAATGTTGGCGAAAACGATGGAAAATGCTGCAAAAAGGGCACAATACGCCATCAACGCCAGAGGCGGCCATTTGAGAGATATCATATTCAAAAATTGATGTTAACAAATCTACTTGGAACAAATTAAATGATTAAGATTGCCAACCGCCAAATTTTTATTTTTTTCTTTGATTTTTTTAAAAAAAACATGGGTCCGTCGAATATGGGCAACCCTGTACATTAATGCACTAATCACAAAACAATATATGACTTAACTAATATTATTTAACATTAAACATTTAAAACAAATTGTTCATATTAATTAATTATAAAATTTTAAAATTGTTCTCATTTTAATTTTTATCATTAATATTACTAATTTAATTTACTAATTTTAATTTTAATTTTAATACTTTAATCCCTACCTAACTGTTTCCCTACTTTTTCGTTACATGTAAATTTGACTATGATTCATGATTTTGGAGATATATTTTTAGTTCATTATAAAATTGATTTGCGCCGCTAATGCATTTTAGGAAGTTTGGTAACTGGTTCCAAATCCGAACAGCATGAATACCAAATTGTCTTTCAGATATATGAAGTCTATGTCTTGAGCAGATTAAGTTATGTGTTCGACGTGATGTTGAGAACTCAAGTTATTCAAAGAGGTAGAGCGAGAATTGGATTAACACCCTCAAGTTCGTCCATGATTGTAGGGGGAGGTCAAATAATTTTATTGAGTAGCTGGATACATGGTCTCTGCGTTTTAATCCAAATATGATTTAGCTATTTGTAGGCGAGTATTGGTGGGGAGATATTGCTGGGATAAATTCAGATTTCTTAATACGCCATATGTTCTTCCTACAGCTCTAACTATATGAGTATTCCAGTTTAAATATCTATTGAAATAAAACCCTAAATTTTTCGCTTCTTCCACATATTCTAAAGGAGAATTTTCAATTAAAAGAGGTCGAAAGTTGTGTGAGTTAAGAAGCTTTTTATGTATTATTAGACATTTAGGTTTTGAAGGATTGAGACAGAGACCATTGTTTTTAGCCCAGCCAGATATTTTTATACTCTGTACCGTAGGTACATAGAGTATTATAAGTTTGTGCAAAAGTATGTAACATCCAGAAGGAAGCATCTCCGACCCCATAAAGTATATATATTCTTGATCAGCATCAACAGCCGAGTCGATATAGCCATGTCCGTCTGTCCGTCTGTCTGTCTGTCCGTATGAACACACAGATCTCAGAGATGGTAAGAGATAGAGGTTTGACGTGTATGGGACATATGCTTCTTATGTCTGCAGGCAGATCAAGTTTATTTTCAATTTTGGCCACGCCCCCTCCCGCCCCCGCAATTTAGAAAAAACGTCATATCTCTCACAGTTTTGAAGATAGATGGCTTGTTCCTTCTGGACATATTTAGTTATTAGGATAACTTATCGATCCGCCAAAGGAATGAAGAAGATCGGATGAACGGTTTTCGAGTTATGATCAAAAGACAAATTTTCTTGGTACAGAGTATGTTATAGTCGGGCTTGACCGACTTTCTTTCTTGTTATTAACTCACTATTACAAATATCAATACACTCGTCTAGTTTACTTAATGGCCGGCTAACATATAATTGGACGTCGTCTGCGTACATATGACAATTAATATTACACAGAATATTTGGCAGGTCATTAACATATATGGTAAGCAGCAAAGGACCAAGGACAGAGCCTTGGGGTATACCACGTTTGTAATTGTAATTTTCACAAAAGTCCATTTTAATCGGCTGCTATATAAAGACTTTTCTTAACAATTAGTTAAGACCCACTGTGCAGTGCCTGACTTGCAGATTGGTGGGTGTCTTGTCAGGTCTCATAGCAAATCGTGAATCAGTTAAAATAAAATATTTGACATTGTTTAAATTTAGCTTGCTGGGAAATGATATAAGGAAGTGGCCGTGAGAATATCATTTATATTTAATTAACTCTTTAAGTACTCACAAGAATTCCCTTCCCCATGGTCTTAATTGTAGTTGTCTCTATCATAGTATTTCCCACTTTGTTCATTCATCTCGCCCCTGCTGGGTCAAAATTAGGAATTGTCTTACGCACCCATGACCGAGACGAACTATTGAACAAAATCAAAAAAAAAAAACTGCCAATTGCCTGGAAGGAATTGATGTTCAATTGTTACATGTTGTCTGTACTCAATTAGGGGCCTTTCTTCGCTTTCCTCCATTTTTTGGCAATTAAATAAAACATGCCCCAACAGTTTTGCAATGTCTCTATACAACTGTGCATGCCGATGCTTATATAACCATATGTAAATTATGTTAACAAATGAAGAAGAAATATTGTGCTGAGCATGAGCTCAGGGGAACGAACACACCTTAAAAAAAAAAAACCCCAAAATAAAACCAAAAACGTTCGCTTGGCCAAAGGGAGACTCGGGAACTGGGAGCTGGCTACTGTCCATCCATCTGAGCATGCCCAGCCAAGAGACCTGGACTGCAATTGAAGCTGAGCCATTGACAAGATAATTTTCCAGGTGCCGCATGCAATACAATAAATCCTACCCTTCTCGGAGATACCCTAACCAGAAAGGTAAAGCTCAATACGGAAAATGCAACACAAATATATATTGCTTAAAAGTTCCATTAATAATTATTCAAGGTTGCAACCGTTTAAAATTTCGAATAAGATCCGTTGAACTTAATCGTGTCCTAAATTTGATTCAATTCTTGGGATTTTCTTAGTTTGCTAAAACATTTCACTGTTTTTTTGAGGATGCAAAGTGTGATTGCACTAAGAATGTTTTGAGTAAGATTGGATCGGTCCTGGTGCCACTCAGAGTTGCCAAGGCTCGAAGTATACAAATTGGCCAACGAATACTCATCTTAAGAGAAGGCCCATTAACTCTTAAAAAAAGAACTTATTATTTTACCTTAAGGACCAGTAAATTTTAATGTCAACCTAAAAACAATCCAGAAAATAAAAAGTACAGGGTTGCCCATATTCGACGGACCCATGTTTTTTTTAAAAAAATCTAAGAAAAAAATAAAAATTTGGCGGTTGGCAATCTTAATCATTTAATTTGTTCCAAGTAGATTTGTTTACATCAATTTTTGAATATGATATCTCTCAAATGGCCGCCTCTGGCGTTGATGGCGTATTGTGCCCTTTTTGCAGCATTTTCCATCGTTTTCGCCAACATTTCGGCCGGAATAGCGGCTATTTCTTCACGAATGTTGTCCTTGAGCTCTTCTACGGTCCTTGGCTTGTTAATGTAAACCTTTGACTTCAAATATCCCCACAAGAAGAAGTCAGGCAGCGTCAAATCGGGCAAACGCGGTAGCCAGTCCAAATCACCACTTTTCGACATCAAACGGCCCGGAAACAATTTCTTCAGAAAATCGATTGTTATGCGACTTGTGTGCGGTGGAGCGCCGTCTTGTTGAAACCAGAACTGCCTCATACGCTTTCGACGAATAATTGGCATCACAAAATTGGTCATCATGTCGCGATAACGCTCCTGGTTGATGGTAACAGCATGGCCATTTTCATTTTGGAAGAAAAACGGCCCAATGACCGTTTTCGCACTAACGCCGCACCAAACTGTGACTTTTTCGTCATGAAGAGGCACTTCTTGAATCTCCTGAGGATTTTCAGTGGCGTAAATACGGCAATTTTGCTTATTTACGGTCCCATTCAATGTGAAATGGGCTTCATCGGACATGATAATTTTGTTCCAAAATTGCTCGTCATCTATTTCAACTATTTCAGAGCGCTCGCGTGGCGTGTATTGTTCCATGGTAAAAATCTGCTTGGACTAAGCGATCTGACATCTCTGTCAAAAGTTATGGCGTTGCCAGATGGGTCCGTCGAATATGGGTACTTCAAAAGAGTACAAAATGATTTTGGTATAAGCCCCTAAAATTCTAAAGCTATGCCCTATTTATTGTTACAACGAAGTCTCTGTTGAACCAACGACGCTTAGAAAAAATCGAGTGCCATACTTTAACCAAAGTCTTAGTCGGGATTTACACGTTGAAGCAAACTTCGTAAAGTTTTCCCAATAGGCGAGAAAATCAGGTGAGAATCTAGGTGAGCCTTTAACTTCCCGCTTGCTAGGAAAACTTCATGAAGTTTGCTTCGTCGTGTAAATCCCGACTTAGATGGAATTACAGTAGGTCAGAAATCGGCCAACACTCTACAACAGAAGTGTTGGGCTAATTTGCCATTTTTAGGAACAGATTATTGCCGTTGCATACTTTTTGGAACTGGCATTATAAGTAAATGTTATTCTTAATTTGGTATTTGAACTAAGATCGAACTCTTCTTAAATATTTTGTACTTAAGTACTCTTAAGAATAAAATTTAAGTGAAATTTTAAGGACAAAACTGTATCTGGAACTCTGCCAGTTATTTATTCTGATTGTATGCAAAACATTTTGATTTTTGCCATTATATCTTTAGTTCATATCTGATATGAATCCTTACAAAATTGTTCTTCATTTTAATTTAAAAACCATTCAAATTCTTGTTAGCCCATTGAAACCAAATCATGATTGATTGTTAGTTCGAAACCCATAAACAGAAAGTTAACTTTAGATCAGCTTATGTTTATCCACATTAGCAGTTTGAATTTAGATACGAATTTAAAGTTAAGAAAGTTAATTTTGCTTTGAAAATTGTTAGTTGAGTTCTTTTCTAAGCTGACCAATAGATTGAGCGTCTGCTAAGGACATTTGGCTGGCAAGTGCACTGTATGTCAGCTATTTAGGTATGATATATTCATTTCATTTTAATGAAATTGCTCAAAATTGTGCTGAAGCAGATTATATTAAAACCTGGCAAGTTTAAAGACGCCATAAATTAAAAACAAAAAAGTTTTTCTTATTAAGACTAGTTTTTCAACGAACTGTTCCTATGGCAGCTATATGCTTTGGTCAACCGATATTGATAGAACGTTGTCCAACTGTGTAAAAGTACATAAAACCGTCAATTTGGCTTTCGGCTCTCCTGAGATTGTAAGTCAAAAAGTAACTTATATTTGGATTAAATATGTAAATATTAAAGCTGTATATTCAAAATGGTATATCTTCGCTTAAAAAAAACTTAGAAACGTCTAAGAAATGTCTAAGAATAATACTTTACGATATAATCACAGAAAGTCAAAACAATAGTATAGGTATCCTACATATCGCTGAGTAAAAGGGTCAAATTCAGGCATTTAAGCAACTTAAAGTTCCAATTCTAAAAACATATTCGTGTTCAGCAAAGGAATATGATCTAGAATCACCACCAACCCTTTTCAAATAAATCCTATCCTTTCTGTAAGCAACCCCATCTGTTCCATCTAGTTTTAATAAATTATAAAAAACTATACCGAATGTATTTTAGATCAGGTAGTTAAGCTATATCCCTAATAAGAAATGAATATCGAAAAATATGCCACAAGTTCACATTTTTAATTGGAATATATGAAATCACCCCAAAAAATAGAAACAACTATAATCCGATGCTATGAGTATTTAGAGAGCCAGCATCGGTATTTTTGGATCCTGTTGTACCATAATCCTATCTACCCATGTACCGATTTGGTAAAAAGCCGGCTGGTGGAGGCTTAAAATAAGATTTAAGAAGTCCATATCAAGATCAATATTCTGCGGAGTTTTTAACAGGTCACAGTCGTATAGTCAAAACAGATTATTGACTTGTTACACCCTCTTTGAAGAAGACGGTTTATAGTTCTTGAGAGATATAGGCAGATTGTGGTAAGAGTGTAATAAATTGGTCTTTCAATATGGTTTTTTGGGATGGTAAAGCTTCCCGGTTGCTGGACGAGTCTAATACAAGTACGAAGAAATCCAAAGAGACCAATTTCATTAACCCTAGTCGATATATATTGCGAAGCTAAAGGCAGATTGAGGTCATATAGTCGTTTATTGGTCTACAAAAAATTTGTTTGTTTGTTTCAAACATTAAGCACATTTATTATATCGCCCTTCATCTCCCTATTCACAAGTATCTTCCTTTTGAATTGGCAATCGAGTTCCTGTTTCAATACTCTAAATATTTATCCTTGGGACCTTTCAATGTTGATTGGTGGCTTGCCGCAAGAATGCGTACACTTTCCCTTAAATAATTTGGCAAGTGTATTACAACGTTGTCTTAGTCAATTCCCGACATGCTTTTCTTCCTTCTTTAAATTCGTCTTCGTTTCACAAATTGTACAAAAAAGACGAAACCAAAAACAAAAAAAACCTCTGGCCACGATCTCAACCCAGCAGAAAAGACGAACAAAAATTGGCTAGTTTCGCTAGACCGCGTTAAGTTGACTGACTAGCAATTGTTGTTGCTGTTAGCCACGACTGATACTTCGACTTGGACTTAAGCTGAGGCTAGTCCAGCGAATAATTTCAAACAGAAACTGCCGCCAATCCAGCAAGAAGGTTCATAATTATTGTTGCTAAGGCTGGGGCTGGGGCTGCGGCTTCTTAAAATGTTGCAACCGTTTGAGCTATGACTATGGTAACTGAAGAGTTCGTCGTCGACGTCGTCGTCGTCGTCTGGGCCAAGAGTGCAAAGTGGCGGGTTAAATAGGTTTTGACTACTTGCAGACAGTTTGGGGTTTTGAGCTGCAATTGGTTATGAAGATTTACGATGCCCAAATTAGGCCTGATCCTGCTGAAATACTCGTAAATACTTACCAGTAAAGTACATCAATTGCAATTAGCCATCAAGCCATAATTAGGGCCACACACAGAGTCGACCCAGCCTACCTCTATAACCGACTGATTGATTTCTAGCAATATTTAACTTAATTGATCAATTTGACACACGTTTCTTGAGTTTGATATCAATCACCATAATAAACTTGAACTTGTGCCCGTTAATTGAACTGTTTTAAAACATAAATTGGGGCACAGCGATTCCCCCTTAGAAAAATGCAATGGCCAAAGTAAATGCCCACCAAATTATTAATAAATCGTGAACAATGGAAGCGTTGAAGTTATGACGATGTCTGGTCTGGCTCTGCCAGTTAGTCGCCCTCATATAATTGATCTACGAAATTGCTGCAAACGTTGGGATTGCATTGCATTCAACTTTGGCTTTTCTTTTGGTGGACGCCCTACAGTTTTTGGGGTTTCTTTCGGTAGCGCTGACGGTGCCAACAATTGTTAGGAAGAATTATTGCTCTCCATTGCCTCATCCATATAATTGTGGAGGAAGGCATTGTTGAGTTTTGTTCTTTTTTTTGGGTCTCTATTTGACTGTTGTGTAAAATGTAGACGAAAATAAGTGTTTTGATTGGTGGAAGTAAATTATTTATTATACAATTTTATAAATTAAATTAGGAAATATCTGTAAACAAGCAGACTTCTTTTCAAAGGGTATAGCTGCACTCATTTTTTATATTGATGGCGATTTTGCAATTTGTTGACTTTTCAGAAAAGATGTTTAGACAAAGGCTCTTACTACGCACAAGCGAAAATAAAATTGAAGAAATTAATAATAATTGGTCAGTTATGTCGAAAGGGTCGTACATACGACCGACAGTTGTGGCGTCAAGAAATTCGTCATAAATACTAAGATTTGACTGTCAAGTACCATTAAAATACACAGCCTGTCAAAGGCAGCTGGACTACAGCAACAAATACTTGGATGAATCGTAAAGAGTGTGGTAAATGACAAAAAAAGTATTAAAAAACAAGAAAGAAAGTCGGTCAAGCCCGACTATAACATACTCTGTACCAAGAAATTTTGTCTTTTGATCATAACTCGAAAACCGTTCATCCGATCTTCTTCATTTCTTTGGCGGATCGATAAGTTATTCTAATAACTAAATATGTTCAGAAGGAACAGGCCATTTATCTTCAAAACTGTGGGAGATATGACGTTTTTTCTAAATTGCGGGGGCGGGAGGGGGCGTGGCCAAAATTGAAAATAAACTTGATCTGCCTGCAGACATAAGAAGCATATGTCCCATACATGTCAAACCTCTATCTCTTACCATCTCTGAGATCTGTGCGTTCATACGGACAGACGGACAGACGGACATGGCTATATCGACTCGGCTGTTGATGCTGATCAAGAATATATATACTTTATGGGGTCGGAGATGCTTCCTTCTGGATGTAACATACTTTTGCACAAACTTATAATACTCTATGTACCTACGGTACAGAGTATAAAAATTATTGGTGAAGTCAGAAAAAATATTAAAACAAAAGCTCTTTCCTTTCTACCAACAAAAAAAAAAAATCTGGAATAATAAAAGTTCTTTTTCCAATAATTTCTAATGCCATCCCAAAAACCTTCTTGAAAGTACTGAAGAGTATTTCAATCAATTACAAAATGTTCTTGGTTTCAGCCCATAAAATTCAAATGCTATTCCCACTTTGTTCTAAAACGAGGTCTCTGTATTGAAGCAACGAAGGTTAGAGTTAGAGTTACTGTAGGTCATAAATTTTACATCGCTTCATAGCAAAGGTGATAATACCAGTTGGGAACCCTAAGAACATACTCGCTTAAAAATAATTCGCATTTTCCGTTGCGCACTTTGTGGCGCTAGCATTATGTCCATCTAATATATTTTGTACTTGAACTAAGATTTTAAATTTTTCATCTTACTGTAGGTACAATTGTTCTTGATTCAAAAACGTTTGTTTTTATTTTAATTACGTTTACAGTAATATTTCGGTTTAAGTATAACTACACCCAAGAACGAATCATACTTAAAATTTTAGGTACAAAAAAAATGCTTAAAATTTATACCGTTTGGTCTAGCACCTCCTTTTTTTTTGAGCGTAGCTAAATCTATTTGAATAGGTCAATGTGGCTACAGAACCTAGAAATCAGGGCTGCAAACCGAACCAGTTCGAGCCTGGAATTCCGACTTTTATTTTACTGTGAACCGAACCTCTTTAGAAATAAAAGCTGAACCAGTTCCGAACCTAAAATTTCGGTTCGGTTCAACTATAATAACACTATGCAAAAATTTTTTGATCCCGGCTTCTAAATAGTTGATCCTCATGTTAAATTTCACGCTGAATTCAAATCTGCTCTCAGATATGTGGAAAGTAGAACGGTTTTTGAGATATAGCTAAATTTGTAGTGTTTTGCAAAAAGGTAGGTCTACTAAAATTCCATTTTCTCTGGTTTTAGTCCACCGATATGTATAAACTGGAACAAAAATTAAAGATAATAAAAATTTTTTCTTTAAAAAACGACAGTTGTTTAAAATCCAATCATAACTGACGAAGTTATGGCACTTCAAAGATGGATTTTTGAATTTCGCTTGGATTTTTGCTGCCTTTTATTAAGTTTTTTTTCAATCTTACCATAAAAATTGCTCAGGTCTCAGATATTGACAGGTTTGGGTAATCTCTTACGAACATTTTTTGCCCTTGGTCATCGAAATCGGATAAAACTACTTCCGCATTTGCAGCAATTGGTGAAATAACCCAAATTTTATTTTTTATGAAAATGCAAAAGTTTTGCATTGTTCGCACTAAATATGCAATTTTTAGAGCGAAGCTCTTTAATGGACGGTCGACTGTGGGGCAAATTCAGATACCGATGGTCTTTGCGACTTTGGTTACGCTTTGATTTTTGCAAGACAGCAATAGCAGTGGTGGATTAGCGGTGACCAAACAGTGACTAAAACAGTGACAAAACAGTGACTAAACAATGACAAAAACAGTGATTTTTTCCCGGACAACCTACCATCAGCAAATGCAGCAGATGGAGTTTCGCTACCAAATCAAGTGGGATCCGGCAATGATGGGAGACTATTGCTGGTTCTTGTTGCGAGAAACACACAGTCTGCACAAAAAACAAAAGCGGTCTACTTCATTAGAGAACTTTTATCCAAAACTCCTAATGCTCAATGTTTATTCTTATTTGGCTTGCTAAGATGTGATTTTTAAACTGAAAAAACTAGCAAAAACTCGGTATTTAGTTACATATCAATGTCAGAGAGGAATTTTTTAAATGGCAGTATCTTAAATTCTCTGATGTGACTTTATTTTGTTTAGATACTCCTATGTGACTTATTAAAAAAAAAGCGCAGAGTTACGGGTCGGAGAGCATGCAAAACAACCATTAATAATACTCTCAAGAAGAAGTATGTTTACTTAATTGTAAATGTAGCGTTTATTTTTCAACCGATTTTGATGACCAAGGGCAAAAAATGTTCGTAAGAGATTACCCAATCCTGTCAATATCTGAGACCTGAGCAATTTTTATGGTAAGATTGAAAAAAAACTTAATAAAAGGCAGCCAAACATTTAAAATTATCAAAATTTTTTCAAAAATCCATCGTCATTTTTTCGTTTTTTTAAAAAATAATTTTATTATCTTTAATTTTTGTTCCAGTTTATACGTATCGGTGGACTAAAACCAGAGAAAATGGCATTTTAGTAGACCTCCCTTTTCCCTTTTGAAAATTTTGCTATATAGCAAAAAACGTTCTACTTTCCACATATCTGAGAGCAGATTTGAATTCAGCGTGATATTTTACAGTAGAATCAATTGCCAAAAGTGCCGGATACAAAAACTTTTGAAATTTTGTGACACAGTGTAATAGACATCAGAAAGCTGAATTTCGGTCTAATGACTTCAACTATTATCGCTTTCGCAAAAAGTTTGCGATTTGATCACCAAATCGTAAAAGTTGTTGCTCCGACATTTGGAAATCGCAAAGTTTTGCCGTTTTTAAACCGGCGACATCTGAGTCCGTGAAATGAAAAGTAAATGCAAAATATAGGTTGATGCTCAAACAGACAGCCCACGGAGCTATTTTTATTCAGTTCTTTAATCTTTTTAGATTTGTCTTACGGACTCATCCACTCAATTCGCATTGAGGCAATATTTTAAACAATTTATTTAATAGAGATACACAAAATTGAGCGTGATGGAAAACTGCTCACAATAACAACAATTTGCGATTTGGCCATGGCATATATCGATATATGACTATCGATAGCATGACTAGTGGCGCTCATCAGCTGTTTTTGTTATGTGAAATGACACAAAACAAGTTGGGAATGGAACATTATCGATGACACAAACTGGCGAATTTCGGAGCGCTCTAAACTAAAATCGTACGAATTTGCTGAAATCGCAATTCGCAAAAATAAGTGAAAACCGGAGCATGGCTGTATATGGTTGATTTAGTGCGACCGACTCCTTAAAGTGGAATAAAATCTCCAAAAACGCTTACAAACACTTGTTAAGTCTCGAGTTAAACTTTTTTAAAGAACTCTCAAAATCATGAGTCTAACATTACATTAGTATTTTTTTTTATACGAAAACTACCAAATGGTATTTTACCTAACAGTAAATTGTATTTTGAATGTGTTCTACTAATCGAGTTCAATTGAGTAGTTTTTAGGTAGAAGGCGATTTTAAGACACATAAATTATAAATATTTCAAATATAAAGCAAGGACTAAACCAAGGTTCAAACCAAAACGTTCTCCCTCTTCTAAGGCCCGTTCAATACAAGTTTAACCAAATGACAAAAAGTCAAAATGCAAGCTTTAACCCAATTCGAAAAACATGTGCTCAATTTTAAAGGAACAGCCTTTGTCTGAGTTAAACTAATTCAATATTTAATACAATCAGGATAAGTTTCCCCATTTTATTTTTCCAAAATATACGAAATGAACTTAAAAGCTTAGCTTAACAATTAGCAATTTCGCAACTTCCATTCACCTTGTATGGCATATTTTAATTTCTACCTAAAGTTTGTGATATCAATAAGCCCATTAATCATTTCCTGGCCACTCCAAAGCAATTTCCTCTCAACAAAAACAAAACACATATTTATCTGTCATTCGAGTGCCACTCCACAAAACACTATAAAGCTGTCCAAAAAGGTCATTCATGCTGTCATAAAAATGTAACAACATTATTTGCGCAGAATGAAACCGCAGACAGACAACAACGGTAAGTAACACCAAATGGGAAGATGGGGTTTTTTTCTCATTTTGTTTTTTTTTTTTTAGGAGCGCGCACGCTTCCACTTCAATCTGAGTGAGTGCACTTGCCTGCCCGCCTGACTGTCTGCCTATCTGTGATGTTATATCTGCGTACACGACTCTTCTCGGGAACACGCGAGGCTGTGCCAGTTAATGGCACTGCCACATATAATAAGCCCCACCAAATGTGGGTTATGTAAGTGTTTTGAGCATTGCCCTGTTTATTCATACAATTCCAACTTATTCGGGCGCCCTGAATGCGCTCTTTATGTCATTGTGCCCAACAACAGACAAATTAGGCACAGAAAGTGTTGGAATTAGCTGAAAGATGATGATATTTCGCGGCTGCTGCAAATGATTTGCCCTTAAAAGTTAATTTTGTGGTCGGAACTTTCGTCACTTTGCCCTGAATGAAAGCAAATCCAAATATTTTGATCGAATAAATAATAATGGCTTAAAGTGCGGTAACAATTGTGGTTAACTGTGTGGGCAAATACGTCAAATTAGGAGAAACACTAGTCAGTTTTATCCTTAAATTTCGTGCTCTAAATAGGAATAATCTTTCGTTGCGACTACTCTAACGTGGAAACCTCAAACATAAAACTAGCAACTCAATAAGAACATATGCAACTTCTTGTATATATAATTAATCATCTTTTTTTGATAACTCCTCCACTAATTTGGCACTCTGAGCCTTGATCTGTTTACGATTTGGTACATTGGCCATAGTCTTGTTCTCCTGCAAAAGATCCTCTTCGGGTACTGCTTGTTGCTGCTCATCCGGGTCTATGTGTTCCTGCATATCCACACTGGCCAAGAAATCGGCATGATATTCATCGACATTGCGCTTAATAGTGGCTGGTCTCAACTCAACGGTATAGCCCTTTATCAATTTGTAGACCTTACGCTTGAGCATGTGCATGATAGTGTCAACTGTGAAAAAAGGCTTTAGGATCGGGACTCTTCGGAGGCATTTGTCAGACAACTCAACTTTTTTCTTCATAGATTTCAGGAGCAGCAGCTCTCATATTCAGCATTTCAAACTTGAGTAGCGGCAACTTCAAATAGGAATTGGGATACTGAGAGCGTATCAATTTTGGCTGACGATCCACATGGCGTAGGATTTCCAACAGATTCCAAAGGCTAAGTCTAGGTAGGTGAAAAATATATTTAAGTAGTAAAAAAAGAGAACATTTTAACTTTACCTTAACATGACATAGGCATCAGCCCGGTTTTTAAGATGCTGCAGAGTATTTTCCTCGAATTCTTGCTCTTTGCGTGTCATTTTTCTCAAGTCCTTGATGCGCTCTAAACGACTGATAAAGGTGGATTTAGGAAAATTAATTTCGTATCATATCAAACTGTTTTCAAGAAATGCATGGGATTGATTTTAATTTTCGTTAGAAATGGTAACCAAAAATCTATTTGGTTACATTCTGTTTTTGAGTTTTTTAATCGGGTAATAGCTAGATGCTTAGTAAGCAGAATGGAAATGGCTTCAACTTCATCTAAAAGGAAGTCAACAGTTCTTTCAAGAACCCATAAGAAATTTCAGTGTGTGGTTCATGGGCGTCAAAAATACTTCGAATTTGGTTGCCACAACTACGTGTATCGTTTCTGATTTTCGAATAAAATTGCTTACACACACTAAATCCGCCTTAGACCCGGCCTCATTAAGGACCTTAAAATGTGTGACCCCATCTGGGGTCAGCCGGAACTCCCTATCCTTAATCCTGACTTTCCAAGGTGACTTTTAGAGTTTGGTAAGACGGCTTACTGAACCTCGAGCTATGCAGTTAAATATACCGCCGCTGGTCCTTCGAGCCGGATGCATACTAAACTCAGCTAAGCAGTTATCGCTATACTCAGAAAATCCAAGAACTTTGTACTTGAATTAGGTACAAAAGTTGTCAATAGTACGGTAAGTACGAAAATACTTGATTTAAGTTTGTCACGTTATGCTCGCTGTCCAAAAATTCCAATATCAAGTTCGATTTTGAAATCCCGAAATACTTGATTTTAGACTGTTTTGGTATATATTAAGAATATTTTGAATAATTTTAGAATCTTTTTGATTATACTTTTAGCCTAGAATGGCCTCAAGTCAAGCTCGACTATCTCTCATAATAAGTACAAAACGTTCGTTCTTAAAGTCTTGGAAACAACTGGACCAAAATATTCTAGAAAAAGAATAGGAGTATTTCAAACATGCACAAAGTGTTCTTGGTTTGAGCCCATACAATTCGAAAGCTATTCCCACTTTGTTCTAAACGGAGGTCTCCTTATTGAACCTCCGATATTTGCAATGCCATGCAATGCCATAACCAAAGAGCTACAGTAGTTCAGAAATTTACCATCACTCCATAACAAAAGTGTTAGAACCAGTTGGAAATTTAAAGAACAGACTCTTAAAAATAGTTCGCATTTTCTGTTGCACACTTAATGGAGCTAGCATTATGAGTCTATTTTGTAGTCTATCTAACGTGTTTTGAACTTGAACTAAGAACTCGCTTTTCGTGAATATATCATCCAACTGAGAGTGCAACATGTTTTTGATTCAAGAACGTTGGCTCTCATTTAATAATTCTACCAGTCATATTTTGGTCTTAGAATGTTTCGTACTCAATTTAAGTACACCCAATAACGAATCGTACTTGAAATTTTAAGTAGAGCACAGTTTACATCCTGTCCCGTTTGGTCTAAAACCCCGGCAGCCATTTTTTTCTGAGTGCACTTTAAGAACCCATACTCACTTGATCTCCTCTTCCGATAGATTATTGACCAGTACACCCTTAAGTACACTAGCACATTTCATTTTAGTTTCTAGCATTTCATGTGCCAGCATATCATTGACAATCATGCGGTGCAGCTTATCATTGTTATCCACCTGACTCTTCATGCTAGAAATATAGTTAAAGATCATAGAAGGTATTCAACAAATCAACTGTTTCCCCTTCAATCCTACCGCGGATATATCTCCTTGGCCTGCGAGCATAACGTGACAAACTTCACCTCCTTAATGGTCTTCTCTATTGATTTCAACTCCAGTTTAAGTATCATCATGCTTTGAGTTTCACGCACATAACGTCTCAAATTTACGGTTGTAGCTCCATCATCCTTGTTCTTGTTATTAGTTACAGACACCACAGCCGTGGGCTTCTTCAACGAGGCCAACATCTGCATCTTGGTCTGTAGATTCTTGTGTGACTTCTCTTCCAAATTTCTGTACTCATCACTGAGTTCCTTGAACTTGGCTATAGCTGGCATACCAAGGTAAAGAATATGTTTGATGAAATTCGCCTGATCCTCCATATCGGAGCTAAGAGAGCGCAAAATGGGCTCGTAGAATATCTCATCATGCAAAAGTACTTGAATCATTTTTTTATAGGCATTGTTTATGGTCTTGATGGCCTTAAGGCGTACGTTGGAGTTTTCGATTTTTTTCAAAAACACCCGAGATTTTACTTCCTCATCCAGGACAAATTCATTTTGATATTTGATGCGGTTCTCCAGCATGGCGCGCCGCAGCTATTTGAAAACAATTAAAATTGCACAACAATGCAAGCATAATATAGGTATAAACATACCAGCATATCCTTGTAGTGCTTCTTCAGCTGATCCAAGCGAAATTCCAATCGATCACGCTCCTTGCGCATCACAAAGGTTCGTTGATTGATGTTATCAACCACAAGGTGAATAGGCATCTTCTGATACAAACGCTGCATGTCCTTGTGATTGATAAGAAAATTTCGAATCTTGTGAGTGTTATCATTGGCGATGATATTCTGCAGCTTAGTGCGTCCATCGCGACACTGCAACTTTAGGCGCTTATTCTCGCGAAAGTAACGCACACGATTTGCCTTCGACTCGTGAGATTTGAACACGACACGACGGGCTGAAGTTCGGCACAGAATAATCGTAAATTTAGAAGTTCATCAAAAAAATCACCAAGACTTACTCAGCAAATCGGTCATGCCCTTAAATTGTTCAGTAAGTGATATGGGCGTCCAGCGTTCATCGACCATCACATGCTGACGCACATAGGTCATGCCGAACAGTCCATGGAAACGCACAGCACGAGGATGCACCGGCTTGGGAGCCAAGACATCTTTCTCCTTGTCACGCCTTGGGCGATACGACATACCCCTCTCGCGCAGAGTGCAAGGCATTTTGTGAAATGATACTCGTCAATGGCAAGGCTAATTAGCTAGTAAATATACCGATTGCAATTCAAGAAATGCCACGAAAATAAAATGGCAAATCTTTTTACAGAAAATAAAAGAAAACGATTTCCAAATGATTTTACACACAATGAATGAAAAATCGAATGTAATTTTGACATGAAGCTAACAAACAAAATAAATTGATGTTTTTTTTTTATTAATTTTGTCCTGCATTATGATACTTAAATTCAGAACAACTGCAGCAGAAACAACAGCAGTGGTAACAGCACTAAACTTTTTGCTGAAATGTTTGCTGGGACAAAACTTTTTTATAAGGTCTGTATTTTTGATAATTTAAGCTTAAAGTTACTTAAAACAGGCACCCGCACTTAACTGACGAGATTTGAGACATAAAGCGCTTGCCTTCAGGATATAAGACTTGAATTATGCGAAAGTCTTATTGATCTTTTGGTTAAATTAAGGGAGACTAATCATCGACCGAATTGATACTTAGCGATTCAGGATTAATACAGACTTTAAGGTCGACGTTTCAACAACTACAGAACATGTGATCGCGCACATCTCCTGCAATTTACCGAATTCTTTAAAGACCAGACAACAGACTGCATTCCTTTCTTGAAAGTCACTGATTGACCTCAATCCAATACTAGCCAGTATTTAATTTTCCACTCAATTAAGACAATCCAACTGAATCATACGCTGTTTTCGTAGTAGAATCCTCATTCACGAAGGCTGAACTTCCAATCTCATACATACACAGAAAAAACAAGAAAGAAAGTCGGTCAAGCCCGACTATAACATACTCTGTACCAAGAAAATTTGTCTTTTGATCATAACTCGAAAACCGATCATCCGATCTTCTTCATTCCTTTGGCGGATCGATAAGTTATCCTAATAACTAAATATGTCCAGAAGGAACAAGCCATCTATCTTCAAAACTGTGGGAGATATGAAGTTTTTTCTAAATTGCGGGGGCGGGAGGGGGCGTGGCCAAAATTGAAAATAAACTTGATCTGCCTGCAGACATAAGAAGCATATGTCCCATACATGTCAAACCTCTATCTCTTACCATCTCTGAGATCTGTGCGTTCATACGGACAGATAGACGGACGGACAGACGGACGGACGGACAGACGGACAGACGGACATGGCTATATCGACTCGGCTGTTGATGCTGATCAAGAATATATATTCTTTATGGGGTCGGAGATGCTTCCTTCTGGATGTTACATACTTTTGCACAAACTTATAATACTCTATGTACCTACGGTACAGAGTATAAAAATCTGAAAACAATCTGAAATGGGATTGAAAACAGGGTTATGCCGTAGCAGGCTTCAAATGATCCTGTTTAATGGGATTACAAACAAAAATTGTGAGTGTAATCAATCTTTTCCGGGATCGTATCAAGACTATCCGGGATTACCCTGTTTTCAATCCCGTTTGGTAGAGCTGGCAAAAAAATCGATTCTCAAATTGATGTATCGATTTTTTGCCTGCGTGAGAAACATCGATATTTTTTTTTGAGAATCGATTAAGATCGAAAAAGTTCCATCACTATTTTTAGCGGCGAAACACAGGGTAAAGGGTAAGACCAAAATTGTAAAAAACTACAATGGATCTAATTCATTTACTATTCTGTTTAAGGATAGCTAATATTGGTGTTGGTGGAGTGTGCGAGGGAGGAAGATGGAAAAATATTCTGGAAACATAATCTCGGACAGGCGTGCCTCTTTAAAACCAAATAACGTCGATATGCTCCTATTTACTAATAGGAACCAGTTGCTGGAGGAGTAATTTCATTCTGTTATTATTAGTTACACAAGTCAAATGTGAAAAGAATCTCATCATAAAGAGTATTACATGAAGTGATATAATTTAAGTTATAAATGTTAAATGGAAAATAAATTTGGGTTATATGGTTCCAAATACATTTATATATATTTTTATTCTTATAAGGGCCGATTTTTCATCTATATAGCTCCTACATTGTTATTTGCTAGTTTATGTGGCAGATAGTGTCATCTAGAAGATGAAATATATGCCCTAGATATTTATCTGAGACAAATTTAAAAAATCGATTTTAATCGATGTTTTCCTAAAAATGTTGGCAAAAAATCGAAGCCATGAACATCGATTTTTTGCCAGCTCTACCGTTTGGGATTGATTTCTTTTTTCAGCGTATATTTGCTACAGCTACACTAGGCAACAAGGTCCCGAATACTGCAAGGTTTTAGGTGACACTAGATGATTCGCGTGCTGAGCAAGAATCTGTTTTCGGCAGATGTTCATCACGTCAAAAAATTTTGTAAATTTGAGTTTAAAGTGGTTTTTTTGATCATTTGGGTGTTTGTTTTGTGAGGAAACTACACATTCGTTTTAATCTGTATTTTAACTTCCTAATAAGCCTTCTCAAGCAATTTTATGATTGTTTTGACATCTGATATGCCTTTAGTAGGACTTGTGCTCAAAATAATAAAATTGTCTACTGCCCAAAGGTATGCAATGCAAAAACAGTGCAGTAGGCTAGTCAATTGTATTGAATTCTATTCTATTTACAAAATTGGTCATTTCGAACACATGAAAAACGAGAGCGTAAGTTAAAGTCGGCCCTGCACGACTTCGTAATACCCGTTACTCAGGGCAATTAGTGTTTAATAACCTCTTGCGGCTCAGATAAGTATGCAACATTTTTTCAACTCTGCCATTCATTATCCGATCTTTATGAACATTTTTTGTGAGATTGTAGATATTGGCCACATACACTACACTTCATTTAAGCTCGATATCTTAAAAAATGTAGAAGATATTAAATTTATTTTTATTGCGGGTGCGGGTGGGGGCCTGTCCAAAATTTGAGATAAACTTGAACTGCGTGCAGAGAATACTGGTCTACATTTAAAATTTGGTGGCTCTAGCTTTTCTAGTCTCTGAGATCTAGGTGTTCATACAGACAGACGGACATGGCTATATCTACTTGACTATTGTTGTTGATCACGAATATATAGTATATACTTTATGGGGTCGGAAATGCATCCTTCTGCCTGTCACATACATTTGCACGACTTTAGTATACCCCTTTGACTCTTCGGGTAACGGGTATAAAAATGGTATATCTTCGCTTAACAAAATTGTAAAATTGCTTGGAATAGTTTATTTTGAAGCTACGAAAAGTAATATACTAAGATTTTAGCGTAAGTACAAAACAAAATCCATTCCAATTCCCCCCGCAAAACATATTTAAAAACAGATTTGTGCTCAGCACACTAAAATCATCTGGAATCATCCCCAGCACTTGAATAAAATGGTCTATGTTAAATATTGTAGACTGCAGACATATATTCTGGCTCACTTTAGTACAGGAAAAATCAGCATTAAGGATTTTTTGTATAAAGTATGCTTGCCTTTCATCATCAACTGCCAAGATGCTATAAGCTCCATCTTATCCACCCGAAAAATATCCACCCACAATTTATTTTACACATTTATTTTGCACTAACATTTTGTTTTCGTTTTTGTTTTTTGGTTGTGTTTAACATAAATTTTTATACAATTGCACACGATATTCTTTGTTGTATACTTAATCTGTAGCTAATGTAAAATGTGTTGGTGCTTTTAATGGTATTGATTGATTTCAGGAAATTATGGTAAATTTTAAATAACACTTTTTCGTTTAAACTAAGTAGAAACAGTTTAAGATTATTGATTGAGAAGCTTGGGGCTGGCATTGACTATGAGTTTAGTTTAATGTTTTTGCACTTCTTACATTTATCTACAAATTATAATTCAATTTGATTATCCAACATTGTTTTGTTTTCTAGAATTTCTCTGTTTGTCAAATCGAAACATCAACAAGTGGTCGCATTTTGTCAAAACTAAAGGTATGTTCCATGATGTACATAGATAGTTAGCTAGATCTAGGAGGGGTTTCGTTAGAACATAGTTTTCTTTAGCTCAAACAGCAGCGTATAAATATTGTCATAAAACATTTTTTGTAATTTTCTTTCATTTTTCTTATTAAGGTGTATAATTTTGCTAAATTTACATTGATTTGGGGAAATTCGCGTTAGCTTTTAATGAAAAATTCCATAGATGATTGTTTGCTTCTAATGCTCTGTTATGTTCTGTTATTGCATTTTTATTGTGGTGTGTGTGTGTGTGAGTGAGATAGAGCAGCCCACTTTTCGGCGGCAAGAAAAACACAAAAGTGTAGCACACTTTTGTGAGCATCATAGAAATTCGAGTTTTAAAAGTCAGTTGAGGAAACCTGTGGCCTAATCTTTAAAATATGTGACTAATGCAATGGAGGGCTAGAGTTAATGAACATGAATGGAAGCCAATTACCTTGCCCTTATGTGAGCGACGGATCTTAAATATTCATCCAACGGAGCTGAAAATCATCTTAAGGATATAAAAAAATTAGATTTAAATGTCAAAAAAAAAAATATCAATTTAAAATTTATCATTTTGGAGTTGTTTTTCTGTTTAATTGGGTCCTGAATGAAACAGTAAAACAATTGATAGAAGCAACATGTTCCTGAAGGGCCAATTTGACACCTGATCACACAGACACTCAGTCACAGAAATACCACTGCGAAAATGAGTGTTGGTATTCTTTGGGTGTCAGTTACACTAGAGCACTCGCAGTCAAGAAAACAGGCACTCTTGCAAATCTCCGAAAATTGTTTCATAACATTTAAGCAAACCAATTAACAGAGCAATAACAGTATGTAAACAGAGGTGGCAGCGCAATAGCATTTATTATAGGACTGCAAACGCAATTATTATTCTCGGAGCTACGAGTTAACCAATAATTAATGGATTCTTGAAGTTTATGGTTCGAACCTTGGTTCAGCCCATGCTTTTTATAGAATTCCCATTATGTGGTTTAACACTCCTGCTCTGACAAAAATAGTTTCGATTCTTTGTCGCAGCTTGGGTAAAAGATGACCACCATCTTGCTAGATTTAAAAAAGACTACAAATTTGATGTCTAGTTTTGAAATAGGTTAAGATTCAGCAATTTTCTCTTCTTTGGTTTTAGTTTATGTTTTGGGTTTAGTTTAAATAAAGTCGGAATACCGGGGTTAGGCCCTGCCCTGTTTTCTGTGGTAATATTTCGACTGTTAATACGAAAATAATTCTGACACCACTCTTTTATGGCCAAAATAACCCATTTAATTTCAAATATTTTGAATACTTTTGCACTTTAGAACATTCCTTGAACTAACAAGAAAGAAAGTCGGTCAAGCCCGACTATAACATACTCTGTACCAAGAAAATTCTTTTGATGTCTTTTGATCATAACTCGAAAACCGTTCATCCGATCTTCTTCATTCCTTTGGCGGATCGATAAGTTATCCTAATAACTAAATATGTCCAGAAGGAAGGTTTTTTCCATATTGCGGGGGCGGGAGGGGGCGTGGCCAAAATTGAAAATAAACTTGATCTGCCTGCAGACATAAGAAGCATATGTCCCATACATGTCAAACCTCTATCTCTTACCATCTCTGAGATCTGTGCGTTCATACGGACAGACAGACGGACGGACAGACGGACGGACGGACAGACGGACAGACGGACGGACGGACAGACGGACATGGCTATATCGACTCGGCTGTTGATGCTGATCAAGAATATATATACTTTATGGGGTCGGAGATGCTTCCTTCTGGATGTTACATACTTTTGCACAAACTTATAATACTCTATGTACCTACGGTACAGAGTATAAAAACCATTGATGAAGTCAATTAAGATATGAATGTAGAGGTTATCAATCCTCCAACGAATTATTCTCCAAATTGTGTTAGATGATTGATTGCTAGATGCAAAATTATTTGCAATAAATTTATTATTGTGAATCATTTCGTGTTCCGCTGACGGATGTGGATCATGGTGACATTAACCAGAACCAGAACAAAAAACAGTCATAGTTCCCTTTCCATTTAACAAAATTCTCTATGTTATATCCAGTTTGCAGGCGTCATTTAAATCAAATATTTAACTAAACACTTCTTTGTTCTATAAGCCTACCTATTTGAAAGTGCCTTGATTCCATTAGCTTCAAAAATTGCTTTACCATTTACCCTTTAAATATGTGCATTCTTCTTGGATGCCCCAGAAGACGAGGAATGGTATGAATTCGTGTTTTATGAGAAAATCAAGACTGCTTCAGGCCGCCTAATTTAGATTTCAAATGTATGTAAAAGTGAATTTGTATCATCTCTTGTAATCAAGACTTAAAACCGCCGTATAAACAGCCTACCCACTTTAGGTAGTGATACCTGGTTGCTTATAGTTATGGAAACATAGTCAGCTCACTAGTTTAACCTTACAAAGGTCATTAAGAACAGTAACAAGTAGTAAATATTTAAGAATGTTTCTTTGGTAGCTCACATACGGGGTACATTTAAAAACCAACAAAAAGAAAATAAAATGAAAAACAATTAATATTTGAAATAAACTTTTATTTAAACATAGTTCAGCGTGCTCTCTCTCCATTAGATATTCTATACACACGCCTTATTTACAAATGAAATTATCAAACGAACTACGTATCATTATATAGGTCAGTTTTAAATAAATGGCTAAATACAACAATATTTAATATACATTGTGGCATCGATTAACATGATTACGCATTTCCTCTTTAAAAATACAATTTTATAAACATAAATAGAGTGTTTATTTGAATGCAGATTTTCATTTTTGAATAATACTTAAAAATTACACAAACTGTTTTCACAAATTAGATTTGGACAAAAAAAGATTATAATAATAATGAAACTAACTTGGAATGCAATTACAAATAGTTTTGGGGGAAATTCACAACAATAGCTTTAAAAGTATATAGGAGCGTCCAGGAGCATCAGGACAGAGATGTACATCATAACAAAGAAACTAGGGATAGGTTAGTTGACGGATTAAAATATTGCAATTCGTTAAAGTAGCTCACACTTCCTTCGAGTTCATTCTACAATTTTGACGGAGTACATTGTTGTATTTTTGAGACAGTTAACAGAGAACATGTTGGGCTTACTAAACGTAAGTTCTGTTTGCTTAGTTCGAAAGTGTGGAAATGATTCCTTTTCGCTTTAGTTTGTTGTTTTTGAATAGTATATAAATTGGTGTATACATATAAATAGTCAAACTTATTTTTCTTTTTGTGTTTAAATATTAATAATATAAATATATATGTTATATTTATTATATGTGTATGTATATAGCATTTTTGTATCGTGTTCAACATTATAATAGAATTTGTTTTATATTTGCTGCAGTTTTCCATGAACTTGTGTAAACATTATAATTTTTCTGAATATTGTGTGTGTGTGTGTGTTTATGATGAGGTTTTGTAGAGCTTAGTGTGTGTGTGTGTGTAAGTGTTGGTGTTCTTATAACGCACCAAATGGATCTAGGGGTACGTTTTTATTACCACCATTCTGCGTGGGTTGCATGGGTTGCATTATGCTCGTGCTTGCCGTTGAGGACACATTACTGTGCGGCGCCGCCATCATCGTCGGTTGCACCCCAGTCAAAGGGGCTTGCTGTGCCAACATAGCTGGTTGACCCATCACCGGCATTCCCTATAAAAATATACCAAACTCAATTTAATATTGGCTGCAGTTTAGATTGTTTTAATTTAAAAATCATGCAAGGGGTTTCCCATAAACTAAGACATACGCCAGGCTACATTCTGGTGGGGTTATAGCAACAATAGTAGAGACAGTGGGAGGGTACAAGAAGGGGAGGGTTAGGCCGCCGTGAGTTGCTACATTGGGGGAAAGGTTTGGTGAGAGCGAGAGAGAGAGATTGGGAAAGAGAGAGTTCTACAGACCAATGAACATAGGAACTAAAACCTCTACTAAAAAAAATTAAATGAAAATGTGAATAGTGCTATATAAAAAAAATATCATATTCAATTGGAGGCTGGTTTTTGTCAGAAAACACACTGCTGGTTACAGAAAACCTTTTATTTAAAGAAGGGGGAATTTGTTCTTAAAATGATTTGTCTCTTCTTACAGTTAAGGGAGGAACTGGGATTGAGATTGTATACAATAAATTCTTATTCTCGATAAATATCAAAAACAAGTCGTAGTCCTACACAAGTTAAAAGAATTCAACCCTCTTTCAGTATGTCCCGTCTATTGCTAGAAGAGCTCTCAGTTTGATGCCCATAAATAACTTGATTAATTTAAATGTAATATTCTTAAAATACATACGTTTTTAATTTGACTGTGAGAAATAATTATTTCTCCGGTGACTATACAAAAAAAAAAACAGATTTGCAACAAGATATATCAAATAAAGCACAAACTTACAGCACCCTTAAACTGCTGCAGTTATATTTGAAAAAGTCAAGTAGTTTCTGCTATGGACCACTGTCCTTTAAAATATTATTAAATTAATCAGCTGCTTGTTACCCAAAATCTCTTTCGTCGAAGGTTGTTTCAATTGTGACAGTGCGCGTATTTCCAATACCGAGGCAAACAATTTATATTTGTTTATATGTGCAGCTCAAAAGCAACTGTCTGTGTATTAAGGAGTTTTTTCGGAATATGTTATAAAGTTAACCACCGCAAAAATTCTGAAATTATTTTTTCTCCATGCATCGTGAATTATTATGAATTTACGGTCAGAAATTAATTGGTGGTCGATCACGGTTTTTATACCCTTGCAGAGGGTATATTGAAATTGTCCTGATGTTTGTAACGCATAGAAGGAAGCATTTCCGACCACATAAAGTATATATATTCTTGATCAGCATGACGAGCTGAGTCGATATAACCATGTCCGTCTGTTTCTATGCTATCTCCTTTGTCAGTTTTAAGTCTGGTCCGGTCCAAATACGCTGCACATTTGTCGGAACCGACCGGATCGGATGACTATAACATATAGCTGCCATAGGAACGATCGGTCGAAAAACTAGTGCTAGTGAGAAAAACTTTTTTGTTTTTATGCAATCGTCTCCAAATTCTGTATTTACTAGATTTTAACGCTTCTCCATAATTCTGCCAAATTTGGTCGAAATCGGACATCTATATAGTATAGCTGTCATACAAAAGTAGAGTCAGAAACGTAGTCTTATTGGGAAAAACTTGTTTGTTATCATTGGACATCTCCTTCAAATTAGTTAGAAAACGTGCTGCAAGGGTATACAATCTTCGGCCGAGCCAAAGTTAACTTTTCATCTATTTTTATACTCTGTACCGAAGGTACATAGAGTATTATAAGTTTGTGCAAAAGTATGTAACATCCAGAAGTAAGCATCTCCGACCCCATAAAGTATATATATTCTTGATCAGCATCAACAGCCGAGTCGATATAGCCAAGTCCGTCCGTCCGTCCGTCTGTCCGTCTGTCCGTCCGTCTGTCTGTCCGTATGAACGCACAGATCTCAGAGATGGTATGAGATAGAGGTTTGACATGTATGGGACATATGCTTCTTATGTCTGCAGGCAGATCAAGTTTTTTTTTTCAATTTTGGCCACGCCCCCTCCCGCCCCCGCAATTTAGAAAAAACGTCATATCTCCCACAGTTTTGAAGATAGATGGCTTGTTCCTTCTGGACATATTTAGTTATTAGGATAACTTATCGATCCGCCAAAGAAATGAAGAAGATCGGATGAACGGTTTTCGAGTTATGATCAAAAGACAAATTTTCTTGGTACAGAGTATGTTATAGTCGGGCTTGACCGACTTTCTTTCTTGTTTTCTTAACTGAATTTCTATGTTATTATTTTTGCCCATAAGTTGATTTTGGCAAACATTGAAAGTTTTTGTTACTTATGACTTAAGCGTAATAATATTTGAATTTCAGTGTAAAGAGGAGATAAACTTGAAAGATCCATTTTTACTGGATATAATTTCAATATCGTTTTAATAATCCAATGGTGCTAAAAATCATTCAAAAGATGATCATTTATCATTTGTAGGAGGCACCACGTAAGACTTAGCCGGGTTTCTTTAGTGGTGTTGTTCAAAGAAGGGCCTAGTCTACGGTCGCCTTCCTCCTCCTAGAACTTAATATTTTATATTGTTTATTATTTGCGGTCCATATAGGGATATTTTTTCTTTGTTTTTTAGTGGTTAATCAACTTTATTAATTTAAGTGTACATCCGCCTTCTTCTATATAAAGTGATCATTTTTTATGAAATCCCGCGAGGAAGACGAATATTGGTTTTGGGGCAACCAATTAAGCCATCATTTTGGAGCTAAAGTGGAATAGCCCGCATAGTCCGCTTCTTGAACTTTAGCTCAAAAAGGGGGGCGTGGAAAAGAGTTCATAGCAGGTCCAACAGGTGTCAAGTGGTACGAGTATATCGAAGTCGGGCGTTAATTAACGCTATATTTTTATTGGGTACTTAGTTTGAATAAAATTGCAAAAACCCATTTGATATATGTATTCTTACAGTGCATACTTCAAATTCAAGGTGGTAAACGACCCCGTCAACGACCTTTTCCAAATTTTCAGTACTGAGCCGAAATGAAGAATATATTTTGTATGTTTTGATTAAAATTTGATTAAAATTAAGGTGCAATGTTTTCGGACCGCATTTTCCCCAGTTTTCATGGTAAAATTATTGTAGGGTTATTTTTCATGGTGTGCAAAATAAACTGAGGGTATGGATTGGGGCAGGTTTCCTAGCGGGCTAAAAAAAAACGCGTGCACTTTCTTTTGTTTTAGCATCTCAAGAGCGGGACTATACATAAATATTCTATGAATATTCATCGTTATCCGACTTATTGCCATCAATTAAGCCACGCTTATCAAGGACTTAGGAACAAAGGAAAAGAATGTAAACACAAAAAAGAAAAATTCACAATGTTTTTTCTTCATTTCTGAATATTTGAGTGTGCATATAAATCCTAAGTCGAGTTAGCTTTAATTTGATGACATTGATGAGAAGATGAGAAGTCCAAAGCTATAAACTGATACTTTCCGGGAGATTCTGAGGCTCTCTAGCACAACATCGACCAGATACTACAAAGTGTCTTGGCAAATGTCAGATCTTAGATGTTCTATAATTTTTATTCAACCAATCCCAAACTTGAGGTTCAAAACAGGTTCACTTTCAACTACACTTGCACAATTGGTTGGGTTCAAGGTTCGGTACGCAGTTAATAAAAGTTGTAATTTCAGGTTAATAAGCGGTTCCGTTTGCCAAATTTTGCAATTTAAAGAGGTTTTCAGACTTGAACGGCTTTATTTTTTGTACTTTTTGCTATGGTTTGTATACTGAATCTTTAACCACGAACTTATTTTGATATATATCGTTTTTTTTTACTATCCCAATCCCAGTCCCATTTTAGATGTCAGATTTTTGTTGAGGGAAATTAAGAAATGAAAGTTAATAAAAACAAAACAAAAACAATAACTAAAACAGAAATATTTAAATAATAAAATGATAATAATAATAATCAACAAGTTTCTTTAAACAGCAACTCAAATAAAAACTTTGTTTTTTTTTTTCTTTAAAAGTAATTTTCTTTTTTTTTTGGCGTTTTGTTGTTATGGCAGCATTATTTCTTACCTGCATATAATTTGGCATAACAGGATAACTAGCATGTACATACGGATGATTGATTGTGATTGGCGCAGGACTTACTGTCATGCCATGTGCCTATGCATTACAAATATCATTTTGTATATATATATATATTTGTATAGATATCAGCGTGAGTTGTCAATATATATATATTGTATGATTTTTAATTTGATTTGCGGAATGCGGTTGGAAAGTTGAGATATATAAAAGCAAAACATAAAATAAAGAAAAGAAAGTAAGTGATAGTTTATACAATATATAAGTAAGTTTACATATTACATATTGAAATGCATAACTGAAAAATGGAAATCATAACGTAAATAATAATGTGATTTTGGGGTAGGTGGTGGTGGTGGGTAGCCTCTGTTTTCTTTCTTTAGACCTACGACGCTGTGAGAGGTGTTGTTGTGTGCCACAAAAGTTAGCCCTAGTGCTCTTGGTTGTGAATATAAAAACCGCAACCCAAATTCTGTGTGAACAAATTAGAGTGTACAACTTACAAGAACTTGGCTTAAAAGAGGTTCCAATTGAGAAATTTGGTGACTTTCAAGACAACATTTAGATTTAAAGTTAATAATTTAGATTTTTTGGAAATTTGGCAAGCAATTAAGAACAAGATCATACATAAAATATAAACCAAGTATTTGAAGTTGTAATTGAAACACAAAATTGTACATGAATCGATCATAAGAAAAGCCTTCATTGTGTGTGTGTGTGTGTGTGTGTGTGTGTGGTTGGGTGGAGTATGGTGACACAATATTGTTAAAAACAAAATGCATTAATCTCTTTTTTGTTTTGGCACAATTTCTCGATACAAAATTGAAGTGTCAAAGGAATTATTTATTTTGCGAGTTCGATTCGATTCGATTTGTTCATTAATTTTTCATTCATTTGCTTTCTTTATTGCTTTAGAGTTCGTAGACAGTAGTAGTAGTAGTAGTAGTAGTAGTAGAGTAGTAGAAGAAGTAGAGGTTAGAGTAGTCAAAACTCACCATTGGACGATAGCCAGCACCAGTTGTAGCCGCCATTGGTTGTGGTGTCCAATTAGCACCTGGTTTCGCTGTGTTTTTAGGTGAATTCCATTGCACAGGTCTATGAGATATAATGGGGTAAGAGAGTAATGATATATAGACGAAATCAATGAACACGGCATTTTTGGTTTGGTACTAAAGGCAATATTTTCCATGATTTCGAACTAATTATGGGAATGTGGGGATTTCTATGTACATATGTGGAACATATGAAAAATGCGGGGTGAGGGTTTTGGGATCTTGCGAGAGGGTTCAGAGAGTGGTAAGAGAACTTTTCAGTTCAAAAAGTTAAGAACGTTTTTGTTAAATTTATATCAAAACAGAGGAACCGTGTTTCTTGGTTGACTAATGTTTACATTTATACTCTTGCAAAGTGAACTATATTTCAAGATCATCGTTTTGTCACGAGAATAATTTATGAATCCAAAGTACAAGACAAGACAAGAAGCTCAAAACGTAACGGCCAAACAAGAGAAGGGTAGAATGAGCCATGATTTTATATGTGTGTTCATTGTTTAGGCCAACTTCAGCCCTTTACTCTTTTTTTGTTCTTGACTTTTCAAGAAATAAAATGTGCGCTCACATTTGTGATTTTGAAATCGCTTTACTTGACACCAAAAATTGACTTTTTAAGTCGATATTTAGACGGTCTCTTACTTCAAATTTCGGGGATTTTCGAAATGATTGGATCAAGAAAATATTAGGTCTCCTGTGATAATATGTGGAACAAGAATGAACTTCAATCCGGAACATAGGATCAATTTCTCAAAACATCCGAATAGCCAATTGCAGGTCAAATTTGTAGCTCTAAAATGGCTTTAAAAGTTAATCTTTATCGGGGGACCCGAAGTGATAAGGCATCTACCACTTGCAACACTTGACAACAATGATTGAATCCTGTTAACAATCTTAGTCACAGTATATAGAATGGCAATAAATTGAAGACACATGAATGTTCGCCATTTCGTGGTTGAAAGTTTTGTATGAAGCCTGGGATTCAGCGTCAACTTTCTACATGGTCATTTTCATAATGCAATTTTGACAAAGGCAAATTCATTTTTTGGACACTATTTTATCAGTATTTTCTACAGAAAATATATTTCTTTAGTTGTTTGAGTGGCTCATTTTGTGAATCATTCACATTCACTCAGAAACGAGTGTTTAACGGACGTTTATAAACATTTTTTACGAACTATCGTAAATGCTGATTCGTTTTTGTTTTTTCGATATTTCTATTAGTTTGAATTTCGAGAATCTTTCTGGGAAATCTTTTGGGACGATTTTATAAAGTCTGCAAGGGTATAGAAAGCTTCGATATAGCCGAAGATAGCTTCTTGGGATTACAAATGGTTCGTTTTGTTGTTATTCAGTTGGGTGAAATGAATGAGTTGATATGATATTGACTTGAGTTATTGACTTCACTTTTGAACACACGAAATTGGTTATTATTTTTTTTGTTTTCTTTATGATTTTGTACTGTTTCTTTCTTTAAATTTTACTCACTTTGCACTTGCTGTTTTATTTATATTTAAATTATCAACTAAGGACATTAGTGAACTATCCAAATCGCCTGTTATAATCTTTCCAGTGCCAGCTGGTTGTTGTTGCGGTTGTTGTTGTTGTTGTAGTAGTTGGTGTTGTTGTTGTTGTAGCAGTTGTTGCTGTTGCATTTGCTGTGGCTGATGAAGTTGTTGGTATTGCTGCTGTTGTTGTAATGTCAGAACGGAATTGCTATTCTGGTAACCTGTGGCGACAACATTCATTTGATTGCTGTGGTTTTGAACTGTGGCCGGTTTAAGAACATCACCCAAAGCATCGAAGCCTTTTGTTTATGATTTAGATTTTTGTTTGCAACATTTAACGTAGAGTTGAGGTGGTTGTTGTTGTTGTTGATATTGTTGTATAGCCATTGCACCGTTTAGCAGACATTTATATACACAAAGACACACACAATATATATATATATGAAGCCAATGAGAAGCCCAGTTGATTGATTTGGATAACGTTGAATTTGTGAACCGTTCATGTTGATTTAAAGTAATTTACATAATACATTAAGTATTTGTTAAGCATTTTATATATATATATAGAATTATGAATTTTTGTGCCACCAATATGAGACATATGTGAGTTTTCATGTAGGGTTTTTTTTTTTTAATAACAGAAAAAAGAGAAAAAGAGAAAAACATTTACAAAAATAAATATCATGATTTAAATACCACTTGATGGTAAATATTTGGTTAGTAGTTGTTTATATTTAGTAATGAAGGCAATAAATATTACAAAAAGCCAAAATAAACACAGATTACGAAATGATTAATGATTGTTTTTGTGATAGTTTAATAGTATACTTTTGTTGGGAACATAAAAAAGATTTACCTAAGCTACGATAAAAACATCAAAATGTAAAAAACAACTATGCATTTTTCTAGAGAGGTGTGAGTAGTAGAGTTCTTTGCTTTGTCAGCAGAGACAATCCAAAATTAGACACAACTGGTAAGTGGAGAGAGACTTTTGCTGCATACATACAGACGAAACTCGGTGGACTGAGGCGCACGCACAGATGCCAATCCCAAGTATAATACTTATATGCCAGTTTGTGTACAATGAAGTGTTTGGCAAAAGACTTAAGTCAGTCAAAAAAGTATTAAGGACAACTGAGCATTCGAAATATAACTAATAGTTTTTAATTGTTCTTCCTCTATTTAAGTGTCCCATAAACACTATTGTTTTTAGTATAGAGCTAGTTTTGGCGGCTTCTAAAAAACTGGCAAAATGTAATTTGAAATTATCAGACCATCGATCAAAATATGTAAGAGATCCGGAATTAAAGAAAGTATAATAGATATCGGTTGTAGCCTTCAGCCTTGAGGATTAAAAAAGGGAAGAGTTTCCAGTTCCTCATTTTTTTTTATTGAAATCGAAAAGGAAAAAGGCAATTCTGACCAAATTTTTATTTATCTTAAGTTTTTCAGTCAAAGAATAATTAAACTCGTGATCTTCATTTCTCAATTAAAAGCATTCAACTTTGGTCAGAAGAAGTAGTGATTAGACCAGAGATGGGCATGCACACATATCGTCACACTTTTCACACGCATACAAGCACCACCGACGACGACCGAATCTTCGTGTTCTATAAATAGCTTTCAATGCTTATAGCGTACGTGTGATTTTGTGCAGTCGGCCGCGGCAGAGACCCTATGCACACGCTGCCTGCTGTGTGCATAGGAACGTCGCGACGCGCCCATCTCTGGATTAGACACATGAAAAGAAACTCAGTAATATTTTGATCCTGAGAAATGGCTAATTGCAATATTAGAACTTAATGGTTCATTTTTTAAAGAAAATTTTAGTTTTATTTGGTGACCCCGACGTCGTGCGTTGCGATTTTTAATAAACTAACCATTTCAACTTAATTTGTGATTTCTGGCTTAACCAAACTAAACTGACTTCTTTAATAATTCGGTATTCTATTTCTTAATTCTTCACTCATTCAACTGGATGGTTAGTATAATTAACATAAAATTTATACATATTTAGCTCTGGTTCTTCAATGTCAAAAATGCAATAAAATACATAATCAGCCTTGTTCTCTGATCCATTTCCGCCAAGATTTCAGTGATTTGATCAGATCTAGTCTTTTTGGAGTGGAATTGAAAACGATTTCTCGTAGAAATGTCTAAAATACAACAGGTTGTAGAGTTTTTCAAACGAAATATTTCAGAATTTAGATATATAGTATGCCCAATCAAACATCATAACAAAAGGAAACTTTAAAAATTTGATATTAAAAGTCAGCAATAGAAACAGATGAATTGTATTTTAGTTTTAGTGATTAAGCAAAAACGAATTGACAATCACATTCAAACAAGAAGCTTTTAAGCTCTATTTGCTCAGCCCCTGCATAAAATTAAAATCAATAAAAAAAGCTCTTTGCTTATCTCAGTTGTCGGTGGCAACTGCTCTGATTCTGCTGCCGACCCCTGCTTATTTGCCATGTATTGTAAATTAAGATATGAACCAATTTCGATTTAATTAGTGACATAATTATAAGTGACACTTAGAAATGTAATCTAGACATTGAAAACCCCTGACCTTGGACATTAAGCATAGTTTCCAACACACAAAAATTAAAAGCAAATACCACAATCACACACAATTTCATTTATACACAAAAATTAATATTACAAACATGAATTTCTTTCAAATTATACCAACATTAAATACTAAAATTAATTGCAGGATATGGTAGGATGACAACATAAGCAGTTTCTCGTATATGACAACACAAATCCATTCTGGATATTTTTGTATGAATTGAATTTTCACAAAATTAGTGGCAGACAACTACAATATACAAAATATATAGAAGTATTTATATATATATATAGTACGACGAGCAGACAGACGGTGGGGCAAAAGCGTGTGTGTTTTGCTTTTTGTAGATGAAAAATAAATACATAGTATTGGTATAGAGGACAATACTTTGAGGCTTGTCTAGAGTTTGGTTTAGTGTCTGCTACAAGGCAAGTGATATATAGGAATCAAAAAGCTTTGTACAAAAACAAAGCACGCGTTATAAAAATGTTTGGTTTTTATATGTACGGCAGGAACAACATTCACCTGGTGGGAAATGTGCCGTGGCGGATAATATCGTTTGCTGTTGTAGTTGTTGTTGTTGCTGTTGTTGCATATAGAACATCGCTTGCTGCTGTTGTTGTTGTTGTTGTAGAGGTTGTGTTTGCTGCACTTGATTAGGCACCATATCATCAAAGAATGGATTTGCCAGGGGAGTAGTCTGGGAAGCTGATTTCATTTGCAACACAATTATACGTACATACAGGGGTAAATAGTTGGATAAAATCAATTTTAAAATTATAATACAAAAATATATATATGTGTATAAGAGTAGTCCCAGAAGTCACGATTAATGGCTTTGGTTTGAAATGAACCAAATAATATTTAGGGCCGATTTCTGTCACATAAACTAGCACATAACTGTGTAAAATCTGTGTAGAAGATGTAAAATCATCCCTTAATAACAAAACATTTTTATTTAAACCTTTGTGAATGAGAATGTTCAATTGTGAAATTCAGAAAAGATCAGTTGCTGTGCTAGAAGTGGACGCAGCAAGTACTAGAAGCACCTTTGTCACAGTGGTGAACCAATATAAGGTCACTTCACCCATAAGACATTCGAAATAGAAGGCACCAACACTTAACTGAGTGAGGTCCTGGAAGGGCCACAGAACCATCTTTCTTTAAAGTTTTGGAAGAAATTTCTAATTGTGAACGAAAACAAATCATAGATATCTAAGCTAGCATATCAATTTACTTTTTACGTTAGGTTTATCTGGGACTACCCTCGTTTTAATGGCGTAATCTTATAAACTAAAATATAAACAAATAAATTATACGATAAAAATTCTTGATTGTGACACGCATACACGTTTGAATCTTCGTAAGAAATGCTTCTACATGCTAAGATGTGTGCTAGCAATTAACATTAAAATTAATTAATTGTCGCAAAAACATTTAGATTAAAAGAATTTTAATTAGAATTTAGCACAATTTATGTGCAAGTTTCTTTTTATCAAGTGAACCGCGTACCAAATGTTTAGTTAATTCAAGACATAAGCGAATTGATTAGTGCTTGCGGTTAATGTATTAATGTTCAGGAAGGAAGAGACTTACCTGCCGGTTCCGTGTTACCAAAAACGGAGGTGAAATTACTATCGGAAACGAATGCATTTGTAGCTGCAGCGGAGTTAACTGAGGCGCCATTGAAACCTATGTTTGGTCGGTTTTTTGTTTTGGTTTTCGTATTGTAAGAGTGTGAGCGTCGTTTTGGATAGGAAAAATAGTGATGAAAATGAAGAGTAACAATACATTAGACAATAAATTCAAAATGATAAAGTTTAAAAACAAAACTTAAATAATAAACTAAAGTTATACAAAATGAAAGCGAATTCTTTATGAAAAGATATGGTGCAAAAAGAGAGACGGCAAGAGACAGATAGAGGGTGAAGAAGTGGGGTAAACGGGGGAGGGCCGGAAAAGTGCTTTCCTCTTTCAGGTCTCACCGTAACAAGACGACAGTTGATGGATATATATGTAAGCTACACTTAAATTTATATACAGCTCTCACAACTGAATAGTGAATCTCTAGGAAATCATAAGGGAAATCATAAACATGCTACCATTATTATGCATCCATAAATTATTGGCATTTAATGCTGCACCTGCTCCTGTTGCTCCTCCTCCGGCGGCTGCAGCATTTGCACTCGCATCAAACATATCGGCAAACGGATTACCCAGCTGCAGCAAATCATCAGAAGCCTTGCCGGCCGCCTGTGGAGCTGCTGCAGCAGCAGCGGGCTGTCCAGACGCAGCACCAAACAGATCAACTATCGGCTGACCAGCCTGTGAGGCTGGCGGTGACGATAGAAATGGATTTGTTAGTGCAGCGCTGGAGCCACCAGCACCGCTACTAGTGGGCGATGATACCTTGGACTATGAGACAGGAAATTGCATTACAAATCACAGAAAACAACTGGAAGTTTATACTTACTTTGTACTGATTCATGGCGGCCTCCTCCTCGGCAAGCACCTGGGCTTTGAGCTGCTCATCAATGCCATTGCTGGTATCAAATTTACTCGAAGCGGCCGCTGTTCCAAAAGCAGAGCTGGTAGAAGACAGTGCAGATACAGCAGATCTTACATTACGTTGATTGCTACTAATCATGATGGAGATGATGATGACGAGCCGAAAAACAAAAGAAAAATCATAGAAAGAAAACATAAAATAAATAAATACAATTTAAAAACAAAAGATTAGTAATTTTGCAAGTAAAACACACCTGCTTGAATGGAGGACTGATTTGAAGCACCACTTTTCGTGGTGATGCTCCCAGAAAAAAACTACTACCTACTACTTCGGCAGACCCATTTAGCTGAAAACCTATGTAAGGACATACTAAAAGCTGGCGACGCTTCAATGTTCCTCCACGAAGCAAATCTTTCTGCAACTCTGTGATGATGCGAAGCACAATCCGTGGAAAAAATATCGAAAAATAAATACAAAGCTCTTAAAGCTGTGCGCCAACCTTATCAGATCGTTTGCTTCAACACTGGAACCTAGTTTCCATTTTGTATTTACTACTGTGGGCATAAAGTAAGGTGAATTTGTTTGAAAAATCTTTATTTATTCTTCTAAATCAATTTCATCCCCTTTAAAGTAATCCCCTCCCGATAAAATACACTTATGCCAACGTTTTTTCCAATCCTCGAAACATGCTAAATAGTCCCTTTCCTGTATAGCCATCAGCGCTTTCTTCGATTTTGCTTTTATCTCCTCAATCGACTCGAAACGCGTTCCCCGAAGTGGTCTCTTGAGTTTTGGGAATAGCCAGAAGTCACACGGAGCCAAATCAGGCGAATACGGTGGTTGCGGAACGATATGCGTCGAATTTTTGATGACTTTTTTGCAAAAAAGTTGAGAACTTTCGGTACCAAAACGAGATTTGACTTTTCGTAGGCCCAAATGGTCTTTCAAAATGGTTTTCACAGATCCTTCTGATATTCCGATCATATCAGTAAGGTCTCTAACAGTCAACCGACGATTTTTGCGCACTAATTCCTCCACTTCATTGACGTGTTGGTCATCTGTTGACGTCGATGGTGGTCCGGAGCGCTCCAAGTCATCCACACGTTCTCGACCCTCTTTGAAGTCTTTGTACCACTTATAAACATTTTTTTGTGACATGGTAGAATCACCAAAGGCCTTCCGCAACATCCTCAACGTTTCCGCAGCCGAAATTTCATTCCGCAAACCAAATTTGATGGCATTTCTCTGCTCAGACAGTGTAAAAATCGAAAAATGCACTCTTGGTCGTTTGGAAAACACAAGCGTAAATATATTTCTGATAATGACATTCACATGAAATTTGGCACAGATGTCATCAACAGTCCTGCCAACTCAAGAAAAAAAAACCTGCCCGAATTGTTAGGCCCGCGAAGTTTAAATTGACCCTTACACCTTACTTTTTGCTCACAGTAGTAGAAATGTTCTCCTTTGAGAAATCATCTACAGCAGGGTTCCTGAATAAGAATGGCTCTCCTGCGGGTTCAGAACAGTTTCTGAGAGGGCATTTCTGGTTATTTTTATACTCTGTACCGTAGGTACATAGAGTATTATAAGTTTGTGCAAAAGTATGTAACATCCAGAAGGAAGCATCTCCGACCCCATAAAGTATATATATTCTTGATCAGCATCAACAGCCGAGTCGATATAGCCATGTCCGTCTGTCTGTCTGTCTGTCTGTCCGTTTGAACGCACAGATCTCAGAGATGGTAAGAGATAGAGGTTTGACGTGTATGGGACATATGCTTCTTATGTCTGCAGGCAGATCAAGTTTATTTTCAATTTTGGCCACGCCCCCTCCCTCCCCCGCAATTTAGAAAAAATGTCATATCTCCCACAGTTTTGAAGATAGATGGCTTGTTCCTTCTGGACATATTTAGTTATTAGGATAACTTATTGATCCGCCAAAGAATGAAACTTTAGTTTAAGTTTAAAAGTTAATATTAACTAGTCCTTTAGGCAGCTTTGAAGGTCTATACGGCCTATCAGATTACTTTGAGTTAAGGGATGTGATTGTCTACCGATCAGTTTAATGTTTATCGTGTTTGCGCTTAGAGTTTTAAGTTCAACGTATTTGCGTCTTTATGAAATGTCTGCGGATGGAACATACGTATCAGCGCACAATACTTGACACGAAATACCTCGGCAGCCACTGAAAGGTACCGGGCTAACAGAAACGTCCCTATTCCGGAACCGATCTAACTAAAATGTCTTTGTGATTGCCAATAAGGGTTCAAGAAGCAGAGTAGCAAGTACAGAGAACCAGGTGGTGAGGTGGCCGTTAAAAATACTAGTGCTTTCCTTACTGGATGTGAAAAATACCTTTAATTCAGCTAGTCGGTAAAGCATATTAAAAGCTTTACACCAGGGGTGCACTAAAGCACTTTATGCTCGCGCATTCACTAACACAAGTAAAAACGAGAAAGCCAAGCTAACTTCGTCTGGCCCGAAGTTTTTATACCCTTGCAAGTGCTCGCTTAAATATTTTCAAAAAATACTCTTTGTCCCATTTTCCGACCGATCGTTCGTATGGCAGCTATCCGATATAGTCATTCGTTTGGCAGAAACTTGTAGAGTTATGTAAAAGCACGAGAAACAAACAAATACAAAATTGCAGGATGCTACCAGTAAAAACAAAAAAGTTTTTCTATCTAAGATTCTTTCAGACCTATCTTTTGTATGGCAGCTATACCATATAGTTGTCCGATTTTAATAAGAATTGGTAGGATCATAAAAAAACATATAAAACCTACGATGACAAAGTTTGGAGACGTTTCCATTGAAAAGAAAAAAGTTTTTCATACTAAAACTAGTTTTCCGACCGATTGTTCCTATGGGAGCTATGAGATATAGTCATCCGATCTGGTCGGTTCCGACATATAGTAGTGTGCAGCAAAAAGAAGACTCTGTGTAAAATTTCAGCTCGATAGCTTTAAAACTGAGAGACTAGTTCGCGTAGAAACAGACAGACAGACAGACGGACAGACGGACATGGCTATATCGACTCGGCTGTTGATGCTGATCAAGAATATATATACTTTATGGGGTCGGAGATGCTTCCTTCTGGATGTTACATACTTTTGCACAAACTTATAGTACTCTATGTACCTACGGTACAGAGTATAAAATTTCTGTGTTTGCTTGTGGCTGTCTGTGGCACTCGGCAACAACAATATCAACGCTTCAGACTGCAAACATACGTGCTGTTGTTGCCTTTAATTTCGCTAGAGGCACAGGAGAGAATGAGAAGAGAACAACAAATGCGCATGAAGCGTATATGGCACGGGCACCCCTGCTTTACACAGCCAGTCGAAAAACTCGACCAATAAGATCAAGCCAGCACAAATGCGGCCATCCGAAAGGTTATCTAATGACATGGAGATAATGCGATAAGCTTGGTTTCCCACAAGATGGGTATAGTGCTGATCAGCAGTTGCAAAATTGACGTTGGGGGCTGTTTGATCAGGCCCACAGAGCACCACAACTCAACTCTTAAGCAGCATCTTAAGTTATTCGGCGTGAAATGAGCCAAGACCCTTCAGAACTCTGCCAGCAAAGTAGGACACTTCTTAAAGTAGAATTACGGAAATTCATTTCGTTTAAAAAGACCAAATTTGACCTAAGCATGAGGCTATTTTTAGGTTGATTACTCGGTTCTCGCCTCAGCTTACTCAAAATCGGGTAAACCGTTTAAGCAGACATTGAGAAAGCGGCTTTAGCTAAAAAGCTGACCTCTTAATTGTGAACTTGAACGGCACGGAGATTACGGTGGGACTTTATTCGTGGGTGAGACAGTCCCGAGTCCCACAATGCTCTCTGGATAATATTGACTCTGCCTCCATCTATACATTGATACAGATAACCTCAAAGTATTGGTACATGATCAGATGTCTCTGTTGAATACAGCCATTGTTTAATCTAATCGGTAACCGAAACAATAAAATGTCTTTAAAATTAAACAAGAAATTAACCAATAATTCCAAAACAATGTTCTCTACTCTTCGACAGTCATATCTCAGCATTTACCCCCAAACTTACCTGGACGATTGTGTGGGCGTATTGGCAGCCGATACTTTTCGGCCCTCCAGTGCGGCCAGATGTTGCTCCAAAGCATCTAACAAAGAGCTAGGAGCCTTGGTCAAATCGGGTATATCGCCCTTGTCAATGCCAACGTTCTGTGAGACAAAATATGTATTTTAAAATGGATATTACTAATAAAGTGCTCAACTTACCTCGGCCACCTTTAAGAATTCACCCACACGATCCATGCGTACCAAGAATTTCTTATACAAATCCAAAGCATCGCGTGCATGCTTTTTATTCATATCGAAATATTTTTCCAGCAAGTTGATAATGCCATCATTGTAGCAGGCAAACAAACGTATGAGATCGCGAAACAATAACATGAAGCTCATGTTTATGACGCCTGAAATTGAAGCAAGAGTTGAGTAAATAGTAAAGGAGTAGTGCAGATTGTAGTTACCATTGGACAAATCATTAGACTGGCAATCAAACTCCAAAAGTGCATCCAGTTGTGCCTGCAAAACTGGTAAAGTCTTCAGGAGTTTGTCTGCGTTCATGCTGCGCAAGGAGCCCTCCTCTTTGCTGCAAGTGCATCCAAATTTTATATCAAATTCTCGGGAAACAAATGGAACTTACTTACCCACGCTTGACTTTGCAAAAATCAAATGCCATGGCTCGATAGGAAAGCGATTTCTCATTCAAATACTTGGCATAGCGTCGGATAAAGGGAGACATATCATAACCTGTTGAATGTATTAAAGCGAGTTATTTTCAACACATGCACAAAATCTTTCACACACACACAAATGCAATTAGTACTAGAAAATTGAGCGCCAAATATGAAACTAAAAAAGGTATTATTTGGATTTGTAATTAGTCAATTTGTAAAAAACAAGAAAATTTAGTCCACACCATAAACAGTACCCAATCGCCCTAGCAGGTTTTTTTTACTCAGTACTCACCCATTCTGCCACCCGGAACGCTCATGCCACCATCTGTATAAGGTTTATATAGTCGATTCGATTTTTGTATATTAAGTTGGGTATTTTGAATGTAAGTTGCATTTTGCATGAGTTTGTAAGTAAGCAGCGAAGTTATATATTATTTAATAAATGTATTATAATTGTTAATTAAAAGAAAAAGATAATTGTAAATGATTTAGGCCAATCAAACGCGCAGCATTCATGACAGAGAAGAGAATAAAAATAGAGTGTAAGCATTAGTTTTGATTTTATGTCAAATGCATAAGTTTTTTTGAGTTAGAAAGCATCAAATGTTTATGAGGGGTTTATATTTTGATGCGTATTTCGATGGGGGAGAGGCAAATTTCATTATATACCTTGCACAGTTCCTTTGTCCAGAAAGGAGCTGAGATTGAATGTTGAATTGCTTGATGCCAGATATTGCATGAAACGCTGAAATGAAAGAGTGGGGATTATTATAAATTATACCTAAGATGAGAATAAAACGAGAAAGCCAAGCTAACTTCGTCTGTGCCGAAGTTTTTATACCCTTGCAAGTGCTCGCTTAAATATTTTCAAAAAATACTCTTTTTCCCATTTTCCGACCGATCGTTCGTATGGGAGCTATATGATATAGTCATCCGATTTGGACAAAAACTTGTAGAATTATGTAAAAGCACGAGAAACAAACAAATACAAAATTGCAGGATGCTACCATTAAAACAAAAAAGTTTTTCTAACTAAGACTGTTTTTCAGACCTATCTTTTGTATGGCAGCTATACCATATAGTTGTCCGATTTTAATAAAACTCGGTAGAACTATAAAAAAAACATAGAAAACCTACGATTACAAAGTTTGGAGACGTTTCCATTGAAAAGAAAAAAGTTTTTCATACTAAAACTAGTTTTCCGACCGATTGTTCCTATGAGAGCTATGAGATATAGTCATCCGATCTGGTCGGTTCCAACATATTAGTAGTGTGCAGCAAAAAGAAGACTCTGTGCAAAATTTCAGCTTGATAGCTTTAAAACTGAGAGACTAGTTCGCGTAGAAACAGACAGACAGACGGACGGATAAAGCTCAATCGACTCAGCTCGTCACCCTGATCAAGAATATATATAGTTTATGGTGTCGGAAATGAATATTTCTATGCGTTGCAAACTTCTGGGCAAAATTGTAATACCCTTTGCAAGGGTATAAAAAAAGGCCAGCAAAGTGTCACTTAAATTAAATCCATCCATTTTCGGACTTGCATTGCTTTTTGGCTTTTTTAACCAAGTTCAAAAATGGATATTACAAAATTTCAGTTGCAAATGGATACCGAAATCATCTAATCGATATTTTTATACTCTGTACCGTAGGTACATAGAGTATTATAAGTTTGTGCAAAAGTATGTAACATCCAGAAGGAAGCAGCTCCGACCCCATAAAGTATATATATTCTTGATCAGCATCAACAGCCGAGTCGATACAGCCATGTCCGTCTGTCCGTCTGTCTGTCCGTATGAACGCACAGATCTCAGAGATGGTAAGAGATAGAGGTTTGACATGTATGGGACATATGCTTCTTATGTCTGCAGGCAGATCAAGTTTATTTTCAATTTTGGCCACGCCCCCTCCCGCCCCCGCAATATGGAAAAAACGTCATATCTCCCACAGTTTTGAAGATAGATGGCTTGTTCCTTCTGGACATATTTAGTTATTAGGATAACTTATCGATCCGCCAAAGAAATGAAGAAGATCGGATGAACGGTTTTCGAGTTATGCTCAAAAGACAAATTTTCTTGGCACAGAGTATGTTATAGTCGGGCTTGACCGACTTTCTTTCTTGTTTTAATATGCTTTTTTTTTGAGCAGCACTTGTAAAATTATAAATATTATATCGTGATTCGCAGTGTCGAAAGCCTTGCTGTGATCAAGGAACTTCATTATCAAAATTCATGCACGGTTAAGAAAATGCATCTTGCACTTTTTCCATTTTATGGTCAGTTTATGGACCTATTTGGAATTATGTGATTTTTCGCAACAAATCTACATTAATAAACATTTAACCACCAACACGCATACGAAGAGTGCGTACAGAGGAAAATATCGCTGCAGTATCCGCCAGTTTTGTTAATGACCGTGATTTACCGATTCAGCGCCGTTCGCAGCAATTGTGCCTCTGCGGAAGGTATAAAATCTATTAAAATATAGCTGCTCCAAGAATTAAAGCCACACGACCTACCACTACAGCTAACTTTTGAGGACTTTTGAAGATCCACTTTTTATCAGAAAATTGTGTTTAGCGACGAAGCTCCGTTCTGATTGAATGGATACGCGAACAAACCAAATTGCCGTATTTGATGGAAAAGCAGTCAGAAGCATTGCAAGAACTGCCAATGTATCCCAAAAAATTCACTGTTTGGTGTGGATTATGGGCCGGTGGCATCATTGGACCGTACTTTTTTAAAGATGACGAGGGCAGAAACGTAACTGTGAATGCTGGACTGGGCTGACAAGTGGTTTCAACGGGACGGTGCCAGTCAGCACGTGAAACAATGGCCAAATGAAGGAGCGGGTTCGGTGAACAGTTTATTTCAATTTTGGGGCCGGTCAACTGGTCGCCTAGATCGTGCGATATAATGCTTTTAAACTTAGCTTTCATCCAAGTTTTAGGTTTATTTTTTTTAGTAAAAAAACAAGAAAGAAAGTCGGTCAAGCCCGACTATAACATACTCTGTGCCAAGAAAATTTGTCTTTTGATCATAACTCGAAAACCGTTCATACGATCTTCTTCATTCCTTTGGCGGATCGATAAGTTATTCTAATAACTAAATATGTCCAGAAGGAACAAGCCATCTATCTTCAAAACTGTGGGAGATATGACGTTTTTTCTAAATTGCGGGGGCGGGAGGGGGCGTGGCCAAAATTGAAAATAAACTTGATCTGCCTGCAGACATAAGAAGCATATGTCCCATACACGTCAAACCTCTATCTCTTACCATCTCTGAGATCTGTGCGTTCATACGGACAGACAGACGGACGGACAGACGGACATGGCTATATCGACTCGGCTGTTGATGCTGATCAAGAATATATATACTTTATGGGGTCGGAGATGCTTCCTTCTGGATGTACATACTTTTGCACAAACTTATAATAGTCTTCAGTCCACTTTTCTTTGTATGATAAAATCATTTTTCAATGTGTGATGTCCATTTATGTGTATGGCTGCCGACAATTACGTAAAGTTAATGACTGTATTAGAACTACCAAGAGTGAAATAATAAAATGTTGAATTCATTTTATTATATTATTTAGGGGTCAGTAAAGTCAACTTGTCTACTTTTTTATAGAAAGACATTGAACTTAAGAGAATTTCCGAAGGTCTTTGTCAATAACACTGCGAAAGTGTTACAAAGCAACAAATGTAGAGTAAAAACATTACACCTTTGTCTTTCACTAAGCAACACAAGTTTTTTTTATGGCAAAAACATTTATAATTTCAAATTATTTAAATGAATTTAAACTGGTCCAAAACCTATTGTTATGTGTTGGAAAACTTAACGCTTCGATCAACATAAATTCACCGGCATAAAAAAAACAGCTAGCAAACGAGATGAGAAAATCCACTTCAAGCTAAAGTTTTCTTAACCATAATTACAACTCAAGCTCTGCAAATCGCACTTCATTAGTGGTCGCAATCACTCACTTTGAAGGTCATGAAAAGGGAAATACAAATTTATGTCGCCAAATAATCACCCAAATGGTCGAGCAAATAACCTAAGAGGTCCAATTGTACGCAGAAGGCGAACCAATTATTTAAAGATGAAAGAGAAAGCAACAATATCAAAAAAGTACGTGACCTTTTTGTATGCCCTCTAAAGAAATTAAATATAATAGACAAATTGTAATCTCCAGAGAATGTATGTATTTTGTGTATTAAAACGCCCCATTTTTATTTGAATTATATACAAACCTCATTGCCATATGCCATCAGATGGTGCGTGGTTATCAAGGATTTATAGACAACCACCCAATTGGCGTTCTGTGAACGTTCGATAAGTAAATTGGCCAAATGCGGGATGGAGACATTCGGTTCATTTGTGCAGTGCACTAGATCTGAAAAAGAAAAGAACAGCATTTTTATAATATACATTCTTTTATGATCATAAATTGTAGACTGGCTGCTTATCGGTCACCACTCTCGCTCATATTGGTGGCTTATCTTTCGGCACTGTAATTGCAACTCTTAAAAAGTCAAAACAAAATTGAATTTGATAAGTATTTTGTCTCAGTTGCAGAATAAAAGTTTTCTTCTTTTATTTATGTTTGATAAGGAACGGAAAGCTCGCTGATAAAGGGCAAAGATGCAATACAATGGTGTACAAATTATACAGAAAATGTGTGACAAAACAATTATTAAATGCAATTAAAGGGGCGTTTTTTTATGGCACACGCAGATGTTTCGCCTCGGTTCGTTAGAGTGTAGAGCAATTGGGCCGACGCCAGTAAGTGATTCATTTAAATTTGTCTGTATTTGTTGTTTATAGATTTATCGTGAGGAAAATTGGGAAATAAATTTAAATAAACATATTCATGTGTAGACTAGAGACAATTTAGATCTGCCAATATTAACAATGGTTTAGTTCGGAATTTATATATGTTTAAATTTACATCAGTTTATTTATCGTATTCTTAAAATAACTACACACTTGTCCGGAATTGGCTTTGATTTGGTAATAATAAAATCTGCTGATGATCAACGCAAGCAATAAACAACATAGTTCATACCTTAACTCATTGCTGAACCATAAGTAAGAAACAGACTTCAAGCTAGGAATTATACCAATAAACAACAACAAGCAGTAAAATTTTTAGCAACTTGAAAACTAACAAAATCTTCTGAGCTGGTTCTGATTCGGAAAATGTATCTAACTACATATAACACACCTATTTAAAGATCATAGTACAAACAAATTTTAGGTATAGCCCTTAAGCCGGTTCTGATCCGAGAACATATCTCGAGATATATCAGAGATATAGCTCTTACACACTTTTGAATCAATCCACACTGGGTCGGAACGAACTTTAATCAGTGAAAAGAATAATCACCAGTTATAATTATACTCTGTACCGTAGGTACCTAGAGTATTATAAGTTTGTGCAAAAGTATGTAACATCCAGAAGGAAGCATCTCCGACCCCATAAAGTATATATATTCTTGATCAGCATCAACAGCCGAGTCGATATAGCCATGTCCGTCTGTCTGTCTGTCCGTATGAACGCACAGATCTCAGAGATGGTAAGAGATAGAGGTTTGACGTGTATGGGACATATGCTTCTTACCTCTGCAGGCAGATCAAGTTTATTTTCAATTTTGGCCACGCCCCCTCCCGCCCCCGCAATTTAGAAAAAACGTCATATCTCCCACAGTTTTGAAGAGAGATGGCTTGTTCCTTCTGGACATATTTAGTTATTAGAATAACTTATCGATCCGCCAAAGGAATGAAGAAGATCGGATGAACGGTTTTCGAGTTATGATCAAAAGACAAAATTTCTTGGTACAGAGTATGTTATAGTCGGGCTTGACCGACTTTCTTTCTTGTTTTTTATATGCTTCCGTCAAAAGGGTTCGAAACGGATTTTGAAACGGGAAACAATTGGTGCTTTATATTTTAAATGCTTCTGAAACACTTTTAAGTCACTTTAAACTGGATTTTAACGAATTTAAACCCTCCCAGCCCCTCATTACAAATTTTCCAAATCTGAAACAAACTTATCTGCGTTTGGCATATATCTACCATGCAAAAATTTGTGGGTCTATCTCTTATAGTCTCTGAGATCGACGCGATTATACAGACAGACAGACGGACATGGCTATATCGACTCGGCTGTTCATGCTGATCAAGAATATATAGTATATACTTTATTGGGTCGAAAAGGTTTCCTTCTCCCTATTACATACACTCGCACAACTTCATTATCCCGCTTTTCCCATTTTCAATGGGAACAGGATATAAATATATGTACATATATGTGACTTTGGACACTTGTTCCTTGTACCCTTTTCGACCTATGTGCAATTTATTCATATTTGTGATGAAGTTATTAGTTCTCAAAGTTATAAATGTTGTGTGCCCCCCTCGTATGCGGTTTTTTTTTGTATTTTCCTCTGACATAATTTGTGCTGAATAATTCAAATTCACAAGAATTAACCCTGAAGTTAGTCAGCAATAGCAAAACCTTACTCACAAAGTCTTTTTTCGGTTTAGCCCCGTTCCGATTTAAATGAAAATACTACAAAAATATGCTATCAAAATAATCAAATCATAGAATATGTCACACATACATTCATGGACAATATGACTAGTTTAAATAAGGACTTTAAGAGCTAAGCTAAGACGACTTCAAAAGCTAAGATTTTATTCTTCTAGTTGTTCTTTATATTTAGGTGGTAGTGGATAAGAATGCCTAATACATCCGCTTGAAGCTTCAACATTTTTATACCCTTGCAAAGGGTATTATAATTTTGCCCAGAAGTTTGAAACGCATAGAAATATTCATTTCCGACCCCATAAACTATATATATTCTTGATGAGGGTGACGAGCTGAGTCAATTGAGCTTTGTCCGTCCGTCTGTTCGTCTGTCTGTCTGTCTGTTTCTACGCGAACTAGTCTCTCAGTTTTAAAGCTATCAAGCTGAAATTTTGCACAGAGTCTACTTTTTGCTGCACACTACTAATATGTCGGAACCGACCGGATTGGATGACTATATCTCATAGCTCCCATAGGAACAATCGGTCGGAAAACTAGTTTTAGTATGAAAAACTTTTTTTCTTTTCAACGAAAACGTTTATATAATTCTACCAAGTTTTCTTGAAATCGGACAACTATATGGGATAGCTGCCATACAAAAGATAGGTCTGAAAAACAGTCTTAGTATGAAAAACTTTTTTAATGGTAGCATCCTGCAATTTTGTAGTTTTTTGTTTCACCTGCTTTCACATAATTTTACAAATTTTACAAATTTTTGGCCAAATCGGATGACTATATTATATAGCTCCCATACGAACGATAGGTCGGAAAATGGGAAAAAGAGTATTTTTTGAAAATATTTAAGCGAGCACTTGCAAGGGTATAAAAACTTCGGCACAGACGAAGTTAGCTTAGCTTTCTCGTATTTAGAATATTTAGAAATTGTTCCAAAGCGTGATTCATTTCAGTACTAAAGTTAAGTCAATGCCGTCTTCAGATTGCCGCTTTACTGAAATACTAAAATGTAGAACCAGGGCTGCAAGCCGAGTTTCAACCGAACCGGTTCGGCTCAACCAAAATTACAGACACTTGAAATTTGAGTTTGCTATTAGTGCGACTGGCTCCTAAAATCACATTAGCCTCTGATTTTAAAGCACCTTGACTCTACAACTTTTTAAATAATTCTCAAAAATAAGAGTCCAACATTACGTTAGTAATATTTTTCTGCCAAAACTTTGAAATGGAATACTCCCATGTGTGCATCTAAACGATTCCGTCCCAAAATCCACGCGATTCAAATTCGATTTGTGTAGTTTTTAGGTCAAATGCGATTTTTAGAATACAAAATTGATTTATATTGTATAAAGGATGGACTGAACCAAGGTTCGAACCAAATCCTACTCTCAAAAACCTCGAAACATAAATTTCGGAACCTTAACCATTGGATATTTTATTTTTGGTTTGCAGCCCTGTTTAGAACCGTACTATATTCGGCTTACTTAGGTTCCGACTTGTGCATTAAAAATTAAGGTGCTCTATCACTAGACCGATTAGCAATGGCTAATCAGAACATTTTTGCTGTTCATATCCGGATGAAAAATATACAAATTTTGAAGTAAAATTCCTTTGGATGAAGACAGATTGGAATTTATTAGAAACGAAATCTCAATAACATATGGGCCGGAAAGCTCACCCCGGAGCCTCCTAAAAAATCACCAATTTCGAATTTTAGCTGGCGGTCTTGAATTCACCAATAATTTTACAAACAAACTGTATTGTTTTTATTAAAAACCCCATTTTTTAAATTTAATTTTGTACATAATTTTTAGCTATTTTGATCCATTTTTTTTATTTCAAATCTACCGACTATTGATTCTACAATTTAGTTCATCTACCTAAAAAGAGACATTGTTGAGAATGAAATTGATAATTAACAAGAGACTGACTTGTCAAATTGCCCTCGTATAAATGTAATAATCAGTGTCCGCGCAATTGTTTACTTGTAAATGTGTATACAGAGCAAAGCTTCCAGCACTTCTAATCAGTTGTCGGGGATCCCGTTTATGTGCATTCAATTTATTGTTTAAATACGATTTGTTTTATAACTGCAGCCCCCCTTAAAGAGCTGTTTTACAGCTAATTTCAATGAATTCTGCTCAACAGGTTTGTCTTTTCACATCTAATTTACAAAGCTGGAAAGTCATTAACAAAGCAAAACAGAGAGAAAGGGAAGAAGATTTTCTAAGATTCTACCTGCTGTAGGCTTGTAATCTGACCTTATTTATAATAAAAAAACGGTTCAACAAAATTAAACTTTTGATAGATTGAATTATGGATACAATAGACTAATTGCGTATGTGGGCCATCAAATGCGAATAGGAATCTAATTTATTATCCTCAAGTAATGGCACATAAAAAAGCACATATTTCTGATGAGTCATTTTAACGCAAACTGTGTTTTTTTTTTGTATTTGGCCAAAATATACAGAAACAGGTCAACGTAAGCAAAGAGCAAAGCGAGAATATCATTAAGAAATGTCATCAGATGTGTTGTGGTGTGTCCCCAATTCCAATCAGAAATTGTAGTTACATAGTTTTCTGCAAACAAACTCATTAAAGCGTGTGCATAAATTTAAAAGACAATGACATCGCCGCTAACGACAAACAAACAACAACAACAATGCGGTTTTTTTGTAGGCGTTACAAAGCTTACAGCGCCGTGAGAAAGTGACGTAACATTAGAAAGAGGAAAGCGAAAAAGGAGAGCGCTAGCTGAGCAGCTGAGTTTGTAACGGAACTTTGTGGATTGTAGAAAAAATGAAAGCAGAATTTGCCACATACATGAACTTTTTGCACTCAGTGTACATTTTATCACAAGCGGCGCACACAAGTGAAAGAGAAGACAAGAAAATGTAACTGTATGTGTGTAACTAGGAAATGTTTGGAACCGTTATTTCTTGTTTTCGCTCCCTTAACTTTTGTGTGCTCGTATTTATGCAACCAATTGTCATTTTTTTCGTTTACACTTACAATCCAAATGCTTCTTCTTCGGCCCAATGCATTCCTCAGTTGTGGCCTTGCACACAGACTTGGCCAGTCCTTGGCCCGCAAGGCTGTGACGAGCAGCCAGCAGCCTGTCGTTGATTGTTTGCCCTGCCATGGTCATGATGAAGAGCTGTTGTTGTATTACTCTGTTCGCTCTCTTGATTTATTTGATTAATTTAATTATGCACCCAAGGAGTGGACCACTCACACACAGACACAAGCACACACACACACCAAGTACACAGAACACACGTATTGATTGATTGAGAACTGTAATAGGCACAGCACAGCACAGCTCAGCACTTCACCGCGAACCGAATATAAATTTAATTGATGAACTGTCTCCTGACCGAAACAATTTTAAACGCGCTCTCTAGTAACCGGTGCCCAATGCTGCAACGCGATTTCTTAATTCTTTTAGAGCTTAGTGAAACATTGATTATTTTCGGGATTAGTGGGACCACGTTTGACAATTTTCGGTATTAGTGAGACCCTGATTGATTGTTTTCGGGATTGGTAAGACCTCATTTAACCACTTTCGGGATTTACACCACTGCAGTTCGTCACTTTTTAATAAGTGTTTCGCCTTGACCACCGTACTATGTTTAGTGCCACATACCGATATGGCTATTAGCAAGCGAGATATCTAAATTTTTATAGATAAGTACAAGCGCTGGATGTGTGAAAAATTAAGGGTGCTCATCCCATTCATTAGGGTGTTAAATTATTCATATTTCTTACTATTTCTAAGTGTACATATACTGTTAAGACGTTTTCGAAGACCGTTTATATATGTTATTTGTAGTTTTCCTGTATTTTAATTTTAACTCGCAAAATAACGTTTTATGTAATGTATAATTCTTATTAGAAATTAGATTAGACACAAATCCATAACTGTAACTCCATATATTTGTAAATAAAATCCTCTAGCTGATCCATTTGGATAGTCATGTGATAAAATTGGTATTACAGGCTTATTAAAGTTGCAGTAGTACCCCTTGTAGCTACCTGTAAGCTGAATTAACAGTTTGTATTTCTATAACAGAGCACCGCTAACGAACAGCTGTTGTGTTATCGATAACGAAACCTTAAAAAAAAGCCATCGAGTGCATTTTAAAGAATGGAAAATATATGTCGAGTGTGTCGGAATGAGGATAACTCAGCCACATTGGTTGAAATCTTCACTTTCACCAAAGTAGCCCCGGCACAGCATCAGGAGCCGCTTAATAGCTTGGCCTACATGCTTAACCAGTGCTCCAATGGTGAGGTGAAACGCGGAGATGCACTTCCCCAGCGCATTTGCTTGACCTGTGCCCTGGCCACTGAAAATGCTTTTAAATTCAAGCGCAAGTGCGAGGAAAGCTATCAGCATTTTTGCCAGTTTCTTTCTCAGGTGGAGGTGGATGAGGACTTGGACTTAGGTAGCATTAAAATAGAAACGGCTCGGGAGGAGGAGTTCTCAACTGAGAATGAGTTCCAGAAGTCACACCTTTGCGAAACATGTGGCAGGAACTTCCCACGTCGTTGCGATTTAGCTTTACACATGAGGCAGCAGCATACGGGCGAGCGACCCTTCAAGTGTCCCCACTGCCCACAGGCCTATACCCAGGGCCATAATTTAAAGAAACACCTGCGCAGTCATTGCAAAATGCAGCCCGAATATCACAAGGTCAAGCTCTACCGCTGCGATTCGTGTCCAGCTTTATTCCGGGAACGCTACCGGGTGCGGCTACACAAGCAGAATAAGCATGGGCTTAAAAAGGAGTTGCCCAGAATGGGCCAGCAAAGGTTTGAGAGCAGCCTGCAGACTCGTCCTTGTATATTAAACTTATATTATTTTAGAAAAACTGCACCAAACGAACCCACAGTTAAGTTGGAACCACTGGAGACCGATACCGTGCCAGAGCCTCTCAAAGTCGAAGAAAGTTCCAGAAAGTCCCACTTCTGCCAGTTGTGCTCGAGCAGCTTTCAGCAAAAATTCCTGCTAGCTCGGCACATGCGGAGTCACCATGGCGAACAACCTTTCAAGTGTCCACATTGTCCAAACGCCTACACTAGAGATCACAATTTAAAGATTCATTTGCGACAGCATACCGGAGAACGACCCTATCAGTGTCCACGCTGTCCCAAGTCCTATCCCCGTCTCAGCAATTTGAATATTCATATGCGAAAACATGACTGAATAAACCAAAAAGTAAACAGAGTCAATTGTAAGTGTATTTAAGTTTAGAAGAGTTTAAAATATTACGTGTATATATATTTAATATTATATTCACTTCTTCGATTAATGATACTTAATAAGTTGGCATTTTTCACACCTGATTTTGTATTCTTCATTTAGTTAAATTGTTAATAATAAGCTTCATCGTACACTTAAGCCGTTGCCTAGCTTATAAAAAGTATCCCAAAGTAATTTGGATAAAAGGAATGATCTTGTCGGTAAAAGTACTTAACTTTAAAATTAAATATTAATTTAAGACATTGGGGAAACTGTTCCCTTTCTTTAGAAAACTGTTTAACAAATACAAATACTTCAACACATCTTCCAACTACCATATGGATATAAGAATCTGAATTATTGTGCATTTAATTTGCTTTGTCAGCAAATAAAATCCTATGCTCAATCTTTATTCTCTTTGTGCTCACAATACTTCCAATTTTGCCTAATGATTATGAAAATGTTAAGATCTAACAAAAATTGTAGCTCAATATAATATAATATAACAAATGTCTAACTCTTAAGCTAATCCTCTTTCTTGGATAGCTCCTCCACCAACTTGGCACTTTGGGCCTTGATCTGTTTACGATTTAGTACCACGGCCATGGTCTTATTCTCTTGCAATAGATCCCCCTCGGGCACCGAATCCTGTGGCTCATCTACATCAATACGATCGGCCATTTCCAATGTGGCCTGGAATTCGTTATGATATTCGTCCACTTTTTTCCTAATGGAAGCAGGTCTGAGCTCAATGGTATAGGCCTTCATCAGTTTATAGATCTTGCGTTTAACAGTGTGCATAATGATGTCAACTGAGAAGAAAGGGGAGGAAAAACTGTGGCAAACGATTTCAGTGGTAGAAAATATAACTCAACTGTTCTCTTCGAAGATTTCGGGAGCCACAGCTCTCATATTAAGCATTTCAAATTTGAGTAGCGGCAACCCCAAATAGGAATTCGGATACTGAGACCGTACTAATTTTGGTTGACGATCCACATGACGTAAAATTTCCATCATATTCCATATGGTGAGTCTGGGAATAAGTGAGAATATGAAAAATTATAAAGCAGTATCTCTCTACTTTACCTTAACATGACAAAGACATCTGCACGATTCTTAAGATGCTGTTGCATTAGATTCTCGAATTTGTCTTCTTTGCTGATTAATTTCCTCAAATCCTTGATACGCTCTAAGCGACTGTAATAAGGGATATATTATTTTGATTTTAATGGAAATGTTTGATATTATGAGAAAAAAATCAGAATTTTGTACAAGCAATGTGAAGATCCCAATATTCTTTTGTGTCGAAACTTCTCAGCACGAAATGTTGGCCCCTTTAAAAAAACTCAATACCTACTTGATCTCCTCTTCCGATAAATTATTCACCAAAACACCATTCAATAAACTAGAGCATTTCATTTTCGTTTCCAACGTTTCAAGTCCTCGCATATCAAATTCAATCTTGCGATGCAGCTTATCATTGTTATCCACCTGACACTTCATGCTGAAATCAAAAACCAAACCATACCCATTATTTGACACACAGCTCCGTTCCGAACCCAATCCTACCGCGGATATATCTCCCTGGCCTGTGAGCATAATGTCACATATTTGACTTCCTTGATGGTTTTCTCTATGGACTTTAGCTCCAATTTAAGTATCATCATACTTTGAGTCTCACGCAAATAACGCTTCTGGAATTTTGTAACTTTTTTATCGGAAATCGAATTCTGCCTGGCTTTGGTGGCTGCTATGGAACCGGACGCAGGTTTCTTAACTGAGGCCAACAACTCCAGCTTGATTTGCAGATTTTTGCGCGATTTCTCCTCCATGTATCGATAGTGTTCGTTGAGCTCCTTGAACTTGCTTATGGCTGGCATACCAATATAGAGAATATGTTTGATGAAATTCGACTGATCCTCCATGTCATCGCTAATGGAGCGTAATATGGGCTCATAAAATATCTCATCGTGAACGAGAACTTGTATCATTTTCTTATAGGTACTATTGATGGTTTTGATGGCCTTCAGACGAACATTGGAGTTTTCTATTTTTTTCATAAATATGCGAGATTTGAATTCCTCTTCCAGAACAAATTCATTCTGATATTTGATGCGGTTCTCCAGTAAAGCGCGTTGAAGCTATAAAAAACATTAAAAATAATATTTTATAAGAAAGTCGGTAAATCCCGAACGAAAGCGTATCCTGCAGTATGAGCTGATAGCATTTCCGAATGAATCAATTTCATTATAATCTTTAAACAAAAGGTAAATGCAATATAATTTAGGTTCGATTTCATATCTTCTACCTAGAGCTATCTGTTACATAAACTTGCAAATAACAGAGTTAAAGCTAAGTTTATCTAACCACATAGCTGCTATTTAGAAGGGTTGATTTTTTTATCAATACTGAATAAATTAATATTTAAGCCTTTAGCCTTTAGATATTATTCAAAAACCAATCTGTGTCCATAATTTTCCTTAATTCCACCAATTTTTTTTTGTCTTTTTGGTTTTGATTCCAAAGATACCGATGTATTGATTTAAGTCTGAAAAATTTGAATTTTTCTGAGAAATTTCACTTTTTCTACAAGCTCAAAGAATTCTTAAGATGTATCTGCCATAGAAAAAAATAAAAAAATTTATGTTAATTAAAAAAAAGTCAAATGTAGTAAATTTAAGAGCAAAACCAATATAGTAAATAATTATGTGATATTTTTCAGTTGGCAGATAAATTTAAGAATTTTTTGAGCTTGGGGAAAAATTTAAATTTCACAAAAAACTTAATATTTTATATATTTAAATCAAAATAATGGTATCTAAGGAATCAAAGCCAACCCAGTCGGTCTTTGTTGAGTGCGGTGCCCAAGAGAATGCCATTTTACATTTTTCTTTTTCTAGGAAAAAGTCACTACATTTTTTTGGTATCAAGAGGTTAATAAATGTGGCTACGGTAACCAAAGATGTGAAATTTCTCTAAGCACCCGAAAATACATTAGCAACGTTTGCTATATTTTTGGTTAAAAAGTTGCCTTCTTTTTTTTAAACATGTCTAATCCATCTGAAAGTGGAGACGATGTTGACTCCAAGGCTGTAACGATTTGAGAGCCCAATCTCGCAGATCCGGTTCGATTCTGTTCTTTTGAGTCCCTCGGTGTAAATCATCTATATAGCAAGCCGGTTTTGAACCGGAACAGTTGAAACTGGAAACTTCAACTTTTTTCAAGTCACCGCTACAAAGGTCAATTGATTGAAACCTAAACTACAGATTATCAGAAACTGTCATTTTACAGATTTAAAATCTAAATTCTAGTACTGGATAGACAAGTTAAGAACAAATGAAAATAAATAAATCTTGTTAGTAAATGTTTTTCGGTCAAAAAAATTTAATGTAATCACCATGATCGGAAGAAAAATACTTTAAAATTGAGACAGACCCACCAGCAATTGTTTGTATTGTTCCTTCAGCTGGTCCAAACGGAATTCCAAACGATCTCGCTCCTTGCGCAGCACAAATGTTCGCTGATTGATATTGTCCACCACCAGATGAATAGGCATCTTCTGGTACAAACGCTGCATGTCCTTGTGATTGATAAGGAAATTGCGTATCTTGTGCGTGTTATCATTGGCGATGACATTCTGCAATTTTGTGCGCCCATCGCGACATTGTAGCTTCAGGCGCTTGTTCACGCGGAAGTGACGCAAACGACAGGCCTTCGCCTCGTGGATCTTAAATACAACACGACGCGCTAAATTCTAGAATAAGTAAGATTTTCTTGTAAAATGCACCACCCCTCCCTCAACAACTTACACAGCAAATCGGTCATGCCCTTAAATTGCTCGGTCAGTGAAATGGGCGTCCAGCGTTCATCGACCATCAAATGCTGGCGCACATAGGGCAGGCCAAATAATCCATGGAAACGAAGGGATCGCGGATGCACTGGCCTGGGAGCTAAGACATCCTTCTCCTTGGAATGGCGTGTAGGAGCCGAGATACCCCTCTTGTTTAAGGGGCAAGGCATGTTGAAAATGTCCTAAGCGTATACTGTTTTGAGTTTTATATAATGTATGTTTCAGTAAGAGAGAGAATTCTGACAGTAAACACGGTGGGGCTTGGAGTTTCAAGCTTGGCGCCTCAAATCTATCGATATAGAAACTATCGCACGTCTTCAGTCCAGCGTTACTCCGATTTCCCTACATTTGTCAAGAAGGGTCACACTGCTCGCCTAACTCACTGGTCACACTTGGCTATATCTTAAAAATAAATAAAATTATACTTCAAAAGTAGTAGTTAGCGTATACCTCCCTTAACATATAATTATTTAACCATGTTGAATGGACAGATCACACACAGCTACGTAGAGAACACGTGCAGCCTGGTAATACGTCATCCGCACAAATTCGCAGCAGCTGCCAAGGGTGATGAGAAGGAGACGGATGCGGGGCCAGGGGCGCTACATGTGGATCGCATAAGAAACTGCGATATATTTATTGACTCGCATGATTTATACTTTTATGCAGATGTCAAGCTCTACAAGTGAGTCATCTAAGCGATATGCAGTGTGTTTTTTGGTTTGTTTGTTATCCATCGGTTCCACAGATTCCACAGCCGACGCACCTTCGACCTGAGGGAGCTCAAGACGCTGAACATAAACTTTGATACCGCTGAGAACTGTTACCATTTATGCCTACGCCTGCTGCCGCCCTTCTCTGGTGGAGGATCTGGCGGTGGATCGGGAACAGCAGCAACGGGTGGCGGAGGAGGAGCAGCGCCCAAACCAAAGACAGTGCGCAAGGAGTACATTGCCACCTTCTTGCATTTGCCCACACTGGCCGATGCCATGCAGCTGCAGGATAAGGAGCCACTAGTTCAGGAATGGAAACTGAAACGCATCACCGAACAGTGCCAATTGGAGCTCAATGGCCACCATGAGCGCACCTTTAAGTTGACCAATCATTTTGGCTATGGCTTTGCCAGCAAGTACACTGGAGCGCTGACGACCAGCGATGTAAGTAGAGTGCATGCAGAGCAAACATTTGTTGCTAAGATTTTTGAGGTTGGGTTTGAAATTTATACCTGAAGGCTTTTTAAAGCAAACTATGTCTTGTGGATGTAGCTTGTACCTTGTCTTAACAAGGTGCAAGTTTATTTCTCAAACTGTATCGGTCTTTTTGTTTTAGAGTGACAAATCCATGATTCATCAAACATTTGGACGATATGAAACATCTTTAAGTTCAGACAGAACGGCTTAATTGAATGCACACATTGATACACATGGGCGTGAGTTTATCGGGAATGTACCCCAGGGGGAAATCCGTAGAGATTTTCGCATAAAACTGCTTGCATTTATATGTGAAGTGACTTCACCTCACTGCTGCTAGATTAGATGCCAATAAATTAGAGATTTGAAACCAACTGCTCAAGGCCAAGTAGATTTAAAGTACTTTAATCTTGTTGTCACTTTACATAGAAAGTCAAAATTCTTTGTTCTTGAATAGAATAAACTTCAGTACAACTGAGATCACCAACTTGTTTGGTTCCCAGAGTTCAAGTAGATGAGGTTGGCCAAGGTTTCATATATTGAATCAGAGTAACAGCAAAGCTTCTCCCACTTCCGCCATGACAGAGGCGATGTCTTTAGGTTGGAAGATATTAAAGACACAAGCATCTATGACAAGATTTTATTTATTTGATTAAAGCGGCTTATAGATTGCCTGAAGTAGATACTAGTTAGTCTCTTATGAGGCTTAAGAAGCAACAACTGGCCTATAATTGGCTTTCGATATAAAGATCACTTTAGCTTCTCTCCATTTAGTTAGGATGTAGTTGATTATAAGGCGATTAGCAGCATTTAAAACATCTTCTATAATTTGTAAACGTTTGAAGCTCAGGAAAACCTTGATTGTTGCACCCAAACAGAAATGGATACAATTCTTGATCATACTCGTACAGTGGTGCTCATAGACTTAAGCCACAAGACTTCAACCAAGAACTTTAACGAAAATTAAGAAAAGTTTTTATAACCAAGTTATAAAAATATATATTCAACGAAAAACTTAAAAAATCTGAGACCATCTCCAAAATGTCCTGCTCACATACTTAAGCCACCTGTAAAAAAATGGTTGAAAAAGTTAAAATTTGCCCAATATTCCTTATACTTTTAATAAATTTACTTTAATATTGAGTGGGATGACCTTTCTGCTTAAGAACAGCGGAGCAACGCTTTGGCATTGAGTCCACAAGACGTGCGCACTGTTGAGGGGTGATTTTCTTCCACTCTTCTTGCAAAATTCGCCACAAATCGTTTTTATTTGCTGGTTTTTTTTGGCCAACGACTTTTTTAAGAATTCCCCACAAGTTCTCTATAGGGTTCAAGTCGGGGCTCTGCGGTGGCCATTGCAAAACATTGATTCCCTCTTGGTTAAGCCACGACTTGACTATCTTGCTGGTGTGTTTCGGGTCGTTGTCCTGTTGAAATATCCAGGCAAGTGGCAAATTATCGGCATATTCTCCAGATAAATTGTTAATAAGGATGTTCCTGTACTTTTCGCCGTTCATAATGCCTTCTATCTTCACTAGGGGACCTACGCCCGATGCGGTGAAACAGCCCCAGACCATAATCGAAGCGCCACCATGTTTAACGGTCTTCTTCGTGTATTTGGTGTCCAATTGTTTGTTGGGAGGACGTCGTACATATGCTTTACCATCACTCCCAAAGACATTAAACTTGGATTCGTCGCTCCAAACAATCATGTTCCAAAAATTGGGACCTTTTTGAATATGCTCTCTGGCGAATTGCAGCCGCTTTTTAACATTTTTATTGGACAGCAATGGTTTTTTTTGGGCAATGCGTCCATATAGCCCGAATTCATTTAGCCGTCTTCTTATGGTCTGAGAGGACACATTCTCGCCATAATCTGTCACCATTTGACCTCTGATTTGCGTCGAAGTCAAGAACGGAATATTTGCCCAGGTTCCATGTTTCTTATAAAATGCAATGGCATTTCTGACTTTGCCACGCGAAAAATGTAAAGTCTTACAAATTTGTAGAATACATGTGTTTTTTTCGTAATATTCCCATATTAGCTTTCTTCGGCCGGATTTGTATTTTTATTTTTAGCCATAGCGGTCAAATTGTTTTGGGAAACGTATTTAGTATTCAATATTTTAGTTTAGAAAATAACTAGCACAACTTTCCCGATAAAAAACACAAGTTTGACGATTTTAGCTCAAGGTGGCTTAAGTATATGAGCAGAGCGCAATTCTCTTTTTTGACATTTAGTCAATTTTTTGGGAACCCCCGAATTAATTCTTGTCATTTTTTTCTGTGATCAGCTGCTTAAATAACAGTGTTGCAAAATGTAAAAATTTCAGGCCGAAATAAATATGTTCAAAAAAGTTATTAAGGAAACAGTTTATGGTAGTGGCAGTGGCTTAAGTCTATGAGCACCACTATATGGATCTGCAAAAGAACTTCTTTTAAAGAAGTCACAAAATAACTTTTCTGTAAAGAGGTTAGCACGGTATTTTAATGAGATTCTAAGAAAATGCCACAAGACAATGCATAATTTTCAAATTATGGGGTTCTGCAAAACCCAAACCGAAGATGTACCTAAACATTGTACGTGTACGCACAATATTATTAAATACGGTTCCGGTACCGGTTCTCAGTTCTAATTCGGTTTCGTTGTTGTTGTAACATCTAAAGTCTGTGTGGGTATGTGTAAGGGATGAGGTAGAATGGGAGTAGAGAAGTTTTAATGAGGGTGAAAAGAAAAAAATGCATATTGGGGGAGATAAGACAGTGGTTTATTGAAGGGGGGTGTCGGGTCCCCTAGGTCCAGCTCCAGAAAGGCTGCGCATTCCACAGGGTGGTTCCAAAGGTTTCTAGGTGTGTTTCGGCAATTGGGGCAGTTGGAAAGATGGCTTCCAAACAGCTCGAGCGTTCGTCTACAGTCTCAGGATTAATCCTTGAAGTATAACTATTTTGGGAAGCAGGAATAGCCTAATCTTAGTTTGGCCAGGGTAGTTCTCGAGGTCCTGGGAAGTGTTTCCTCTGCCATACTGATAAGTGGGAGACGATCTCCGAGCACCATATTGTTCTTAAGCCCATTTATGATAAGCTCAACTTCGAGCCTGTACATTTCGTCCCTCACATCTTGGACTTCGATGGCTGGCAGATTGTTAGCGTTTTGTGTCAGATGAGCCACTTCAGGCAGAAAAATTCTGAACTCTGGGTAGGGGGACCTTGTGAGACCTTGCAGACTCTCATGCTAGTGAGAAATTGCTGATCCAGCACGGTGCAGTGAGCTCAAACTCCTAGCATTTTGGATTTTTTGTGAAACTGATTCTGAACTCGCTGTAGAATTCCCTATTGGATGTCACTGATGTCACTGTTGATGACCAGGCTGGAGCAGCGTAGTCAGTGAGGGTTCGTCACCTATAAAATTTTTGGGTAATTGATTGTGGAAATTGCTTTTCCACCCACGATAACGTCAAGCTGGGCATTGAATATCTTAGACCACGTTGTGAAGATGGTGGCTGGTGCCTGTGGAATTTTCAAGAAATTTGCCAAGGTTTCGGCTCGCAAAGAAGAAGGTAGGAAGGTAGGAGTTGAGCCTCGCAACTACCTTGTGATGGTCTCTGTCCGATGGAGTAATCATCCGCATAGCTTACAAGCTTCAGCTGTGTTGGCGGTGGCGGAATATCCTCCTTCCGGTACTCCCTGCTTTAACTTTCTATTCGACGAAAGCTCGCCTGCAAGTGAGGTAATTGGCAAGCCAGCGCTTTAAGGTGTTTGGGAGCGCTTTGCTCTCAACAACTTGTAGCAACAGGGAGTGGCTGGCGGTGTCGAAAACTTTCTACAGGTCTTGGGTGGTGATTTCGCATAAAGCAGTACTAGTACTTCTGCCTTTCGAAATCCATGTTAGTGGGTTGCGAGCGGGAGAGCTTCTTGAAGGGTGGGCAGGATCGGTGCCTTCAGATCGTAAATGCAGGGTCAAGCATCGTGATAGGCCTTTGGAGGGGCTAAGCTCAGGGGGCTTACCTAGTTTGAGTACAGGGATAATTTGGCCCGTTCTCCACATGTTTTTGGGGATGACAAGGGGGGCGATACAGAGATTAAAGAGGCCTGTGAGGCAGCCAATACCCTGGGGCATCATTGTGTCAATGCCATCAGATCCTAAGGCATTGAAGTTTTTGGTATCGCTTTCTTTTCAAATCTTCTCTAACACCTCCCTCATATTCCCCTTTATTTTATAGCTGGATAAAGCCACTTGCCGGATTACGGACCCACAACGCCTAAGTCCCATTCAACGACGCCTGGAACGTATTTTAGACGAAATGAAACGTTTCTCTCGTGATCAATACAAACTGAATTTTGTGGAACTGCAATTGCCGTCCGGTCATCAGAATCCCCTACGCTACAAGCTGAAAATTTTCGAAACGTCCATGACCCAAGAGCAGGCGCATCTCTTGCACAATCTGAGTCGTCGTGAACATAGTCAGGACAAAGAGCAGCCCGTACACGGTCAGTCTCTGTTGCAACAGAATGAGATTGATTGTGGCCTCATCAGCATAGTGCTGGCCATATGCTATGATGTGAGGACCACAAACAACGATCCCACTTGTGAGTCGGCCTGGACTCGGAGCATCTTGTGTCCCCTATTCTGTTATTTCGAGCAATTCGATAACTATAGGGATGTGCTGGTGGCCTTTTTGCGTCGCGCTATCACTTATCCGCTGTATAGGAACTTCGAATTGGGTCGTTGTTGTGTGAGAGATGCCATTGAGGTCTTGAAGGGGGGCAGGAATTGGTTAATTAATCAACTGCTCTTGACACACCAGCAGGTTGCTAGCGCAGAGCCTTGCCGTGATATCTTCAACACCTACTATTTGGAGGATTATATCAGATTTGTGAGCAATCCCCTGGAATGCACCGATGAGCATCTGCATTTGCTGGCCAGGAATGTGAAGAATGTGCTCATGGATGTAAATAAAAGGCATTTGGGGTTGGGCATCACCGAAATAGAGACTGAATTGATTAACGAACTGATGCAGGAAATGCGCCTGGGAGCGTCCCCGTCCCAAGCCCAGCAGGCTATCGGCGGTGCTCAAATAGATGATGATCTGGATGGCGACAACGATACGTCCGGACAGGAGGATGAGACAACGACTGATGAAGATAGCGTTATAACCGACTCATTTGACAGCATGGACATGGATATGCGTCTAATTGAGAATGAAATTGTCTACTCGGTGGATGACAATGAAGCATCAGACGAGGACCAAGACGATCCGGATGGCGGGGAGGCGGATGATGACGACGAGGAAGACGACGATGACGACGACAGCAGTTCCTCCACCACTTCCAGCAGCGAGGCCGAGGGCAACAGTGTGATCGAGCAATGCAGTAATAGCAATAGCGAGGCGGCCTCCAGTACTACCAAATAAACATATGTATGTGCTCCCCCCGCCCCAATTCCTGCCCAGAAACCAACTTTTTAAACTTAATGTCAAAGAACGGAGGCTAAACAGTGATTAGTTTTAATCGAAACACAATACTAAGCTGGCTGGTGTGGAAGTGTAGCGAGCCAATAAACATTCTCCAATTTTACCATTTTACACAATTTTCCACAAACACAAGTCCTACCACTTACAATACATAAATGTGTACAATAATTTTTTTAAAATGCAAAAACTCCGCCAAATGCGAAAAAGTATTTCAATATTTTTTCCCCCTCTACGTAAACATATATATTTTTTTTCTCTAATCGATAACTACGTTTAGATTTACATAGCATTTAGAGTATGAAATTTTTTGAATTTTGAATTCTGAAATCGAAAATTCTAGTTGTGCATTTTGTATATACCTAAAAATATATATACATAAATTATATATATATTGTTGGTGCTGCAAGCAAAAAAAATAAATAATGGAATAAGAAAACTAAAATGGAAATGGAAGGTAAAAACAAACACGAAAACTATGAAACGGGCGTTAAGTCATTTACGAGTTACCAGTTAAAGTTAAAGCAAATGAAAAACCACACACACACAAAACAAATAATAAAAATAAAAAACAATAATATATTTTTGTAATACATTCGCCAAGACGTTTTTATTTTGGAACCAAATATGACCAGAACCTTATCTTTAAACGTATCTACCAAAGGACCCTATCGCAAAATTATAATAATACTACGTCAATGCAATCCATTTGACAGTCTCGGTTTGTAGTTACCAGCGATAATGGACCTGGTTGTGTCTTCTTAGGTGCCTTTTCGCGAAACATTCTTTGAGTTCTTTTCTATGTTTTTATATGATGCATGTGGGCTTGTTTGTGGACTTGAAAGAGACTGCGTTATCGTTTTAAGAAGTCAGTTGTCACATAAACTTTCAACTAACATCGTAAAAACGAAGTTTATCTGACACTTGAGAAATCGGCACATAATCCTAGCAAACATTTTTTATCGCTAAAGATTATTTTTTTTTTGGGCTTGATAATTAAACTATCGTTATCGATAGTTCGGGGTTGGCGAAGTTCATTTAAGAACTTATTCTGCCATCACTGTGACTCATTTGGCGAAAAACACAAGGTCCAATATATGGCCTGCTAGTGTAAGCGCGTGGAAAAATTTACTGTTGTATCAAACTATTACGATATTGTTCCCGACAATACCGAGTAATTTACACTTGTTTGGTTGTGGAAACACATATACTCTGTTGATAAGTTGGTCAATGACCTTTGTTCGACAATTCTCTTCAGTTTGAATGTTTCAAATTGAAGGTTAAAAACGGAAGAACGTGCGCCTTGAAAAAGGCAAGCACGCCTGACACACGTGCCTTGAAAAAGGCATACGAGGGAGTAAACTCACTTGACCGATGTGCAATGGTCAAGCCTTCCCGAGCAACTGTGTCGCTAAAGATTAGAATGCGATTCTTCCACTAGGCTTCGCATCACTCGAGCGATATTGCATTGTTTACCCGCCCAACATTTGCAATATAATTTTACTAAAAGTCACCTTAATGACCTCACTTTTTGATGATTGATCAAATATTGCTATCTTGTGCGATTAAAAGAAAAGATGGCACATGAATGAGTCTAAACTGATCAGAAGAAATGTTTAAAGCTTACTCTTTGAAATCAGTTGCTGCTTGGCTACCATTTTCTTCCGACAAAAGTATAATTTCAGATTAAAAGGCGTTTGCTGGTTATCTTCCTATGGAAAGCATGGGGGCACTTTGCGACACTTCTGGGAGTTAAGAAAACGATACATTTGGGAGCTATGAAAGTCTTTTATTTGAGAGATAAGAGAGCCATATTTAATGAATAATATTCGAAAGGGTTTTTTCCAAGATATAAGAAAGTGATTCTCCCGGAGATAATAAAAAGAGTCTACAAAATAAATGTCTCTTTTGTGGTGTTTTTTCCTGAAGATAAGATGACTTTTACTTCTTTAGACAAGAAAGTTGTGAAAATTAAGTAAATCTTTATACTTACTTAGCGATTTGACCACGGGACCCTTGAAAAACAACACAATTTGAATTGCGTCTGAAACATATGCTCCATCGCTTACATTGGAATCTACTTATATTAAATAACATCTATCATCTAAAAGTATACAATAATTTTAATTTTTTGGAAATTCACCAAGTTTTGACAACTTGTAATTCTCAAGCAGGAATACCGTGCACTCTCAGTATAAAACGGGCAACTGAAATTTGCGTCCGATTTGTGATTGTTGAGCTATGTATTGCCAATTCAAAGATAGGATGATAAAACGAAAATAATAATAAAATATCGCATTATATCGCCAGTGTACGGAGTGGACAAAATAGAGCGATACCAAATATCGCTGAAAAATTCCCGATTCCCCTAATTTTGGAATTTTTCTACTTTTGTCGGTAGATTTTGAACGAATTTTGTTCTGAGTGCATCTCAAATAATAACCAAAGTTTTAGAAATGCTTTACAAGCGCTTTAAATTAACAAATCAATCGCCTTACATACGTACATCGTCGAACGATTTAAAATTAAAAAAAAAAAAGTTTAAAAAGGGAAATTAATTTTGGCCAATGGGCTTAACTTACAACTCTTTTATAGCACTATAATTGGTGCTAAGGTTGATTTTTTGACAATTTTTCGTTTTCAAGATAATTGCAAAATACCGATAGATTCGCACGTGACAAAAACAAAATGGCACTATCTGCCACATAAACTAGCAAATAACAATGTAGGATCTATATAGATGAAAAATCGGCCCTTATAAGAATAAAAATATATATATTTGAAACCATATAACCCAAATTTATTTTCCATTTAACATTTATAACTTAAAATATATCACTTCATGTAATACTCTTAATGATGAAATTCTTTTCACATTTGACTTGTGTAACTAATAATAACAGAATGAAATTACTCCTCCAGCCACTGGTTCCTATTAGTAAATAGGAGCATATGTGCGGCCAGCTGTTTGTATATCGATAGAAATATCGATAACTTTATCGGGGCTGAGCTCGCCGTTAAAGTTGACCAGTGGATGAGCAGCGTTAAAGTTTGTTCCTCCGGTTACGCAGCCTACATCATGAGGCACTCAAATTCGGTTAAACTGCCTGTCAAGTTGACCTACCGGACTTTGAGAAATCGGGCCTAAATGAATCACATCCATTGTAGTTTTTTACAATTTTGTTCTTACCCTTAGACGCTGTGTTTCGCCGCTAAAAATAGTGATGGAACTTTTTCGATCTTAATCGATTTTAAAAAAAATATCGATGTTTCTCACGCAGGCACAAAATCGATACATCGATTCGAGAATCGATTTTTTTGCCAGCTCTACTTTATAGTCATTCTTTATCATCTCTTTTCATACTTTCATCCAAAAAATTTGAGCAAAATAAATATCAAAATGAGAAAAATGATGTTTGCCCGATTTTGCTTTCGAAAATCTCGACAGTATTGTAAGATTGAATTGAATCATAATTTTATTTTGAATTTTCCCTATATGAATATGAAAAAAATGTAAAGTACCTAATTTCATTTTTAGGTCTCGGGGGACTTTCTGTACAAATGCCCATATTAGTATAAGATACCATTTAGACTGGGTTGGATACCCGGACAATTCATGTCTAAACAACAGTCCCAAGTCACATGGGGTTGTTTGGTGGTGGGTCGTTAAAGTTATAGTTGTTGTTGTTTGTTGATGCCACAGATCCTGTGAAACATGGCTGAAATAAATAATATTACCTTCCAATCCGAATAGGCAAGTGTTCCCTATTAACCAAGAAGCATTTACAATTATGAAAAATCAAAAAAAGTGTTGGGAAATTGTTGCGGTTTATAACAAGCTACTTGGTCAGTTTAGTTTGCAAGGAAAACCTTCCTTTACTCCTCATGAAGTTCCTCAGAAGTAACCTTTGACATAGATGCAAATGGGAAAGATCATGGTACTGGAAAGATTAAAATTATACCAGGGACCTTAAATAATGATTATTTATAGATTTTGTAACCTCCAAAATCATCAACTTGGAAAATGAATCAAGAATCTTTTGATCATAACTCGAAAACCGCTCATCCGATCTTCTTCATTTCTTTGGCGGATCGATAAGTTATCCTAATAACTAAATATGTCCAGAAGGAACAAGCCATCTATCTTCAAAACTGTGGGAGATTTTTCTAAATTGCTGGGGAGGGAGGGGGCGTGGCCAAAATTGAAAATAAACTTGATCTGCCTGCAGACAATGTCCCATACATGTCAATACTCTATCTCTTACCATCTCTGAGATCTGTGCGTTCATACGGACAAACAGACGGACAGACTGACAGACGGACATGGCTATATCGACTCGGCTGTTGATGCTGATCAAGAATATATATACTTTATGGGGTCGGAGAAGCTTCCTTCCGGATGTTACATACTTTTGCACAAACTTATAATACTCTATGTACCTACGGTACAGAGTATAAAAATTTATCATAATAAAATACGATTCTATTTCGCTAATCTATGCATTTCAGCCATGATATTCTTTTTTTATTTCATTGCTCAATCGATAATCATTATTTTTTGAGTAAAAAATTGATTTTCAATTCAAAAATAATCATTAATTTTTTTAAAAACGTAATTTTATTTATATTTTCAAACTTGGCAATGAGTTATATTGGTTTGACTTGATTAACTTACGAGGCATATACATCAAACTTGCCACAATTTACACTAGTAGTAATCGACATTTGAGTAATATGTATTATTATAATTAATGAGTTATATTTAAAAAATCAAAATTAATCTTTATTTTTTGACTAATAAAATAAAAGTAAAAAATAATCATTTAAGTTTGATTTTTATAATAGAACTCATAACGATCTGATGATGAAATAAATCGAAATGTGAGATCCAAAATCGATAAAACATTTTATCCCGTTGAATTTAGACTCAAGAAATTGTTATTCGAGTGCAGAAACCCGTTATTCTACTTGGTTGTGGTTGGCGGTTGTGCTTATCTTGATTCTCATCGATTTTTTCCCTCGAATCAATTTGTAAAACCACATTCTAAACACTCTGATAAAAGGCTTAATTTTGTGACGCTATTGTTTACTACTGTGGGCAAAAAGTAAGGTGAATTTGTTTGTAAAAATGAAAAATCTTTATTTATTCTTCTAAATCAATTTCATCCCCTTCAAAGTAATCCCCTCCCGATAAAATACACTTATGCCAACGTTTTTTTCCTATCCTCGAAACATGCCAAATAGTCCCTTTCCGGTATAGTCATCAGCGCTTTCTTCGATTTTGCTTTTATCTCCTCAATCGACTCGAAACGCGTTCCCCGAAGTGGTCTCTTGAGTTTTGGGAATAGCCAGAAGTCACACGGAGCCAAATCAGGCGAATACGGTGATTGCGGAACGATATGCGTCGAATTTTTGATGACTTTTTTGCAAGAAATTGAGAACTTTCGGTACCAAACGAGATTTGACTTTTCGTAGGCCCAAATGGTCTTTCAAAATGGTTTTCACAGATCCTTCTGATATTCCGATCATATCAGTAAGATCTCTAACAGTCAACCGACGATTTTTGCGCACTAATTCCTCCACTTCATTGACGTGTTGGTCATCTGTTGACGTCGATGGTCGTCCGGAGCGCTCCAAGTCATCCACACGTTCTTGACCCTCTTTGAAGTCTTTGTACCACTTATAAACATTTTTTTGTGACATGGTAGAATCACCAAAGGCCTTCCGCAACATCCTCAACGTTTCCGCAGCCGAAATTTCATTCCGCAAACAAAATTTGATGGCACTTCTCTGCTCAGACATTGTAAAAATTGGTCGTTTGGAAAACACAAGCGTAAATATATTACTGATAATGACATTCACATGAAATTTGGCACAGATGTCATCAACAGTCCTGCCAACTCAAGAAAAAAAGAACTAGTCCGAATTGTTAGGCCCGCGAAGTTTAAATTGAAAATGTACTTTACTTTTTGCTCACAGTAGTATGTCAATATAAAGGAATAAAGTTGTTTTTCGCTTCTTAGGTCTAAAAATCTATTAAATAAATACCATTTTTTCACGCACTGGGCTTCGTTTTGGTCACCAACTGCAGTTTATCTTAGTTTTGCACACTGAAAGACATTAAATACAATTTCAGAACTTAACTGCCAAATGATTCATATATTGTTTTTTATAAATTTTTAGTATCTTTTATTAATTCATACATTCATACATACTCGTACTTTATGCATATCTCTGTAGGTTTTTATCAGCTAATTTAAATATTTATGGACTGTTACTTCAAGAACGCGCACCCATTTGAAGCAGTTGCTCTCATTTCGCTATATCAAGGGAGGACGTCCATTAATTACATAATAGTGTAAAGCTAAAATTTACAAGTTAATCTAACTACTCGTTATGCAGAAGAATTTTCAATGCGCCCAGGCGAGGCCAATTTGGGGGGGTATTTTGGAGTTTCTGTCTCACTCTCTCTCTATATACAACACACAAGTCACAAAAATTTGTTTAACACAAAAACTATTGCTTTAAGTTTGACTTAACCACTACATTACAACATGGCGGCCTTTCTTTCATTTCTCCTTGGTTTTCGTTTAGGTTGATCTTAAGCCGGGAAAGGAAATTTGCGTATTCCCTTCATCAAAGGTTTTACTGACACTGAGTTGGTGTTTTAGTAGTTTTTCGGTTTTTCCTTTTAATATTTACAAAATCATAAGTTTAAACTATTTGGGGGAGAGTTGTGAGTGATGGGCCAGTTACAGATCTGCAAAAAAGATAGTTTTTCATGAAACACGGTCTAGAAATAGAATTGTTGTTTTGAGCTTACTCATAGTCTCCTGTTGGATCTCCACTTTGTACGAGGGATTATCGTAGGCCGCATCACTTTTACGTGGTGGTGTAATGGATGCCGTTTGATGGACACGTCGGCGGGTAATGATTAGCAGTAGTGCAAGCGTGGACATAATAGCCAGAGCGGCAATCACAGAGACCACAACAAGGGGGCCATAATAGTCACCAACTGGTTGATCGGTGCCCGCAGTGAGAAGTTTACCTGGGGGGATTAACGTAACATGATATAAAATAATTAAAATTTTAAAAAACCTTGAGTATGGTTGAGTATGGTTCGATCCCTTGGAGGATCGATAAATAATCTTGATTAGTAAATATGCACGAAGGTACGAGGTACGAATTTTTATACTCTGTACCGAAGGTACATAGAGTATTATAAGTTTGTGCAAAAGTATGTAACATCCAGAAGTAAGCATCTCCGACCCCATAAAGTATATATATTCTTGATCAGCATCAATAGCCGAGTCGATATAGCCATGTCCGTCTGTCCGTCCGTCTGTCTGTCTGTCTGTCTGTCTGTCTGTCCGTATGAACGCACAGATCTCAGAGATGGTAAGAGATAGAGGTTTGACATGTATGGGACATATGCTTCTTATGTCTGCAGGCAGATCAAGTTTATTTTCAATTTTGGCCACGCCCCCTCCCGCCCCCGCAATTTAGAAAAAACGTCATATCTCCCACAGTTTTGAAGATAGATGGCTTGTTCCTTCTAGACATATTTAGTTATTAGGATAACTTATCGATCCGCCAAAGAAATGAAGAAGATCGGATGAACGGTTCCCGAGTTATGATCAAAAGACAAATTTTCTTGGTACAGAGTATGTTATAGTCGGGCTTGACCGACTTTCTTTCTTGTTAATCTAAAAAACTTTTGGAGTTTTGAGGTTTCCGAATTGCGGAGCCGGGGAAAATATAATTGATCTGCCTGCAAGTATAAGACGTACTTGTGCCATACATGGAGAACTTCCAGCTCATAAGATCTGTTTGTTCATACGGACAGACAGACATACGTAAGGACGGACACATGGATTTGACTAGTTCCATTTATTTTTACCCAAACTCATTCCGTTATCAATTTCTCCGTTTTTTAAACAAGACCTTGTTTTCAAAATATATCAAACGAACTAATTTTATGACAATGTTAAGAACACATCCAATAAAATACTTTAAACGAAAACTAAGCTTTAACGGAGACTTGAACGAGGACGGGGCAACTGAATCTACAGGGATTCTCGCTAAATTAGTGAAATGCTAAGCGGTTATGGCTACGATTTGTGCTATGAATTAATCGCTGGTCTCGTGCGCCGCTTGACAGTCGAGTGAGCTGAGATGGCGCCATTCGTCGGGAGTATTCAGTTTTCTGAGGTTCCGCTTAGGTAAGATCAATCTGGGAGTGTGTGGTCGTGTCACCCTCCCATCCCACCCACACTCTCCCAACAGCCTCTACACACCTTTTTATATTTTTTTGGGACTAACAAGATCAGTCTTTATCTGTTTGAAAAGCAAACACGAAAGGTTCTTTAAATAAGCAAATTGGACTCAAAAAAATTTGTTCTTTAAGTAACCCCGCCTTTCTCGGGATAAGCAAAAATGCACTAACCCTACTATTGAGAACGAAAATGCTCGCTTTCGTGACATTTTCAACTGATTTCTCCACTTGGAGTGGATATGTTTTCAATATCCCTTGATAAGATAAGATAAGGATAAGATAAATGATCATCCTTTGGATGATTTTCAGCTACGTTGGATGATTCAAAGGATATTTAAGACATATTCAATCCAAATGGATTCAGAAAATAATTCAATGCATATTTTTTAAGCATACTTTAACTTTAATTTTTTTTGGTTCCCTGAGTCAGACCAATTCCCTTTACTTTCTGGAAGCTGCTTAAGTCAGTTCTTTAAATGCTTATTTACTAAGCTTTACTAAGCTCAACTTTAAGAGCTTTTGTCAACATTGCTAATTTAAGATTAACGATTTACCAAATTTCTTGAAACCCATGTAGATCCTTTCAAATATACGCAAGACTTGAAACGGCAATATAAACCTTATAAAATCACTAGAACCGCTTAACCAAATTCACCCACCCTTACTCACCAGTTTTGCCCGGCGTGGCTGGACCACCGGGTTTAGTAATAAAGTTAACCACATTGCTCTTCTTCGTATTGCCATTGGTGAGGTACATTTCCAGCCACAGGCGATATTTGGTGCCCGGTTTCAGATCCATGATCAGTGTACCCGTTGTACTATCTCGCTTGGCCACCTTAAAGACACTGGAATCCTCTTTGCCCGCATCACTCTGATAGATGGCCCTGTAGATGTGCACGAATTTATCCTCCGGATAGGGTACACCGTTCCAGGAGATTTCCACACTCTGTGTCTTCACCTTGGTCACATTAACAGTGACATCGAAGGCATATACATCCACCTTGGGAGCTGTGCGCACCTTAATCATATGACCGGCACGCAGTTCAGCTCCGTGACCAGCAAATGGAATATAATAAAGTCCAATTTCATAGGCAGTATCCGCTTGAAGGTTCTGTATGGTGTAGCTGGTCAATGTGCGGTGTATGAGCGGGGAGGAGGAGTAAATCATGCCCGTCAACTCCTTGTAACGGAGCTGGACACCATCAACATACTCCATCTGGTCATCACCCAATTTCTTCCAGGTCAGTTGCAGCCAGGTGGCATTCGTTTCGCTCACATTCAATTCGGGATCTTCCACAGTCTTGAATATATCCTGGAAATCGGGTCTGTAGTCGGATATTTGTGGTGGCGGTGTAATTGTGCGCTCTGCTGGCATCTTAACGGTGAAAACGGCACTCGAAGGCTGGGAGTTGAGATCTCGCAGAATTAGCGTTATCTTCACTTTATACAGGGAATTGGGCTCGAGTCCAGGTAAATCAAACTCCATTTGTGAGGTGGCTATAAGATCTTCCGGTGGCGCAAATATCTGTTGTTCCCACGTGGAGGTATCATTGCCCGGACCATTTGTATAGCGCAATTCCACGCGACCATGAAGATTTACATAGACCTGTGGTACAGTGAAGACAATACGTATGGTACGCGGATCGATGGCCTCCAAAGTATGAACTTCAATATCGGGTTGCAGATTGTTCAATCCTAGTTTGGCAAAGGGGAGGAGAATGTGTACAAATGTTATTTAGAGAACAGAAATTGAGATAAGGAAAAGAGATGAGCAATGTAAAGAAAATTCTAGAAAGGAAATTCACTTAAAAAATGTTCCAAAAATAAGAACAAAGAAAGAATTTGTAGCAAATTTTAAATTTTAGTTCAATAACTGATAATAGAACATGGTTTTGAACAAACCAGTTCGATATTCTAATTCAAAAGAGTCCCCCACTGTGCTACAGGACTTTCCGCTCAACTTGTCCCTTAATAAACATTGGTAACAATTTACCAAGGGAGCAAAATTACTTGTTCCTTTTACACAGAAGGTAAATAAGTCTGCTATTATCTATCTGGCTCACCAATATAAACAAATTTTTCTGTCCTCTCGGTATTTGCTAATCATCAACTTTTTGATTCAGGTCCGGTACAATTTTTAAATAAAATAAGAACCCAATTTGCCTAGAACATGTTGGTTTAATTAAATATAGAACTTCCTCCTAACTGAGCCTATACTAAGTAGCTAATTAGTTTCCAAAACAATATACCCTAAACAATATACTACTAATATTCGTTTTCATATAAGGAATAGGTGCCGTAGATCACTGAATTCATAACTTATAAGTGGATCCTATGTGCGACCCAAGGAACTGACATATTTATAACGGACCTTCGTATTGATTTGAAAATCTTTTAATAGTTATGGGGCTTCAATTTCTAAAAGCAGTTACACTAGGAAGTTTGAAAAACTCTTTTTCGAGGAGATTGCAATCCTAAAAAAAAGGCTTACAAATCTCGAAATGAAATTAAAAATCTACTCCGACAGTTCTCTGTGAAGCTGTAGCTAAAAAATGTTTGGAATCTTTGGAAAAGCTAATCGAAGAAAAATGGAATTCGAGACCAAAGTGCAAAAAAATAATATGTATATATATATGTATGCCTCTAGTGGGGTTTGAACTTGCGACCTCTCTGTTCTAAGAAAACTGTTTCAGCATTTCTAACATCGTTTAGCATTTGGCTGATGGTCCAGCGGTTGTCAACATTTTATCCATATATTAATATTAATGCTTTTACGAGAAGGGCTATTCCGAAATAATATTTGTTTGGGCCGACCTATCGATATATCGATATTTTTAGAAACGACATGTCAGAAATGGACCGTTCAATAAAAAACCATAAAATGGATTTCAAACAGCACTTTGAAAACAAACAAAAAATTGTTAGAACAAGTAGCTCATCATTCGGATGCCAAATGGATGGATACCAAGACCGTCGCAAAGCGCATTGCCTTTTAGAGAGAAATAAAGGCAACGAAAAACTAAAAAATATTTGACAAGAGTACCAAATGCATAATTAAAATCACTTTGATTTTGTTTGGAACACTTGAGTATTTCTAATTATTGTAATTGTAATTTGGTGTTGTTTTGAGTACAAGTCTTGAAGGCTTAAAGAACAAAAAATGCACTACTAATTTCAAAAATCTAAGTCCGTGATATCTTTAAGTTATGCTATTGGCGAGATCAGTTAGACCGATCACTTGCACTGGTTATTAGTAGTCTTTTAGTGTAGACATTCCTGAAAAACTTTTCTGTTTTTCTGTAAGCTTTTTAAAGCAACGATATTATCGATATAACGATGTCTTTTAGACTCGATATATTAAAAATCTAAATTGAAAATTTTCATTTTGATATTATCGATATTGTTATTATGAGAAAGGTAGGTCAATATCAGAAGTAAAAAATAAATCAAACATAATTCATTATTTTTGCCTTCATCTTGACATCTTAAAGTCGAAGATAAACAATCTTTATCCAAGATTGTAAATTTAAAATTAAAAGCGCCATTATAATCTTGGGTTACGATTTTTCTGCTTTGTGCATTTTGGATACCGTTTCGTCTATGTTTCGAGACTATAATCTTGGTCTTAGATTGACTTTTTTCTCAGTGTACATTTCTAAACAAATTTCCTGGGTCCCGACTCTCATTTGCAGTCTATAATATTTATAAGTCTTTGTTCATAGTGAGCTTGAGAACTCTAATCTATTTTCTGAGCTGCTCCAATTCAAATATAACATTTACATGATACTAGAAATTCATAAATAAATCAAATCAGTATCAAAATCAAGTAGTACAGGGTGCGCCATATAAAGTGTCGGTATGGCAACACTAAATTACTTTGACATTTACCAACCGATTGCTTTTGTTAGACATGTTTTGGAAACATCAATCTAGTACAATTTTGACCATGGAACGCTTCACACCAAAACAACGTGCCGAAATAGTGACGCTGTTCATCGAAAATAATCGTTCAATTGTGCTAACTCAACTCAACAAATTTTGATGACCGATGAGGCCCATTTCACGCTTTCTGGTGGTGTTAATAAGCAAAATTGTCGCATATGGGGCACGGAAAATCCACACCGCATCCATGAAATACCTTTACACGACCAAAAAGTGACTGTTTGGGCCGGTATCAAAAAGAGGCGATATTGACTGGCCACAAAGATCCCCAGATTTGACCGCCCCAGACTTCTTTTTGAAAAGCAAGGTTTACGCCAGCGATCCACAGACCATTGAAGAGCTTAAGGCCAACGTTCGTGCCGAAATCGCCACTTTATCGACTGAGACGCTCGAAAAAGTGATGGAAAATGCCGCAAAAAGGGCACATTTTGTTGTGGCCAATAAAGGCGGCCACTTGATTGATGTTGTGTTCAAAAAGTAGTCGAAATAAATTGTACAGGACCAAATTAAAGGAACAAGATCAACATATAGCAATCGGTTGTTTGTTTTTATATTTATTCAGTGTTGCCATACCGACACTTTATATGGCGCACCCTGTACTTTAAAGCAACTCATGCATGGCTGTCATATACCAAATCCAACACTATCGTGTTTAGGAATGCCGATATATTTACTAAAGCTTTACCAACTCTACTATTTAGAAACGACTTTCTATAAAAGTTATTCTTGTAGATTTGACTATGTCTAAGTTTATATCAATCCCGTGAGTTTAAAAAACTATTTTGGAAAAAACCTTTTGATTTCAGTCATTAACTCAAATTTTTAATAACAACAAGAAAGAAAGTCGGTCAAGCCCGACTATAACATACTCTGTACCAAGAAAATTGGTCTTTTGATCATAACTCGAAAACCGTTCATCCGATCTTCTTCATTCCTTTGGCGGATCGATAAGTTATCCTAATAACTAAATATGTCCAGAAGGAACAAGCCATCTATCTTTAAAACTGTGGGAGATATGACGTTTTTTCTAAATTGCGGGGGCGGGTGGGGGCGTGGCCAAAATTGAAAATAAACTTGATCTGCCTGCAGACATAAGAAGCATATGTCCCATACATGTCAAACCTCTATCTCTTACCATCTCTGAGATCTGTGCGTTCATACGGACAGACAGACGGACAGACGGACGGACGGACAGACGGTCATGGCTATATCGACTCGGCTGTTGATGCTGATCAAGAATATATATACTTTATGGGGTCGGAGATGCTTCCTTCTGCCTGATACATACTTTTGCACAAACCTCTAATACTCTGTGTACCTACGGTACAGAGTATAAAAACCCAGCAAAAAAAAAACTAAATTTGTTCTTTCGTTGTTCTTTAGGTACCAGACAAAGTTTTAGATTCTTTAGGAGATATGATAGGATTTTCAGTTTCCCTTCTAAAACATTGCTCATCTTCATTTTCTGTATAATATATAAGTTAGTAGGCAATTTAAAGAGTTTAGAAATCGCTCAAGTTTTCATAAGTAGCAGAAGCATGATTTGTGATGAATGAATCTTTGACTAAATGAATATGTAAATGGTGTGTTTGTGTTGTTCTAGCTGTTGTTGGTGTGTTGGTCACAGTTAGTACAGTAAAACCCTGTCGCAGTGTGCTGATTGTTGTAGCTGTTGTTGTAGAGCTAGGAGAAGTAGTAGGAGTACATAGAACTATGAATATGGTTTATAATCTCAACCTGATTGTGGCTTAGGTAGTTTATCCTGGTTCTGGTGTAGGCTATGCTCACTGGCCTGCGTGGAGAGGCCAGATATAGTGCTGGAGCTGGGTGTGATTGTGTGCTGTTGTTGTTGCTGCTGTTGCTGTTGGTGGTGAGTTGGCGGCACACCCAGACCTGGTATAACTGGGTAACTTTCATATGCCACCGGTTGTCCATCTACTATGGCTATACCATGACCTGGCGGTGGCGGTGGTACACCACTATGTACTATGGGCACATAGTGGCCAGCATGTTGTTGCTGCTGCTGCTGCTGGGGGGCATGTTGTTGCGGTGCATGCTGCTGCTGTTGTGTTGGAGGTCCGGCTGGAACGCTTTGCTGTAGATGTTGCAAAATCTGCTCAATTCGCACATGTTGCTGTAAATTATGGTTATCCTTTTGTGGCTGTGGTCCTGGCTGCTCGGCACCCAAAATATTAAACAGATCCGATTGACTAGTGGGTGCTGGCGGCGGCTTACCCTGAGGTATGCCATTCATATCATAGGGCTCATATGGGTTATAGCCATCATAGCCGGGCTTCACTGGATTATAGAAACCATAGGGACCCAAATGTTGCTGATGCTGCTGCTGTTGCTGATAGTCATTGTAGTGTCCACCCAATTGCAAAGGCACAAAACTACCGCCTGGTGGCAAGGGAGCACCATTATCTTCCTGCTGATCCTCATGGACATCGTATTTAATATCATTCTGTTGCTGCTGCTGTTGCTGCTGCTGCTGCTGTTGCTGCTGCACTTTCTTATGCGGCTTCTCAAAGATGCCTCCGCCCGTTGACTTGGGTGGCTTGCCATCCAGGGTGGGATAGAAGGCACCTGTTGAGGGTTTTTTCTCATAGTCCACCGGCTTGGGCACTTTGCTAGTTGTACTCGTCATGGTTGTTGTTGTGGTCGCTGTCGTTGTTGTTTCTGTTATCGGTTGCATGTTTGATGGTTGTTGTTTAATTATTTACAAATGCATAGCGTGAATTTATATTTGATGAGCGTAGAAAATAAATATAAAAAATAAAGTAAAACAAAATTTAATAGCATGTCAGCGCCATTCAAAAGGAAAACAAATTAAATGCAAAAAAAAAAATAATAATATAAAAAGAAACGAGTGAGACAAGAAGAGGGAAAAATACACACATAAATAGCAAAAGCAGAAAATATATTAAAATAAACGTTGAATTCAGGCATATAAAATAGAAAACGATATGCATTAGTTTGATGAGCGATATGTGTGTGGATTATGTTCGAAATTAAGGTAAGAAATAGAGATAAGGTATTTGTTAGGTTATTAAGCCTCATTCACACTTAAGTACTTTAGTTCAACAAGAAGGATCTATTGCCAGATGGATGAAGCTTTAGCACTCAATTTAAAGGAGGCTTTGCAAATTTTGTATGGTACAAAACATTAACTCTACCCAGACGGACGAGTGCTTAGCACTTTAAAGCAGGAGTAAAAGAGGACTCTGACAGCAACACAGAACATTTCCAGAGCACTCGAAGGGATTTTTGATTCATTTTGCACTTGCTTTTTGAGAAACCATAAGTCTTCCTATTTGGACCATTATAAAAGCCCGAACGAAATCCCGACACACTGCATCTGGGTTTACTTCAAATGTCTTAAAGAGGTCCTTTTCCGAAAATCATAGACGAATAGAGGAATCCGGAGTCTGGGGACTATATGGGTAAGCATTCTAGGACGTCGGGATGTCATTTAATTAGTTCTTCTGACCAGGGTTTCTCAAGGAGGGCAAGTCTTAACAATGAGAGTGTACTAAAGATTGGAAATAAAGCTTCGCCAAAATAGCTTTGATCTACCCAAATCGACCGCTGGTCTGAGACTGAAAGATAACAGCGCGCTTGACCCTTTAGGCCAGTGTTTGAGCGTAGCCAAAAACTAAGAGTGTTTTGGTTTGCTATAATAACGTGACGCAAAACAAGCTCTGACCTGCCCTTACCGACGGCTGGTCTACGACTAAAAGAGAACAGGCCTTTAGAAGAGCGAAGCCAAAAACTGAGAGTTTTTTGGAATGCGAAATCAAAGCGACGCAAAACTAGCTATGACCTGCCCTCATCGACCGCTAGCCTGCTAGTGAAAGCAAGCAAAGCGCAAAGCGATGCGAATAGGCCGGGCGTGTTGCTTTAGGTTCCCGTTTTTCGTTCTCACAGAAGGCTTTTCATTCTGCCGACGGATATACTATTTTGGGAGTTTTTTGGAAGCCTCCAAGTTTTCATCTCCTAAGACAGCATTAGCCGCTTAAAGTTAAGACTAAAGCCATGTACTACCATAAACAAAAAATATACTGACTAGTATATTCATCTGATTTGGGGATCAATTATGTATTTGAATTTCATTGCCTTGTGACATATTAGCACACAACACGAACCGCTTAATCCTGAGACCTAAGCTATAACATAGACCTTGGTCAGGTATGAGAGAAAATGTGAAAATTCTTTTCTGAAGAGGGTGAAAATGCTCGGAAAGTTTATATGGTGAAAGAATGTATTTTTATTCGACTGAAGTAACACCCGGCTTATAGGCAAAATAAGATACTTTTTCCAGATTTTGAAATATCCGCCCACAATTTTGTTCATAAGATTGAACCACTTCTGGCTCCAAGAATCCGAATATGAAAATGACAATTTTAAAGATCACTCTGACATTTTTAGCTAGATAATGGAAGCTTCTGCTTCATTAATAAAGTGCTGCTGGCTATAGAATCCAGCTAATGATCTAAAGTGTTCAAGTGTGAACGGGGCATAGGAACCATTCTGGGATTTGTCAGTTGCAAGCAATAAACCCAAACAAAGTTTCACCAGGCATGCAACTGTTATACCATATTTACCATTGAACTGCGGCTCACGATGCTCCTGCGTATCTGCCTCCTGCCCGGCAGCACCAATCTTGGCCACCAAGGGTGCACAACCCCAATGCTTGCAGCACTCATCATCGGGTATGGGCAGAATGCGTGCCTGGGCCGGATCACAAGGTAAGTCGGATGGCGGCAGGGCCAATACTGGTGGGCAAGAGGGGCGACATTCCACCTTACCATGATCACAGAAGCAATTCTGTTCGCAACCTTTACAAAGATAGAGAGAGAAACACAGATGTGGTGGTGGTATATGCAATGGGATGGGACAATGTCAGTGTGTTCTTCTTACCCGTCAGATTAGCTGGTATCGGTGACCAGTTCTCGAACTCCATGCCCTGATAAACGCAAGTGCCATTGTCCACACAACGCATGCTCTCGGGACAACAATTGGGTGGATTGGGAACAAAGTTGGCTGGAACTGTTTCCCATTTGATGCAGTGCGGATTGAGTACGTCCAGACCAAAGTTCGAGGGACACTCCACTTTGGCACAATGGACTCCCTGCTCATTGCAGATGCACAACTGTTCGCAGCCATCGCGGAACTGTTGTCCCACCTCGTACTGGGAACCCTTAAAGCTGCATGTGGCCTTAGCACCGCCGCCTGCATCACGAGCCTGCTCCTGCAGACCATACAGATGCTCGTCCAGTTCCCCGGGTATGCTATTCTGCTGGCCATGACCCGGGGCCGACTGCTGTTCATGATCATCCAGGGTCACGTCACACAATTCCAACTGACAGCACACATCCTTCGGGTCCTTAACATACACACACTTATCGGCACGTGTATGATTCCTTTCCGGGCATCTGGGACGACAGTTCATCACTCCGCCCTCATCACAATGACAGATTTGCTCACAGGCAATCTCCAGACGTTCGCGGAATTTATACACTCCACCCTGGTAATGGCAATCACTGGGGCGTGGCTTGGGTTTGGCTATGTGGGCGCAATGAGTGTGTGTATGCGTGTATGGAATGCACATGACGATTTATGGAATGCATAGAGAACACAAGGCGTTAAAGCGGCACCAACGACAACAAACAAAAGCCACTAACTACAAAGCCATCAAAGCGACTACCTCATCTTCTTCTTCCTTCTACTCCTCATTCACTTTTATGGCCATGATTAATGCCTCACTCACCTTCATCGTCTTCATTATGTGGCACCAGGGCTGCTCCTGCGGATGTGGCCACGCTTGGCTCCAGCAATGGCTCATTGCATTCCATTATACGACAACATTCATCCTCTTCGACCATCCGCTCATGGCAATTGGGATTGGCCATGCTGCGCTGACTGCCCCTGGGATAGCTGGAGCCCTTGCAACGGGGCTCGCAAATCCACTCGCCACGATTGCAGGTGCAACGCTCATCGCATCCATCGCGATCCATGCTCTCACCGTGCTGGAACAAGTTTAGGAAGAAGGAAAATGTATTTTTATTGTAAAAGAAAAACGATACACAAAATTAAAGGAAATTCACAAGAAAAAGAAACCTCGTAAAATTAGGAACGTAAATGATATCGCAAGAAATAAAATTAAGAATTTTATACTGGATTTCCTCGGAAGCTCGGAAGAATCTTTAGTTTAAGAACTTGTATTATACGACTAATGTAGGTGGTTTTTAAAATTAACCAAACACCTCACAAAATATTTAGAAAGTTGCTTTTCGTAACATGAATCATGAGACAGTCCTTTGACGATCGGGATAATTCTCGGAGAAGCCGTACCATAGACCTTTCGTTTTAGATTCTTAATTTCACGAACCTGAGCCTCGAAGGACCTAACACTTTTTATACTCTGTACCGTAGGTACATAGAGTATTATAAGTTTGTGCAAAAGTATGTAACATCCAGAAGGAAGCATCTCCGACCCCATAAAGTATATATATTCTTGATCAGCATCAACAGCCGAGTCGATATAGCCATGTCCGTCTGTCCGTCTATCTGTCTGTCCGTATGAACGCACAGATCTCAGAGATGGTAAGAGATAGAGGTTTGACATGTACGGGACATATGCTTCTTATGTCTGCAGGCAGATCAAGTTTATTTTCAATTTTGGCCACGCCCCCTCCCGCCCCCGCAATTTAGAAAAAACGTCATATCTCCCACAGTTTTGAAGATAGATGGCTTGTTCCTTCTGGACATATTTAGTTATTAGGATAACTTATCGATGCGCCAAAGGAATGAAGAAGATCGGATGAACGGTTTTCGAGTTATGATCAAAAGACAAATTTTCTTGGTACAGAGTATGTTATAGTCGGGCTTGACCGACTTTCTTTCTTGTTGTTAGAAGAATTTAAGATTTAAGATCTGAAATCAAGCTTATAAATATGATGTTTATCTAGACCTTAAAATTTATATTTCAAGAACGAGTCTTAATTGACACACGAAACATTACTGAAAATTTTGTAAGTCTGAAACAAACTTGATCTGCATACGGTATTCTTGCAAACCTTTATGGCTTTCCCATTTTCAATGGGAACAGGGTATTAAAGCTACTTTTTAGATAACTGTGGATCAATATCGGGCCTACTTGATTTCATCTGACGGAGGGATTAAGTCGAATTGAAATCGAGCAAAAAAACCAACTCTCCCGCCGTAAAGTCTTTATCAAGACAAGAATTACAGTCAATTCTTCGGAATCACTTAGTTTGAGAAAGTCGTGGATCAACTCTTTCCAACCTGAGGCAGCTGTAGTTTCCCCCTACCTTTGCAAAAACCCTTGACTCAACCAGCTGTTTCTATAGCTGACACTTGGCTATTCGAAAACATAAAACATAAAACAACTAGAAGTGCAGGGGCAATTGGCTAATGTTATGATTCGAGCAGTGGTTAATGCACTCGTCACGGATTTCTTAGGGCAAAATCACACAAAAAATACTAGCATTTGTAAGCACCTCACTGCAATGCACTAGCTTTAAGTCCATCCCTATCAAGTTAAGCACCCTAATAATAATAATGAACTAGTTCTTAAGGTATTATTCTAAGCGTCACTTGTTGGTCACACTAATAGCTGGCGTGACCGCCAAAAGACGTGCGTAAACGGGAACTTTAATTTAATCTGTAAATAACAACGCAATCCTCTGTGAAATATAATAATAAAAACCAGCAGATTACACATTCAAAACTTTAAGTGGACTATCTATCTTAAACTTGCTGTCTCAGCCATTGCCACCTTGCCTAATGAATCTTAGAAATTAGTAATCCAGATCCAGTACACGAACCAAACATTAAACTTTACTTCGAACATTTGGCAAAGTTTTAGTGTTTCATAAATGATTTCTTTTATGAAAAGCTTGTATAACTCGCACAGAAAAACAATTATTTATTTATTTAAGTACCCACATAACTTGAACAATAATCAACTTAAAGTCGCTTTTCCACACTTTTCATTAAAAAATCGATTTAAGTGCAGTTTCAACTTTCCCTTTGCTTATGCTCGTTTCCTCAGCTGACAATTTCACCCAACCTAATCACCGTCATCATTTTGGTTAGTGTGTACTTTGCTTTAAGAATTATGACTCAATTGGCAGATAATGAGAAATGCTTCGACCTAGTGTGCCAGTTACTTTTTTTTTATTTTGCACACGACAATTTGTAAAAATTTTTGTGTGAAAGGTGGGCCAAAGATATTTGCGCTGCAAATTACGTCTACACTGAGTAGCTCATCAATCATTTGGAATGTTGATTAAAGACAATCGGTAAAGATTTCCTGCTTTTGTTTGCTGGAGTGCTCCAATAACCAATTATGTCAGCGCGTCTTATGAAGTGACTTTACGGCCACCCACGCAAACGCACACACACACACACACACACACACACACGGAACCAAGTGTATTTCCTACTTGGCAAGTTCGTTGCTTAAGTCTTTCGTCTTTGTTGCTTTAGTCGAAAGCATTTTGCAGTCTTTTGTTCTTTTAATTAAAGGCTGGTGTGGGTTTATTGTTGTCGAGTCTCAGCCTTATGAATGCGGTGCGAGTTTTCACGCCCTTTTTTATGCTTCTTCAGCTGTTTCTAATGATTCGTTTTTTCTAAGCCTAATGAGCCCATTTCTTGAGAACTTTTGTGCTCTCTAGAAACCATTAAACCAAAAGCTAGAGCCATAACGCCCACTTTGGCACATTAACTTACTAAAATGGCCCATAAACTGTGCAGTTTTTTGTGTGTTTCATATTCATTTGGCTGCTCACTTGAAAAACATTTGCGGCATGCGGGTTGGCATGTTGCACGTGTCCCGTCAATCGATTGAAATTTATAAAAAAATAACTGAGTGGAATGTGGCAAAGAGGTGGTGAGGAGAGAACGGGGAGAGGGGGAGCGAGGGCGCACCAACAACAATTCATTAAAAGTGAAAGCAAAAGTTATTTCACATCGAAGCCGAACCGCAAGCTCGATTATGAAAACTACAGCACAATTTGAAAGATTAAAAAATGATTAAAAATTGTGGAAAATGACGAATGGGGAATACACTTGAATGTAATATGTTTTGAGAGCATAAAAATTGGAACTGAAGTGTAGTGCGTTTAGTCTGGTTCTCAATTCCACTTAATCACAATTTTTATGTATAAGTTAAAGTCTAAATCTAAAGAGCTTATAAGGCAGGCTTTTTCCTGCTGGGGCCCTTACAATGGTTGTGTTTGTAGTGAGGCAAAGTTGCTGGTCAGATTATATTGGCAAAACTCAGCGCTCTCCAGGCTCTCTGATTCTTAAGTCTCATGTTAGTTTGGTAATAGCTACAAAGCTAGGTTAAAAATATCGCCAACATAGACCAGCCATTTGTTGACTCACTACACTCAGACAATAAATCCAGAGCTTTGTACTTTAATTAAGTACAAACGGTGTCAATTTTAAGCTAAGTACGAAAGTACTAAATTCAATTTTTAAGTACTATCCGATTGGTTGAATCCCCAAGTACTTGATTTAAGACTATATAAGCATAAATTAAAAGAACTTCAAAATATTTTAAAATCTTTCTGATTATATTTTAAGATTGTAACAGACTTAGGTCAAGCCCAATTAACTCTCAATAAGTGCAAAATATTATTTGTTGGAGTCTAATATACTCTAAAATATTCTTGAATCAAAATACACAAAATCTAAAGCTATTAACAATTTGCATATTGAAATAAAAACTATGAATGAATACAAAATATCACCAAAATGGTTACCGAGTGGTTACACAAATCAAGTTTCCATTTTAATTATTAAATAGATAAATTCTTAAAATTATTGAATTCTTTTTAAGTTCAAGATGGTTTATAACAAGAGTTTTAAGTGCAGTTGCGAATTTGAAGAACAGATTCCATTAAAAATAATTCCAATTTTTTGGATCTGGATTGGTAAGTCTATTATGTACTCAATCAAAGACCATGTATGCTTGAATTAAGTTGTCTTGCTTACAGTGAGTACCAAAAGTCTTTGATTCAAGAACTCGTGTTCTCAATTTAACAATACTAGCTGTCGTTTTACGATTTAAGAATGTTTCGTACTTAAGAATAAAAAAGTAATAAATAATTTAAGTACAAAATGGTTTTAATTCCATTCCGAACGACTAGAACTCTGCCAGTTGGTTTTTTTTGTGAGTGTATTTATATAGTAGAAAACATGCCTTACTAGTCAGATAGTTTGGAGTATCGGAGAGTTCGAAATGTATTCCAAAAGGAATCAAATTGTTTTAGTAAGACACAAAATCAGGGCTGCAAACCCATACATTGTTTTGGATCTCCGGAACGCTGGTTCGAACCAAAATTTACCAATGGTTAGGGTTCAAAAATTTCAGGTTCGCGGTTTTTGGGAGAAGGTTTTGGTTCGAACCTTGGTTCAGTCCATGCTAGACTCTCAAAATTAATATAAAACAAAGCAACAATTTATTTAGATACAAAACATTGCAAAAACTTAGAAGTTAATTTAATCATAAGTGTTTTAATAATCGCTTTCGTTCTAAAAGCCACCCAAATCGTATAGAAATCGGTTTGTTTTTGGGTCGAAAACGGCTTGTGGAACACATTGATATATTGGATATTATAAATACAATTAACTTTTAGGTAAAATACCATTTCGTAGTTTTTGTAGAAAAATGTTTCACATGTGAATCATTGACAAGCTTTGAAGTCAAGGAACTTGAAATCACATGCCACAAGAGATGGGGATATTGTAAGTAGTTTAGAACTAGCTTAGTTTAGCTTTAGTTGTTTTTAAATTCACTTTGCTGCCCATTTAAAGACTGAGTTGCTCAATAACCACCAGATAACAGATGGAATCGCTAAACAGAAGGTAACATTTTCTGATGTCCCCCCTTTTTGTTGAACCGAACCGATATTATAGGTTCGGAACAGGTTCGGGTTCAGCTTTTAATTTTAAAGAGGTTCGGTTCAAGGTTCGGTTCACAGTAAAATAAAATTTGGAATTCCTGGTTCGCACCGGTTCGGTTCAAAACCGGTTTGCAGCCCTGCACAAAATATACTCAAAAGCTATTGGCATATATTGATTCCAAGTTCCTTAGGACTCCATCACCGGTTAGGGTATTATAAAAGAAAAAAAAAGAAAGAAAACCCCAAGCGTTCGTTTAATTAAAACAAATTCAACACCCGACCAAGACCCAACAAGAAACGACAGCCGAACAAAATGGGTTGGTCAGTCAGTAAGTAATGCCAGCAGCTGCTGCTCCAGACTGTGCTCCATGTAATGCACCAGCATTCACGTACAAGCATGTGCAATGATTGGGCGCCAATTCGTGCCTGCGGTTTTGGGTGCAATGTTTGATGAACACGTCACACTTGGACAGACGCACAAAAGGCGTGTAGCAATTTATTAATAAGACGAAAGATAAATTCCATTGTTTTAGGCGATTCTAATGCACAGACAGACAGCAAGGCTGTCAATTGACACATTGTTATGATGGATGTCAACATCAATCAGCCAAGCTCTGAAAATCGCTGGCATTTTCTTACATTTTAAGGTGCGCAAATATTTGCATAATTGCCGCTTGGTCGAGCAAAAAAGTGCTGAGAGTGAACTGCGTGGAGATGAATTGGGCGAATGCCTACCCAAAAAATAATATTTTGGACTGCAACCAGGGGCGTCGCGACGGCAGCTGCGACAAAACTTTGGCTGAAAACTTTGACCGGTTTTCTTTTTTTTATGCAGCCAAAACATGTCGGCGGCAGCCTTATGCAATCCCGAAGTGACGACAAGGCAAATTGGAGTTGCGTGTGCCAGGAAGTGCAAGCAGACGCAGACAGGCCATGGCGGATGAGATGGAGGCGTATTTTTCAGTAAGTATTAAAGTGCAGCGGAGATCGTGATAAAATTCGAACATTGGCTCAATCTTCGATTAGGAAAATTAAAGCAATTTCAAAATGTTCTTACAAATTGGAGAATTAACAGCATGAGACACTAGGACAAGGACTGACAGCGGGGCCATTATTGATGATCGATATTTGTTGTGACAAATTGGGAAAAATCAGGGACCTTTCAAGGACTATCAAAACTCGAAATTAATCTATAATTTCAAACCAAAATATATCTTCAAACATTACGGAAATTTACATTAAAAAATGTACATATGTATTTTTAGTTGTTAACCAGTCGACGAAGTAACTTGAATTATATAACATCGCTATAGTTCGGCTGCACCGGAGCGGCACTATCGAATCCCCTAACTCTTTGTAGCGAGCACTTGCCATCAGATCAACCCTCAGCCAAGTATTTTTCCAAAGAATTTTGTATTTGCATTACCAGTTGTCAGTATGGTGATGGATGTACACTATAGTTCATGCATTAGTCTAGCGCTGTGGTGCATCTGGTCGTTAGGACTGGTAGTGTCTTGATACCAGCAGAACTACATTCTGGGATTTTATGTTGGTTATATCAGAATATAAATAGAAATACTTTCAAACAGCTCTTGAACTTCAAAGCAAGGCCCAAGTGTTTCTATTAGCAGTGCTGGATACACCCTTTAAATGATAAAAATATGGATTGATTTTAGAACATTTATCAGCAGACTATTATCGGACTACCCAACTTTGTGTGGTTCTATTGTGACACATCTCTTATGATTACAAAGATACTGACAAGCCATATTCTATCGGATATAGAAAACTACAAGTACACTCTTCCATCCATTTTGAATTGTTTATTAAAGCACTTCTGAAGAACTGCTCTGGTCTTGTCTCCAAGATCAGAACCAACTATCAGAAATGGACGGGCGTCTAATCGCGCGAATCCGTCCTCAATTTTCGTAGCTGCTCGTTTAAGATCCTACTCATACTTCTCCAGCTTAATAGGGCTCAGTTCAACCTTTTTGCAAAATTACTGAAATTTTTTCTACCTTATTACCAAATATATGACATTATAAGTACACACCTTATAGCTCTTATCCTGGGCCTGGCATTCACGTTGCATGGTATCACCGCTGGCAGTGATTTCGATAATTTTTGGCATTTCCGTTTCCGGTAGAGCAGTTGTTGTTGAAGTAGTTGGTGTTGTTGTTGTTGTCGTAGTCGTGGATGTGGTTGTGGCACTACTGCTGCCATCTTCATCCATGCTTACATCACTGAGATCCATCAGAGCCTCTTGTTTGGTAGAATTTTGCACTGGCTTGAACAGCTCCACAGCATCATCATCATCATTACCGCCTGCTGAGCGTCCCTCGCCAGCAAAAGCCACAAATGGTGATGGCTCCGTTGTTGTGGTTGTTGTTGTTGTTGTGCTGGCACTGATCTCCTCCATTCCGAAGTGTTGTTGGTGTTGTCCTTCAACAATGTTAATCACTGGAGCAGCATCGCTGTCTGGCATAATGGTGGTGGTGGCTTCGATTTCTGGTTCATTCATATGCATGGCGCGTGCTCTCGATGTGGTGGTGGTTGTTGTTGTTGTTGCCGTTGAGGTCTCTGGCTCGTCTGTAGCCTTGTTCTCCTGGCTGACTACAATGCCTGATGCCAGGCTGGACTCGGATGTGGTTGTCGTTGTTGTTGTTGTTGGAGTTGCCTCCTCTGTACTGCTCGAGAGCATTTGATAATCTTCATGTTCGGCCAGGCGATCATGATTCTCGGACAGTATATGCACATGATACGGATCTTCTTCATGCTCACTCTGCACAGGCGACTCTGTTGTTGTTGTTGTTGTAGTTGTTGTTGATGTTGATGTTGTACTGGCCGCTTTTGTTGTTTCACTTTCGTTTTCTTGCGGACTGGACTCGTTCTCATCCGAATTGCTGGCCGTTATAAGCGTGGCCGGATGTCGAAAATTATTCAAATCCTTGACATTATCTTCATCATTCTCATTCGAGATTTGATTTAACAGAAGTTCATTCTGTTGTTCGTGCTGGTGTGATTCAGTGGTGGCATCACTTGACGTACTCTCCGCATGCTCATCTTTGAGTGGAATTTGCTGTATGTGTGTTTGATCCGATTCGGAATGATGAATGACAATTGGCTGTTGCTCAGATGTGGAGTCTTCGTTGTCAAGTCTTGGTGTGGTTGTGGGTTCAGTGGAGGTAATGGGTTCTATACTAGTTGAACGTATGGTGGTAGTCTCCTCTTGCTGGGTATTAGAGGTGCTGTTGGCTACTGACGGTGTGGATGTTGTGATGATTTCTGAAAAACAGAAAAGTTTATTGAAAATTATTTTCAAATTTACTTTTAGTTGAAAAAAATGAAGAAATAAACCATACAAAAAAAATTATTTCTAGAGATGGGCGCGTGTCAGCAAAGCACGACATGTGCACGAAGATGATTTTTTATTTAATAAGCCACTTATCGAGCTAGCAAGTCCACAGAAATTACTGTTGAGGTGTAAAATATATGGCATAAGATTGGAAACAGATTTACAAGATATATCTAACACTTTACCAGAATCTTAGAGGCTGACCTGGTATCAATATATATATATTATGCAATTAATACATTTCTTCGTATCCTTCTTTCTGCTGGTTAAGAGGAGCATGCATGTCAGAGAGACGCAACAAATCTCCTAAGCGATTACAAATCCCCTTAGGAAACAAGAAAGAAAGTCGGTCAAGCCCGACTATAACATACTCTGTACCAAGAAATTTTGTCTTTTGATCATAACTCGAAAACCGTTCATCCGATCTTCTTCATTCCTTTGGCGGATCGATAAGTTATTCTAATAACTAAATATGTCCAGAAGGAACAAGCCATCTATCTTCAAAGCTGTGGGAGATATGACGTTTTTTCTAAATAGCGGGGGCGGGAGGGGGCGTGGCCAAAATTGAAAATAAACTTGATCTGCCTGCAGACATAAGAAGCATATGTCCCATACACGTCAAACCTTTATCTCTTACCATCTCTGAGATCTGTGCGTTCATACGGACAGACAGACAGACGGACAGACGGACATGGCTATATCGACTCGGCTGTTGATGCTGATCAAGAATATATATACTTTATGGGGTCGGAGATGCTTCCTTCTGGATGTTACATACTTTTGCACAAACTTATAATATTCTATGTACCTACGGCACAGAGTATAAAAAGCTCTAATTCCCAACCTTTCAAAATTCTGTTGAAAAACTGATTTGTAAAAATGCTTGATAATATGATTAGAAACAGATCTTTCATGTCTTCCATTGACTCATTCTTGAGGTAAATAAACTCTAAGAAACACACTAAGCTGCCCCACATTTACGGTAACTGCAAAAGGCCACATATTTGCGCAATTCTAGCGGAAATATCTTGGTTTGAAAAACAAAAAAAAAAACAAAACAACAACGTAAATCGTATTGGAAATATCTCACGCGTCTCATCATTCGCAGTTCGCATCAGCTATGCCATCATTGAAACGTAATTTTTGTTTTCTTTTTGTTGTTCCACGCAGCATCAATTCCTCAAAATCTGCAAGGTATTCATTAAGCTCCGGCCACGGCTGCTGAATCATCGGCAGCCAGTCGACCGTTCTTGGAAGCGCTCAGACACTTGCGGAACAAGCCCAAGCCAAAAAGAAAAAAAAAATCAGCCAAGCCTCATCTTTTATGATATAATTCTTGTTTTTTTTTTTTTGTTTCTTTCATCTTTTCTTCTTACTGACCAAGACCGCAACCGAGGCCCAAAGATATTTTCTGCTCGGTTATATAATTACATTTGTGTTTGGGCACAGTTTCGGGGCGCAAAACTCATGTCATAAATAAATGATGACTTTTAGTGAGGGGCTTAGGGTGTATTTAAGCAACAAGTAAAAGAATACAACAAATTGCCTCAAGAGACCGCAGAGAATAGATGTTTTTCAAGTTCAAAACATTCAATTAAAATTTGATTCAATAATCGATGGCGATAATTGCTTACGATTTTCATTTCTGTTCAGTGGAATACTTACTTAAACATTTGACTTCTTAAATAGATCAAAGATATGGTCTAAGGCACACAAAACTCATCGATCAGACAATTTTAATGAATGTCATTCATGACATCCCAGTTTGGTTGTAAGCCAATCAATAATAATAAAAGTAGACAAAATTATGATTGATAAATTTAAGCACATTTCAGTTTCCATCAACTTTGGCGCCGATGTCCAACATATACAAGCACGACAGCTGGTCAAGCCCGATTATAATACAGAGTACAGAGTACCAACAAAAGTGTATGCTCAGTGTACATTTTGATGCTGCAATTGAAGCTGTAAGCATTCTTTTTCTCATTACTTGACTATCGTTTAAGCGATCATTATCAATCTTTTTCGGATCGATGAATAATACTAATTACTTAATATGTCCAGATACGTCCAGGTACGAACCTTACATCTATAAAACTGTGGGCGTAATACAATGTTTATATTATTGAAAATAATATATAAGAATAAGAAGCTTTCCTCTTAGACATGTCTAAACTCTTCTCTTACCATCTCTGAGATCTTTGTTCATACGGCCAGACCAACAGGCAAACGGACATGGCTTTGTCGACTCGGCTGTTTATTCTGAACTGGAACTAAAATTTCTTTTGAACTCAGCAAATGACAACATTTACTCAATTCTTCTTCTATAACAAGGCAAAGCATTTCAGAAATACCTTAAAAATGTTAGTCGTCAGGCAATTAGCATTTAAGTATTCTTTCCAAAGAAATCCCTGAATATTTTATTTAAATTATTATTTAGTCATTGACCATGTTCAGCAGAAGAACTCGCTTCCTAATCAATTATATATTTTCAATAATCCTTCTGCTGAACTCCAGTGATACTGTATTATTATAACCAATTTGACGTATCGTGGTCAAGAAGCAAGGAGTTCTTTTGTGGGCGATAAATAATTTGAATTAACTAAAATATATAAATATTAAAATTTTAACTTGGTTAAAGACTCAGTTAAAGACAAATGAAACCAAAGCTGTGACTGACCAACTTACTTTTACGTCAACAAAATGGGAGCTTACCAAAATGTAAATGTGCAAATTGTTCCCAATGGAAGTCAGCTATTAGTAAAGTATTTCTATTTAATTTATAATGAACTTATCTTATTGAATACAACTTTTCTGACTATTTTTATAAGCAATTCTACTATTTTTTTTAAAGATATACCATTTTTAGCATTTAACACTACTTTTATTTTGTGTGTATATCATGCTTAATGCCCTTTAAAGTATGCTACATTATATGAAAATTTTAGTTAAGTATTTATTATACCCTTGCAAAGGGTATTATAATTTTGCCCAGAAGTTTGCAACGCATAGAAATATTCATTTCCGACCCCATAAACTATATATATTCTTGATCAGGGTGACGAGCTGAGTCGATTAAGCTTTGTCCGTCCGTCTGTCTGTCTGTCTGTTTCTACGCGAACTAGTCTCTCAGTTTTAAAGCTATCGAGCTGAAATTTTGCACAGAGTCTTCTTTTTGCTGCACACTACTAATATGTCGGAACCGACAGGATCAGATGACTATATCTCATAGCTCCCATAGGAACAATCGGTCGGAAAACTAGTTTAAGTATGAAAAACTTTTTTCTTTTCAATGGAAACGTCTCCAAACTTTGTAATCGTAGGTTTTATATGTTTTTTTATAATCCTACCAATTTTTATTAAAATCGGACAACTATATGGTATAGCTGCCATACAAAAGATAGGTCTAAAAAACAGTCTTAGTTAGAAAAACTTTTTTGTTTTTAATGGTAGCATCCTGTAATTTTGTATTTGTTTGTTTCTCGGGCTTTTACACAATTCTACAAGTTTTTGTTCAAATCGGATGACTATATCATATAGCTCCCATACGAACGATCGGTCGAAAAATGGGAAAAAGCGTATTTTTTGAAAATATTTAAGCGATCACTTGCAAGGGTATAAAAACTTCGGCACAGACGAAGTTAGCTTGGCTTTCTCTTTTTCTTTGATTCACGCCAATAAAAACTCAGTTTTGGGACTTAATGCAATGGATAATGTTAAAAAATATCGAGGTGTATGAGCAACGGCTTTGATTTGGGTCTTCATAGGGTATAGTAAACAGAAAAAGGAAATCAATACGAAACGGAGCAAGCTCGGATATTCTTGATCCGATCCCGGAAAAGATTGATGTCGCTACCACTTCTTTTTATTTTTAAATCCCAAAAAACAGGATCAATTGAAGCCTGCTCCGGGATAACCCTGTTTTCAATCCCGTTGCGGATTGATTTCAGATTTTTTTTCCTGATTCTGATCAACCGAAATTGTACGAGGACTTCCCATGGAATATGGAGGTAAGAACGCAAGGAAAGGGTCTTTCTGGGTCAATATTACAAATCAAGCTCAAATTAATTTATATGCTTAAATAGACCATTCTTTGGGTTTAAATTGGGACCCAACTTTTTGCTCAATTCGATCTATTCAGAGATAAAAAAAATGGTATCAAATCTATCCTTTATGTCTCGGCTTAAGAGTAGCTGGGACTAACCTGTTTTTATTAAAGTTTGGAATGGATCATTCTAAATTTTGACAATAACATACTGAATCCATTGTATTTATTTAGATGTATAACCAATGATTCATTTCATGGGTATATAAACATAAGCACAGTTAAGCTAACTGGAACTAAAACTCATAAGGAAAACAAATTCTGCTAAATTCGTTCCTGGCAAAGTACTTTACATACTTAAACTATTACCATGAGCTCTTTTCCCAGCTAAGCAAAAATAACAAAAAAAAAAAATAGACATCCGGCTTGGCATGCCACACGCTTGACAGCTTGTCAATTCTAAACACATCATTTACAGATCCGTCTCCTACTCCAACTCCTTCATCGACCTGCTGTCTGTGTTTGCTTTTGGAAGCCGCAGAACGTGCGGTGACTTAGAAAAACCGCAAATGAGTTTGTCGGACTACCGGACACCGTATTGTTTCTTTTCTTCTGTTTCTGCATATTGCTGCATGTGGGCCGCTGGTTAACATTCAATGCCATCATAATTGTACCTATGAGCCAGCTGTACAAATTTGAATTTTTTGAGCCTTTTGAAACTGTTAACGGTTTAGCTCAGACCACCAAACGAGACCTCGAATGGAAGATGTATTCTTCTCTGGGTTCTTTTTTTTTGAAAGCGAGTGCCGAGTGAAAAATGAAAATCAATGACAGTAAAAAGACAAATTGTGCGCCAAGTAAAAACAGACAAAACAAAAGGAGCAACAGACTACTCGAGGAGTCAGACTTGAAGATGGAGTTGGAGGTATTATAAACGGCTAACCGTGACAACAACAACAACAACCACAGCAACTGCAGTCGAAGCTGGAGGCAGCATAACGAACTGAAATTCAAGGTTCATGTCAGTAACCCTAAAGAGTTCTGGTCTGGGACAACACCAACAATAAAAGCAACGACTAAAACACACACACACACACACACTCATATGTACAGTACATATGCATGTAGTAGAGAAGTTGGCTAACGAACTGAGGCCAGCTCTGCTTTTAAATTGGCGTATGTTGCATGCTGACTCTCCGACAACTCTGACTTGGGGACTGGAGACCCAGTCTAGGGTCCGCTCTTTTATGCTTATTACCACGCATGCATGACAGTCGAAGTTCTTCTACTTCTAGACATTGGACTTGGTAAATGGCGTCCCCATGGGGTAGCATTTGGTCGACGCTCGTCAAGCTGCACGGGTGCTTGCGGGTGTTTTTTTTTGCGATTTTTGCTTGCTCTCTCTCCCTCTTGCCCCTGTTTGCTTTGGCATGAGTCAGAGATCAGTATGGTATATGTAGAATGAAGGAAGGAAGTTCTGGTCCATGATAGAGTGCGCAAATTTAATGAAAATTACAGTTGAAAAATTCTTGAAGCGGTTGGAAAAAGAAGGGGAGAAGCGCGGCATTTTAAGTATTCAAATGAAAAACTCATTAAATGGATTTTAAACGATGCCACTTAACCAGCATTTCAGTTTCCACTTGACGTGGCCAGCGGACTCAAGACGAACCTGGGAAGGTTCGGACATCAAATTGTTTGATGTTCTACAAACATCTCATCACAGAAGCAATTGATTTGTGTAGCTGCTATGCTGGGATGAAGACAGTATGAAACAGTGTAACTTGTAAATAAGTTTCAAGAAATAGCTAAATAAAGCAATTCTGTCAGAGCAGAAGCAAAAAGTAATTCAAAGCCTTTCTGAGGTGATGGAAGAATCTACATTCTACCCATTCTAAGCCAATGTTGCGTTTTTAACATTTGGCTGAATTCTCTTAAGTGCAATTTGCCGCACTGTCACGCTTGTGGTCGATGATGGCCAGCGTTAATCCGACGCCATTCGTGCTCCAACCGAGTTGCTGAGCTTATTTCGCAGGCAAGGAAAGTAAATAATACAAATTTTTATAAGCTTATGTTTTTTTAAAGAGTACACCCAGAAAAATGTAGAACAAACAACTTAAGAACGAACGCTCTTAAAACAAGAAAGAAAGTACTATAACATACTCTGTACCAAGAAAATTTGTCTTTTGAGCATAACTCGAAAACCGTTCATCCGATCTTCTTCATTTCTTTGGCGGATCGATAAGTTATCCTAATAACTAAATATGTCCAGAAGGAACAAGCCATCTATCTTCAAAACTGTGGGAGATATGACGTTTTTTCCATATTGCGGGGACGGGAGGGGGCGTGGCCAAAATTGAAAATAAACTTGATCTGCCTGCAGACATAAGAAGCATATGTCCCATACATGTCAAACCTCTATCTCTTACCATCTCTGAGATCTGTGCGTTCATACGGACAGACAGACAGACGGACGGACGGACGGACGGACGGACGGACGGACAGACGGACAGACGGACATGGCTATATCGACTCGGCTGTTGACGCTGATCAAGAATATATATACTTTATGGGGTCGGAGATGCTTCCTTCTGGATGTTACATACTTTTGCACAAACTTATAATACTCTATGTACGTACGGTACAGAGTATAAAAATATTTATTCGTTCTTGAATTTTTAAGAATTTTGCTCTTGAAATCGAGCTAAATTCGTTCCCAGTGGCGCAAATGCTCATTATTACGTCCATTATTAATGCATTACCTCTCGCCTGAATGCATTCAAAAACCCAATACAACCTGCCTTACTTTCTTAAGAAATGGCCAAATTTTCCGCACGGTACATGAGTTTATTGAATTTTGTAATGCAGAAAGTAATGACGTGCCGAAGTTCCCCATTACACAAGCGTATTCTTTTACCATATTGTAATGCAGAAATTCTCGAGCGATTACAAATGCGCTGAAAAAAAATCTCATAGGTAATGCATTACATTGTGGCTCGTACGTAATGCATTATTTCGACCGACCACATTCAGCCCAGCGCCACTGGGGAGGTAAAACAGCAGAGAGGAGAGCAAGCACATTTGAGAGAACACAGTTTAGAGCTCGCTCTATCAAAGTTGCATTTTGTTGCACCCATGTTGCTTTGAAATTCCCAACCAGTTATTGCATTGCTGGCTGTGCGACTGCCAGTTGTCAGGCAGAGACTGATGCTGCTTTGAGTTGTTATGTATTCCTCGAGTCGGCTAAAACATGCAACATGCTTTAACAATTAGTTTTCCCATAAAATAAATTGAAACAAATTGAAAAAAACAGCTGATTTTGAATTGCTGTATGATTGGAATCTGTGAAGCTTTTGATTTAACAGTTAGCGATCTTATACAAGAAAGTATATTCTCGATGTTTGACAATGCTGTATGCTCTTGATTCAAGAATGAGCAGTCTTGAAATTGAGTATGTTTAGCAAGACGGGATCAAAAATTCATACTTCATCAAGAATTTCACTTTAGGATGAAGAATTTTCATTCTTATCGAACTCCAGACATCGAACATTCTTGATCCAAATACGAAATTCTCTATTTTTTCTCTGAGTGTCAAGTAAAACAATAACACAAATTATATTGATGATTCTTGGGGTATTTGTGCGAATTTTCATTCCAATTTTTCTAGAAAAAGTCTTCCACTAAGTATTGCATATGTTTATGCTATTAATATGCATATATAACCAATTTAGGTATCCCAGAGCCGCTACCATGAACCGAAACTTTCATTATAATCTTCTTAAAAGTCGAGCTTAATGTACGGCTTATCATCATCTCCTCTTTCAATCCAACTCTCTTAACATGTTAACACTTCGTTTCACAAATTTCCATATCATTTTCACTTCGGCCAACAATAACACAATTTCATTAACATCAAACAAATTTCTACAACAAATGCGCTTACAATAGAAAACCTACGAACTCTGATTATTTTTTTTTTAATTAACAAAAATCAAAATTAACACTCCACGAAATTGCGTAATATTTTCAAATTTTGTTAAAATCAAAAAGCAAAACCAGGCCACATTCAATTCAAAGTGGCTGCAAAGCAGTTCGTCGCATAAACAAATCACATAATACAATAATATTTTTTGTATATTCATGGCACACACACACAGACATACATAGAGCCGGAGTCATGACCGTTACATTGCCCAAATCCCAAAAATGGGGTGGGGGGGAAATGGAAATGCGTGTTTTTTAGTGACACTTTTTGCGTATTACAAAACTCTACCAATATTGAAAAGGGGGGGGGGGGGGGAACCCAGCATGATGAGCTCTGTTTCCGGTTGGTTGCCTTACCAAAACCAAAAAAAAAAAAACCGAAACTATATCCAAATGTATTCTACATTCTACATTCATCTTCGTAAGCCACATTCAATTGACCTTCAACCGCACTTGCCACAATTACATAAAACCTCTCACATGCAAGTGCGTTTCAATAACAACTACAATACCAAAACATTTGCAGCTCCAATTCGATTTCATGGTCGGCCAAGCAACTCTTAGAGCATTCACTTGTGCAAAATGAAAAGCATGGTGTCATTGCATTGAGATACATTTATCTGTCTGTACAAGCAAACTGTATAAATATAAAGTTAAGTGGCTTTTCTGTCTTTGATATTATTATTTATTTACCTGGGGGTCTTTGTCTTCCACGATGACACGCGTCTCAAATGCTGAAACGTGTTTTCCCCTAGGATTTGATACGCCGCCACCTTCTCAACGACCGCAACTTAACCCGACTGCATCTTATCTTTTATGAGTAGCACATGAACTTTCGGGTTGAAAAAGGTCAAATGCTGTCTTTGACTATAATTTTGCTTTATTGCTGTCGAGTTTGTTGGTTGATGTAGTTATTGTAGTTGTTGTTGTTGTTTTAATGGTGCTGTGGAATTTTCAGCCTGTTAGGAATGTCTTAACTGACCGCTGGGCAATTTTGGAAAACATTTTGTGTCATTAGCCAGATTGTAGAAGCCGATTAAAAAAACCTTACAATCATTTGAGCAGGCAAACATCTTTAATGCATATGGGAAGAAAAAACAGAGCTGGCTATTCTTTTTGAACTTTTATAATGATTTTGTTAGTTTTTAAATTTCAATTTTTGAATTTGTTTAAGAAGTGTAATAGGCTTATAATATCACATTGCCGTTTTGTGTAACTTATAGCTACTTTAATAGCTATGACAAAGCTCTGTCAAAACATTTGAAAACTACTATGTATGTACAACTGTAAAAAAACTCAGCGGTGGGCACCAAAATCTCACTAAAAGGCGGATGTAACACAAATAATTTTGCATCGCGCCCACTTTTATCTCGCAGATTGGCGGCCCTTACTACTCTCCACTTGGAGACTTACAAATACACATAAAACCCTTCCAAAACATCATCAAAATAGTTTTTAAAAACGTGTGAGAAAGATGACCAAGACCGACTATAATAAACTCTGTAGCAAAGAAAGTGTTTGCTCAATTCATTTTGAGGCAGCAACACTTCTACTGCGCTACAGCAGCGAACATTCTTTTGCTTATAGCTTGATTATTCTTCATCCGACTTTGAACAATCCTTCGGAGGATTGATAAGTAATCTTAATTACTAATAAAAACGTCCAACAGAAAAGATAGAACCTATTGAGCTGTAGGAGTATTGACTTCTTCTCGAGCTCGGAAAGGGGAGTGGCAAAAATGTAAAATACATTTGCCTGCATGCATATGGACCTGGCATATGGAAAAGGAAGAGTAACAGTCCCATAACATAAATCACACCGACCAAGGCGTAGATAGGGAGGTATCCACCCTTGGACAGGAGAATGATGACTCGAAAATTACTCGAAACTGTTCCGAAGAACGGATTAAAAAGGACTCTTCACGAAATGTCGTATCTAGGGTACCATTTTCTCCCCATAATAATATCATTTATGATCAGAAAAAGAGCGCATTTATGACTGATAAATCAAAAATGACTCGAATGTAATCAAAACGAGAAAGCTAAGCTAACTTCGTCTGTGCCGAAGTTTTTATACCCTTGCAAGTGCTCGCTTAAATATATTCAAAAAATACTTTTTTCCCATTTTCCGACTGATCGTTCGTATGGGAGCTATATGATATAGTCCTCCGATTTGGACAAAAGCTTGTAGAATTGTGTAATAGCCCGAGAAACAAACAAATACAAAATTACAGGATGCTACCATTAAAAACAAAAAAGTTTTTCTAACTAAGACTGTTTTTTAGACCTATCTTTTGTATGGCAGCTATACCATATAGTTGTCCGATTTTGATAAAACTTGGTAGAATTATAAAAAAAACATATAAAACCTACGATTACAAAGTTTGGAGACGTTTCCATTAAAAAGAAAAAAGTTTTTCATACTAAAACTAGTTTTCCGAACGATTGTTCCTATGGGAGCTATGAGATATAGTCATCCGATCCGGTCGGTTCCGACATATTAGTAGTGTGCAGGAAAAAGAAGACTCTGTGCAAAATTTCAGCTCGATAGCTTTAAAACTGAGAGACTAGTTCGCGTAGAAACAGACAGACAGACGTACAGACAGACGGACAAAGCTCAATCGACTCAGCTCGTCACCCTGAACCTCACCCTCACCTCGTCAAGAATATATATAGTTTATGGGGTCGGAAATGAATATTTCTATGCGTTGCAAACTTCTGGGCAAAATTATAATACCCTTTGCAAGGGTATAAATATCATAAAACTTTTGATGGGATTAAGCAAGCTGTAGCTGCAATTGATAGATATATTGTAATTAACTTGTGTTTTGCTCCCGGACCAATTTGCTGGTTTTTATGGTTTAATTTGATAGTCTATCGAATTTACTTCAAATGAGAATTGTAAAAAATAATTAATTAATATAGTTTTTAATAGTGAAAAGTAACTTGTAAATATCCTGGAGTCTAAAGATTTAATTCCTTTTCCAAGTGCATTAAAAGAATCCTAAAACAGATTTTGAATTATTTTGACAGTGAGTTAAGGACTTTACTTGCTTTGAGTGCTTGTTTAATTGCTACCTATCTTTCATTTCCTGCTCTCGCTTCTAAACAACCAAAACTTTAAATTCATTTATTTTTCCTAAAGCTAATGTACCATTTTAAAAACATTCTATCCATTCTAATGTGGCCTCTCATAAGATTAAAATCATTTCAGCTCATTAGGTAATATTTCCGTTTCTTCCATTCATTTTGAAATGCTACTGTTATCTGGTTAGCTCACCTAACAGTATAATTGTACCATGATTACCTTTACTTCCATTCTTCTTTCATTCTTTCTTTGCTTCCACTTCAATATATCAACTTCCTGACTACATTCTCTACCACCGTTCAATGACACAGTTAATTGCATAAACACCTAAATACATGCTTACATACACACACACAAACACACTCTAGCATATTTGCAATTAAAATGCATTAATTAATTTAGTTTTTAGTTGCACATGGGCTCTGTGTGCTACATTTTTCTCACTACACACACACACACACAGAAATAATATAAAAATAACGCAAGTCTAGACCAGCGAACTCATACGCTTCGAATCTAATATATGCCATTGCAAAAAGCATAAACAAGTTATAATTAGTAAGCCAGTTTTGATATTTAATTTTTTGAGTCCCTGACATAAATAGAATTGAGCTCAGATTGGTGCAGGTTTTCACTTGGAAAAGTTGTTCTTAGATTCTAGTTGACAGATGCTGAGAAAAGAGAGAGCTAAGAATGGAAAGCCGAATTTAAAGAATTGTATTCAAATACATAAGCTTACGGACAATAAAAGTTTCAAGTTCGATTTATGGGCAAAAACTAAACATTTTTTGTAGTTTTTCCGTTAACTGCACTTTCACGCTTTAAGCTGGGACAAGTGTCAATGTGCAAATAGAAAAAAACAATAACAATCTTAACAACCAACACGCCAGACAGGTGATTAGCATTGTTTTGCTGTTGTTCACAATTTTTAGCTTGTTGAAAAGCGTATTTTTTAAGCTACTTTTACTTATCGCTTTATTATAACGGATCGCTAAAAAAAAAATTGTTGCCAACTAATCGTGCATGAACTTTAAAGCGAAAGGTGGGCGTTACACGCTCTCTCTCACACTATCTGTCTTTCTATCTCTCGCTCTCTGTGAATAAATGAAGATTTTGGGCCAGCGACTTTAAGCTTATGCCAATATTAATATCCTGTACCAGAGGGTTTGGTAAGTTTCTATCAAAATTCATATTTTAAATAAAGTTAACATGCATGCAATAACGCCCAGTGCCTTGATGCTGGTCATTATTGCTAAAAAAAAAAGAGTAAATTATCGCCCCACGGTCGTAGTTCAACTGGGCGTTGAAGTTTATTCAAACTTTGTGTTTATAAAGAAAATGGCGGAAACAATATATTTTCTCTAGGAAAATGGAAAAAGAGCGAAACTCAGTTGCTTTTTCAAGGTGACAGACTACCACTTAAAAAAATCGGACATTTTGGCGTTGTTGAGATGGTTAAACGATACATCAGCTGTAAAAATTCCATGTCAAAACTGGAAATTTCGAAACTGTGACCATCGTTTTGAGAAGAAAGAAATGTGAGATACTACGTCATGAATTTTGTAGCGGATAAGTACGTTATGCATGGTAAAACGTGATATAAGACCAGTTTATTCATTATTCATATTTTGGTATTTTTGCAGAGTAGTCGTCAACCAAGAGATCTATTGACTTGACATTTGAAGTCCATAATCTCCAAGATAAAAGCTATATTTCCTGATTCAAAATTTCCAAAAATTCAAAGCCAAGCATTTTCTGCTATGCCCTTTTTAAGTATGTTTTGTTCTTGGAAGTACACACAGAAAAAAAAATGTCAATATCAATTTAATCTGGGTTGGGTAATTTGACATATCATTTCGATGCTAAAAAATGTCAAATTGAAGCCAAATAATATCATTTTGATGTTGAATATTACATTTTTAGTAAAGAATATCAATATTATATTCCATTAAAATACTATTGATCAGAAAGTTCATCAAATTGATTTGAAAAATAACTCTTTAATATGAATTCTATTTTTGAACAGGTCATTTTCAACTTTATCAATTCCAATAACATTGAGCCCCAGATCGTACCATTTTTATACTCTGTACCGTAGATACACAGAGTATTATAAGTTTGTGCAAAAGTATGTAACAGCCAGAAGGAAGCATCTCAGACCCCATAAAGGCTATATATATTCTTGATCAGCATCAGCAGCCGAGTCGATATAGCCATGTCCATCTGTCCGTCTGTCTGTCCTTATGAACGCACAAATCTCAGAGATGATAAGAGATAGAGGTTTGACATGTATTAGACATTTGCTTCTTATGTCTGCATGCAGATCAAGTTTATTTTCAATTTTGGCCACGCCCCCTCCCGCCCCCGCAATTAAGAAAAAACGTAATTTCTCCCACAGTTTTAAAGATAGATGGTTCGATCTTTTAAGACTTATTTAGTAATCAGGACTTATCGATCCGCCAAAGAAATGGTGAAGATCGGATGAACGTTGGTCGAGTTATGATCAAAAAACTGTTCGCTGCTGCAGCGAAGTAGCAGCGCTGCATCAAAATTTATGCTGAGTGTATAATTTCGTTGGTACAGAGTATGTTATAGTCGGGCTTGACCGACTTTCTTCTTGTTTTTTTTTTGTTTTCTTAAACTAAGTACGAAATTTTGATTTAAAAAAAGGTTAATGAACCGATGGTTCTCAAATAAGTTTTGATTATGAAGAATATTAAATAGATGACAACCGAAGACGGGTATTATAGGAAGTGTAGATTGAAAGGTTAAAAAAAATATGCAAAATATGCTTAATTTTCCTTTAAGAAGACACTCGGGTGTTGCGGGTGGTACCGAGTACTATGATAAAGATGTGATAGATGACAATTATAAAATAAGCTTCTCATCTTCGTTTTGAGTTTAAAATGTTAGAGAGGTCCAACGTACACCGGGCAACTGCTAGTATAAAATATATGCAATATTTTGCAATATTTATTGTGTTCATTTTTAAAGACTTTGACTGGACTTTCTTTTAGTAGGCGAGAGAATCAGGTGAGATTCTTAGGCTTTGCTTTATAAAACGCATTAAGTTTGCCTAAAATATTCCGCCTACTAAGAGAACTTCATGAAGTTTGCTTCACGGTGTTAATCTAGTCTAAGAACATTGAGGGTATTCAATAGGCTTGTTGATAATATATCAATATATCGATATTTCTTACAAAATTTATATCGATATTATTTGGAAATATATTTTTTGATATTGTGGTTGGTCACACTACACTTAGAAATCTTAAAAAGAGAAGATGAGCGCGGCAAGGAGCTTTTACACAAACATAAACGCACATAATGCCACCTGCAGCCTTTGTGCAAAAGTAATTAAGTCAAGTGGCAACACCACTAATCTCCTGTCGCATTTGAGGAACAAGCACCCGGCGCAAGCGTATTCAACATGTGTTAAGGTAAGAAAAAATGTAATGCCAGAAGGTCTTGAGAATTTTCCCGCGCAATTTTTTGACAGTGTGTGTGTGTCGGACTTTGCGTCATGTGTTGAGAAGAATCAGTACACCTGGTGGCATGATATTTCACGTAAATAGTCTCTACATGACTTTTTTTGCATGATATTAGCCCTTAATATATCATGAAAAACTCACACGTTATTTTCTCAGGTATTTGTAAGGCTAAATGTCTGAAATTTTATTCGAAAACATGAAAAACTCAGGGGTTTGTCAGCGAACGTCTCATGTCTTCCCACCTACGATATACAAAGTAAGTACATCTGGAGTACTAAGAAAGTAAAGAACCCGAAGGCTGACGACGTCACCTAAACGGTAACGGTTAAAACCCCAAGGCCCAGGTTTTGTCTTCATGCCTTATTACGTGAAACGTAAGCATGAGAAAGTACATTTTTCATGATGAAAAGTCCGACTGGGAAGAATTTTTATTCTTATGCATTTGTATGTGTGTGTACTTTCCGCGAATTTCGTTGCTTTGTAAATAATTTTGGAGGTAAAATCATGTTACCAATATATGGCATTTTTCTAGAAAATTAATCTTATTCATTGTTTAAAAAACGAAATGAAGTCTTTTAAGTTTTTTCTTGTATTCTTACTTAAACTATTCAACCTTAAGATCTCTGTTCTTTAATGGAAAAAAGCTTATTGTTTTATTTTTAATTAATAAAAAGCTCAAAATAATTATAATGCATTTAAAGTTAATGTTATTTTGGGGGGTTTAAGATTTTTATATACTGAAATATAAAAATATCAAAAATATCAGATATATCGATATATTTTGGTGATAAATATTGCAAAAACCTGATGATATTTTTAAAAAATGATAATCATCGATACGATATTTTTTACTTATTTTCACAACCCTAGTATTCAAGGAACCCATATGAGCTGCGAAGATGTTGAATTGAATTTTTTTCAATGATTTGCAAGTCTAAAACTAATTATTGAATCGAGTATTTTTTTTGGAAAATTATAGATTTCAGCTTGTAAAAAATTTAAAATTTTCTCAGTTCAACATCTTCACAGATCCACTGTGTGTCGTGAATACCCATATTGATTTTTTGACCCACAGTGCAATGTGGATAAAAACAGTTTTGGCTTGGCATATTTCACATACACCACAAACTTTTATCCTTGAAATGTCTGAATGACTAAGAATAAACAAACGGCTCAAAACACAATCTTCGAGACTGCCTGCCTGCCTGCCTGTTTGTGTGCGTTTTTCTGCAGAATATCTCATTTATGCCTACGCATGCAGACAAACACATAAATAGTCTGGCTTGAAAAGCAAACAAGACCCCAGCAAAGATTTCACTCTCATGGGTGCGAAAACAAAAGACTTAGGCAACAAACTTGTCGCTTCTCATATATATATATTGATTTATGTCTGTTTGTGTGTGAGTAAAAATACAATATATATGTACTTTTATTATCAATATTGTTTGACTCGTCTTCCGCTAATCTTAGAGTTTAATTTCAGTTCAAAACGTCACGACTTCGTGTCTAAAATATGTAAATAAGTCGTTTTGTTTAGTGTTTTCCTTGAAGAAAGTAGCCCCCAATAATTGAGGTCGTTTCGTTATTGAGTTTAATAATTTTTGTTTGTTGAATTATTGTGCAACAGACCTTCCAAGCTATTTTTTGTTTTTTGGCAAACCATTTTGAGTGCAGGCCCTGACTTGCATTGCATTTATTGAACCAAGGGAAGGCCACATTGTTAGCACCCAATTTACTGGGCATTCAGCCAAACAAAAAATACAAAACCGCAACCAATTTACTTAAATGATTTATGCACTCGACATTCAAGTACAAATTGCCAGCAATGGTCTGCAAAATTTTCCAGCTCATTAGCGTGTTTGTAAGATTTTTCCTGCACTTGGCTTTGTTTGGATTGGGTTTTCCACAAACAAGTTAGCTGCGAAAAAAGGTCATTTAGTGCATTTGTTGTTTTTTTTTAGCGGGCAAATCCATTTATCACTGGGCTACATGAAATGTTTTGGTTTATGTGACTGGTTTTTGTGAAAACAACCAAGAGACAAATTGATTGGAGGCGTATACATTTATATTCAGCTCAGTAATTGCGCTTGTTTCTTGCCATAGTTTGTTCACTAGTGCAATACATTTATTTATTTGATCTAATGACATTTAATTGTTGCATTTAAGTCTTGTTTTAGTGTTAGTAAGTGAACCAAAAGGCAAACCTGTTTGACAACTACCACACAGTTAGTGCATAAATTTACAATTTTATATGGATTATTCATTTTGAATCAAATGTTTAGTTATTAAGCTGCCCACTTAATGTTTCGTTAATTAATCCATTGCAACAGCAAACTTTAATTTTGAGAGGTTTGGTCATGTATCTACAGAGTCAAGGCATCTTCAAAATAGTTGTATATTTTTGTAGTGGGTGCCGAATGATTAATTGCCAAAAAATGTTGTCTTTAAATTATTTTACATCATTTTATAATTAGCCCCCATAAAAAGTTTTTCGATGTTGGTGTAAATTAAACAAGTGCCGCCCAAAATAATAATTTAATCATTATTGGAATAACTTACGTAGGTTGAGAAATGGCAAAAGGCAATTTCAAAAACCCTATTAAGCTCTTACATTTTGATTATTTGCCCTTTTAAAAGGCAATTCCCATCCATTGTTTGTTCCTTCTTGGGGGGCCCTGTTTTATCAAGTCATCAACGAACAACCAAAAATACTTAACAATATTGTCGAGCATAGCGTCTTTTAATGAAGTTTTATGAGTTCGAACTCGTTTGCAACGTGACAAGTTGGATGTGCTGCAAACTGACATTAAGCTTAATAGTACGCTCAATTTACTTTTACAAATAAATCCAGTTAAGGTGGTAAGCCAAATTACAAAATTATTTGAACGGCTCAGAGACAAAACATACAACCTTTCACTTCTGCAAAACAAAAATATTTACTTACGAAGAGATGATAGCCTGATAAACTGGACATGAAGCATTTGCACAAACTTATTTTATTCTTGGTATTTCTAGGAAAGGGGTTTGCATTTTATGTACACTTAAACTAGCGTTTGATAACATTATCATGAATACTGAATGTTATTTGCAGGGATGCAAACCGGTTCTGAACCGAACCGGTTTTGAACCGAACCGAACCGCTTATTCCTGCTGGTGAACCGAACCGCAAACCGAACCGGCTTCCTTTAAGAATTGCTGAACCAAACCGAAAACCACAAATAAAATCGGTTCGGTTCGGTTCAGTTCTCTGACGAGTTTTAAGACGGGACTCGCTTTCCTCTAGCCAATGATACTTATTAATTTGGGAATTTGAATCGTTTCCCTAAGATCATTTTTCTGCATTTCGTTTGACTCTACATTCTTACCGATGCTGGAACTTTTAAGGATGACTTGACGAAAATTTAAGAACAAGTAATCTTGCAAGTCTTCTGTAATTGCCCTCCGATCTCCGATATACATACCATCAATCTACATTTTTTCATCCAGTGGACAATATTTGGAATTTTCTGTAATATTTCTTCACCTTCATTCAATACTAACCAGGGGAGTTTTTACACTTTTCTAATCTAATCTTTTCTAGCCGACATTCTCTGTTTTCGAAGATCGTTCCTCAAGGAACATATAGACGAATCCTTTGAATCCGGACATAATATATTTGGGACAATCTTCTAAGGATTTTAAAGATATTCAAATAGGAATGCAATTTGAAAGTGAGCAAAAGTCACATAACAACAGAAATCATAATGTACCTTTGTGAGCCACTGAACCGAACCGGAACCGTGGTTCAGTCAGCTCAAAAAACCATGTAATGAACCGAACCGGCGGTTCAGAAACTGGCTGAACCACTGAACCGAACCTGTCTATATATTCGAGTGGTTTGCATCCCTGGTTATTTGAGCATATTAAAAAACATCTTAGAAACAGTTTGAGCCCCGACTGAAATATACTTGTTATGTTATGTTTAATATCATTACAGCTCCTTCGGCTTTGAAGTTTCTTCTTGAATCTTCCAAAATTTTCTAAAAGTACAGGGTGCGCCATATAAAGTGTCGGTATGGCAACACTGAATAAATATAAAAACAAACAACCGATTGCTATATGTTGATCTTGTTCCTTTAATTTGGTCCTGTACAATTTATTTCGACTACTTTTTGAACACAACATCAATCAAGCGGCCGCCTTTATTGGCCACAACAAAATGTGCCCTTTTTGCGGCATTTTCCATCACTTTTTCGAGCGTCTCAGTCGATAAAGTGGCGATTTCGGCACGAATGTTGGCCTTAAGCTCTTCAATGGTCTGTGGATCGCTGGCGTAATCCTTGCTTTTTAAATAGCCCCACAAAAAGAAGTCTGGGGCGGTCAAATCTGGAGATCTGGGTGGCCAGTCAATATCGCCTCTTTTTGATACCGGCCCAAACAGTCACTTTTTGGTCGTGTAAAGGTAAGTATTTCATGGATGCGGTGTGGATTTTCCACCAGAAAGCGTGAAATGGGCCTCATCGGTCATCAAAATTTGTTGAGTTGAGTTAGCACAATTGAACGATTATTTTCGATTAACAGCGTCACTATTTCGGCACTTTGTTTTGGTGTGAAGCGTTCCATGGTCAAAATTGTACTAGATTGATGTTTCCAAAACATGTCTAACAAAAGCAATCGGTTGGTAAATGTCAAAGTTATTCAGTGTTGCCATACCGACACTTTATATGGCGCACCCTGTACACTTTATCTGTATATTCACTTGTCTGACATATCATAAAAGTTTCCCATATCAAACAAATGTAGCAGTCAATCTTAATCCCTATGTACACGACATGTTTGCTCTGCTTAGTTTTCGTCCAAGTTGCTGTCACCCCGTGTAAACGGGCGTATGAGCCTACTCAGCTGAGCGATCAGTTGAAAAATAGAACCGGATCTAATAGATCTCATAGCTCAGTGGTAGCAGAGTGGTAAAGGGCTGCCTGAAGCAATTTGGATAAAACGTCATAAATATCTACCACAGTTTTAAAGATAGATGTTTTGTACCTTCTAGACATATTTAGTAATTAGGATTACTTATCGATCCGCCAAGGGAATGGTAAAGACCGGATGAACAGTTATCGAGCAATGATCAAAAGACTGATCGATGCACTGCTTTCGGCTGCTACTGCAGCATCAAAATTTATGCTGAGCATATGTTTTAGTCGGGCCTGCCCGACAGGACTATAAATCTTTGAGTGAGCACAAAACTTTGTTCAAGACTCAAAACACCAATATTCACTATTATTCTACTTTTGTCAACGAATGTGCTTGATATCGCTAGATATCTGCACATAGGTATATGCAACACTTAAGTTCTCTAGAGTCTCTAAGCTATTTATATATTATATTATTTTATTTGTAAGTTAATATTGTCCACTCCAAAACCTGCCTACAAAATTTTTATATCATACTCTTTGGTGAAACCTTTCAATTTTTGTTGCAGCCTATAGCCTTAGCTGTTTGTCCTGGGCGTTGACGAAGTGGTTAGTTACGAGTGTTATGACCCAGCTTGTGTTTCTGTGGGCGAGCCAGCTAGCTCCAGTACTCCTCAGAGTATGCGTCCCCTAACCCTAACCAAGCGCTTTCACTCATCTCTCAGTTGTAGCATATTATCTATTTCTTTATATACGCATTTCTGCTTAGCTGGAGACATAGGATAACATCACTCCTTTTAAGGCACTGCCTCTTCGGTAAGCTGAATACTATGGCCAAATCGATGACAGGAAATCGATGGATCTAGTTCGATTATTATAATGAACTATTGAAATTTGCAATCTGAATGCTAATTTTTGTGATTAGGATGAATAAAAAGTACACAACAACTTAAACTGTCATTAAAAATCAACACGATAACTTCCCCGCATACTATTTTTTACTAAGAGTTCCTTGTGGACTATTTTTGATGTACGATTTTTGATGTTTGATGTATGCTGGTGAACAAGGCCTATGTTTCATTAGGGCGCCCTAGTTCTTTTTCCTCAAATGTGAGGATGCAGAATGCAGGAAGCACGCGAAGTTACATTTTTGATTCCGGCATAGGTCGAATCTCTTCTTGAGTTCGCTCCGTGAGGGATAGCTCAGATAATTCCAGTGCTAAGGAAAATGACTGCCAAATATCGATGCAGTGAAAAGCAAAGATAGAAGCAAAACTCGGCAACGTGATCCTAGTAAGATACCTTGACAGATGCTTTCTAGCTATCTGAATCTTGAAATAGAAATGTTTCCATGTCATTACCAATTTCTCCACTAACTCTTGGCATCCTGACCCAAGTAAAATGATCGATGCAACTGAATCCAGTAGGCCACGCAGTTGATGTCGTTTAATGAAGAAGTCTGCATTCTGGGCGTTGGTCTATGTGAGAAATTTGCCCATCTCGGTTCGCGGTGATTGTCTTTTGAATGGATCGCCTTTTAATCTTACGATTTTTATATCGCTCTCTAGCTTTTCTCACACGCTTCGTAAGCCGCTTTATCCCTTCTAACCTGTTGATTCCGAAAATTCTATCTTAAATCTACACGTTCCAGCAAACGTTGTATCGCCATATTAACTATATTTGGTGAGCACTTTGGATGTTAAGTATATTGTGAATATTGTGTATTAAATATTGACTGAATTGTTCATAAGTATGACCATTTATTTGCTGTCTCTACAAAATACACCTTATACATTCAACAAATGTAATATTTCCACCATGATAACCTTCTCAGATCTTGAAAAGATTTGAGGAAATTATCTGATTGTGACAGATCACTTTTCAGCTTTAAAGCCTACGATCAAATCAACAGCTTTAATCAGTTTCAATCCCAAGGAATTTTTGAAATTTCCAGCAAAACAATTTTAATCCATTGTGAAGGACAAGTTTGACATCTAAGAAACTTTGCCTTGACTATTGCCACTTTCTTTTATGAGAAAACTAATTTCTTAATTTCTGTTTGCCTAAAATACACATTTAGTTTTTTATGCCTCACTAAACTCAAATTGACAAACAAAAATAAACAGATGAATGTTGATGGAGAAAACTTGGAGTTTTCGTCTTTCCTTTTTTTTTTTGGTTATAGTAATTTTTGCTTTGATATTGCCGACTAATTAACAAAATAATTCAACAGGAAACTTCCAGCTGAAGATTCTTTGCCTATGATTAATCTAAAATAAATTTCTTTTTTTTTGAACTTTTTATATTTTCTTCTCTTTTTTTCGTGCGCTCTACTTTAACGCATAATTATGGAGAAATGTTCAAAAATGGTAGTGAAAAGGGCGGCGTTAATTGGTAAGTCAAAGAACGAAATTTGATTATGGCCTGCAGAGAGCGCTCGTTCTTGCTCTCTCCGTCTAAATCAGGTGAGAGATTTAAGTCTATAATCTACGCTTAGGTTTTACCACTCACCAGCTTCGGTGGCATTCAATTTCTGGGCAGATTCTGTTGTTGAAGTCGTTGAACTATCCACAGATGCCTCACTGCTGCTGCTGCTGCTGCTGCTGATGCTGCTGCCGCTTTGTTCTACGCCAATTGTTGTTGGCGCGTCTACAGTCTCCGCTGGTGTGGTTGTATCCAAAGTTGGATTGGTCGTTGTGATGAGGGCAACTGCATCATCCTCGCCTGCAGGCTTACACTGGGCTTGATCGATTTGAATGCCAAACAGCAATAATCCGCAGAGACTAACCAAGCAGAGTCGCCTCCATAACATCAGCGTGGTTTCGCCTCGAGCTTTTCTTCTTCGACACGTTTGCATTTTGAATGTGTTGTTGTTGGCTTTTTTAAAGCGATATTTTATTGCTTTATATATATTTTTCTCACACTTTTGCACTTGCTGTTAATTTATAATAATTTTCTAAAAAACATCAACGAAAAATCGACTTATTATTTTTTTTTTGTTTCATATTTTGCGGTTTTCTCAGTTTGCACGTTTGGCATTTTTTGAGCATTTATTTTTTGGTGGCGGCTTTTGTTTTGATTTGGTAACCTAAAATGCTGTCATTTCCTCTTGAAAGTTGAGTTGAATAATGATTGTTTTTCTGTTGGTTTTGCTTTGTCAAGTGTTATATATATATTTTTGAGAAGAAAGTTTCGCAAACTATTTATGGGTCAAATGGATACGTTGGACAAGCTAACAAATTATGTTATTCATTCAACTGAAAGCAAACTGTTGAAATGCAGTTTATTTTAATTTGGAATGAGTTGTGGGACTTATAACCTCCTTTTTGCTGATGACGCTATTATGAGGTAGCTTTGAAGTACTAGCCATTAAATAGTTTCTCAATCTTTGCCTTGGGCGAAAATTAGAAGCACATAAGCCCGCTTGGCTTGAGAGAAGTTCTGCCTTGGCTTGCTATTTAAGGCTTAATATTAATTTTTACTGCGAATAAGGTAGTTTTGAGGCTTTTGGAAACACCAGCCGTTTGAAAAACCAAAGGAACATTTTTTTTTCGAGCTATCGACTTTTCAGTTGCTGCTCATAATTCATGTAATCTAGTTCGAGTACAAATGGTTTATATCAATATAATTTTGAATATTAAAAAAGAGCTTTTGAAAAAATACACCTAAGGTCGTTGTGCCTCGACTGATCCGAATTCCGATTAGTGTATAACTTGGGCATGTTCGCTCCTTTGAAATGAGATACAACGGAGCAAAGAATAAATGTTGATACATTTGAACAGGTTTCTATCTAATGAAGTTTCCTACCATAAATCAATCCTTTGCAATTTATGAAAATGATTGGTTTGAGGCCTGGATATAATTATTATTTTATTTTATAGTTTAACAATGTTCTGTCTAACTTTAAAGGGGCCTACTTAGGAATAACAATATATTATTTTTTATAACAAACAAGGAATGAGAGGAAATAATATGATAGTACTTATTATAGTTTAAACAAAGTTTTCGGAAGGGTTCGTGATGAGCGTAGTTGGTCAGGCAAGGCTGAAGGTAAATTGGTTAAAAATTTCTAGAAGCGCGTTGTGGAACAGCAATATTTATACTAGATAACAAAGCGATAGAGTCAATTTCCCCAGATAAGAGTTTGTAAATAAAAAAAACACTATGACAAATTCGGCGGTTATTAAGAGAAGGCAAGTTGATAAGGCGTAATCTGTCCTCGTAAGGAGGAAGATGGGTCGAAGGATTCTAATTTAAGCCACGGAGAGCGAAAATTAAGAACTGTTTTTGGACAGATTCCAGTTGATCTTGGTATTTTAGATAGTATGGAGACCAGACACACGACCCATATTCAAGAATTGGTCTCACTAGGGAAACATACAGTTGCTTGGTGACGTAGGGGTCATTAAATTCCTTGGACCATCTTTTAATAAAACCGAGAACTCCCATAGCCTTGTTGCGATGACCGCTAAAACATAACTTGGGAACAAATTGAACACCTAAATCATCTACTTTATAGATACGTTCAAGTGGGATGGTATCAATCGAATAATCAAACTCATAAGGTCTATTTCGACTAAAAGTCATACACTTACACTTGCTGAGATTAAGAGGAAGGTTATTAACCGAGCACCAGGCGTGAAGAGAGTTTAAGTCGGATTAAAGGAGTAGAGGAGACACAGGGTCGTTATAAGACAAACAAAGTTTAAGGTCATCGGCATACATCAGTGCATGCGAATGGGATAAAACTTGCGGGATGTCATTTATGAAAAGGTTAAATAATAAGGACCCCAAATGACTACCTTGGGGAACCCCAGATAGAACCCTAATGGAGCTGGATAGGCTAAGATTAAATCGAACTCGTTGAGATCGGTTGCTTAAATACGCCATGATCCAGTTGAGAAGGATTGGAGGGAAGCCGAGCAAACACAATTTATGTACTAAAAGTTCATGATTGACTGAGTCAAAAGCCTTGCTGAAATCAGTATAAACTACGTCGATCTGTTGCTTATTTACAAAGCCATTGCTTACAAGAGTATTAAACTCAAGTAAGTTTGTAGATATGGACCGCTTCTTCATGAAACCATGTTGAGATTTGGATATTATCGAACGACAATAATGCTGCAATTGAGAAGTCAGGATCTTTTCAAAGAGCTTAGGAATGTCCGATAGTTTCGAAACACACCTGTAGTTCGAAATGATTGACTTTGGTCCCTTTTTATGAATAGGAATAATATACGATTCCTTCCAAAGACTATGAAAATTACCTAGTTGAAGTGATAAGTTAAATAGTTTGCCGAGTGGCTCACATAAGGAGTCGGCACAGTATTTCAACACACAGCTGGGAACTTTGTCAGGTCCAGGACTGAAAGACGTCTTGATCGACCGTAAGCTTGATAGCACGGTATCGACATCTACCACCGGGCATACAATGCTGTTGGAGTTTGCCACCGAGTAAGGATAAGTAGAGACAAAATTATTAGCCGATGAGGAGTAGCATCGTTGGAAAAATGATGCAAATAGATTGGAAATATCAGAGTCGTTATCAGCTGTTATATTATCTAAGGAAAGGGAGGGCGGAAACTGAGAGGATCTTCGCTTAGCATTAACAAAGCTGTAGACCTTCTTTGGGTCAACCTGAAAGCTCAACTTGCATCTTACCAAGTAGCTCCTATAGCATTCAGAGTTAAGAACCATAAATTTAGATCGCGCCACTGAATATTTGGCAAAATCCACACAGGATCCAGATTTTTTAAATTTTTTGTAGAGTCGAGATTTAATATTTTTGAGATTTAATATTTTATTTAATATGTAACGTTCTTATTCGAGAAATCCATTTGCTTATACCTGAATATGGGCCAAACTTTGTGATGGTTGGATTTGGATCTGACAAATCGAAAAAAGTAACTAAAGAGTCAAAAGGGAAATTTCATTTAAAGGTTTGAGTTGAGGTCCGGCTCGAAGGTCCAACTAAAACAAAGCCGTACTTTTTGGTTACTATTTAATATTCAAGTAATAACAAACAAGCCACCAAGCTAGATAAAGAACTTCCCAATCCTTCCATCTGAATATTTTGCTAACGACTTATACGAATTTTCCGTAAAACTTGTATCTGATTTGGAATATGTTTTTACACTATTAGTATTTAGTTCTCATACTGACACCAAATTGGTGAAATTAATATATATCTACAAATTTTGTAAGCTGATTTGATGGTTGATGGTGGAAATTTATAGTTTTACTTAAAGCTACTTATTGAATTCTATTAAAAGGGGAGTTTAATATTTTTTTTAGTCTTATTTCAAATAAAAAGAATAGAATCCGTGAGGCAAGAAAAATTTTATCATTTTACCATAGCTGTTCTGTAAGAAATCAGCTTTCAAAGCTGTTTTTCTATGCATATAAACTATTGTGGCGGAAAACTTTTCTATGTGATCGGAGAATAGGCCTTAAAGATTTAAAAGATTTGAAGATGCAATTATGATTTTTTTTTAAATTAAAAGAATATTTAGACATTTGCTCAAAATTTTTTGAACTTATATATCGATTTATTCCGTCGACTTTAGGCGTTCTTTTGAATACAGCAAGTCTTGTCGATTTGCCGGGTTCGGTAAGGCAATCAGCTCAATATGATTAATTCGAAACAGAACTTATTCATATGACTTAGATGTACGCTATGAATATAAAGATAAGTAGGACACAGCATAAGGATAATTTTGAAGTCCAATTGCTTTTATTTAAATTAATAACATGTCTACAAATCTTTAGGTAGAATAAAAACCACTAATCAAAGCCAACATTGTTTGTGCCGAAGTTTTAATAAACTTAAAACCGATCCTTTCAATGGCAGCTCCGCATGGCTCAAACATTATAGCAGTGTGATCCCAAAACATGACGCTGTGCAAAATTTCAGATCGATAGCTTCAAAATTGAGGTACTAGAACTGGCGCAGAAACAAACGGACGGATGGACGAAAGGACAAAGCTCAATCGACTCAGTTCGTTATTCTATATATACTTAATGCGGTCGAAGATGATACTTTTAGTGCATTCCAAACTTCTGGGTAAAATTATTAAACACATTTCAAGTGTTTTTGACCAAATCGTACCTAAGTTAACAACCTAAGAGTTAAAATCGGATTTCTAGATGGTAATTCTTTTGGGTCCCACCAATCCAGCATTAATTTTTACACATAAATCAATTGTCATTGCGAAAATGAGAAGATGAACCACATAAGTTCGTTGCCTAAGTCTTTTGTTTCGATTTAATTTGAAAAGGCTAAATGGGCAACAAAATACAGCTGCTAAGCGCAGCAACAATAAAAAGCATATAAATTAATCGGTTCCTTTAACTCTTTTCAAATTCGGAGGTCTCTCCATATACCAAGAAAATATTATAAAAATGTTGTGTATTTTGTAGCTTTGTTAATATTTGCTTAAGCATCTCTAATCTTTTTTCTCACCCATTCACTAACTAGGCAAATATAGCCCAGAAATAGCCATTAGGAAAAATATGCTATGCCCAAGCAATTGGCAACAAGAAAAAAAAAGGAAAAGAAAACCTTAGACCCAAATGACGTTGGCTCAAATATTTGAACCGGTTTCAATAACAATTGCAACTGAAACTGCAGCTTGGTAGCGGTTTTTGTGGCACAAACTTTGCTCAACTAGAAAACCGCAAAAAAAAAAAACCAAAAATACTTAGACACTTTTTGGCCAAGATTACAAATTATTGCTTATACATATATAATGCAAATGATGTCATTGTAAAAGTTATAAACTTTAGTTGGCCATTTGCATTGACATTTCACATTTCACTCTCACTCCTTTTATGTAGAAATGGCAAAGCAAACAAAACGAAAAGAAACCAGACGCAGCCAGCGCAGAGAAGTGGTGAGTGGAGAGAGGAAAAACTTGTTTTTTTGGTATTTTCAATGGAATTTTTTCTTTATTTTTGGTATATTTCACTTGCAGATTTCGTTTTTGTTGTTCGTTAAACCAAAGAAGCGCAAATCACACGCTGGACCATTTTTTTGATTAAAAAGAGATTTTGCACCAACCCGGCAAAGATTTTCTTGTGTTGTTTCTTAACCTGACCGCTCGGGCCACGTTTGTATAGTAAAGAGTACGCGTTGTAATTTTTCGAACCGCGCACGGCAACCGCTCTGTCTGAAGCACGTCCACCAACTGAACTAGAGAGCTATGGATGGAATGAAGGGATCGTGATCTGAAATTCACCACACGGTTTGCTAGCCACGTTTGTCTGCATTGGCCAAGATGGCAACTGGTTTTTTTTTTGCTGTTTGTGTTGAGTTTTGTCAGCTGAGCAAGTCGGAGAGCCGCAACAGGTGAGAGAGCTATTGACATAATAAGTAGTCGCAGTCGCCCTCTCTTGCTCTCAAGTCTCAGGTGTGTCTAGCTGGAGCTGTGTGTGTAGGTGTACCTTTAGAAGCCAGTTCGAATGGGACGGCGACCATGATTGCATTTACGGAAATTTCGGCAAGGCAAAAAAAAAAAACTAATTTCTTGACAAGTGAACTCAGCGAACTATTTGGAACTGTCCAATAACGAAAGACTCAATCGAAGACTGAACATACAGCCAAGCTGGCATTACGCCTACACAGTTTCTTTATTGTTTTTTTTTTATTTTTGGGGTCCAAAACCTCAATGGTTGCAGAGTACAAAAGGCCACCACAGATTGTAGAGGGAGGAAAATAAGCCTTGAAAGAAATCAAGCTTAGAAACCCTGACTTCTTAAAGACATTAAAATTTTAACAATGAAATTTTGCTGCTATAAGGTGTGACACCAAACCATTTTTGAGCTGGCGGTAAAATGGTAATAAAATAAAAAAAAACCTATGAGTTTTCCATATTATATGTATGTATATATTAGACAACTGTAATAGTCAATGAGAGCACCAAAATACATGAGAAGCTGCATGAGAAGTTGGCTATCTGAGTTCTCATTTGAGTTTCTTGACAGCCAGCTCACATTTTTCACCCATCTCTTATGAGATCTCGAAAAGTGAAAACACACCTTAACTAAAATAAACAAAGTAGCACCAAACTGTCAGATTGTACAAGTTTTTCAATAACCTACCGTTTAAGAGATACAAAACTAAGTCGAAACTTAAACTTGCCGGTATTTAGAATCATCCGATTTGCTTCATTGAAACATTTTTGTTGCACCTCTCTCCGAATTTCGCACATCCAATTATACAATTTTTTAGTTAAGACGATTGTTTGTCGAATGGTTAGCTCAAATGTTTCTGATCAACAAAGTTGTTCATAAGAGTTCGAACACTTCCACAGCCCATAACTAGCTTTTAAGGTGTCTTTCGACAAGTAAAGATCCATCTTGGCGCCAAAGTTAAACTTAGCAGACCGCTTATGCCAAATTATCATGACAAGTTACATACAGACTGAGCAACACGTCCAAGTGATAAAATTTTATTTTTAAATTTCGGCAAGATTTTGAAATGGATGGATAAAATGCTAGTTTAATTGTCGTGTGTGGCCAGACGATAATTTACAAAAGGTTTATCTGGTACTAATGCACCCAATAAAGACAATCATTGATGTGGATTTTGTTCCTGACATTATTTTTCGTAGATAAAGTCGGTAGAGCTCTAATATAACCCGACATGCATGTGTAAATGTATCTATGTGCATACTTTGATTGTTTTCATCTCCATCTCTTGGCTATTGTATCTGATCGTAGAAAAAATTGATAGATTAATGCATATTATACAGATAACGAAATGTATTGAAAGATCTGCACTCAGAAACAAAAAACTACCTCGCTGGATTCAACCCTGAGTTGCAGATATATTAATCTGTGAACCAAACCTTTAAAAATACCAGGGGTGCAAACTGAACCTGCCTCGTTTTAAAAATGCTGAACCGAACCAAAACTCACTTAACAAAACGGTTAGGTTTAGTTCACTTACGACCTTAAGGCTGTAAATGTTTACCTTGAGACAATATTACTTGTTAATTTGGGAATTTTCATGGATTCCTTAAAAAAGTTTCTTTTAAATTTCAGATAACTTATGATTCACTGATAGGCGCTCTAAAAGGTATACTTTTATAGACCGAATTGTTCTTTAGCGATACCGAGTTAACCCTTTAAACCCCAAGTTAAAATGGGTGGACCTAAAAAATATTTCACTTCATGTTTTTAGTGGTACGTCCGCAAAAATTTCAAAGATCCACGAATCCTAGATCGTCCTTACGAAAACGATACCTAAAAATCTTTCTAAAATTCCTGAAATTCAGCTAATCAATTTTCTCTCGTAAAGTAGCTTTTTATATATTTTATATATTTTTTTAACTATTCTGAACTAGCACAATTTTGTTTTTAGCAAATCAAACCAATGGATTTCATAGAAATGATTAAAATGTAGATTGATGAGAAACTGCGCAACCAATTGAGTTTACCACATTCACAAAATTGGCGGGAAAATTGATCAGCTGTTGAGTTATCGACATAATTTAGGGTTACCAACACTTTTAATATAAAAAAGGAATGTTGCTGAACTGCATCAAATTCATGTTTGACAATTTTATAATCCACACTGGAAAATAATTGTATTAATTCGGTATGATGCAGATCTGCATCACCACCATGTAATGGGTTAATGTAGCTTCTAAGAATGACTTGTCACCATTTTAGAACATGAGATCCCGTACATCTCCTGCAATTATACATTAAAATACATTCCTGAGAGATCCATTTCTTAAAAATTCCAAAATGCCGTGTTCTTGGGTGCACTTTCATTAAGGGTGCAAGGCCAATCCAAAATTGCGACAACAACTTTGTACGTGAATGTACTCTCATGCGATTGTACATATAATATTTGTTGTTATGCGTCGAATGATTTCGTTTGCATCAGACACAAAAACAGCACCGGGCAGTATCCTATTTTCTCTTATTACTTTCATCATTTGTATAGGTGACTACGCGAGCATTTGGTGCCCCTGAGCACCTCTGACTTAGATTAAGTACAAATTTAAAAACAAACTTGATCAGGATCTTACCTACAAAATTAGTGTTTCAGTCTCTTATAGTCTCTGAGTTCGACGCGTTCATACGGACAGACGGACATGGCTATATCGACTCGGCTGTTGATGCTGATCAAGAATATATACATACTATAGGGTCGGGAATGCTTCGTTTTCCCTTTTAGATAGTTTTGCACAATTTCACGATCCCCTTATTAACATTCTAGAAAACGCCATTTCAATTTAAGCGTCAAATTTCTAGGATAGTCCCTAAAATTCCCAACTGGTTCTAATACTTTGCTCATGGTAGTGATCGTAGTTCGTAGATTTCACTAGCACCTAATCTCGTTTCTCAGTGTCTAAATAGAAGTTGCTTCGCCAACTTACCATATTGTTTGCAAAGCGACTTGTGAATTTAAGCTTTTGTCTGTTGAGTTCTTGAGTTGAGTTCCACCTACATCACCTACATTCTTTGTATAATACAAATCAAATCTCATCCATTTATCAAATGATTGAAATTTCCGTTAAGAAATCCGCCCAATCAACAAACGGAGCGCATTCACAAGGCTTAATTCCATTTGAGCTGCTCCCCAAAAAAAAGAAATACCAAGATAAAAATGTTTTCAACTCAAAAGCCGCCTTCAAATACCATCAATGCAAATATCAATCCAATGCCTCAATGAAGACGCACCCAGAAACCGTCAGCACACATCAATACAAGCCAAAGAAATTGTGACTCAGAGAACTCGAAAGACGTCAAAAGCCATCTAAAATCATAAAAATGTTCAACAATGTCTGCCACGGTTATTATTGTTGTTGGTTTAGTTATTGCGGTTGCATTTGAAAATGCAAAAATTCCAAACTGCGCTTTTGGTTGTTGCACAAACTTCGGCCAAGTGTGCACCCAAGTTAGATGTGGCGTGTTCCCATTGTTTGTGCCTGAGTCTCTGCTCTGAGCTGTTGTTGTTGCTGTTATTGTTTGTTTTGTCTCGACGGCTTATCTCTGTGCCATTGAGTTTGGGGTTCTATGGAATAATAAACAAACCAACAACAAGCACGAAAAAAAAGCGGTTGCAACTTTATGCACTCATTTTTTTCAATGGGGCAATATTTAAAATTTACTCCGGTTTAGTACATTGGTAATTAAAGCAGCTGCGTTTTAAAATGCATTACTTCGGGGCATTTTCTTCAAGTCCACTTTTACATATAGAGCTGGTTCGAATTTACCTTGAATGAATACTTCTTTAAAGTTAAATAGTTTTCAAATATTTGTAGTCCCAAGAAAACATTGAAAATTTGTTGTTCAAAAAATATACAAAATACTTCCAATGAAAAAGTGAGTATTAAAAATAATTCTGGGAAACTTCGTGGCTCAGCTCTGGCCAAACACGCACACCTTAAGCCCCCGATAGATGATAAATGAGAGTTCCCCCAATTCACCTAGCACCTAACCTAAGCAACAATTAAATTTATATTATTTATCAACATATCGCTTTGATTTATTTGACTTTAATCACCCAATAACAAACAATTAAATTAAAATCCAAACAAAAGAAATCCACTCCAAAATGATTGACGTAACTTTTGGTTTCATGGCAGAGTAAATTAGCTTAATACGTTTAATGATCAAATACGGAAAACTAAACCAATTTAAAAAGTGCACAACCAAAAACACGAATTTGGGGGTTCACTTCGCTTGTTGCTTTTGCCCGTTGCCTTTGCCGTGAATTTCACTTGGATTGATGCGCAGGCAAAGAAATACACATGCAATGGCATTCAAAAATCATTTGCGTTTTTATATAATGTGGAAATGGAAATTATGAATGTTTTACTATGCTTTTATTTTTGCTTGTATTTTCTATGTAGATTTTTGCTGAAACCCACTAAAATTGCACAACTCTTGCCTAGTGGTAAAGTTTCGCCCGCTCACACAGGTATCAGGTTAAGCAAATGTTGCACTAAATAACGCAAACACAAATGTATTTGTCATAATATACATTTTGGGCCACAAATTTGAATACACATAAATTGTGAAATAAGTTTCTGTTGAAAGCCAAGGTCAATACCAAGCACAAAATCCAGAATTCACAGGGCAACCTTTTTTGAGTCATTTTGAAAGATATATGACAAGATTATTCAAAGAAATGCCCAAGCTTAGTCCAGTCTTAGCCTATGATGTCATATCTCTTCAAAGTGATTTTCCTTTTTTTTTGCGATTTAAGCGATTTGAGTGGATTTTTGTTGTTTATTTTTTGGGACGTTTTTTTTATCAGCATCTGCGTGAAGAGCCCAACAAGCGCAGCGGCTTTTTGTTAACGCATTTCATTAGCGGGTTTTTTCTTGAAATCTTCGTACGAGGGCAGTTTGATAGGTGTGTGACCAGACTACCTCATAAAATTCGACTCTAATGGGAAATAGATAATGTAATGTGGGAGCTTAGAATGAAGAAAGTGCCATAGTTAACTCAGTTGATACATCAAAGGTGGCAAGAAAACTCGAAATTGTTTGAGCAGCTGAAGCCCAGTGAAGTGAATTTTTATACTCTGTACCGTAGGTACATAGAGTATTATAAGTTTGTGCAAAAGTATGTAACATCCAGAAGTAAGCATCTCCGACCCCATAAAGTATATATATTCTTGATCAGCATCAACAGCCGAGTCCGTCCGTCTGTTCGTCTGTCTGTCTGTCCGTATGAACGCACAGATCTCAGAGATGGTAAGAGATAGAGGTTTGATATGTATGGGACATATGCTTCTTATGTCTGCAGGCAGATCAAGTTTATTTTCAATTTTGGCCACGCCCCCTCCCGCCCCCGCAATTTAGAAAAAACGTCATATCTCCCACAGTTTGGAAGATAGATGGCTTGTTCCTTCTGGACATATTTAGTTATTAGGATAACTTATCGATCCGCCAAAGAAATGAAGAAGATCGGATGAACGGTTTTCGAGTTATGATCAAAAGACAAATTTTCTTGGTACAGAGTATGTTATAGTCGGGCTTGACCGACTTTCTTTCTTGTTTTATTTATTTATTTATTACTTACTTCCTAGTGCAACAAGTTGTTAGAAACTTATGATTTGGGCACTAGTCACAAAAATATAAAATTACAAAATTCTAATTTAATCCTTAAACCTAAATCATTTATTACTAACATTGAGTGAGACTTTGTGAAAAACATTGAGAAATACAAAATAAAAAACAAATTGTTTAATACTTAAATTCAAAGTGCAATCGATTACGCGAAAATCGATTCGATAGATGAAGCTATGAAAGAGTTTAAAACCAAATCGGGTATCCACTTTCTCATTTGAATGTTGTAAGCTGGTTTGTAGTACATATATTATACCAACAGTGAATCCAAACTTGAAGTTCATAGTTCAAGCAATTTACAAGAACCGCTTTTGTATTAGATCATTCTTATTGAGAACCGGTTTTGAAGCAGTAAACTCTTGAACACTTTATAACACTTTTGTAAATAAATCATCTGGACTATGGCCGGCACACTGATTCGTGAAATAAACGTACACATTATAGCTAGCGCAAACACCTAAATTTAAGAAAGCAACTTAATAAATCTCTCTCTCTCTCTGTTGTAGACCTTGTCTGAATGCTCAAAAACTCAAATTCTATGCCCACCGCTGATTTAACTTAATCATTTTTGGACTGTAGACCTGAAACACTTCTGAACTGATTCTTTTTGGTTCGGAACCAAATATGATTCGTTCATAACCAACTTTTGTTAAGAAATAAAAGATGTTTTCTTACTGGACGTTGTGAAATCAACCAGTCAAATAAGTTTCTCGCCCTCATTTTTGTCGTTGAGCTCAGTTGTGAATACTAGTTTATAATTATTTATAACCAACGCAGCATTTCGCATGTCGGTGCAATGTTTAATTTTGATTTCTCGATTAAAGATAATCTAATATCCATTACCTTAAACCTAATTCTGAAATAATGGCGCTCAAATCCATTTGATTTATGAGTTTGATTTAACCTATACAATAAATATAATCCCAAAAACACGCTTAACTTCAGCGTTATACCTTTTCAAGAAGAACATCTGAATCGCAAAACGAGGCTAACTCGGCCATTTTTTGATTACCACCAGAGTCTCTGAAGTTATTACTTCACTCCAAAACTTTATAGTTTTATCGTTCCGCTGAGATTTTAATAAATGTTTCATCATGCTGTCACTCAGCTGGGCAAAATCATTTAAGCAAAAATCTTTAAAGCTTAGTTGTTTTGGTTGAACCTACTAAATGTGAAATTGTTGTAACCTAAGGTAACCCAAGAGCAAATTTATTAATTAGTTCAAAGTATTTTATGAAAGTCCCACAAGCAGATTAGTACATCAACGTCAGATGCTTTATAAGATCAACTAAGAAATTTATGCAGCAGTTTCGAAAAGATTTCTCCAGTTCGGCATTTTAGTTTTGATATAAATCTTTGGCAACATATTTCCTCTACTTGTATTACTTGTATCAAAATCAGTATCTGGTGAAGTAAGAAATTCTTCAGAGAATTAATGGCCATTTGATAGACCTAAGCTCTGCTTTGTTTAAAATCTTTCGGTTTTTTAGTCAAGCGTTCTGCAAACTTGGCTTTCACTTAGAAATGCCGGTTTGCTAAACGTTAGAGGTTGCAATTAGGGTCGATGAACTATAAGTTTGACAAATAAGTCCAAATTAAAAATAATGCAGAAATGTAATCTGTAGCCTCAAAAGTGTATGCTCATTATTGAACATTCTTTTGCTCATTACCAATCGTTACCGATCGATAAGTACGAGCCATTAAAACTGTCGGAAACATGTCGTTTTTTCTAAAATTTCGGGGCGAAAGAGGGCGTGGTAAAGTGCAAGTACAAGATTTTTGTTCCCGTTAATACGGACATGGCAAAATCGACTTATCTCTTGAGGCTGATCTAACAAAGTATACTAATTGTTTTGAGAAAAAACCGTGACGAAAATGTTAAAGTATTATTCAAGAACATGGGAAAATCTTTTCAAGCTATCGGTGTTTCGATGGAGCAATTCGGTAAGCAATTGTCCGCCGAATCAGATGAGCAAGGGGACGTTTTCAGCAGGTAAGCATGCCCATTTTTTAGCTGGTTTCTTAAAGTGTCTTGTAGGCCTAAGGTTAAGAGCTACAAAATAGCTGAAGACAGTAAAATAAAATTCCAAATAGTTTATGGTATATAGACCTGACTTTTAAAAAATAAAAATTATATGCCTAGTTAAATACAGAATGACCTTAGATCAGACCAAATCCAGCCAGGGTCTTTCAACTTCTACCAGTACATTTCAAATTTGCTGGGTCTTGTTGATAAGAAAATTTTGTGGTGTCAGTACATATTTATATTATATTCAAATACTTTTCAAAAAACATCTATTTAAATAAACGCTAGACTAACTATGTTGTAAAAACATGTTATTCATTTTCAAAATAAAACGGCCCTCCTCTAAATCTGTCTGCGTTCACAACTGGTGTGGCTGTCTCCTCATACCGGCTCCATTTAGCTTTTGTTTGTTTTATATATACATATATATATAAATGTATAGCTTTACATGTCTGGCTTTAAAAATATGCATTTTTTTTATATACTTATACCATGTATCTACTCGTTATATGCTCATGCATTTGCTTTACTTTTACTTTCATATGCAACTGGTTTCGCTGAATGGGGAAGTGTGTTGTGTTGAGTTTGGTGACTCGGGCGAGTCGCCAACTCTTGGGCCAACAAAACGAAATTGTTTGTAAAGTGATTGTCAATCATTTTTGGTGGCATGCCGCTTAACTGCTTTGTCAACAAAAGCAACAAACACAGCAACAGCAGCAACAACAATAACCACAATGGCAGCTGCTGCTACACATTTTTGGCTTCAAGCCACTTTCGGTACTTGCATTTGTCTGCTCAATTAAGGCATTTAAATGCTTGATTATTGTGGTATACATATATATAAATAGGATAGCTGTTAATGGGGCAACATTAAGATCTGGCTGTGATAGTTTTTTCCTTTTTTTATAGGCTAAGGTGGAATGAGTTTTGAGTCAATTTAATTTGTTTAAAAGATCTCAAACCTACATCAAATAAATAAGTGAACAACAACATTTTCTATACGGATTTCGAGCGAATATAAATGATATACTTACTAATATTGAAATAATTTTTTATTAAATCGCTGCGATTAACCATTAAGCTAACTAGCCAAAGCAAGATAACAAACCGCATGCAGACAATTTAGAAATTTTTGATCAACGTCTTGTTTACCATTCTGTTTTGATACTTTTAAACTGAACCAAGTGTTTTGCTTGGTGTTAAGTTTTTTGTATGGGTAGGTAAGGCGCTTCGCCCTTTTATAAGAAAACTAAACTCTGAAATTTTTGACCAAGCTTAGACAAATAAACACTTGCTTGTTTGTATCTCTGAGGTCTCTGCATTCATACGGACATGGCTATATCGACTCGGCTCTTGATGCTGATGATACCTACTACTGTGGGCAAAAAGTAAGGTGTTCTAGTTCTTCAAATTCCCAAATGGTTTTAACAATTTTCTAGCACTTACTACTGTGGGCAAAAAGTGAATTTGTTTGTAGAATGAAAAATCTTTATTTATTCTTCTAAATCAATTTCATCCCCTTTAAATTAATCCCCTCCCGATAAAATACACTTATGCCAACATTTTTTCCAATCCTCGAAACATGCCAAATAGTCCCTTTCCGGTATAGCCATCAGCGCTTTCTTCGATTTTGCTTTTATCTCCTCAATCGACTCGAAACGCGTTCCCCGAAGTGGTCTCTTGAGTTTTGGGAATAGCCAGAAATCACACGGAGCCAAATCAGGCGAATACGGTGGTTGCGGAACGATATGCGTCGAATTTTTGATGACTTTTTTGCAAAAAATTGAGAACTTTCGGTACCAAACGAGATTTGACTTTTCGTAGGCCCAAATGGTCTTTCATAATGGTTTTCACAGATCCTTCTGATATTCCGATCATATCAGTAAGGTCTCTAACAGTCAACCGACGATTTTTGCGCACTAATTCCTCCACTTCATTGACGTGTTTGTCATCTGTTGACGTCGATGGTCGTCCGGAGCGCTCCAAGTCATCCACACGTTCTCGACCCTCTTTGAAGTCTTTGTACCACTTATAAACATTTTTTTGTGACATGGTAGAATCACCAAAGGCCTTCCGCAATATCCTCAACGTTTCCGCAGCCGAAATTTCATTCCGCAAACAAAATTTGATGGCACTTCTCTGCTCAGACATTGTAAAAATCGAAAAATGCACTCTTGGTCGTTTGGAAAACACAAGCGTAAATATATTACTGATAATGACATTCACATGAAATTTGGCACAGATGTCATCAACAGTCCTGCCAACTCAAGAAAAAAAAACCTGCCCGAATTGTTAGGCCCGCGAAGTTTAAATTGACCCTTACACCTTACTTTTTGCTCACAGTAGTATAATAATAATTTCCTTTGATACAGAGTACACAAACAATATAGTACATTCAAAAAATTTGGCATCAATATCAATTTGATACACATTGTCTTAAATTGAAGCTAAAGCTAGTTGTTTTTTTGGTATCAATATAATACTAGGAGTATCAATTTGATCTTTAGGTTATTAATTTGATCCTTAGAGTTTTCATTTGATACGCAAAAGTATGAATTTATAACAGACATTTTTATGATAGTTCGAAAATTCGAAAAATTATGCTTGTATGTGAAACGGAGGCTGTGAGTTTAGTGCAAACACATCAGTAATTCATGAAAAGTGAACGCTATGTAAAACAATCCCCCAGACTAAAGAATAAATTACTGATTTTCAATCAGTAATATCAACTTGATGTTGAATAGAAAGTATTAAAGACAATTTAAAACTCAATAGTTTCAAGATGACGACTAAATTAGTGTAATTTTGATGACTACTTGCTAGTTCTTTTCCAAATGAAGTATCAAATTTAAATTACAATCATCCTTGCAACTGAAGCATCACAAATTTGTCAAAAGTTTTCGGGAGAGTGGTCAAATTGAGTTTACACTGCACGCAAATATTTCGAAAACTTTGCCTTTCAAGATAGGATAATCAAATTTATACAAATTTGAAGATTAGGGGCAATATTTAGAGAGGATTAATTTTGTATTACAGATAATAAATTAGTATTAATGGGCGTGAAGATGCTGAAAGGTTTGCTCTAAAAATTACACTTAGACTACATCGAAATTTCAACAATGAAATCACTTCAATGGTCGGTCTTGTCAATTTTTAGACGCCTGGCAAGGTATTTAATTTTGATAAAAAAAAAAAATGGAAAACTAATAAAACGCATTCTGGGCAAGCCCATTAAGTGCCGGTTTTGTCAAGTTAGATGGGATGAGGTGAGGAGCTGACGGTTGCCACTTAACAAGTTCTCTTTGAAATTGAAAGATGTTTATTTTTTTTATCAGTAGCTATTTTGCTTAATTTAGTATTGCATTTTATAATTCTTATTCAACGAGTAAATAGTTTCATCTCGAAGCATAGCCTGCAATTTATCCAGCGCATTAAGATATCACCAGACTTTTTAAAAAACGATCCGCAACAGTAGCTATATAGAAGGCCAAAATATCTTTTCAGACGTTCAGTCAAGACGATGGAAGATTAAAGCGGTAAATAACTACTAAAGAAATTCAGCAGCAATGTATTGAAAACCACAGACTTATATTCAAATAATAAAACAAACAAACAGACATCATAATATGAATCGACTAACTAAAAAGGCAAATAAATCTTCAGTGGAGGCTAAGAAAGTCAAAACAGATGAAACAACATCTACAACTTCATTGGAGAAAAGAGATGAAGATTTTTTCTCCCCTGTGAGTGGAGAGTTGTTAGGTCCTCACAACAGTGAAGTGATCGCTGGAGGGACAGAAGCTCCACCTTTCCAACAAATCAAGTGCATCAATGGAATAGAGTATATCGAAATCGAGAATGAGATGTTGGATCAGCTGTACCACGGCGACATAGGGATCGACATTGAACCGGTTTCTTCAGACAATCCTACATCAAGTTGTGGATGTGGTATTCCTGCCAGTGTAAAACTCAATATTTCAGGATTAGACGATCGGTTTTAACAACAATTAGAAGCATTTATCATAGGGGTAAACTCCTTGTCAAGAAATCTCGATACACAAATGGGGGAAGTATTGAAAATAGAAACGGACTTCTCCTCAGTCAATGGTCGTCCTGTTTGTCTGACAGTGACTAAGGAAGGAATGTAACGTGGTTGTAAACAAACCTTGAAAGACCCTTGTACATCAGAGAATAACACACATGTCCCAGCAGTCCCTCCACAATGTGGAAGTTCTATGGAGTATTTTGATCAAGTCAAAAGGGACTTAACTGTTGGGTTCGTATGGATCCATCGAGTAGCAGGCAAAGGTAGGATGAAGAAGTATAACATTGAGACTGAGAAGGCCACCATGGCATCGAATTCTGGGATTACAGATGGGAAGTCTTATATGTTTTTTGTATTAGATAAAAAAGGTCAGCTGAAACTCCTTCGTAATCAATACACGTTGCAAACATGAAAAAAAAATTTTAAAACTAAATTAAATATCTCTTTTGATGCTTAATTTTGAGGTGTTTGAAAAAAACAAAGATTCTAAAATAAAAAATAAAAATTTGGGCAAAAATGTACCACTTTAGTTAGCAGAGACTAAACTAATCCCATTTGGCTTATGACTAACTTGTGCAAAGCAAGTGCAAAAGAATTAAATAAAAAGAAAATTCACACATCTTGATTAATCCACGACGGTCTGCTGGGATACCCACAAAAAAAGGAACCAAAAAGAAACTAAATACGCTCCATAGAAAGAAAAATTTACAGAATTAAATTAAATAAATTACAAAAAAATTATTAAGAAAAATATCGAGATATCCTACACATTGCATGTATGAAGATGTATGTAATTCGACGTGGCCAGAATTGCACATACTAGAACAGATGGAGGGACATTGGCATGAATTACCATTGACAAAGGTTTTCGACATCCCAGACTTGATAGACCCCTTAGTGATCTACTCTGACAAGAGCCACTCTCTCACAAGAGAGGAGATTAGATCTTGGATGAGATTGAAACCTGGGGTTCCCATTCCCACTCACAAAGTACTGTCAACACTGCTTTCTAAACCGGCCACCAATTGGCCTGAGTTTTTGCAAAAAGTCAATGATTGTGGTCTAGATGTGGAACATCTAGTTATTGGACTAAAGGCAAAAGAAAGAGAAATCAAGGAGGATGGGAGATTCTTCTCTCTTATGTCCTGGGCATTGCGTGAATATTTCGTAATCACTGAATATCTGATTAAAGAATTTTTTGTCCCTCTCTTCTCTGGATTGACCATGGCGGATGATTTAACAACAGTGATTAAAAAGATGCTGAATAACACTATAGGGCAAGGAGGACTAGATTACCAAGACATTTGTATTGCAAATCATTTCGATTATGAAAAGTGGAATAACCATCAAAAGAATCAAACATGAAAAAAAAAAAAAAAAAAAAATAGTATGTCTGCTCTTCTAGAGCCAACAAACTGGACTGAGGTTCCCCAGTTCAGTTGCAGTTTAGGAGAATCCAAAAGTCAAGGCCGATGTGACCGTAATGCTACATTTATATCAAAGTGAGTTTGTTATCGATATCGTTATCGCTGCAATAAGACGGCAAAGAATTTCTTTAATTATATATTTAAGCAACGAAAACTTAAACAAAGATGCATTCAATGCATAGTCTTTTTTGCATTGAGTGGAAACTGGATATGGTTCTGCGGATAGTTTGTCTTTTAACTGCCGTTCCGCCTCGAGGGGACACCGCCCTTAAACTGTAGCTTTTTAAAGCAGATGCGTCCTTACAGTGTAGAAGTGGTCCTCTATAAAGTCGATGGGAAGTCAATTGATATCAGTATAGAGTACGTTGAAAGACATAGAACAACATGAATAAGTTTACACAAGTAAAATCGAATGACCACATTGCAAAATTCCCTGACATTCACCAGTATACCCGTTACGCATCTTGATGTTCTTTGTCTTTGGTGCTGGTATGACACTTAAATGGCTATACACTCAAAAAAAAAACATGCGAAATTCGCCGTGAAAAAAGGGGCCAAGGGCGAATCACCATCAATTTAAGCAAATCATTTGCTAAAATTACGAAATCATTTCCTAAAAGAAAGAAAACATATTCTTAATTTAAGAAAAAATCGTTTTCAAGATAAAAATTGTACAAACTTCAAAGTACCCTAATTTAAGAAAGTTTTTGGAAAAACATCCAGCAAAATTACAATAAGTTTAGTAAAAAATAAAACCGACAAGTTTCCAAATTAAAAAAAAAATATATTTTTTAAAAAATTCTGTTTTTCGGGGTGTGATTTCTAAGTTTGAGAAAAAACTGTATAAAACAAGAAATTTTCTGTAAATTAAGACAAAAATTATTTTGGGGCCGAATTCTTAAAAACTAGAAAATATATTTTTTATAAGTGTAGAGACAATCTTTTTTTAGACTTGAAGTTTTTCATTATATTGAAATTGTTCAGATGTTTGTAACGCATAGAAGGAAGCATTTCCGACCACATAAAGTATATTTATTATTGATCAGCATGACTAGCTGAGTCGATATAGCCAAGTCCGTCTGTCCGTCTGACCGTCAGTCCGTCTGTTTCTATGCTATCTCCTCCGTCAGTTTTAAAGCAATTGCCACCAAACTTTGCACGAAGTCTTCTGGTCCAAATACGCTGCACATTTGTCGGAACCGGCCGGATCGGATGAATATAACATATAGCTGCCATAGGAACGATCGGTCGAAAAACTAGTTCTAGTGAGAAAAACTTTTTTGTTTTTAATGCAAACGTCTACAAACTCCGTATTTACTAGTTTTTAATGCTTCTTCATAATGCTGCCAAATTTGGTCGAAATCGGACATCTATATGGTAAAGCTGTCATGGGAAAAACTTGTTTGTTATCAGTGGACATGTCCTTCAAATTAGTTAAAAAACGTGCTGCAATTGTATACAAACCTAGTATACGGCCTAGCCAAAGTTAATTTTACTCTATTTTTATAATTTAAAAGTAACCAACTTAGCTAACATTTTCTTCTTGTGCATCTGGCAACTCCAACGACATATCTTCGCGTGGAGATATTTTTTTTAGTGTAGGGACAAAAATTTGTTTGCCACTTAAGCTCTTTTTATAATTGACTGTATGTCGGAGATATGTTTTTTTAAAGCGACATAGTTCTTCGACTCTTGAATCTGATGAGCTCTTGATACTAGAAAGAACATTCTCGGTTTTTGACAATGCATTATGCTCATGACTCAAGAAAGAGCAATCTTGAATTCGGGTATGTTTAACTATTATGCTTGATTTGAGAATGATTCGTACTTGAATCAAGTATTAAAACTATTGGATCGAGAAACGCGGGATCATAAACTCATACAGGGTTGCCCATATTCGACGGACCCATCTGGCAACGCCATAACGCCACGCGAGCGCTCTGAAATAGTTGAAATTTACATTCAACAGAACAAGTCAATTGTGAAAACTCAACGTGCTTTTAAAAAATTAAAAAATGTGAAAAGTGCGCCTTCTAAGAACACCATTAAGCGTTTATACGAAAAATTTTCGACTGGTGAGACTCTTTCTAATCCGAAGAGGCCAAATAAAAGTCGACCAAGGCGATCGGCCGAGAATATCGCTGCCGTACGAGCCAGTGTTGAGAGGTCCCCAAGAACATCCCAAAAACGCCGTTCTCAGCAGTTGGGCATGGCTCGGTCCACTTTACAACGGATTATTCGCGTTGATTTGCATTTGTTCCCGTACAAAATTCAATTGACGCAAAGATTGTTGCCTGCGGACAAGCCTCGTCGATTGGAATGGGCCCAAAGAGTCATCGAAATGGCCGAAGATGACGAGCAATTTTGGAACAAAATTATCATGTCCGATGAAGCCCATTTCACATTGAATGGGACCGTAAATAAGCAAAATTGCCGTATTTACGCCACTGAAAATCCTCAGGAGATTCAAGAAGTGCCTCTTCATGACGAAAAAGTCACAGTTTGGTGCGGCGTTAGTGCGAAAACGGTCATTGGGCCGTTTTTCTTCCAAAATGAAAATGGCCATGCTGTTACCATCAACCAGGAGCGTTATCGCGACATGATGACCAATTTTGTGATGCCAATTATTCGTCGAAAGCGTATGAGGCAGTTCTGGTTTCAACAAGACGGCGCTCCACCGCACACAAGTCGCATAACAATCGATTTTCTGAAGAAATTGTTTCCGGGCCGTTTGATGTCGAAAAGTGGTGATTTGGACTGGCCACCGCGTTCGCCCGATTTGACGCCGCCTGACTTCTTCTTGTGGGGATATTTGAAGTCAAAGGTTTACGTTAACAAGCCAAGGACCGTAGAAGAGCTCAAGGACAACATTCGTGAAGAAATAGCCGCTATTCCGGCCGAAATGTTGGCGAAAACGATGGAAAATGCTGCAAAAAGGGCACAATACGCCATCAACGCCAGAGGCGGCCATTTGAGGGATATCATATTCAAAAATTGATGTAAACAAATCTACTTGGAACAAATTAAATGATTAAGATTGCCAACCGCCAAATTTTTCTTTTTTTCTTTGATTTTTTTAAAAAAAAACATGGGTCCGTCGAATATGGGCAACCCTGTACTTGGATCTAGAATTTACTCTTAGATTAAGAATTTTCATTCCTATCGAACTTCTGACATTGAACATTCTTTATCCAAGTATGAAATTCTCTATTTTTTTTAATTTTTTTAATAACAGGCTATAAATAAGTATGGTTAAAACAAGTCAAAATGTCGGTCAAGCCTGGTTGTTATCCCTTCATTTAATGCAAGTCATATTGAATATATATTTACAAAATAAATTCCTTTTTTACCACAGGGCCATACCAGCTAAGAGCCGCTTTTGTCATGTTCATGTCAAACTCATGCTCAAAATATAATTGCAATTTCACCAAATTCACCCACAAAAACAGGAACATGAGAAAATGGCCCCAAGACTGGCTGTGGCAAAAAGGGAATTTCTTAGTGCTGTCTAGTCGGCTCTTATTTGTGGCCTTTGGCGCCTTTCTAGTTATACTCTGTACCGAAGGTACATAGAGTATTATAAGTTTGTGCAAAAGTATGTAACATCCAGAAGGAAGCATCTCCGACCCCATAAAGTATATATATTCTTGATCAGCATCAACAGCCGAGTCGATATAGCCATGTCCGTCTGTCCGTCCGTCCGTCTGTCTGTCTGTCCGTATGAACGCACAGATCTCAGAGATGGTAAGAGATAGAGGTTTGACATGTATGGGACATATGCTTCTTATGTCTGCAGCCAGATCAAGTTTATTTTCAATTTTAGCCACGCCCCTTCCCGCCCCCGCAATTTAGAAAAAACGTCATATTTCCCACAGTTTTGAAGATAGACGGCTTGTTCCTTCTGGACATATTTAGTTATTAGGATAACTTATCGATCCGCCAAAGGAATGAAGAAGATCGGATAAACGGTTTTCGAGTTATGATCAAAAGACAATTTTCTTGGTACAGAGTATGTTATAGTCGGGCTTGACCGACTTTCTTTCTAGTTTTAAATGCGCTTCTCTAGTGCAGACATGTATGGTGGTAGAGACGGTAGAACATTCACTTGCCTCTGCTTGTGTGTTGCGTATCGCCTCATCGGAGATTTTATTCCACTATAAAAACAAAATTTGATGGATTTTCTAACATTTTAATACCAGTCGTTGACACTTCCAAATAGCCCTGACCATGACTCTGTAAAGTGTTATTCACACGCTGCAAAACTCTTTGCATAAAAATTTCGTTGATGAATTTCATATACATCTATGTATAACACGACACCAAAATAATAATTATTAAATATTGCCTTTTGGTCATATCAAAGACTTGTGAAAGTTTTTCACACACACACAGGAAGCGGGCCGAAAGATTTATGCAACAATGTGGTGTTGTTGTTTTTTAGTGCTCTCCCAAGGCTGTTTCGCCAGTTGCATACAAAATACGCAAACTGTGAATCAGTTTTAACACCAAACGACCTTCGCCAAGTCCAAGACGTCACAACAAAATAGTTCACGTAATTCCAGAAAAAACCAATTGACATTTTGTCAGTTAACAAGCTGTTTAGCATTTGGTCGGCGTAGACCATAAATGACTCAGCCCCAAGACTCGGCGGACGTCAGACAGCAGCCCTCATTAATTTTCGGCCAATTTCTTAGCTGATTTATAAATGACCAGCATTAGACGTTAAATTAGTAACGCCTGATGGAAAAGACAAAGAGCAGCAAGACCGTTTAAAAAATATAATTCATTTTCAAAGTCAACGAATCAAATTGATAAACCATGCTAGAATGGGGCACAAAAGAGATCGTGCATCTTGGAGAGGCAATACAAAATTGAAGGCGAAACTCCAAAGAGACAAAAGAAGAGCAAAACAATAAATAAACTGTTAAAAATAACGTTGTTTGACCTTGAAAAAATGGAAACATGCAGTAAACTGATGTTCATGTGTATGCATAAGTCAGAATAGTTAAATCAGATTAAGCAGATTTTTTGTTTTAAATTTAAATAAATCAAATTCGAGTCAATTTCAAATTCATATAATATTTGGACGGTATCCATTATATTTTTGCAACTTTTAAGAGGGTAACAGCTTAGTTTTTTTCCACATTATTCAAGTTTCACTTACCAACTCTCGTTGTAACTTTTTTTAAAAGATCCGCTTAGCAGTTAATTGTTGACTTAAATGCCAAACCATTTATGAGTCAATAGTTACTTTTTTCCGACCTCCCGCTTTCATGGAATGATTGCTGTCAGTCTCTGTCTACTTAAGGTACACATTGCGTATACGCGATTTTCTATGCACGAGTGAACTTAACCCCCAAAAGTTGTATTGTTGCAGCTCTGTGAAACGTTTCTTCACCGAAAAATTAGTTGATAAGCGCTTAATTTGATTATCAGCACTTGCATTGAAAATTTATTAAGTGTAAAAGGCCGAAGGAAACCAATTTATATGCCCCGCTTTTTAGGTCATGAGTAAACTGAACTCTGAATGTGCTAGAAATTAAATTGGCATTTAGCTTAAATTCCAATAACCACAAAAACTGGTCTCTCATCTAATATTTCAGCCTAATCATATTTGCCGGCTTTTGGACTTGCGGCGCGTGTTCACTCCAATCGAAGCCCGACACCCTGTTGAACAAGAATGCCAAACCACATGCTGAAGGTGGACCACTTTCAAGCATGGCTCCCCCAACCAGCCGGAGCCGGCTTGGCATTTGTTCTACAAAAGCGTTTGCAAAAAGGTGAATATGTTGAATGTGAGTAGGAAAAGAAAAGATGTTATCTCGAATATTGAATAAACGTTTCAATAAAGATTTAGCTGCAAAAAAACACAAATGTAAATTCAATAAAAACCCGTTTGAAGTTGAAGTTAAAAATACAAAACCAGATTTGAGACTACCCAAAATATGAGTAATTAAAACTGAACAGTAGCCATAAGGGTCAGCTTGTCAAAAACTATAATATTTCTTTAATTGTTGTATGGTAACGACCTTCTTTTGTATTCGGTGTACAAGGGTTTGATTTTGAATGCAATTCTTAAATAAAACCTATTTCCAAATTGGAATAAAAGAAATGACCCTAAGACTTTTTGACAAATGACTCATAACAAAAATAGTTTACAACAGAATCTGTATTCACTTTCAAGTGTCTACAAATATCGTAAGTAAGAATAAGCTGACAAATTATGAATATGGCATTATAATCAGAGGTGACAGAGGAGAATTGAGTACACCATTTTAAAATGGATACAAAATATACCAAAAGTCGCGCTTTCCAAGAAGGATTCCAAAACAGGCAGTTATCGTGGAGCTGTGTGGCAGCATTGCAAACGTAAAACTTTAACAAAGTGACTGCCAAAACAAAAATATAAATTCGTTTGTTTTGGCCCAGTGTGGCCAGATTTAAGAAACCTGCATAAATTAGGGCCGCACTGCCAAGTGTTTTGCTTTGATTTTTGATTGCTGCAAGCCGAGCTTTTCTCAATCTCTGGTCTTGTGTGATTCTAATTTTTGCAGGAGAGAAAGGGACCTACAGTTTACGGCAAAGTTTCAGAAGCTTACTCATGGCTAGTTACTTCAAAGCTGGCGCCAATAGTTAGTGAAGGTGACTGAGTGTGTAAGTTTTGAAAGAAAAACCAGTAAGACAGTCTGTCAAGCCCGACTATAGCATACTCTGCACCTTTTTCACTTGCCACACAAAGTTTTAAGGTGTGTTAAGTGCTGCCCATCATCAAAGTTTGATTTCCCTATAAATCGACTATCGCTCATCCGATTTTCACCATTCCTTCTGCGAATCGATAAATAATACTGATTACTAAATATAACCAGAAGGTCAATCCTTCTGTCTATAAAATTGTGAGAGACATGGCGTTTTTCTTTAATTGCGGGAGAGGGAGAGGGCGTGTCCAAAATTTAAAATAAACTTGATCTGCCTGAAAGTATCAGCAGTTTTTGTTCTATATAAGTCAAACCTCTATCTCTTACCATCTCTGAGATTTGTGAGCTCATACGGACAGACAGACAGACGGACATGGCTATGTCGACTCGCCTGTTCATGCTGATCAAGATATACATATATTCTTTCTGGGGTCGGAGAAGCTTTCTTCTGACTGTTACATACTTTTGCACAAACTTATTATACTCTGTGTACCTGTGCCGCGGCGGGATCGAACCCACGATCTCCTGTACAGCAGGCACACACACTACCCACTGTACCACACATATTTGTTGCTCAAGTACAATTTATAATCTTAATATTATATATAAAATTCTTCCGTACATGGCTTTGTAACCTCACTCCTCCCAAACGGCTGGACCGATTTCGATGAAATTTCGTGTGAGTGTAGTAGTAACAGCGTAGGTGGTTTATATCTATAACTGATTCTGGTAGGGATCGCGTAATTTGCCATCCACGGCTTTTTTGCACCATAACTTGACCTAAACTTAACCGATTTGGATGAAACTTTATAAAGACATTCGGCTGATAACAAATATGGTCCGAATCGGGTACCTCTCGAACACATATATGTTGTTGAATTTAATAAATTTTGTACTTATTATATTAAGTTAACCCACTACTGTTATTTATTGTTAGGCGGTACGAAGTTCGCCGGGCCATCTAGTTCAAAATAAATTTTGAATTTCAAATTAAAGAGTATGCCAAATGTTGGCTTTCTTTTAGCTCTTAGCTTTGCATTTTGTTATTAATTTATTAATAGTTTTCGTTTTCTTCTTTAAGAGTTATGAACTGCAAAAACCCGTTAAAGCCGCCCGGTCATGAGTTTTTATTTATTATGAAAAATTCTAAATGACTTGCTCATGGCATTTGCTAATTTTTAATGACTGCCCGAAACATGCAAACAAAAAAAGTCGTACGACAAGTTCGTTGCTTAGTAAGTCTCTAGCCAAAGACCTTGACTTTCTTTTCAGAAAATTAAAAGAAGAAAAAAACGCACATTTCTTCGACTCCGTCAGCACTGACTATGTACAATTAGCCAGCGGGCCATAAAAAAAGAAGTCTGGCACTCCAAGGAGTGTTGGCAGAGTTTACGTTACAAAGCGTTATTTTTGAAAGCAAAAATGGTAAAAATGTTTAACTTGTAGAAAGTCCAAGTCAAAGCGTTGACAATGAGCATTTGTTAATGAATAAATTTCACTTCACTGGCCGCGCGGCTCCGATATGCAAATTCTAAAAAAAAAAAGTTATTATAAATCTTGTTCGAGCATATCCAACGGATATTCCCAAAAGTTGCTAAATTCTGTGCTTTTGTTCGAATCGGCTTTTGTTTTTGCACAATGGCCAAATCAATTAAATCTTGGCCCAGGAAACAAGTGTCCGCCTTCCGCTTCAAAATGTTGTCTTCATTTACCAAAATCCACAGGTAACTAGTTTTCTTAGCACACAGACGCACATTTTATTTTTCAAGGCAATAAAGTGTGTTTGGTCATGGACGGGATTTCTACACTCCTTGGAAGCATTTTCCATTTGATTTTGCCTATTTGCTTGCTTTGCGTTTGGGTGAACGCTGAGACGTTTGTGTCAATTTGAAAGTTGTTTGCTTCCTGCTGCTTACCGACAGTTATTACAACTTTTATTTAACTCACAAAAAAAAACATCACATCACTCGATTGCAATATTCCAAATTGAACATTTTTGTACTTTGGCAAGCCAAGACTCTTAATCGACTGAAAGTGAAAATTGATAAATCCAACAAAAGCACAATTTACAAGTAAACCAAATCAATAAACATCTAAAGATGCACTTGAGGCCGCCCACTCGGCTTACTTTCGTCCTAGCAACGAGAAAATTGAGTGCACATTTGCACTTGAGAATCTGTACAAAAAAAATGAGCAGCAGTCAAGGTAAGAATGAAGGAAATACCTAAGCCGAAGACTATATACCGTTTCAAATAATTCACACACCGATTCTGAACCGAATTGAAACAAACCATACGAAACACTCGTGTCGCATACAAAACGAGAGCGCAAGCTAAAATCGGCCCGGTCTGACTTTGATATACCCGTTACTCAGTGGAGGAGGCCAGGAATAATAATATCTGACTCCCCGGCAAAAAGGTCAGTTGAGACCATAGCTGTTAAATAATGATTACTAATCGTCATCATTAGATATTTGACTACTTTTTTTAAGAAAGGAAAAACAATCATTAAATTACGATTATTTTCCGATTTTCTCGATTACTAATTGTCAATGAGTCAAACATGATATTTAGGAGAGCACAAAAGCATAGAGTTTTTTCATTATTTTTGATTATTTTTTGATTATTTATAATCGTAATCAATTAGTAATCAGACATATTTTAACAGGTGGATTATATAATCAATACAATTCTTTTTAATAATAATCTAATTGATTACTAATCGCAATAACAATTTAACAACTATGGTTGAGACCTCTATCTACTCATCCTTTTTTGGTTTTTGTTGAATTGTTTATCGGCTTATATTTTAAACCTGGCTACTGGAATCAGCCATATCATGAATTTTTTATTATAGCTTTCAAACCATTCTCCACTTACCCGCTTTTCTGTGAAAATAACGTGACTGGTGATCAAGTGGCGAACTTTGCGGCGCTCTCTTGACCTTTCACGAGATGTGTGCATCTCTTTTTGGTATTTTTGAAACGCTTTAATGCATTTTATTTCATCTCGATTTGATCATCAATTTCACTTTGATACTGTTTAAAAGGTAGGTTTTAATTAAATATACGTCTTCATTAATCAAATAACAACCCCTTACCACCTTACAGGCAGCTCCAAGATGGCCTCACGTGCATCTCGCAGCCAGAATACCCGACTCTCGCAGCCACTATCCCAGTCCCAACAACGAATGGATGACAAAGTGCGCGCTATTTTAAAATATGTCCTGGATCATATAGCCGAGAAGTTACCCATTAAGGAAAAGGATATGTTACCTGCGGTCGGTAGCAGAGATGAGCTAAGAAAACGCATGCCCTTGGTTATGGCACAGCTGGAACAGCACTTTGGCATTAAACTGATGCTACTGGACTCAACGACCAACAAAACCTACATTTGCTTTGCCGAGTCACCCATGGCCTCCATACACGAAATGACGCCCAGCCAGCGACCTCAGCTCACCCTTTTGTACATCATACTGACTTACATATTCATGCGCAGCAATCATATTGAAGCTGGAAAATTGTATGCCCAACTGGAAATGTTGGACATTGTGGTCGACGAAGAGCACGGATACTTTGGCAGCAATATACGGAAGCTAATAGAAGAGACATTTGTCCGCCAGCAGTACCTAAAACGGGAACGCTCTCAGCTGAGTGCCTACGATGATCCCAAAGTATTCTTTCAGTGGGGTCTACGCGCCAAGGCCGAGATTTCCTATGAGCAGATAATACAGTTTGCCTCCAATCTTTTAAAAATTGATCGCATCAATTTTGAACACTATCTAAAGATGGCCCAAGAGAACGCAGAGGCCCAATAAGCAGTATTTGATAAATTTAATAAAAGACCAAACTTTGTTCCACAAAACACTAATGTATAAACTAAAAACTAACTTCAATACTTTGCATAGTCCGTGTCCATTATAAGTTTGCCTTCTTTATCTTTCAGACGCACACGACCGTTGGAGTAACGGGTCTCCTGGCTTCCATCTGGATATACCAATTTAACTGTCCCATCTGGATATTCTCTACGTTTGTTCAGCTGCGTGTGAATCTCTTTTTGACCATTCGGTAGATTTAGAATCTTATCACCATTCCTTAGTTGAACTAGAAGCGTGCCATCTGCATAGCGCCATTCCTCCAGTTTCTCAGCATCACTGGGATCCACAATTTTGATGGAGTTATTGGGGAAGTGTATCTCAATGGTGCCATTCTTATGACGGTGTTCGGTTTGGCCATTTGGAAATTCAAGTATCTCCAGGCCATCTAAATAGGTGGTGTGCCAGGTGTTGGTTTCGGCGTAGTAATACTTCACAGTGCCCTCTCGTATGTCGGTCTCTTTGATGTCCTTGTTGAAGTACAGCATGCGTACGCTCATGCCATCGGCACTTATCTTCTTCAGATTGCCATTGGGATACCATATATCCTTACTGCCATCCGGATTGACAATCTCACGCTTGAATTCACTGCTGGTGTTGGCAGATGCTGAGGCGGCAACAGTCGTTTCCACTGTGACTGGAAGGGGTTCTATATCCCATGAGCTGTTCGATGCATCACTGTCATCTAATTCGGGTTTCTTTTTTTGTTGAGTTTTGCTCAAAGAACGTCGACGACTTGAGTCCCGCTGCTTGGAGTTTAACTTCTGCGACTTTGGTGGAATTACTCCATCCAATGATTTTGTGCGTCTGCCATTCTCATCTGTGGGTTGCGCGCTTGAAGTTGAGGGTAACTAAAAAAAAAAGTACAAATACAAATAAATTAGCCACGATATCTACTTCATTCCAGTTGTTTAAAATAATCCTGAAAATTTTGAAAGGCTGAACGCCTTGAAAATTCTCGCAAAATTTCACGGTAACTGCTCAACCGATTTGGTTAATTCATTTTTCGGTCAAAGCTAATACCCAAATGTATCAAATGCTTTGGGTAGGTAGGTAGTTCCGGCTGACCACAGATGGGGTCAAACATAGACCTTAAGGTCCTTACTGAGGCAGGGTGATTATTTGGGTACATTTGGCTTAGAAATCCAGGAGGATCTTTGACGTTTTGACGAATGCCAATAATTGTTTGGGGTGCCTCTAGGTCGCTTCTTCCTTCTTGAAGCGAACCGTGGGGTGTGCAGAAGTTTTAATCTTATCGTGGCAATTGCTGGGCAGCTGCAAGTGGATGTTCTGGAGTTCCATGAATTCCCTGCAGGTGTCCTCTGTTGTTATGCCTAGCTTTATAGCATGAGCTGTCTACAGTCTCTTCTTTGGAGCTGTGGCAGATGCCTTGCACATAATTTGAGAGATTCTGCATCCGATTGGGTTTTACCCACCTGACCTCTGCCTTTTTCTCTGCTATCTCCTCTATCTTGCTGTTTAGCGTCTGTATGGGGATAGGTGTGTTTAGTATTTCTTCTTCGCCTAGTACGACTCCGGCATTTGCAAGACTGTCTGCCATCGATGTCCCGGTGGCTGGGAATCCAATAGATTTGCACCTTTCTGGCGATGCTGAGGGAATCTGGTGCTTCCCTGCGGCTCTGTGAAATTAGGCCGCGTGAATTTAGGCCGCGGTGTATTTTGTTTGGCGGCCTAATTTCATTTTGCAAAATGAATTTAGGCCGCGATCTCAAAATGAATTTAGGCCGCGATTGCAAAATGAAATTAGGCCGCGATTGCAAAATGAAATTAGGCCGCGCGGCCTAAATTCATTTTTCAAAATGAATTTAGGCAGCGATTACAAAATGAAATTAAGCCGCGATCACAAAATGAAATTAGACCGCGCGGACATAATTCATTTTATGAACGAAATACGAATAAACGAACCCTGCATTGGATTAATCGAAATTAAGCAATTGTTCAAAAAACAATAACCCACAGCAAGGGCATGAAGTACCATTTTCCATTAATAGTTCATAAACGATCGATTCCAAAAAACAATGTATACTTAAAAATACCTTTCTGCAAAATTTGGATTCCATCTAATTACAAGTTTTTTTTTAAATTAAAAAACCAAAAAGTTTAAAAATTTTCCAACTTTGATTCGGCTCAAACGAAGTTAGCTTAAGCTTAGTATACACCTTAACAAAGAAGCTCCCAAAACAAAAAACCCCATATAAAAAAACACACAAAACTTAAGGCACCAAAGCCTTTTGGTGCTCTCTTTGTTGGCTATACACACTTCCCACAAAAGGTCTCAAGTAAATACCACAAATATACTAGATTCGTATTTTTCTGCATGGCTACCAAAAGCTCAAGAAAGAATGGATTTCCATTATTTGAAGAGATATCGCACGTTGCCGATACATATACCCATGCGCTTTATAGAAGGCATTTTTTAATGTTATGGAAACTTGTCATCAAATAAAACTTCCTAAAATGTTTGAAATTCATTTTTATTATCAAAATCAAAAAAAACTAAAATGATCCATTTGCCTTGTGAACACGTTTGTAAAATAACAAAAAAAAAGCCGAGCATTGCTCATTGACAAGTTCAGTAGATGATAACTTGCCAGCGTCTGCTTCTTAATGCAATTTTATATCTGCCGATTATGCTGTCGATCAGATGAACTCCTCCCATATAGCTTTTGTATTGCGCTACTACAAATGGTCGTTCAATTTGAACATATTCCTTTTTGGCTTTGTTGAATCGGCGTGCAGAGTTTTTGGGAAGAATTCTAGCGTAGTTGGATGCCAATGAAACAACTTTATTATCGACCCATAAAGTAAGTGTTATATCCACTCTACCCAAATCGGCGACATGTTCTACAGACGAACCGCAGGGACTTTTCTTCAGGTTAGGCCGCGCGGCCTAATTTCATTTTCTGATCGCGGCCTAATTTCATTTTGAGATCGCGGCCTAAATTCATTTTGCGATTGCGGCCTAAATTCATTTTAAAAAATTAAATTAGGCCGCGCGGCCTAATTTCATTTTGCGATCGCGGCCTAAATTCATTTTGCAACATCCTTCCCTGCACCCCATGACATTTCTAAAGTTGATGGTGTGTCCCTGCATTGCCTTGATTGCTGCTTGGCATAGCCAAATAGTGCTGATATGCATATTGAGTTGATTTTTGGAATAAGCTAGTCGGTGCTACTATTGATCTCTCTACCAACCATGCTGTGTCCATAGCTTGAGCAGTCTTTTGTGCCCGAAGGCGTGCTTGGATGTCCAGGGGATTGGACCTCAGCGCCCCCGTAATACAGACCAGTGTCTGTCGCTGGGTCCACTCCATCAGCTTTAGGTATGTGGATTTCTCCATGGCTTGTTACCATACCAGTATACCGTGTAGCAGTATCGGTCGTATTACTGAAAGGGCCAACGCATCAGACCCGGTGATATGCCCCAAGAGCTACTCAGCATCTTCTGGGATGCTTAGAGTGCAATGGTCGCCTTTTTCACACTTTCTTCCATATTCTGCCTTCATGACAGTTTACTATCGATAACTGCTCCAAGGTATTTAACGTTATTCTTTGTCGTTAGTGACATTTTATTTCATTATCATTGGAGTCCATTGCGCTACCTTAGCTTCTGGCTAAATGCTTTCGGCTTCTGTGGCCCATTTTCGTATCTCTTAAAGTGTAAAGTCCATTATTGAGCTGAGAGTCAATGGACATTTTCTCATGATAATTATACTCTGTACCGTAGGTACATAGAGTATTATAAGTTTGTGCAAAGGTATGTAACATCCAGAAGGAAGCATCTCCGACCCCATAAAGTATATATATTCTTGATCAGCATCAACAGCCGAGTCGATATAGCCATGTCCGTCTGTCCGTCCGTCTGTCTGTCCGTATGAACGCACAGATCTCAGAGATGGTAAGAGATAGAGGTTTGACGTGTATGGGACATATGCTTCTTATGTCTGCAGGCAGATCAAGTTTATTTTCAATTTTGGCCATGCCCCCTCCCGCCCCCGCAATTTAGAAAAAACGTCATATCTCCCACAGTTTTGAAGATAGATGGCTTGTTCCTTATGGACATATTTAGTTATTAGAATAACTTATCGATCCGCCAAAGGAATGAAGAAGATCGGATGAACGGTTTTCGAGTTATGATCAAATGACAAAATTTCTTGGTACAGAGTATGTTATAGTCGGGCTTGACCGACTTTCTTTCTTGTTGTTACTGAAATCCCATAAAATGAGTTGCGATTTGACCGCATCGATTGGCGCCACTTGTTCGTCCTCCGTAGAGTTCTGATAATGCCTTTTGTATTGTTTATTTTTTTTTTGATTTTTGCTTCCTTTTTTTTCCGTAGGTACCTCTGACAGTTATCAAACATGTTTCATAATTTCTATGACCCCCTGCGAGAATTTATCAGCTGTTTGGCCAAAAAACGAGTTGGCAGGCCATGCTCATTCTCAGAGCGCATTTGTGGTGTCTCCGTACCCGCTCTGAGAATGTGCTCTGTAAATTTTTCTGCAGCGCATTCTCTGAGCTACGTAAGAGAAAATTCTCAGCGTCTCCGTACCTAGCTTTATGTGTAATTTTATTTTTTGTAAACCTTTAAAAAATGTCGCCTGAAGGTATACCACTACCCTTAAAAAATGGCAAAAAGTGGCGATCACATTTCGATCTACCGATGATCGATTACACACACAACACATCATCATCTCAACAGCCCTTTTTCGATCATTATTCTCTTTCTTTCTTTTGACGTAAGCAACCTTATATTTTGCAAGGCTTTTTTTTCTATCATTTGTGGGTGGTGGTTTTTTTCTTTCATTTTCATTTTAAGTATTTTTTGATTTGGTTTTGTTTTTTTTTTTTAAGTTTTCTGCTTGTTTTGGTTTCATAACATTTTCCACTCATTTGTGTTTGCCGCAATTAGTCGGGAGTGCGACCAACCCTTGACGCTGTTGAGACGCTCGACCGCCGACGAGCTGAGTCAGCGTTGCGCTATTTATAAGCAGCAACGGCCGAAAAACGTGTTGAGAATTATAAAAACACAAAAAAAAGCCACCAACAAGAAAGTGGTCGGCGCACACAAAAAAGAAACCAAAAAAAAAACTAAATCTTGAGTTAAAATGCTTAAGCTGCCTGATTTTCCAAATGAGATCTATGACAATTGTAATAGACTTACTTAAATACAGTATGTCAAGAAAGTGTTTTTACACATGAAAAAAACTAAAAATTTTCAATTAAATTGCAAAAAAGGTGCTTTCTCTTAAAGTACAAATTTTCTTTTTATTTTATTTTGATTCTTTAAGGTTCTCAGAACTAGAATGAAAAGGAAATTATCCAAATCCATCTATATTTAAGATTTTAAAATATATAAAGCAAATAAAATACCCATTTTAAAATGTCAAGAAAGTGTTTTTACAAAATTTAAAAACTCATTTACTATCAGCACAGGATCTCAAATGGTAAACAAACTATTGATTCTAGACAAGTTTTTTACGCTGAACCCGAATCTGCTTTTAGAAAGTCCATAAATCTTATGGATTAGCTATAATATTGGATTTAAAATGTAGAAATGACCAATATTACGCTTTTTGGATTATCCGAATCTCGTAGAAATCAGCTTATTTGAAATTTTTATTTTTAACATGATAAAGTACTAGACCATTTCTATGCAATATATTAAATACTTTATTAATTTCATAGGTTATAAGTTCATGATCGATCCGCAAAGTATTTCTGACTTGTAAGCAATTGTTTAAGTGGGTGGGAAAATTTAGCAGGATGGTATTGATTTTTAAGAAGAACACCTAATAATCGAAAATTCTTATGTTATTAAATAATATTTGTTAAAATTTTAGGGCGTGTCCCGCCTTTTTTGTGCTTTACATACGTTTTACTTTAAAACTTTCCTTATTTAAATGCGAAAAAGCCTTATATTTGTGGCCGATGAAGCCAATCTGGATGATTCGATTTGTTCTTTAGGTATGCAACTATTTTATAAAGAAAAAATTATTTTCAAAATAATCTTGATTTCTACGAGACTCGGAGGTAAAAGTAGACATTTTCGACATTTTAATTTAAAATTTACGGCTGATCCATTAGAGATATGGAATTTTTAAACTCAGATTCGGGTTCAGCGTAAAAAACTTGTCTAGAATCAATAGTTTGTTTACCATTTGAGCTCCTGTGCTAATAGTAAATGAGTTTTTACATTTTGTAAAAACACTTTCTTGACATTTTAAAATGTGTATTTTATTTGTTTTATATATTTTAAAATATTAGATATAGATGGATTTGGATAATTTCTTTTGCATTCTAGTTCTAAGAACCTTCAAGAATCCAAATAAAATAAAAATAAAATATTTACATTAAGAGAAAGCTCCTTTTTTGCAATTTAATTGATTTTTTTTTAGTTTTTTTCATGTGTAAAAACATTTTCTTGACATACTGTACGCGGAGATATGGGGCAAGTAAATAAAACTATTTCTATCATCTTCTGTCCATACTTAATATGTTCTTGAATTCTACCAAATCTGGATCCCTTGTTCGCTTCATTCTCAGCTTCTTTATGCTTCTCCTATAACTAACTTTTCTCTCACTGTCACTGTCGTCCTTGGCCGGACGATTAAGAAGATTAAATATATGAGAGTCGGGCAAATAAAGGGGACAATGGTTCCACAGCCAAAAGTTGACAAATTGATTGTATTATATAAAATAGAAAATTGAAATACGCACCACTTTGGGAGCCAATCTGGCTATATTTCGATTGATCTCCTGCAGCATTTTGCTGTTGCTCTCTCGACTAATCTTCACCAGCTCTTGCTCTAAGCGCTTATTCTCTCTGCCCAGCAGTTCAATTTCATCGCGATAGCTCCGTAGCTCCTTCTCGTTGGCCCTGAGTTGGGCTCGTATGCGCGCCTGCGCGGATACATGTTGCTGATCCTTTTGTTTTAGCTGCAGCTGTAGTTGTTCCACTTCCTGCTTGAGGCTGGCCAGCTCCTTTTTGTCCTTGGCATGTACATTAGTCTTTTGCATTCGCATCTGCTGCTCAAATTTACGACGCTCCTCTTCGATCTTCATGCGTTCGTCATGCAAATAGATTTCGGCTTGGATCTTCTCATCATGCACCCGCTCCATGGCCTCTTGGTGATCCTGCTGACATTTGGCCTTGTCCAGTTCATGTTCCTGTTTTAGTCGTAGCAATTGAACGTTTTGCTCCTTGAAGGTGGCTATCTCTTGTTCCAATTCTTCAAGACGCTGACGTACAAGATTGGTTTTGCTCTGAAGATCCTCTTGAGCTGGATTTGGCTGCGGTGATGTTTTCTTTTGTTCGAGGGCTTGGAAGAGGGCAGACTTGAATTGCTCGAAAAGGTGGACATTGCTGGTGCTATCCGTTAGGGTGGTCTCGTTGTCATTAGAGTCGGAGAAGCGTACACGGACTTGGGCTTGACCCGCTTGAATGGGAGTGGATAAGCTGGATTCCTGCAGCTGCTCCACCTGTTCCTCGACGTCGTCTTCGTCGACTACTTCTTTCACCTCAGGCTGTAAACGCATTTGTCTCACCTGCTGGGTCACCACGAAATGATCCGAATCATCGGCTGAGGACAAGCGCTGCCGTTGATCCTTGCGGGTCATGAATGCTCTGATGCAGCTGGAGTTCATGTCAATATTTCCCTCGGAAGCTTTTTGTTCCAGCAGCTCAAAAATGCTAACATTGGAATCATTCTCCACACGAATCTGATGGCTGCGTCTTTGTATCAATGGGAGTGGCCTGATTGTTTGTGTATCCAGCACCTGAGACCATTTAGCCCCTATCAGAGGACTGGGCTCTGATGGTGATTGGGTGAGCTCATCATCAGCAGCCGTTTGCTCTACAAATCGAACTTTGGGTGAAATGCTAGCCTGGCTGGTGATGGCGGAGCTGGAGGAGCAGGAAGACTTGAGATCTGGCGTGGATTGGCAAACATTTTTAGAGCTAATCAGCAACTGCTGGAATCGCTGCTCCTGCAGATCCAGAGGGGCAGGCGGAACAGGAGCTACATGTGGTTCAACTGAGGACTGCTTGAGAATGCTCTTTTTCTTTTGTGGAATTGTGGTTGTGGGCAGCGAGCTGCGGAATTGCGGATGAGCATTGGCAAATTTATATCGTGGCAGATTATCCAGACGCAGTTGATCGGGACTAATCCTAAAACGTTGTTTAAGTCCCTCGCCACGTTTAAGGAAAGGACGCTTGGGTCTGGCCTCTTGTGGTTGATCTTGATCAGGATCAGGGGCCAGACGCGCTATTTCTATGGCCGAGTCCTGATCCGATAAGTGCTCCCGCTCAACGGATATGGTGTCCTGCAGGGGATTAGATACCTCCTGCTGCAGCAGTCCTAACATTTTGTACATATTTCTTTGCTCCAATCCCAGCATCAAGCGCTGACTCTGCTGACGCTCCTCCAGCAATCGCTTCTGTTCATCTTGCCAGCGATTGAGCGCGGCCAGTCTGGCCGTGATGTCCTCCTGAGAGGTGCCAGCGGCTATGCTATACTCAACCGAGTCTTGCATTTGATATTGTTGGGCATTAAAATGAATTAAATTAATTTGGTTCTGTTTTGTTTTGTTATGGCGTACAATTTCAAATTATAACCAGGTGGCAGCGCTTGGCTTACCCAGGGCTGGACACTAACTGTGACAAAAGTGAATGCTACTAAAAATACTAAAATTATATTTTGGGCTTTTTATATTGAAAGTTTTATATTAATACATGCTTTTATTTTTAGTTTATAAAAATTTGTATTTAAAAAAATGTTAAATAATTTGTGTTGTCTACTTTTTATATAAAAATTATTGAATATTAACGAAACGTAATTTGTATGATAAAAATTGGAAATTAAAATGTTTCCCGATTTTAAAACTTGTGTATTTCTTACCATAACTATATAAACATAATAAGAAATTTAAAAATAAAACTTTTTAAAAAAGTCCTTGATGATAAGTTAAACTTTACTAAATATTTAAAAAAAATTAACATGTGTAGGCGGCTTCATCATCTATCTTTGTGAACATTTCAAAGCCTTCTTTGGCTATCTTAGTTCGTGTGTTTAAACAGTCGATGACCTACAAAAAAAATTGTTACTATTTATTACTATTTAAAAACAATATTTGGGTTTTTTTTCCGAGGTACCTATACCACAGTGCTACGGCCACAATATAACTGCAAGGTGGCAACACCTAAGCCAGGGCGAAACCATAACAATTATATGAAATTCATAATTTTCTATTTATAATCAATTTAAAAATGTTTATTCAGCTTATTACTAACAAATTTAGTTCATGTTTTCGTTTTACTTTGCGAGTTACTCATTTGCTTCCCCTTCCTCAGCTTCTGGGTCATCAAAGTCCCTTACTTGCACATCGGCATCTTCGCCATATTGCAATATGCTATCGATTTGCAACAACAGATCACCAACGCTCTCCTCATCCTGAGTGTCCAGAGGAAAGAACCGCACTAAGCTGTGAAATAAATAAATTGTTTTTGAATGTTTTAATAAACCTAAGACAGTTTTATCAACTAGGTGGCAACCCGGTGCCAAGTGGTTTACTGTAACCCTGGCCGGTAATGAACAAAAGCAAATTTCTCTCTCGACGCGTCGTAAAAGTAAATGTGCTATTTAATCTTGATGGAATACAAACGCCAAACATCGATTTTACATAACTGTGCCCAATCGCAAAACATCGGTCAATATTTAACTTAATCACAACATTAAATAAACAGCCCGTTCGCCAGAGAAAAGGCGCCAAAAAATCCCACGAGCTGAGCCACAAAAATTGCCTAATTTTCCATACAACACTTTTTTTCGGGCAAAGCCAAAACGCTGAAAAATAACGCCAGAGCAGCAAAATTCAAAACAAAACAATGAACACCGAACAAGACCCCGAGAATGCCATGGACTTGTCCAAAGTCTCGGTGGTTCGTTCCGCCAAAGGCGTCGATATGCTCTGTGTGGACGATTACCTGTATCACTTTGATCGCATTGGCAAAAATAATTCCTACCGCTGGCTCTGCAATCGTCGCAAGGACAAGGTAGCGCCATGTAAGTCCCGCATCTCCACAATACTGCCAAATCCGTTGGACAAGAGCAGGCATATTGTGGTGGATGTGGTGCTCGCCCACTGTCATCCACGTTGCAGTGACCATGAGATCACTAAAGTGGCACAGCGCAAGCGATTGGCCGCCATGAAAATGAACGATGCGTACAGTACCACACAGCCGAAACGAGCGCGGATGTATGAGCGAGCTACGGCGGGTTTAAATGCCCCAGAATGGATATCATCAAGTGGGATGGAATTTAACTCGCTGGACGGTTCATTTCATTTGGACTTTGAGGTATTGGGGACGGGGGGAAATAAGCATAGGGGAGGAGGTCATTTCATCGTTCCGTTACAAACGCAGCAGATAAGATTTTTTAGGTCCACCTAGTTTATATTCTTCATTATCATTGAAAATATTGATAATTTTTAGGAAAAATTACATGAACATTCAATTACGAATATTCAAAATTTGTTGATATAGTCAAGGGCGTAGCCAGGGGGGGGCCGTTGCCCCCCTTAAATAATTTCAATTGGCTTGTAAAAATTTACGGTTACTTTTTGGAAGTTTTTGGAGTTTTAAGGGCTGGAAAAATTGTTTTGTCCCCCCCTTCGCCGAAAGCTGGCTACGCCCTTGGATATAGTTCTTTCTATTGTTTTGTTCATGATCCCATTTAGTACGGAAAACAAAACGACGGTTATCCTTAGGTACTTTTAAAAACAAGTCCAAATTTTGATTAGAACAGGTACTCAAATTAGTTTTTTGAAGTTTAATTGTACAAATGTTCCTTAAAATGTACTTAGTACTTCCAGAAGGCTTTAGGAAATAAGGGTTTTTCGATCTAATTAATATTTAGGGGACCCGATGTATCAAATATCGATATAGTGAATTAAGATTTTTGAATATTATGGAAAATAATTGACAGGCCTAACCAGAATGGCCATCTTAGGTTAAAATATGACCGAATTTTAAGTAAATTCAGGTCATTAATTGGTCATACTCCCCAGCGTTGACAGCTGCTATTTTGAAATTCGTAAATTTCAAAGAAAACTCCCTCTTAGGGACCGAAGAAGGTACACTTTAGAAAAAGATTCTTTAGAATGACTAGAATGCATTGATGATTGTCCTGCTACTATAAATAACCTTCCTAGGACCGTTCATTTTATATATGTAACAATTTGTATTCTTCGCTTTTCCAGGACAAGGATCGCGTGTACATGCTACGGCGACGTGATGGTCGCGTCATGGTTTGCATCGATGGACACTTGTATTATTTAAGTGGCAGATCCCACAAGGGTGACATGTACAGTTGGTCGTGTGTGCGACAGCGTGACATTGAGTGTACCGCCAAAATTTGCACGGAATCCACATTGGCGGGTTCACATCGTTTGCATGCCATCGAAACGGATGCCCACATCCATCCGCATTATTCGGCAGTGAAGCTGATGCACATGTTTGCCAAACATCAAATTGTATTGGTCGAGGATGAGCAAACTGTTGAGGTTCTAACGGAATGTCAAAATTTGGAACGTTTTGATCCGGAACTCATCACAGAGATGTCGGCGGAGCAGCAAGGTCAGGATGAATATCGCGATGATTTGGAATCCATTATTATAGAAGAGTGTGAGGAAAGCTATGATGTTTATATGTCCAACGAGGGGGATGAGGTGGGTGAGGTGGTGGTGCCGGATCATCATGATGACAATGAATTTCAATCGTTAAATGAGGAGGAACAGAATACCAGATCAGAAGTTGATACCAAATGGCCGCAGGCTATTGATGTCATTGAGAACTATGTGGCTCCCGCAGATTATAAGCCACTTACCGAAACCGACTTGACCAAGTTTACCTTTCTACCCTCTGCCAAGGGTCGTAGGGTCTTGTGTTTAGATCGTCATCTATTTCACTTCGACTCGCAGAGTCGCTCGAATGGTCACATGTTCTTTACGTGCATCATGCGACGTGACAAGCAAAAGACCTGCCATGTAAGGGTAACCCTTGATCCGGTACCCGATGGTCCCGTGGTGCTGCGCATTAATGGCGAGCACACGCACAAACCAGATCTGCAAGAAATTCAACGTCGCTTGACGCGACAGTCTAGAATCGATATGGAACAGCACAATTCAAGGGGCGGGACCCGCATTATCTCTCGCTTAAGGATGAACGAAAAATCCGATGTGGAAATAGAACAAATGCCATATGACAGCGACGAGGATGGCAACAGCAGCTTCGAGCAGCAGTGTCCGACTACAGAAGCCACACCACAACCACCTCAGGATGTGGTCATGAAAAAGGTCATCAATATCGATGGAGCAATTAAAATGGAACCAGACGATAAGAAAGCCAACATGATTGTTCAATATCTTAAAGATGGTTCGGACAATATAAGTGCCAAGATTGAGATCTTGCCCAATGCCTTACAACCTGACAACACCTCCACCCCTTTGGCTACCAAATTGGTTCCTCAACCCGAAATTACCAACATACGACGACGTCGTGACAATGTTCCGGCCGCGAATGTGACAGGTGAAACCTTTCCCGACATGGATCTCACCAAAATCTGTACTTTACGCTCGGCCAAGGGCTGTGAAATGTTGTGTGTCGACGGATATATCTATCATGCCAAGAATCGGGGCCTCATCTCCCGCAACTATTGGGTCTGCATTAAGGGTCGAGATCCCGAAATCAATTGCAAGAGTCGCATATCGACTTCCACACAAAAAGATGGCACCATTCGGGTTCTCCGCGTCTATAATAATCATAGTCACGCCTTCAGCGAGGATGATATCAAGCGACGCCTTTTCAATGAGATCAACAAGAAGAATAATAAGAAATTAAAATTTCGCCCTCTACATTTTATAGGCAAGACACTGGAGCAGATTAAGAATGAGTTTGGCGATCTGGCCGTGGAGCGCTTGAATGTCTCGGGAATTGCCAGTAATATTGTGGTGCAAAAGAAGCCGCGCACAAGTGGCGGCGAAGCAAGTAGCAGTCAAAATAGCAGTACAGCTTCCGTTTCGGTTATATCGAAATTCGACGATATGGATGAGGACGATGATGAGTGCGGAGTGATTGAGGAGGGCGATGATGTGGAACACTTGCCGCAGGATGGTGAGGAAATCACAATGGACGACCCACAATTTATGACGATGGAGGATGTTACAGATTCCATTATTGAAGTGGTGGAAGAAGTGGCCGATGATGTGGATAGCTATGATGGCGCCATTGTGTAAGTGGACTTTTAAAAATGTAAAGGGATTTGCTGTAACGGTTTGTAGGTTATGTTGAAAAGTTTTTTTCTGCTTTGAATCTAGATCTGCACACCTTTTGGGGCATTTACTTAAAGCTAGTGAGCCAATATTAGTTAACCAACGAGAAAGCTACGCTATCTTCGTCTGTGCCGAAGTTTTTATACCCTTGCAAGTGCTCGCTTAAATATTTTCAAAAAATACTCCTTTTCCCATTTTCCGACCGATCGTTCGTATGGGAGCTATATGATATAGTCATCCGATTTGGCCAAAAATTTGTAAAATTATGTGAAAGCACGTAAAACAAACAAATACAAATACAAATACAAATACAAATACAACAAAATTGCAGGATGCTACCATTAAAAACAAAAAAGTTTTTCTAACTAAGACTGTTTTTCAGACCTATATTTTCTATGGCAGCTATACCATATAGTTGTCCGATTTTAAAAAAAACTGGTAGGATTATAAAAAACCATAGAAAACCTACGATTACATAGTTGGGAGACGTTTCCATTGAAAAGAAAAAAGGTTTTCATACTAAAACTAGTTTTCCGACCGATTGTTCCTATGAGAGCTATGAGATATAGTCATCCAATCCGGTTCCGACATATTAGTAGAGTGCAGCAAAAAGAAGACTCTGTGCAAAATTTCAGCTCGATAGCTTCAAAACTAAGAGACTAGTTCGCGTAGAAACAGACAGACGGACGGACAAAGCTCAATCGACTCAGCTCGTCACCCTGATCAAGAATATATATAGTTTATGGGGTCGGAAATGAATATTTCTATGCGTTGCAAACTTCTGGGCAAAATAATAATACCCTTTTGCAAGGGTATAATAAAATATTATCTTTTCCAACTTATTTAAAGGACATTTCCACTGAAAACAGACAAGTTTTTTTCACTAAGACTACTTTTCTGATTATTCTTTTCTAAGACAGCTTTACTATATAGATGTCCGATTTCGACCAAACTTAGTGGAATTATGGGAAAGCTTAGCAAACAAAGAAATTCAAAGTTTGGAGGCGTTTTCATTGAAAACAAATAAGTTTTTCTCATTAGAACTAGTTTTTCGGCCTATCGTTCCTGTGGCAGCTATATGTGATAGTCATCCGATCCGGCCGGTTCCGTCAAATGTGCAGCGTATTTGTATCAGAACACTTCGTGCAAAGTTTGGTCATCATAAAACACATATTTTTAAGCAGTATTGCAGTACCTTGTGTTTGCTTTTGTGGTGCCCTCCGTTTCAAACTGATCGAAGACTCGATTGTTTGTGGGATTTTTATTTATTCACTGAATTGCCTCCAACAAATATAGCCTGATTTAACTAAAAACTTAGCTTAACGACTTACTATCAAGAATCCTAATGTTTCGCTCTTGAGATGCCGGCATCGACTCGCGCATCAGCTCGACTCACACACACAAATAAACGAAGAGAGAAAGAGTGACTTAATAAGTGTGACCGCTTCTGGTTTGCCTTTTAATCCTTATCTCTTCTGTACCGTTTTTCACACTTACTGTTAAGATGCGTTTTTAGAGGAACACCGGTCTGGGCTTCGTGGTCGCAACAGAATATTCCGTGAAACCGCGAAACTTGTTACGGTTCAAGATTCGTATCACAGTTTAAAACGAGTTCTATTCATTTTCAAAGCAGGAATGCCATTTTTATACCCTTGCAGAGGGTATATTGAAATTGTCCAGATGTTTGTTACGCATAGAAGGAAGCATTTCCGACCACATAAAGTATATATATTCTTGATCAGCATGTCGTGCTTAGTCGATATAGCCATGTCCGTCTGTTTCTATGCTATCTCCTCCGTCAGTTTTAAAGCTATCGCCACCAAACTTTACACGGAGTCTTCTGGTCCAAATACGCTGCACATTTGTCGGAACCGGCCGGCCATAGAAACGATCGGTCGTAAAACTAGTTCTAGTGAGAAAAACTTATTTGTTTTTTATGCAATCGTACCAAATTGCCGTGCTTACTAGTTTTTAATGCTTCTCCATAATTCTGCCAAATTTTGTCGAAATCGGACATCTATTTAGTATAGCTGTCATAAAAAAGTAGAGTCAGAAAAGTAATTTTATTGGGAAAAACTTGTTTATCAGTGGACATATCCTTCAAATTAGTTAAACAACATGCTGCAAGGGTATAAAAACTTCAGCCGAGCCGAATTTAACTTTCCTCTATTTTTTTTTAAATGCTCAAATTAATTTCAAAATGCAAGCTTCATGAAAGATTGCATTGCCTGTGTTAAATTCTTGACCGAAGAGCTAGAATGAGAGGCCATGTCTTTATACCAGGGCTGCAAACCGGTTTTGAACCGAACCGGTTCGAACCCGGAATTCCGACTTTCAGATTACTATGAACCGAACCTCGAACCGAACCTCTTAAGTTACTAAAGCTGAACCTGAACCTGTTCCGAACCCATAATTTCGGTTCGGTTCAACAAAAATTAAAAACATAATACAAGTATACCTATTTCCTAGCAACTTCTTCTCTTATCCTGATGGTTCTAAAAGACTGAGTCTTACAATCGGCAGGATAGTTTAATGTAAGCATCCATAAAAATGTTCAGAATTACCAATAGAATCCTAGCCTCTGTTTCTTAAGATCCTTTTCTCCAAAGCTTATTGTATTATTCACAAAATAAGTGCTTAACATTACTGTGGAAACACTTTTGGTACGTAAATCGACGCAATTTCCTTACAGTTTATTTCGTTTTTAGGTCGATTACTATATAAACATGTATTAAGCATGGGCTGAACCAAGGTTCGAACCTAAACCTTTGCCCAAAAACCTTGAACCTCCAAATTCTGAACCTGAACCATTGTTAAATTTAAGTTCGAACCCGTGAGCCGGAGATCCACGAAATTTTTTGGGTTTGCAGCCCTGCTTTATACTCTGTACCGTAGGTACACAGAGTATTATAAGTTTGTGCAAAAGTATGTAACAGGCAGAAGGAAGCATCTCCGACCCCATAAAGTATATATATTCTTGATCAGCATCAACAGCCGAGTCGATATAGCCATGTCCGTCCGTCTGTCCGTCCGTCCGTCTGTCTGTCCGTATGAACGCACAGATCTCAGAGATGGTAAGAGATAGAGGTTTGAAATGTATAGGACATATGCTTCTTATGTCTGCAGGCAGATCAATTTCTTTTGGCCACGCCCCCTCGCGCCCCCGCAATTTAGAAAAAACGTCATATCTCCCACAGTTTTGAAGATAGATGGCTTGTTCCTTATGGACATATTTAGTTATTAAGATAACTTATCGATCCGCCAAAGGAATGAAGAAGATCGGATGAACGGTTTTCGAGTTATGATCAAAAGACAAGTTTTCTTGGTACAGAGTATGTTATAGTCGGGCTTGACCGACTTTCTTTCTTGTTAGTTTTAGAATTCAATTTAATGAGCCAAAAATGACGGAATTCTGTTACCTAGTTCTTAGCATATTTTTGGTTAGAACCGATCCTGTTGCGGAATTTTTTTTTTTATCGAAATTGTGAATCCATAGCGCTTTTCTTTTGGTCTTTATGAATAATTTTTATACCCGTTACTCGTAGAGTAAAAAGGGTATACTAAAGTCGTGCAAATGTATGTAACAGGGAGAAGGAAGCATATCCGATATCATAAAGTATATACATATATTCTTCATCAGCATCAACAGCCGAGTCGATATAGCCATCTTTGTATGAACACCTAGATCTCAGAGACTAGAAGAGCTAGAGCAACCAAATTTTAGATGTAAGCTAGTATTGTCTGTAGGCAGATCAAGTTTGTTTCAAATTTTGGCCACGCCCCCTCCCGCCCCCGCAGTGTAGTCTAATAGACCAATATCTACAATCTCACAACTTTTCATAAAGATCGGATAATAAATGGCCGAGTTAAAAAAATGTTGCATACTTATCCGAGCCGCATGAGGTTATTAAACACTAATTGAACTGAGTAGCGGGTATTTCGAAGTCGGGCAGGGCCGAATTTAACTTACGCTCTCGTTTAGTCTTAGTACCATTAAAAGTGGCTCATGGAATTTAAGTTCAATGGATTTTCCTCTCAAAAACATATAGTTTCTTCAGTTTTATCACTTAGCTAGGGGGTATACTAAAGTGCTTATCAATCTGTTATGTAAATACTCATTAACTTATAGCAGCTAAAATCGTTCTTTGGTAAGATTAACAAAGTTGATAACTATCAAAAAAGTCGCTGACCTGATAAGTGAGGTCTTCGTACAATTTTTTGAAGCACATTTGGTCACGTGTGGGGAGTCAACTTTGTGCCATAGGGCATTACAACTGCGACTTATTCAACCGTTCCGTTTTTGACCAACTTGTTTTACATATCAAACCACAACTGCAATAACCTGTAGCTTTGCCAAGCAACAGTCGAGTTTGAGAGCTGAACGAGCTAACAACAATTTGTGCTGACCAGATTTTATTAGGTAAACCCCAAACCCACTCAGCGAATGTAACAAAAATAGCTCTGAGCAAAAGCGCCGTTAAATATTGGGGAAGGAAGAGAAGAGACAGAGTCTCATGTATAGACAACAAATTACTTTCACTTTTTTGCGCTAGGCGGCGGCAACTAAGGAAACCGGTTGAACAAGACTTTTGAATTAAAATACATTGTAATTCTTTGCAGACCTATTTACACCATGAAACTGTATGCCGTATCCGATGGACCACCCTCGCTGGCCGTTCGTATGACCCTAAAAGCATTGGATATCCAATATCAATTGATCAATGTGGATTTTTGTGCCCTAGAGCATCGCACTGAGGACTATGCCAAGGTAACTTCATGTCCAACTTCATGTACTTTCATTCTCATCAATCTTTAACTCTTGCAGATGAATCCCCAAAAAGAGATTCCAGTGCTGGACGATGACGGTTTCTACTTATCAGAAAGCATTGCCATTATGCAATATCTGTGCGACAAATATGCCTCGGAGTCTTCGCTCTATCCGCAGGAAGTTAATCAGCGTGCATTGGTCAATCAGCGTTTATGCTTCAATATGGGCTTCTACTATGCCCCCATTTCTGCGCACAGCATGGCACCCATATTCTTTGACTACGAGCGCACTGCCATGTCATTGAAGAAAGTGCAAAATGCACTCGATGTATTCGAAACGTATCTGGAGCGTTTGGGTAGCAAATATGCGGCGGGAGATCATGTTACCATAGCCGATTTTGCACTTGTATCTGCCACCTTATGTCTGGAGGCCATTGATTTTGATTTGTCGCCCTATCCGTTGGTTAACAAATGGTACCATACATTCAAAGTGGAATATCCAGACTTGTGGGAAATTGCCAATAGTGGAATGCAGGAGATCAATGCATTTGAGCATAATCCTCCTGATTTATCACAGATGGATCATCCATTTCATCCGACGCGCAAGCCCAAGGCCTGAGTTCTATAACGTTAGCTTTTATATTTAAGAATTGAATGAATTAGTCAATGTATAAGTCAACTTATTTTGATTGTAATCTAAGTGGGAAACAAATAAACAGCAGTTTACTAAACATCAAAGTTCGGTGATAATAGATTTATAACATAAAGCCCGGTAGGCAGCTGTCGTTAAAATCAGGGATGCAACCCACTCTTAGAAAGTTGGCAACACCATCCTCTACGTCCTGCGCTGTTTTGAGCTTCCATATTGAGGGTAACAGAATTCGCCAACTCCTTCCGGAAGGTATTGATGTTGGACCCAGGTGGGAGTATGAATTGCCCCTTGGGGACGTGTAGGTCGTGGCAGGCATTTCCATTAAAAACACTAAAACTACAGCTATATGCCATAGACATCCGATTTTGACAAAAATTTGTACAATTGTGTGAAACTTAAAAATCAAGGCACAAATTGAAGACGCTACCAAGGAACACATAAAAGCATTTCCTAACTAAGATTTTTTTTTTAAATCTCTCTTTTCTATGGCAGCTATACTAAGTCGTTGTCCGATTATGACCAAACTTGGCTAAATCATGGGTAAGGCGTAGAAAATCAATGAATACGAAGTTTTGAGGAAACAAACAAGTGATTCTTACTCAACACTTTCTATAGGGTATCTAAGGCTTATGCCAACAAATGAACTAAATACAAGCTTGCAGATGCTTTGATCAACGAGATCCTTTAGCCAGTGTTTGAATGTTCCAAAATGGAACAAGAAAGAAAGTCGGTCAAGCCCGACTATAACATACTCTGTACCAAGAAATTTTGTCTTTTGATCATAACTCGAAAACCGTTCATCCGATCTTTTTCATTCCTTTGGCGGATCGATAAGTTATTCTAATAACTAAATATGTCCAGAAGGAACAAGTCATCTATCTTCAAAACTGTGGGAGATATGACGTTTTTTCTAAATTGCGGGGGCGGGAGGGGGCGTGGCCAAAATTGAAAATAAACTTGATCTGCCTGCAGACATAAGAAGCATATGTCCCATACACGTCAAACCTCTATCTCTTACCATCTCTGAGATCTGTGCGTTCATACGGACAGACAGACAGACGGACAGACGGACTTGGCTATATCGACTCGGCTGTTGATGCTGATCAAGAATATATATACTTTATGGGGTCGGAGATGCTTCCTTCTGGATGTTACATACTTTTGCACAAACTTATAATACTCTATGTACCTACGGTACAGAGTATAAAAATTGCCTCTTTAAATCCATCATGGATCTCATAAAAAAAGGACAACTGCACCGCATCAAGAAACCAATTTAATATGCAGATTATTTACATTCCAACTGCACACCAGGCTTCCGGAATCTCCTGATACTGGAGCTGCTCAGAACTTTCGTCATAGTGGGGAAGCTCCTTCTTGCTGTTATTCCATGAATCCAGCGCATGAAGCACCATGGACAAGCCTTCTGCGATCGCTTCAGACCAATTTACCGCCAACAATGATGGCACGGAAGCCATGTCTTCTTTGAGAAACCAGTCCAGCCCTGGATGCGGATAGCTATCAATACATGGATATGTTTCTGTTTCTGAGACAAAAGCTCTTGGGAAATTCCTCATAGACATGATCCTCGCGCTCGGGAACACTATGATGTTAAGCTCGCATACACCATGCAGTCTTATCTGTGATGGGCGGCCAGACCTCAGCTTGTCCTTCACGCTATCAGTGAACGCATTTGGGCTCCAACTCACAAGTTGACACAGCTCTCTTCTTCCGGTATCGGAGGGCAGTAAAATCGCGAAGTAAGCTGGTTTGCGTCGGACAGGGCGCTCATACTCACAGCTACTTGTCAATATCGACAGGTCCGTCTGCTTACTCGACCTTGTATTAATCAAAAAGCCACTCATGTCGTCGTACTCAGAGTGTGGGGCCGTCTGTATCGTGAAATCGTGACCGAAATTCATCGCCACTGCGCTCACGAACCACCATGGGATATTCCAAGAGTAGTGCGAGTCGTACCACTCGATCTTAACGTTCTTTGTCTTGGTAGCCAGATTCATTGACATCCCCATCCACTTGTGCACGTCGGGTACATCGACGGATCTGTCACTGTGTGTGCTCGGCCGGATCACGAAGTTTTGCGTAAGGGATGGCCACAGCTTAACATAGGACGGGTCGATGTAGTTCTGACGCTTTCCCATACTGTTGTGCTCAAACACGGTCACACCGATCTCACAGGCAGCCCAGTGGGTGAGTCCCAACAGAAGCGAACCATACGCTATGGTAGTGTTGGCACGTCATGCGGCTGTGCCGGCTTGCCAGCATTTCGCAAGTACACACCACAAGCTTTCATGATCCTCACTGGGTCCGGTGTTACCGTAACCTGGTACTGCTGGCAGTCGGAATCGAACTTCCAAATGGATGGCGAGTGGGTTGCATTCTTACTGACATTTACACTACTGTACGAGAAGAATCCCAGAGGGTCCGTTCTCCAAAAGAGCCTGTTGCGCATTATGTGCTTCTGGGTGTTGTCCGTCTGGTCAACGAGATCGGTCAGGGTGTGGTCCCCTATTTGTAGCGGGTCCTTGGCATTGAATTGGTAAACCCCTGCAATGTGATCACGGTCAGACTCGTCATCCCCGCCTGCTTTCATTGGCTTATCAGGATTTGGGTAAATACCATAGCCGTTGTATCTCGACGTCGCTAGCACCGCACTCCTGACTTGGACACATCGTAAGTCCTGTCGTGTCATCATCATTATCTCACACATGCGGTTTATCGCCTGACCACAGGAGGATGCAATGCAGTCTCTTTCCACGCCAGTGACCGATGCTCTACCAAGGTAAGCCATGGCCAGTTTAGCAAAGTCTGTTTCTCCTTCATGCTTAGCGAAGATACCTGGTTGCACCTCATAATTTTCAGATGATGGATAAGTGGCACTGCTTGAATCCACCACTACGAGACAGATCTTTGAAAACGATCCGGGTATGTAGACAGTGGCTGCTTTTGGGATGGCACCGACTGACAACATTTGTCCAGCGATCTTCTCCTCAACTTTATTTTGGCACTCAAATGTTATCTGGCAGGAGTGGTTCCACCATGCCGTTGTAGTGAATGACAGGATGTAAGGCATGAGCCAGGAATGCCCACGCCAACATAACCTGACTGGTACGTACACCACGTCACCATCCCATATAACTTTGCTGTCCTTGTCCTTGAATCGGAGCGCATCAGTGGCGTTACCACTCAATATGGCTGCATACTCATCGAGGGTCCGAAAGTACAGTGTGGATGTGCCTCTTTGCGTCCCGATGGACAGCTCATCAGAACTCTCTACAGCTGGGGTCCATTTAATGGTGCACGAGGAGCGGTCGGGTATTACGTTCACCGCCAACTCATATGGCAAATTGGAACAGTTAACCTGGGACCAAGGGTCAGCGGTGATGAGCTGCAGCATGTGAAGCCTCATGACAGCGGCTTCGTCCAATATTCCGGAAGTGGTTGCATCGGTGAGTTGAAGTATGGTATCGATGGAATGATAATTTATCAGACCTGGGACGGGGCTTATGCTTCGGATGTCACCGTATTCATCAATATCAGCGTCGACCAATGTCTTGATTGCGGCGCCAAAAGGTGAGTATTCTAGCACACCGCTAGCGCCATCACGACTCATATTAACATAGACACATATGGCTGGAAAATCATGGTGTGTGCGGGCGTCTGGTGCCGGCTTTCAGAGAGTACAGCAATAACGGGTCCGCCCAAGCAAGAGGTCTGTACGTTTTGAAACCGGACGCGGACTTGGTCTTAAGTGACACACTCCCATTCCATCCGATTGTGTTCGGTCTAGCAATGGGGTCGAAGAACATTTTGGCAATCACCGAAAATACATTCGCAGGCGCTTGCACTGCAGATTTAACCTGATTTTGCGACATCGAAGGGGCAGCCAGCTCCTACAGGCTGGCACTGCTGTGATGTGTTGGCACAAAGTTTCTCAGGTGGCCAGGTGTGTGAAAAATTGTAGGGTGTGCACGAGATTCACATCAAATGTATTTGATTTAAATTCTGATTCGTTTCACCAACAATTATCCAGAATGGTTTTGTGATTCTTTCATATTTGTAATTCGTTTGATTGGAAAAATCTCTCTTTGTGTGGCACTCGGTCATACTGTTGACAAATCAGCTTCATTCCCGTCATTTCTAGCTTTACAAGCAGCGGGAAACGGGAATGAGAATGCCCTAGTATGTTTTTTAAAATGTGTAATAACCTTGTTCCACTGGCACATTCTAAAGTCCAGTCTGAAAAAGTGAATTTTCCTTGTTCCACTGACGAATGTTTATCAACAGTTACACGCGTATGGTCAAAGTTAAATTAAAGTAAACAAAGATCAGCTGTTTTGTTTGTTTTGATTCGGAATTGCAAATTCAAAGTTAAACTGGCCTTAAATATTTCTCTGAAATGGATTTACCTGCGTTGCTCTTGTAGAGTGCATATGTCAAATGCTAGAGAGCGAGGACCAACGTTAACGGACATTAATTTCCGGATGGTTATTTCATTAGATAAGCGACTTGCATTTGCTTTGTATACGCTTGGCTCCTCATCCGAATATCGGACATTTGGCAGGCATACAGATGCGAGTTCCTTTGATTCCTTCGGAATGCCTTAAAGTTCTCTTTCCAACTATAAAAAAGGCATGTTGTCATGGTATTTCCCCCAGATAACGGCCTGTTTTCGGGTTTTATTAATCTAAAACTCATAAACTATTATTATTTTTAAAGATTTAAAGTTTTGCCGCTTATCTTGACCTCTCGCAATCAGCTGTTCAATTGATGAAACTTGGACTTATCGATAGAAAATCTAGCCGGAATTTGGCCGGAAAAATGCCCGGGCGAATGTCAAATGTAGTCACTGTGATTTGATTATCCGCAGCGAATGGACTTCCGAATGGACATTTATCTCTTATATAATGCTCAATCCAGCGAATGATCTCAAGAATGTGCCAGTGCCAGAACAAGGGTATAATATAGTTTTTGGTATTTGGTAGTGCTTCATAAATCGCATCCGACCCATTTCTACTCTACGATTCGGGGACTAAAGCGATTTGTAGCTCACCTAGGACAAAGATACTTGTCAAATGCCGAAGGCTTGATAGTCTGTTCTTCTCTTTGTGTAAGTATTTAAAAAATACTCTGGATAGATGAGCTCACCTGAAGTCCTCAATGAGAGATCCTATCGCCTCGGTTAGCTTTCGGTATTTCTCCCCAAAAGCCGTACCAATCGTTAGTTCTCCCATCAGATTATGAGTATCCGGCTCCAGATATAATTCCAATTGCTTGCGTGCCTCCGCACTCAATAAATCCACTTTGGTCAGAACATTCACGTGTGGCTGCTCCATATTGGCCATTACACTAAGTGCCGCCATTGTGCCCGAAATGAATTTGGCTCCGTCCACCATAAACTGTGAGTCCAAGCAAAACACCACACAAGTACGAAAGTTCCAGGACTCAAGCAGCTGCACCAGCTGTTTGCCCATCTTGAGATGCGTAAACAACTCAATTTGTCCGGGCATATCGAAGAGTATGTAATCATCATCCGGTTCGCCCACCATTAGCTCATCCTCGCCCCCGCACAGTTGCTGCTTGAGCCAATCTTGATTCTCAATGAGAAATTCCAGGCAAAAGATTAGACCGCCATTGGGTCCATAGTGGAGTTCGTCATCCTCCATGGCATCGTCCAGATGTATGAGTTCCCGTATATCTGTTAGTGGTGTATAATTAAAGTGCTCCGCTGCCGGATCGAGATTCACCACCTGGATTGTCCTTTTGCTGTCCATGGCATGTTGCTGCATAAAACTGCAATATGTGGACTAAGGCAGGTGTATAACAGAGATGTGACATAAACAGACATGGACATATTTACCTTGCCACTGCCCGCCGGCCCCACAATTATTTGAGCGTAGCGCATGATTTTGAAATAGAAAACAAACGGAGCAAAACAAGGCGTGCGCTTTGCGAACTAACAGAGCTCTGTTAAGGCAGCTGTTCAATTGCAGGTTGCTGGGTGACCAGAGCTTTGACAGATTTGCCGGCAGTGTGGCAAAAAAAGCCAGCACTTTAACGGATATTTAAATAACGAAAATTCACCAAGCTGTAATGTTTAGATATAGCACATGTTTTATTAGGTCTTTATTTTTATCTTGAACCATTAACAATTAAGTTTAAATTGTTCTCGCTCTGTGTTGCTGTTGCAAAAGTATCCATCCAGTTGATAAAAAGAGTATAAGGAGATGCTTGCAGAAGTCACTTATATCAGAAATTAAAGGTCTCGTACTTTGTAATCGATGTCCCAATCAATGTTTTCTTATCTGTCTTTTTGCAGCTGTCGTAGTTAATTAAAATGTTTGACCGCATCGTAAATTTGCATATGATCAAATTGATTTATCAAATCGTCAATCACATCCATCCCCCGCCCGCCGTCAGCCTGGGTAATCCTAATTGCTGATAAACATCTAAATTGCACCACGAAGCACGCGTTCATGGGACAACAGCTGTCCGTCTAACGGTTTGACAGTCGTAATGGTATTTTAAATACCATGCTGAAAAAATAATAATTTCTCATTTTTTTTTTATGAAATATTTTTCAATGTCTGTGCATGTCGGAAGACCGGAAATAATTTTCTAGTTGCACTTTAGTACTGGCACCCGTCGAACCCGTCAACCCACCCCCAAAAGAGCTGAACTGTGCACTTGTGCCTTATGATACGAGTATTTGTTTTTGTTGTTTTTTTTAATGATATCGGACCGCTAAGGGACAGAGGCCAGGTGTTCAATATGTTGTACTGATAACTATATAATTTAGTTAGGAATTACCCCTTGTTGCCCTCGGCATTTGAACTTCAATTAGGGACCAAAACGTGTGTCTTTGTCAAATATTTATTGCGATTTTTCTTTGGTTGTTGTATTAAACTAAACGACTAAGTTATAACATTTAAATATTAGCAAACTTAGAGCAATTAAATACCACAGAACATTGTTGTTTTAAATATAATTTTAAATTGGATTATAATTATAGTTTTAAGAGATGCGGTTGACTAGAGTTGAATTCGAGTTTTTGGTTACTCAGTAGATGCTGGCAGCGGCGCCTGGATCAGACATGTCAGCGCTGGCGCTGCCATTGAACTCCTCCTCGCTGCTGGGATTACTATTTTGATTTTGAATGGAATTGGTGTTGTTATAGAGCGGTTGTGTGATCGGCACACGGGGATCCTCCGGAGTCCAGGTGCGTGCATAAAGTTTGCTGCCGGGATAACGATCACCTTTGCGATACCAAGATAGCGAGTGCGAAACGCCGCCGGCTGGAAGAAGATAAAGCAAGATTTTTAATGTTTTTGAAAAATACATTTTGAAACCAAAATATAGTAGTTTCGCATCAATCAAAAGTCAAGCGCCGCCCAAACAATTAAAATTTGTTGCCAAAAACTGAGCAAATGCCATTAGCGGTCACATTACAAGCCCATCAGCCCAAAGCAAAGCAAACAAGCGAAAAGGGTTCCTATGCCAGGCAGCGGTGCTCCTTTCTAACTTGTTGTTGCAGCTGCTCCCTGCTGTGCGTTCCGGGGCCCGCCATTTGCCTTGCACAAACAAAAACCAAAGCCCAAAAAAAAAAAACAGAAAACCAAATCCGAAACCTCCCCCCTTGTGCGCTTGTGGACTGCGTCCAATCAGAAGCAGAGGACCAGGATGATGATGATGGGCAATTTGTAGCTCTCGCAGTTTTCAAGTGCCTGATGCGGGTGTTACTCAAATATGCGCCCACAGCTTCCACCACTTTGTCATGTCCCAAGTTGGTGTGAACATATGCCAGGCGCGTGGCCTGAATTTTCCTTCCCCCATCCTTGCTTCCTCCGCCCCAATTGGCACCCGTTTAAATGGGCGTTTCGTTGCTTGCGTTTTACTTTTTGCGATTTTTATCTATTTTTGTTTCTGCTGAAACATTTTTAATGCCCGTCAAGCATGAAAACGCTTTTGGCCATAGCCACATTTGGCCTTAAAGCGACGTTTGCAATACACTGAGAAAAATGCAAAGTTGAAGCATAGAAAATATATAGCAACTTTGCAGATTTGGTTAAAGCATTCCACACAAATAGAGAAACTTTTAAAGAGACGTTTCTATATTTCAAAAATTCTTTATACAAATTGTATTACAATGCCCCGGCTAAAGTCACTTTTTGATACAATTCCCAACCGGATCTAACGCTTCTTTTTTTGTGATATGATTAAGCTATGGCCATAGAACCTATTAAGTCTTACTGACTCTATTTCAAAAACTAATCGACAGTTTTGGGCCAAAAACGTTTGGTTCTCATTTTAAGTGCCTCAATTGGGAATTATAGAGACTTTAATAAGAAATATTTTATTCATAATATCTCGCATATTTGACATATTAATATATCTTCTACCTAAACACTTATTTGAAAATATTTCGACCCATTTTGACCTATTTTAGAATATGTCAAATGCTTGTACATATTCTGAAAGTAAATATATGCTCCCGAGTCGGCGTCTTTTCATCTAAATATGCCTCTTAGGCCCGATTTCTCAAAGGTTCCGGTTAGCCAACCACCGGTCTGATTTGTTCGTCAAGATGACGAGCGGTTAAGTCATTTGCTTTTCTCAGCAGCAGTTTCGCCTGAAATCGATAATTGCCTATCGCTGCTTCAGTGTGACCATACTGTTTGACTAAACTAACGAGTACACAGCTGACTCGGTTTGGTTTGTTTGTTATTTAATGCGATTGGTTGTTGCTGGTCATTGTTTTGCGTAGAAGTTAGCTAAAATTCGATGTTCTGCCTCATCGAATTGCATTTCCATTGCGTGGAGATGGAACATTAGCTTATACATAAACATTTTGTGTTGCAGCAAATAATAAACTAAACACAGCAAGTGTGCGACCAGCTGTTTGTATATCGATAAAAATATCGACTATTTCATCGGGGCTGAGCTCGCGGTTAAAGTTGCCCGGTGGATGAGCACCGTTTAAGTTTGTTCCTCCGGTTACGCCACATACATCATGAGACACTCAAATTCGGTTAAACTGCCTGTCAAGTTGACAAACCGGACTTTGAGAAATCGGGCCTTATGCAAGTTATCAAACGAAAATACCAATCACAAACAGCATCATACACTGGCAAGTACGGAAAATGCATTGTACCAAACCGTCAAAAAAAGAAGATCCAAAATATAGCGCGAAAAATATTTATCTTTTAAGTTAAGGACGCGAAGTTTTACTTGATTTTAGGTATTAAATGCGTGGTGCAGTCTGTAAAATCGGTAGAGATTGCGAAAATTAGTGTCAAGAATAGTATTTCAAACTATTTTTCCGTCATTGACGAATCATTAAGTACAAAAAAAAAAACGAGAAAGTCAAGCTAACTTTGTCTGTGCCGAAGTTTTTATAACCTTGCAAGTGCTCCCTTAAATATTTTCAAATAAATACTCTTTTTCCCATTTTCCGACCGATCGTTTGTATGGGAGCTATATGATATAGTCATCCGATTTGGACAAAAACTTGTAGAATTATGTAAAAGCACGAGAAACAAACAAACAAAGAAATTCCAGGATGCTACCATTGAAAACAAAAAAGTTTTTCTAACTAAGACTGTTTTTCAGACCTATCTTTTGTATGGCAGCTATACCATATAGTTGTCCGATTTTAAAAAAAACTGGTAGGATTATAAAAAAACATAGAAATCCTACGATTACAAAGTTGGGAGACGTTTCCATTGAAAAGAAAAAAGCTTTTCATACTAAAACTAGTTTTCCGACCGATTGTTCCTATGTGAGCTATGAGATAAAGTCATCCGATCCGGTCGGTTACGACATATTAGTAGTGTGCAGCAAAAAGAAGACTCTGTGCAAAATTTCAGCTCCATAGCTTTAAAACTGAGAGACTAGTTCGCGTAGAAACAGACAGACAGACAGACGGACGGACAAAGCTCAATCGACTCAGCTCGTCACCCTGATCAAGAATATATATAGTTTATGGGGTCGGAAATGAATATTTCTATGCGTTGCAAACTTCTGGGCAAAATTATAATACCCTTTGCAAGGGTATAAAAACAATAAGAATAACAATTTGTCAAATATGTCAGGACTATTGTATGGGCGATATTTTTAGCTGAGGGTTTTTTATGGTAACTTTAAAGTTAAATATTCAAGTAACTTTTTATTCAATTACGCGCATAACTTTGATTCTTATTGTATTGAGCCGCGTTTAAATACATTTGATGACCGATGGTGAAGAAAATAGACCGGAGCACACAGAATATAGAACATTTTTCTGTTAAGCCGGGTATCCAGCACAGCGGAAACTAAAAATTCCTGCCAAACTTCATTTAAAAAAAACTTTGCTTTTTCGTTTGTTGTGTATCCAGCAACACGAACGAAATCCACACTTGTATAGATAGCGACGTATCAATAGCGGCGTTTCGGAAGCGAGCAACAGCTGATATTCAGGCCAGGAATATATTGCTGACAATTATTTTGGAAGTGATTAGGCAAAAGATGGAGGCAAAAACTGTGCGCAAGACTAAAAAGAGAATTGAAATTTTTAACGTGAGGAGAAGATAAATAAAATCAAATAAAAGCAATTAAGACAAGACCATGTCTTTCTGTGAAAAGTGCTTGGGAAAGTGTTGCTGCACAAATAAATAAAGAATATTATGTTCAAAATGATTAAATTCATTAATGTTATAAATGCTTGCTAGCGACTGACTGTAACAACGCTTGAATATAGAGAACTGAGAGAGACACAGAATTGGGTTCCACACACTCAAAATAAATAGCAAATTCCTGGCAGGAATTTTCCGCAGTGCTGGATACAGGCCTTTACTGACAAATTAGTGAAGCGGGAAAACAATTTCAATGCAAACAGAAGGAATGGTGAAGATAGGATGCACGATTGTTGAGTTATAGGAAAATCAACCACTTATGCTGGGCAGCACCGCCTAAAACAGCCATGGGCAGCACTTACAAACTTTGAGAGGTACAGAGTATGTTATAGAGTATTGTTTTTCATTCTCATTCTCCAAATCAGTTCTTCCTTATGCAGTCAGAATGTAACGATGCGTTTCTTAACGAACCGTACGCAATACGGAAGTATGGTACGAAACGAAGGACTTACCATAATTATGCTTTGAACCATTCGTTACGAACCATTTGCAGTACTTTCCTGTCCTGGTACTTTAAGAAATTTATATATTCAGCCATGCTCCCATTTTCGCATTCGCAAAAACTTTGCGATTTGATCACCAAATCGTAAAAGTTGGTGCTCCGACATTCGGAAATCGCAAAGTTTAGCCGTTTTTAAACCGGCGACATCTGAGTCCGTGAAATGAAAAGTAAATGCAAAATATACGTTAATACACAAACCGACAGCCCACGGAACAATTTTTATTCAGTCCTTTAACCTTTTTAGATTTGTCTTACAAACACTCCTACTCAATTCGCACTAAGGCAATGTTTTAATCAATTATTTAATAGAGATACACATAAATGAGCGAGATGGAAAACTGCTCACAATAACAACAACTTGCGATTTGGCCATGGTATATATCGATATATGACTATCGATAGCATGAGTAGTGGCGCTCATCAGCTGTTTATGTTATGTGAAACAAGTTGGGAATGGAACATTATCGATATCAAAAACTTGCGAATTTCGGAACGCTCTATACTGAAGTCGTACGAATTTGCTGAAATCGCAATTCGCAAAAATAAGTGAAAACCGGAGCATGGCTGATTGACATATTTTTGACCTATTTTAACCCAAACATATTTTGGATATGATCATCTATAAAAATGAGCAATATTAATATTAGTCTAATGCCAAAATTTCGGGATTTTTTAGACCAAAAACAAAAAAAAAACCTAAAATCCGATGTCTATTCAAAGTACATCTAAAAATGGTTTAATGTGGTTTATTAATACGGTTGCAATGACAACAAAATAGTTCGAGTCGTTATATCAAGCATTTTGCACTCAACTTAATCGTAAATACCTAATTTTTTGTCTGAGTGTGGTCGACATCGACATCTGCAGGAGTGTAACGAATTTCTCACGCCATGATTATGTCGATTGGGTTTTTGTTGTTCCTTTTGTAGTTGTTGTTGTTGTTGTTGTTATTGTTACTATTTTGTTTTTGCTGTCAATTGCTGTGGATGGATGTATGCATCCATGTGCATATAACTTGTATGTATACTCCGATTGGGAGCTGAAGTTAGGTGGCGGAATCGAGCAAGGTGTTTGTCATGTTAGAATTTTTATCATAAAACAAATTATATGTATGTCTGTGCTAGGGGGGGGGCATGTTCATTTTGTCAGGGATTTGTGAATGGAATTAAGCTATTTTAAGGGAAAGGCCACATTTTGTTCCTAAGAAAACCACAAAATATTCCGCCGATAAACTGTAGAGACAATTGAGAAATTGGTTATAGGGAAGCTAAACAATTAAATAGAAGTCTTTAGAACTTTATTAAATTATAAAACAGGGATGCAAACCGGTTCTGAACCGCACCGAACCGCATCTTCCAGCTGGTGAACCGAACCACAAACCGAGCCGGCTCCCTTTAAGAATTGCTCAACCAAACCGAAAACCACAAGTAAAAACGATTCGGTTCGGTTCAGCTCTCTGACGAGTTTTAAGACAGGCCAATGATACTTATTTTTTAGGGAATTTGAATCGTCTCCCTAAGAAAATTTTTCTACATATCGTTTGACTCTCTATATTCTTACCTATGCCGTAACTTTTAGGGATGACCTAACGAAAATTTAAGAACAAGTAATTCTGCAAGTCTTCTGTAATTGCCCTCCGATCTCTTAATATACGTACCATCAATCTACATTCTTGTCTAAACCACTGAACCGAACCAGTAATTATATTCGATTGGTTTGCATCCCTGTTATAAAATGAAATTATTCAAACCGTGGACCTGCGCTACTGATTCGGTTAATTTTATCAGAGTATTGTGCTTCCCACTCTTATTTTAACGCAAAGAAGAAAGCAACTCCGACCCCACATATTCTTGATCAGCATGACGATCGCATAGTAAAACCTAAAACAATCATATAGGATTCCACCATGCCCCCGTTTGCAATGAAATTAGTCAAAAAGCAGTTTGAATTGACTAAAAACATATTTAAGCGACGAATCTCAGTTGCTCCTTTTATATGCAGGGAATTTCAACTTGAGAATTACAAGCGGTCGTATTTATACCAACCAACTTTTGAAAGCTCCGGTTCGCGGGCTCGAACCAAAATTTACCAGTGGTTAACTTTAAAAATCTTGAAGTTCAAGGTTATTGGGCCAAGGAATATTTACGAAGCCTGGTCCAGCCCATGTTTTATACAAGTTTATATAGTAGGCGACCTAAAAAACGACATAAACTGTAAGGGGACGTATTTTAAAAATCAAACGAACTGTTCAGGTCTGTATCCAGCATCCCGAAATATTTATTTCGTCACAATACTATACAAAATTAGAACCATTTTTATACAGTATATGAACATCTAAGCAATGACAAAGTGTTTCTATTTATTACTACGTTTATACACACTAAGTATATCATGCTTATTGCCCTTTAATGTATGCTAAGTTAAATAAAAATATTATTTTTAGCTAAGTATTTATTTTTCTATGTCTTAACTCAACAATTGGTTGTCTACTCATTATATACACAACAATCTGGATGCATTTGCAGTGCGATTATCTTTGACATGGGCGTAACTGACTAGCAAAGGCTGAGATCTAATGATGATTACTTAGGGAAATAAGGTTTGCATACTTTAAAGGGCATTAATCACGAATAATTTGGTGCGTACTAACATTGTATTTATAAAGTATTGAAAGGCATACTTTGAACAATGTGGCTGCTATTCCAGAAGAAGCAGCTGACAAAGAAATTTCGGATCTCGAAAAATGTGAAAATTTTTACTTTTAAATATATATTAATAAGTATTCTATTACTTTGTTTACACACACCAGATTGTTAGTGGTTAATGCCCTTCAAAGTATGCAAACTTTATATCCATAAGTTATCAAGCATTAAAATAAAGCCAGTGCAAGTCTGTCATAGATATTCGACACTTCATGTTCACTGTTAAAAACAAGAAAGAAAGTCGGTCAAGCCCGACTATAACATACTCTGTACCAAGAAAATTTGTCTTTTGAGCATAACTCGAAAACCGTTCATCCGATCTTCTTCATTTCTTTGGCGGATCGGAAAGTTATCCTAATACCTAAATATGTCCAGAAGGAACAAGCCATCTATCTTCAAAACTGTGGGAGATATGACTTTTTTTCTAAATTGCGCGGGCGGGAGGGGGCGTGGCCAAAATTGAAAATAAACTTGATCTGCCTGCAGACATAAGAAGCATATGTCCCATACACGTCAAACCTCTATCTCTTACCATCTCTGAGATCTGTGCGTTCATACGGACAGACAGACAGACGGACAGACGGACATGGCTATATCGACTCGGCTGTTGATGCTGATCAAGAATATATATACTTTATGGGGTCGGAGATGCTTCCTTCTGCCTGTTACATACTTTTGCACAAACTTATAATACTCTATGTACCTACGGTACAGAGTATAAAAATATCGAGTTAAAACAAAAATAAAATGAATACTTAACTAAAAATATAATTTTCATAAAACATAGCATACTTTAAAGGGCATTAAGCCTGATAAGTAGTATATTATGCATTAAGACACGAAAGATTTATCCTACAATTAGGCTTTTTTATAATTCCCTTATTCCCAAGGCTCTAAATTTTTATATATTTATCAACTTTAACCAGTTCTAAATTTTTGTTTTGACACACTTGGATTGAGAGAAAAAAAAGGTTTCATTTTTTTTCTTCCAGCAAATCATTCTAAAACCGCACTTGGAAACCCTTTTTTTTCCGTATGCATGCCAAGTGGTTGAGACTATTAGCTATGCAGATGCTTGGCAAACTCGCTGCCGTACTGCAGTGTCATACATTTTGAATAGAAAAATTATTAACCAAAAAACCGTAACTAAAGCTACTTTTATGAGCCGGGACACGGAATCCCTAAATCCATTGTTCGTCGTTTTCCCTTCCCCCGTCAGAGCACACGCTCATGAAAACCCTTGGCCCTTCCGATCCCAAAGCCATGTGTTTCCAGCCGTTCGATGTGATCGATGCGAGCAAAACAGTCACGCAAAGTCCGCGGGCGAGAAGTGTGAAAATTCTAATTAGTTACACTTAGGCAGACGCAGCCTCATCATCATCATCTTCATCCCCCCGAAGAACAACCACAAACTGTGATGGCCTTTAAATATGCCAGCTAACCGTTCGACTGAATTATGTTATTAAATGTGGACCTGGGTACCTGATGACCGCCCACTCTATGTTGAAGTAAACTTGATTGATTGACAACTTACTGCGATCTTTTAGTATAATTTTCTTGGGCGGCTCTTTTTGATAGTTGCGCTGCAGGCTTAGACCCGGTTCGTTGCCATTCTTATCCTTCTTGACCATCTCGCTGAGGAATGTTATATAACTGATGGCCAGTTTGAGGGTGTCGACCTGGAAGTGGAAAAAAATTGTTTTATTAAACAAATTCGGAGAAGAACAAACCATTAAGGGGACAAATTGTCTCTGTACAGAGTCTGTACCCATTCCAAAAAAGGATCCAATAAGGTTGTTAAATTTTTATACTCTGTACCGTAGGTACAAGTTTGTGCAAAAGTATGTAACATCGAGAAGGAATCATCTCCGACCCTATAAAGTATATATATTCTTGATCAGCATCAACAGCCGAGTCGATATAGCCATGTCCGTCCGTCCGTCTGTCCGTATGAACGCACAGATCTCAGAGATGGTAAAAGATAGAGGTTTGACCTGTATGGGACATATGCTACTTATGTCTGCAGGCAGATCAAGTTTATTTTCAATTTTGGCCACGCCCCCTCCCGCCCCCGCAATTTAGAAAAAACGTCATATCTCCCACAGTTTTGAAGATAGATGGCTTGTTTTTTCTGGACATATTTAGTTATTAGGATAACTTATCGATCCGCCAAAGAAATGAAGAAGATCGGATGAACGGTTTTCGAGTTATGATCAAAAGACAAATTTTCTTGGTACAGAGTATGTTATAGTCGGGCTTGACCGACTTTCTTTCTTGTTTTCTTGGTACAGAGTATGTTATAGTCGGGCTTGACCGACTTTCTTTCTTGTTTGTAATAGACAGAGGGAAACGATATATCTACATACTTTGAGAAACATCGACAAGCCTAGTTCACAGCCCAAGAAACGAGCAAAAAGTACTTGAATCAAGGAACAGAAACTCGTCTTTTTGCGAAATAAGTTTAGAATTATCGTAAGGTCCAAGGTTGGGCGATTAAACTAACAATTTTACCTATTAATTCAATTTTTTTCACTTACCTTACTCAATCGCTTTTCATAAGGTAGCGTGGGAATATGAGTTCTTAAACCTTCAAAGGCTTCATTAATGCTTTGCATTCGTCGTCGTTCTCGTAGATTGGCCGCCTGTCGCTGCTGTGCCATCTGGGAGGCGCATTTCAAGCGACGCGGCTTATGACTGCGACGCCTGTTGATTGAAATAGCTGGAATCAGTTGTAGTTCTAATTAATTTTGGTCTATCTTACGATTTCTCATTGTTCTCTTGATCGCTATTGAAGCCACTGCTATAAGCATCATCTTCATCATCGCTCTCCGAGCTGTGTTCATCACCGAAAAAGTACTCCGAACTGGAGGTGGAGCCATTCGTGGCTTGTGAGCCCTCAAAAAAGTGTCGAGCCATGGTGGCCTCCAAATCGAAATTATCCATTGAAAACATGTTGAGCTGGTATGTATTCTGACTAATAGACCGTTAATTGTCTGTTGAGTACATAACACCAACACTTCCGGAAGTTGATTGAGGACGCGTGTTCCGCACGTGCCGTTTGAGATTTGAGAGTAGGAGTGGCGACGCGTGCTGTTGATTTTGACTTTTGATTTTCTGAAACAAAATAAGGATATCAAATGCACCGGTTTTTATTTAGATTTGATCACTATTTGTATATTGTTGTACTTGTTTGTGTATTGAATTGATAATAAACATGTTGAACATTTGCCTGATAAGATAAGCTAAAAATGTTGCTAATAATAAAATAATGGTAAGTACATGTGTAAGGTGTGAAGTAAGGGGATTAAAGGAGAGACAGTACAACAGAAATTTAGAGCAGATATTTTATATTTTTAATGCTTCTTCTAGGTCAGGTCAAAACATTTCTTTTTATACCCCTGTTCCCATTGAAAATGGGAAAAGGGGGATCATGAAGTTGTGCGAATGGATGTAACAGGGAGAAGGAAAATTTTCCGACCCCATAAAGTATATATATTCTTGATCAGCATGAACAGCCGTCCGTCTGTCCGTCTGTCCGTCCGTCCGTCCGTCCGTCCGTCTGTCTGTCTATATGAACGCGTCGATCTCAGAGACTATAAGAGATAGAGCCACAAATTTTTGCACGAAGGTAGATTTATGCTGTACGCAGATCAAGTTTGTTTCAGATTTGGAAAATTCCACCCGTCCCCCTTTTATCCCCAAAAAACCAAGACCTCCTCTAGAAATCCTAGACCTAAACAACCGTCAGATACACAATTTTCAAGTTAGAGCCTCGTGGTTTAGTATGCATCAAGCTAGGCCCAATATCTATCTATTCTGAAAAGTACAATCAGATCGGACAAAAAACACCGGAGTTATAAGCGGAACAGTTGAACTGATAAGAGCACCCCCCCAGTTGTTGATCAGGACTAGAAAAAAGTGTTGCCTACATTTAGGATGACATTTTGTTACAAAGAAATAAATGAAAACAAATGAACAGGGTATTTTGTGGTCGGGAAACTCGACTGCAGCGCCCTTACTTGTTATATATTCCTGAAGATGTTAGGAAATTCGCGTTACCTGTAATATCCAATCCAATCTTATTCAATTTACTGTCCCCTCAAGCATTTTACGTTTTACATGTTGCCCTTTGATTAGGACTGCAAACCTAAACAATATTTTCGGATCTCCGGCTCGCGGCCTCGAATCAAAATGTATCTATGGTTAGCGTGTCAAAATTTAAGGTTCGAAGCTTTTGAGGTAAATTTTGGTTCGAATTTTGGATCAGCTTACGGTTAACACACACTAAAAAGAAGTCCAATTAATACATATGCTAAATAAAACACATAGTATTCCGATTTTCTAAATTTTTGGAAAGGCCTGTTCCAACTAGACTTGAGGGATAATGCTTAGAAGGTGCGATAGATATAAATATTCGATTTATAAATTAGAATAAATCGATATTTTCTACATTTTCAAAAAATATAAATTTCTTTAGGATAAATGTGCAATTAAGGAAATTTTAATGTCATTTGATACGTTTGAAAAACTACTTTCTAACTGAGGTTAATATCTAGGGATCAAAGTTCCGAAACATTACAAAATATGATGGCGGCAGACCTCTGAAATTCTGAAGAAGCTACGGTTTGTGGTTTCCAACCCGCAATAAGTCTAAGGCTCTGTTCTCAGATCGACTCCTTTACAGATCAAACTAACGAAATCTTAAATCGTAGATACATTTTAAGTAAGAAAATAAGACATGTATTTGATGAGCAAAATACGCTTTGAAAAACATTAACCAATACCCGAATGGATCAATTTGGGTACAATTTAAAACTTTCACTACCATTGACTAGACTTCTAAACAGAAGCTAGGTTGGTAGGTGGTAGTTCGGCTGACTCCAGATGGGGGGTCTCACATAGACCTTAAGGTAATTAATGAGGCCGGGTAAATAGAAGCTAGCCTTACCTTAAATACGTGGATTTGTTTTGCCACAACTTGACCTATGTTTTAATTCTTTTCAAGTTCGGATATGCTTTTAAAGTGATAATGCTCCGATTCAGCACTATTTAATTATTTTTTGTCTGGTCAATAAATTAAGATAGTTTTATGGCCGTTTTCTAATCTACTACATACACAGAAGATGAAAAAGATCCATTTGGGCTGGATATGTCTTAAAAATTGCTTTAATCATGCAAAATCCAATCATCCAAATGATCATAATTTTTCATATCCTTCGGATGATTTGAAGCTCCGTTGGATGTTAAAAAAAAGGGAATTTTGAGACATATCCCGTCCAAATGGATACCGGAAATCATCTAATGGATATTCTTTAATATCCTTTGTTTTTTCTCAGTGTAACACAGCAAAATCTTAGTTTATCTGGCACATAGCAGCTATGTAGAAGATGCGAAATCGGGACCTTTTAAAATAGGAAAAAACTGACTGAAGTGCTTTATCGAACCGCGCCTTTTTCCAAACAGAGAATGTCCGTTTTGGAAGAAAAATAGTTGAGAATGTTCGGTTCTGGATCCGGTTTGATGGATTTAAAAACCCGAGAAGAAATGCTTGTCAAGACCGGAATGCAGAATTGCAAAATATAGATAAAGATGTATTTATTTTATCTTATTTATAACAAAAGAAGTTCAAACTTTCGTTAATTTATACTTTAAAAACTTCGTTGATTTGAAATTTTTTTAAATCTGTATGATTTGAAGCACTTTAATAGTCATCATATTTGGATGTAGTTTACAAAATCATCATACCATCAATTGTAGATACATTTTTTGAAAGTGAAGAGGTTTTTACATCAAAAAATTTAACATATTTTAATATTAGCGTTTGAAAAGCTGATACAATCGTATGTAATATTATCGAATATCGCCTCGAAAAAAATTCGATAGCGATATATTGGATTTTTTAACAATAGTTTCAATAATTCGATATATCGATATTATTTCCGGCATCCTTAATTCAAACATCATAATTCATATTATATCAAAAACATTTTAAAGCATTGAAAAATATTATTTACTTAACAATCTCCAAGGATCGAAAACGTAGTTCTTTGTGGGTGCCAACTTAAACACTTATTCGATAAAGTTTTTGTTGAACGGAACCGATATCGTGGGTTTGGCTTTCTTTTGTCACAGTTTCTTTTTCTCAAAGTTTGGTAAAAACAAGTAAGGGCGCTGCAGTCGAGTTTCCCGACCACAAAATACCCTGTTCATTTATTTTCATTTATTTGTTTTTGAATTTTTGAAGATGTCATCCTAAATGTAGGCAATACTTTTCTAGTCCTGATCAACAACTGGGGGGCTGCTTTTATCAGCTCAATAACGCTTATAACTCCGGTGTTTTTGGTCCGATCTGATTGTACTTTTCAGAATAGATAGATATTGAGCCTAGCTTGATGTATACTAAACCACGAGGCTCTAATTGAAAATTGTGGATCTGACGGCTTTTTAGGTCTTGGATTTCTAGAGGAGGTCTAGGTTTTTTGGGGATAAAAGGGGGACGGGGTGGAATTTTTCAAATCTGAAACAAACTTGATCTGCGTACTGCATAAATCTACCTTCGTGCAAAAATTTGTGGCTCTATCTCTTATAGTCTCTGAGATCGACGCGTTCATACAGACAGACAGACGGACAGACGGACGGACGGACAGACGGACAGACGGACGGACGGACAGACGGACAGACGGACATGGCTATATCGACTCGGCTGTTCATGCTGATCAAGAATATATATACTTTATGGGGTCGGAAAATTTTCCTTCTCCCTGTTACATACATTCGCACAACTTCATGATCCCCCTTTTCCCATTTTCAATGGGAACAGGGTATAAAAATATGCCAGAATTCACGCTTTAAGACGGCTTGGCTCAAAATTTAATAACATACACCAATATTGGGCCTAAAATCCATCTCAAACGGTGTGAGAAGTCGACCGATTTAGGATTTTCTCAAATGAAGTAGGAAACTAATGACTCGATTGATTTATATTGATACTGTCTTTAGCTCGGGCGAGCTCGAGTGAGCTCAAAATTGTCAGACCACAAAAACCATCTATTGAATTTAGCTTTTTATACTACAGAGTACGTACATAGAGTATATTAAGTTTGTGCAAAAGTATATAACAGGCAGAAGGAAGCATCTCCGACCCCATAAAGCATTTATATTCTTGATCAGCATCAACAGCCGAGTCATGTCCGTCATGTCCAGATCTCAGAGATGGTAAGAGATATAGGTTTGACATCTATGGGACGTATGCTTCTTATGTGTGCAGGCATATCAAGTTTATTTTCGCCCCCTCCTGCCCCAGCAATTTAAAATATTTGGTATTGAGGTTGACTTTGTACAGCAATTCCATTGATTAAATTGAGCTCTATATTTGAATTCACCTCAATTCTTAAAAAGAAAGCTGGTCGTCTATTAAGCTTTTCCAAGAACTACTAGGTATTATCTTTAGCTGACTTTGCCCATCGACTGGAAATCTGCAGACTTGATATAAGTGCTTGGAAGCTTCAAGTCACCAAAAGACAAACGCTAAACTGAAGGAGTGTTTGTATCCTTTTGGCCTTACTCTAGTAGTGAGAGAACATTTTCTTTGTTTTGAAACTATTTTGGTTTCGATTTCTTTTCGCTCTTTACTTTCTTGCAAGATTATTTTGCTTTTCGGATATGTACTTGAACTAAGCTTCTTCGAAATGATACACGAGTTTTGAGATTGTTTCCAGCCTTTCGCACTTGTTTTTTAGTAGAATCAAGTATACATCGTACTTAAAATTGGAAGACTTATAGCAGCTAAGTCCTATTTACTGAAATGATATCAAGTGCAGCACAAAAGTCCCAAACTACGGCAGAATTTTGCTGAAATTGATGAAATATCTTTTCTTATAAGTTTACTTGTTGTTTGTTGCTGATCTTTGTTAAAAATGTTCGCAATTTTTATAAGTACGTCTATAAACCAGGGCTGCAATCCGGTTCGAAGTTGAAGGACTCGGAACCAATCCTGAACCGAACCGAACTGAACTCATCAGAGTGGGATTCTCTTACAAATTTGTCTGTAAAATTGCAGGAAGCGCAACTTACTAGGAAATCACTATTTTCTACTCAACATGACGCTTACAAGTCGGGGCTTCTGCAAAATCACAGTGCTTAGAAAACCCTTCTCAAATTTTTAACTCAGTTCCAATTGATCCACGTGTACTGTTGGTTCCAAGAAAAGTGCTTAGAGTCACATGCTTTCTGAATTAGAAAAGAGGTCCAGAACCTACGTTTAACGATCTACTAAATCCTTTCCTAAAAAGGGTCAACAAAAACATTTTTAGCAACTGAAAGCTCAAATTTCTAAGCATCTGAGAGAATATGGATACTTTTTGGGGAAAGCATTCGAAACGCGAGAATATGGATACGACTTTGGGCAAGCAGGTAAACATATTTGATCTACTAACTCTGGAGAATCATTTTGGTCATCATTTTAGCTACCAGGTTTGGAATGAATTTACTGAACCCACGGACCTTAGAAAGTCCCGAACTAATAAGTTTGAATTATATTTATTTACAATTTACAAAGTATTAAAAATGTTTACCATTCTTTAAAACAAAACTATGCTAAGGAACTAAGAGAAGTTGCATAATTATGATAGTGATAGTTTTGTATTATTTTTTCATATATTTAAGCGCCTCACTTACCTTCCCGTACACCTGTCTATATCCAATATATCTACCTACAGCTCTATGGACTAGATTTACCTAATTAATACAATTATGTTTTCACATTAATTTTCTGTTTGGTTTGTTTTTAAAACATTTTTAAATTGCACATTGTAAAAATTCAACACCGAATTTTATTTCATACACTAAATGCACATTCCGTAATTGTGTGACAATTCCGAAATGTCTACCATACAATTGGGACGGCGATCTATCGCGATTGAAGCGCGTTTTGGTAACGAACACATCAACAGTCACAAAGCGAATGCGAGTGCAGGACATGTCTGATAAGAAGTCTGCTTGAATGAGCGAGGGGGTTGCTGTTGCTACACTATGGCGGTGCCACATCAAAAAGGTACAGCCAAATGGGCGGAGTCCATGTTTTAACCAATCCGAACCAGGCTACAATACACACAGGGATGCATTCTGCCGGGGTGTTATAAGCTTATTAAGTTTGATGGTTTGAGTGCTTGGTAGAATTGAGAATTAGGGTGCAATTGCACAGTGGTACTCACTGGAAAAAATTCTCTATTTATGTGTTTAAGGGTCTTTTGAATAGAATTTTCACAACTGAAATTGGGTAAATATATTTCTCTTTGTCGTAACTTTTCCGGAATTGAATTCTTACAAAAAGTTACAAACAACCGGGTGGGGGTTCAATCCAGAATTGATCAACGATTAGGATAGGGAAATGTAAGGTTCGAGGTTTTTGAGTTCGAAGCTTGGTTAGCCCATGTTTTTCAAAAGTTGAGATAGAAAAGCAATTACTGTGCTGAATATTTACAATATTCTGGCCTTTTCTTGTTGTCGATTTCGTTGAATCATAACTGTTAAGTGATTCAGTTTAGAAAAATCCATTGTGTTTTTCAATGTTTACTTTTAAATTTTCATTTTTCTTCATACGAAACCAAACCTTTCAGCCGAATTTTATGATCGACTCTTAAAAACCAGAAAAATCTGGGGCGATTTTTTAAATGTAAAGTTTTAATTTGAATTTATAAGACAGATGTCGAGTTGAGTGACTATGCTGCTTCTAAGATCAGATATGGAAATATTAAAGTGGAGTAGCCAGTGAGATGACTTAAATCTTACAATGTTTGACTTTGACGGTCCTCTAGCAATGCCATCGAGGGGTCTAATGATACTTTTACGCAGATTTCCAGCCTCTGCAGCGCTATATCGATCAGACATTACCAGGGCTGCAATCCAGTTTAAAACTTCTTTAGAAATAAATGTTTACCATCAGAAAATTTGACCTTGTGTCTAGTGACTCATATGTTGCTTGGTTTTGAGCAACTGAGTCTTAAAATGGGCAGGCAAGTGTCATAAAAAACCTAGAATACAATTTACAACTACTCACAAAGACCCTAACCACTAAGATCCTCATCTCTAAAGCTTTTTCAATGACTCACAGTGAACCAAACCAAAAGCAAGAGCTTAACATTAGTTAAATATATTTTAAATATTCCCATTTGTTCTTACGATTTGCATAGTTCTTGGATCGCAAGCAATATCAAGAACACCTGGAATTATATTAACTACTAAAATTAAGATATGTTTAGTAACTAAAATAATGTATTGCTTTTTTAATCCATGTTCCCATTAAAAATGGTATAGCGGGGATTATGAAGTTGTGGGATATTATGCAACATAGAGAAGGAAACTATTCCGACCCTATAAAGTATATATAGTCTTGATCATCATCAAAAAATTCTGCCAAGGGAAAACATGTTCTCTGATTTCAAAGCGGTTTGACTCCGAACCGGTTTGCAACCCTAAAACTAATTCTTTACAGTTTTTCTGAGGTTAATCCTGAACGTGCTTAAAAAAAAGGTTTTGTAGGACATAGATTCTAAGATTCCGATTCAATATACCCGGCTTAACTGAACCAATTCGTTCGAAGGTTATGAATCGGTATGCAACCGAGATTTCGGAATTGAAGAAACCAACAAGAATTATGAATATTGTAAATTGGTTGTACTATTGAAACAGGTTGGTCTTGACCTAAATACGAATCAATTAGTATTCTACAAGTGCAAGTCCTTACTAGCACTTAAAATAAAAATAATAGAGGAAAGTTTGTATACCATTGCATCAAGTTTTTATAACCTGTTCCCATTAAAAATGGGAAAAGATGGATCATGATGTTGTGCGAATGTACGTAACAGGGAGAAGGAAACATTTCCGGCCCCATAAAGTATATATATTCTTGATCAGCATGAACAGCCGAATAGATATAGCCATGTTCGTTCGTCAGTCTGTCGAACGCCGATCAAGTGTGTTTCAGATTTGGATAATAAATAAAAAAGTTCTTCTTACTAAAACTAGTTTCTCGACCGATCGTTCCTATGGCAGCTATATGCTATAGTCATCCGATTTTGACAAAACTTCAAAGAATTGTGCGAAAGTATGCCAATTTTAATGATGTTTTCATTGAAAACAAAAAAGTTTTTCATAAAAAAATCATTTTTATAACCTTACTATTCTATGGCTGCTCTTCTATATTGATTTCCGATTTCGACAAAACATGGCAGAATCATGCAGAAGCATAGAATTCGAGTAAATACGGAGTTTGGAAACGTTTGCATTGAAAACAAAAATGTTTTTCTAAGACACTTTTTTTCAGAACTATCTTTTGTATGACAGCTATACCATATAGTTGTCCGATTATCATCAAACTTTTGCAGAATTATAAAAAAGCATAGAAAACCTACACTCAGAGAAAAAAATAGAGAATTTCATACTTGGATCAAAAATTTTCGAGATCAATAGTTCGATAAGAGTGAAAAATCTTGATCTAAGAGCGAAATTCTTGATCCAAGTATGAATTTTTGATCTCGGTTTTCTTTATCCAAGAGCTTCAATACTTGATCTAAGAACGAAACATTCTCAAATAAAGAAGCAAAATTCTTGAATCAAGTGCCAAACGAACTCAAATCCAAGGTTATTCAATCTTGCATTAAGAGCATACAGCATTGACCAAATTATAGAATGTTCTTCCGATTATCAAGAGCTCATCAGATTCAAGAGTAAGATCGTTTACTCTTAAATCAAGAGCTTCATAGATTCCAATCTACAACAATTTAAAAGCAGTTATTTTTTTCCATTTTGCTTACGAATACGTAACACCTCAAAGGAGTATCAGTCTTTGCCTGTCAACTGGCAGTCGCACAGCCCTCGCTCCATGCCAGCAATGCCATAATTGGTTGGGAATTCCAATGCAACATGAGTGCAAAAATCGATTGCGCTCTCCGCTTGATACACCTCTTCCATAAAAAATCAAACTGAGAGAGAGAGTTCAACGCTGTGTGCTCTCAAATGTGCTTGCTCTCCTCTCTGTTTTTTTACCTCAGTCCCCTCGCCTAAATACATCATACTGAGAATGAATTTAGCTCGATTTCAAGAGCGAAATTCTTGAAGATTCAAGAACGAATAAATAATTTTTTAAGAGCGTTCGCTCTTAACTTATTTGTTCTACTTTTACCTGGGTGTATAAATACAATGTTTGAAGACATTTCCATTGAAAAGAAAAAAGCTTTTCTCACTAAAACTAGTTTTTCGACAGATAGTTCCCATGGGACTATCAAATATAGTCATACGATCCGGTCGGTTTCGGCATATCAGTAGCGTTTCAAAGTTTCAGCTCGATAGCTTAAAAACTGAGAGACTAGTTTGCGTAGAAACAGACGGACGGGCAAAGCTCAATCAACTCAGCTCGTTACCCTGATCAAGAATATATATAGTTTATGGGGACGGAAATAAATATTTCTATAAAAATTATAGTACCAAAATTATAGTACCCTTTGCAAGGGAATAAGAAACTGTGTATTATAATCACCATAATAATTTTTATACTCTGTACCGTAGGTACATAGAGTATTATAAGTTTGTGCAAAAGTATGTAACAGGCAGAAGGAAGCATCTCCGACCCCATAAAGTATATATATTCTTGATCAGCATCAACAGCCGAGTCGATATAGCCATGTCCGTCTGTCCGTCTGTCCGTATGAACGCACAGATCTCAGAGATGGTAAGAGATAGAGGTTTGACATGTATGGGACATATGCTTCTTATGTCTGCAGGCAGATCAAGTTTATTTTCAATTTTGGCCACGCCCCCTCCCGCCCCCGCAATTAGAAAAAACGTCATATCTCCCACAGTTTTGAAGATAGATGGCTTGTTCCTTCTGGACATATTTAGTTAGCAGGATAACTTATCGATCCGCCAAAGGAATGAAGAAGATCGAATGAACGGTTTTCGAGTTATGATCAAAAGACAAATTTTCTTGGTACAGAGTATGTTATAGTCGGGCTTGACCGACTTTCTTTCTTGTTTTTCATCAACATTTGATTTCAAATCCGAGAGTATTTTTGTCACACTTTGTCCCACAGTGCAGTGGTACAGGCTCGATATTTGGACTCATTTTTTTTTTCTGCTCTTCCTATTGGTATACACATTTAAGTGCTTTCTGATTTGGGCACGCATTTATCTGTTTGAGCGGAATTATTGTCCAAGTGCTTGACAATGGAAGGTGTTGATAGTATTTGATGTAGACAAGTGTTTTCGGTGATGCAAGGGTGATGGTGATGGGGCGGGGATAAGGCCAGGCGGCAGCTGCAACATTTCCTAAGCGATTTGTGAATAATGATTTTGCATTATTTACTTAATTCCTGGGACTATTGGTACAACTCGCTAAGTCTAATTAATGAATTGTTTCATTTCAAAACCCCAAAATACAAATATCAACAGGAAACAAAAAAACAGCTAGTCACAAAAAATTTGTCAACCAGCATAATTTTGAAGCATTAACCAAAGACAAATGCAAATATTTGCACTGTCTACGCTTACCAAAAAGGAACAACTCCATTAAAATTCGCTGCATATTTTACGGAGCCTTTTTTGACAGCGACAGGGGTGTCAAAATATGTGAACCCCCACCACTACCACTGCCACAGCTCGCTTCCCATACCCCTGCTGAGACATGGTCTTCCCTTTGTTTGTTGTCCTTTTTCCCTGCGCATTGCCTCATCATCAGACAAGCTCACTAAGGCTACCATGATAAACAAATTGTTTTCGGAATGCCTTTCGGTTCCTCCTCCTTTGTTTCTCTGTTGTTATCGTTGCCTTCGCTGCTCGTTTTGTGCAGCTGTATAAACAAATTAGTTTTCAATTTTATCAATGTGCATGGCAAAATTTGTAAGCTTTTAGCTGGAGGTTAACAGGAGGTTAGATAACCTGATTAAGCCTGGAAGGGGTTAAAGTTGAAATGGTTTCTATTTCAACAATTCGTTTGAATGTTTTTAGATTTTGTTAGTCAACTGCAGTTACCACTATTCACGAAGCTGGTGTATAGCATTTGGAGCACCTGCTACGGTTGAATATTATTTCCCTACTGTCCACCCATTTCCACTCACCACTCTATAATTAAACTGCAAACCAAATTACCACCCAATCGCATAGTCAGAAATTCCCTTGAACTCTGCGAATTATGAACACGTCATATAACACAATCAAGCATAACCGCCCAACAACCCTAACTGCCTACAATACACACACACACACACATCCTGATCCTGACCCGATATCATTACACGCAATTGCCTGGCGCAGGGTTTCCCTCTCTACTCAAAAAGTATTTCTCATTTTTCTTTTTTTAAATTCTAATTAAAAACCCAAATGTATTGTTGAGAAAGTACGATCGAAAATGCTTATCACACTGCTTTCCCCTCCCTCCGACCATCCGCTCTGTTGACACTAAGCATTAAAGTGGGATGTGGCAATCCTCTTGAAGCATTCGTATGCCTGGACGAGCACTCGGTAAATTTTAATCTCATTTGAAAAGTTTTATTTTTTTATAACAATGAAATGGAAATCGTTAAAAGGGTTGTGTTGGACCTAGAATAAGTGGGTATAGATTAACTTTAGATTTTTTAAGTGCAGTCCCTGCAGTTCACAATTTTACTTGGAAATTGTCTTGAAGAATAAATCTCACAAAAAGCCATGTTCCCATATTATTTTACACAAGATAAATAAGCTTTTTAGTTTGGTATTCATTTGAAACGGCTTTACACCTAAAACCGCAAATGATGGCGATATTCAATGTAATAGATTGAAAACTAATAAAAAATTTGGGATGAAAATTAAATACAAAAAACAAGTAAGGGCGCTGCAGTCGAGTTTCCCGACCACAAAATACCCTGTTCATTTATTTTCATTTATTTGTTTTTGAATTTTTGAAGATGTCATCCTAAATGTAGGCAATACTTTTCTAGTCCTGAGGGCTATTATCAGCCCAACTGTTTCGCTTATAACTCCGGTGTTTTTGGTCCGATCTGATTGTACTTTTCAGAATAGATAGATATTGAGCCTAGCTTGATGTATACTAAACCACGAGGCTCTAACTTGAAAATTGTGGATCTGACGGCTTTTTAGGTCTTGGATTTATAGAGGAGGTCTAGGTTTTTTGGGGATAAAAGGGGGACGGAGTGGAATATTTCAAATCTGAAACAAACTTGATCTGCGTACAGCATAAATCTACCTTCGTGCAAAAATTTGTGGCTCTATCTCTTATAGTCTCTGAGATCGACGCGTTCATACAGACAGACAGACGGACAGACGGACAGACGGACGGACGGACGGACGGACGGACGGACAGACGGACAGACGGACAGACGGACAGACGGACATGGCTATATCGACTCGGCTGTTCATGCTGATCAAGAATATATATACTTTATGGGGTCGGAAAATTTTCCTTCTCCATGTTACATACATTCGCACAACTTCATGATCCCCCTTTTCCCATTTTCAATGGGAACAGGGTATAAAAAATCGAGATCGTAAGTTAAAGTCGGCCCTGCCCGACTTCGAAATACCCGTTACTCAGTTCAATTAGTGTTTAATAACTTCATGCGGCTCGGATAAGTATGCAACGATTTTTTAACTCTGCCATTTATTATCCTATCTTTATGAAAATTTGTGAGATTGTAGATATTGGTCACATAGACCACACTGCAAAATCTGAGCTCGATATCTTAAAAATTGTGTTATTCAACTTTTTTTTATTGCGGGGGCGGGAGGGGGCGTGGGCAAAATTTGAAACAAACCTGCAGACAATACTAGCTTACATCTAAAATTTGGTTGCTCTAGCTTTTCTAGTCTCTGAGATCTAGGTGCTCATACAGACGGACGGACGGACATGGCTATATCGACTCGGCTGTTGATGCTGATGAAGAATATATATACTTTATGATATCGGAGATGCTTCCTTCTGCCTGTTACATACATTTGCACGACTTTAGTATGCCCTTTTGACTCTACGAGTAACGGGTATAAAAAACGAGAAAGCCAAGCTAACTTCGTCTGTGCCGAAGTTTTTATACCCTTGCAAGTGCTCGCTTAAATATTTTCAAAAAATACTCTTTTTCCCATTTTCCGACCGATCGTTCGTATGGGAGCTATTTGATATAGTCATCCGATTTGGACAAAAACTTGTAGAATTATGTAAAAGCACGAGAAACAAACAAATACAAAATTGCAGGATGCTACCATTAAAAAAAAAAAAGTTTTGCTAACTAAGACTGTTTTTCAGACCTATCTTTTGTATGGCAGCTATACCATATAGTTGTCCGATTTTAAAAAAAACTGGTAGGATTATAAAAAAACCATAGAAAACCTACGATTACAAAGTTTGGAGACGTTTCCATTGAAAAGAAAAAAGGTTTTCACACTAAAACTAGTTTTCCGACCGATTGTTTCTATGGGAGCTATGAGATATAGTCATCCGATCCGGTCGGTTCCGACATATTAGTAGTGTGCAGCAAAAAGAAGACTCTGTGCAAAATTTCAGCTCGATAGCTTTAAAACTGAGAGACTAGTTCGCGTAGAAACAGACAGACAGACGGACAGACGGACGGACAAAGCTCAATCGACTCAGCTCGTCACCCTAATCAAGAATATATATAGTTTATGGGGTCGGAAATGAATATTTCTATGCGTTGCAAACTTCTGGGCAAAATTATAATACCCTTTGCAAGGGTATAAAAAACACAGGGGACACAGCTTATTTTGTATGTGAAGAAGTTTTGATTCCCTTTCAAGTGCTCGTTTTGGAATGCTGATTTAAGCCGAAATTAGCAAAAACTCCAAGTTCCATGAATATTTCAAAAACTCCTATTAATTTGTTCAAATTTAACCAAATCATATAATCTTTATACAGTTGTAAACTGAATATATCAACAAAAAAATTTGTAGACTTAAGTTATTTATGGGATTAAAGTATCACAAGGAAGGAAACTTATTTCAACTATTTTTTAATAATACAATATTTACCTATACAGGGTGCGCCATATAAAGTGTCGGTATGGCAACACTGAATAACTTTGACATTTACCAACCGATTGCTTTTGTTAGACATGTTTTGGAAACATCAATCTAGTACAATTTTGACCTTGGAACGCTTCACACCAAAACAACGTGCCGAAATAGTGACGCTGTTCATCGAAAATAATCGTTCAATTGTGCTAACTCAACTCAACAAATTTTGATGACCGATGAGGCCCATTTCACGCTTTCTGGTGGTGTTAATAAGCAAAATTGTCGCATATGGGGCACGGAAAATCCACACCGCATCCATGAAATACCTTTACACGACCAAAAAGTGGCTATTTGGGCCGGTATCAAAAAGAGGCGATATTGACTAGCCACCCAGATCTCCAGATTTGACCGCCCCAGACTTCTTTTTGTGGGGCTATTTAAAAAGCAAGGTTTACGCCAGCGATCCACAGACCATTGAAGAGCTTAAGGCCAACATTCGTGCCGTAATCGCCACTTTATCGACTGAGACGCTCGAAAAAGTGATGGAAAATGCCGCAAAAAGGGCACATTTTGTTGTGGCCAATAAAGGCGGCCACTTGATTGATGTTGTGTTCAAAAAGTAGTCGAAATAAATTGTACAGGACCAAATTAAAGGAACAATATCAACATATAGCAATCGGTTGTTTGTTTTTATATTTATTCAGTGTTGCCATACCGACACTTTATATGGCGCACCCTGTATATATAAAAATCTCGTGTCACATGTTATTTAAAACACTCCTCCGAAACGGCTGACCGATTTTAATGAAATTTTTTTTGTTTTAGTTTGGCGGGTGTAGAGTAGGTTTTTAACTATATTTCGTAACGCTGGGTGATTTGCGAGTCCATTTATTTGAATTGGCGAGGCAGCAGGCTGCTCATATGTGTCACTTTGTGTTTTATGATTGCGAAAATTTGGTTAACTACTAAGATATCGGAATATCTATTTCCATGTTTTTCACACGGACAGTTATACGTGGCGTGTTCTCGCGTGGGCAAACCATCGAGTTTATTAGTGTTAGCTAAGGACGGACAGACAAAAAATATCGTACACTCAATTGCTGTACAAAATTAACACTGAACTCCAATTTTTTTTTCCTTCTTTATTTTAAAAATATATTACTTTTTTTCAAACAATGATGATGAATTGAGAAAATATATGAGAGTTTTTTGTTTATTTTTCAGGCTGTCATAGTATTCTTCTGTCATAGATCCCATCCAGACTCACTTACAATAGATTTGTAAAACCATGATTTTCCCATTCTAAGCTGTTTAAAAAAGCTTCGATATGTCCAGCAATGAATTTGAATATGTAATTTTCCACGGATGAAAATCATTTCCTAAATAGCTTTCCCGTCATTAGATTTATTCGACAAAACTTCTTGGTGCTACAAGTATATATTTAAAAACTATTGCACCAATCCAAAAAAAAAACAATAAATTTGATTTTTAATTGACTTCCTACTTAATTCTATGAATTTAATAAAAATTTAAGTTTCATTTAAAGCTCTGGTTATAACAGCTTTAGATTTTTTTTAAATTAACCAATGTTCAATGTTAAAGAGTGTGATGTATTCTAACACTCTTGATCTCTCGAATCTTTTTATACAATGCGGCTGAGTTCCATGTAATATTTGTATAATTTTGTGCAAGCCAGAAGGAAGCATCTCAGCTGCTTTCAGCTGCTACTGCATCACTTAAATTTATGCTGAGTGTATAATTTCGTTGGTACAGAGTATTTTAAAGTTGGGCTTGACCGACTTTCTTTCTTGTTTTAGTATTAATCAACTGAATTCTAGTCTTGCCATAGCCTTAGTGCAACTGCAATAATAATTAATGTTTTGATAATTGTATAATTAAACTTCTAATTGTAGTATTAATTAAATAAATAATATTTTAATTAAATTTCACTTCAATTCAAATTTTGCCACCCAAATAAAGCGCAACTATCGATACTTCACAAAATCTATCGAATCTCTACAGCTCATCCCTAAGCTCATTCGCTTGGGTTTCTGAAATAGGCACATGTTGGCTGCGACGAATACAGCGTCGGTGGTGTAATGGTTAGCATAGTTGCCTTCCAAGCAGTTGACCCGGGTTCGATTCCCGGCCGACGCACAACCAACTTTTTTACTTTTTATAAATTTTTTAATTAAAGCAGTTTTTTATTTAACTACAATTTGTATACCACATGCTCGCAGCATTTATGCAATGGACTGATGCGTTCATCGAACCGCTTGCCATTGAATGCAAATTCAGTGTAAGGAATGGAATTTAGAACCACAAAACCGCAGGCTTTGCCCACTTTTTGTGAAAAACTAGAAGTCCAGAGTGCCGTTACTGCGGCCGGACGTCGCAGACGCAATCGCTCATCAATAGCCTCCAGTCCCTTGCCCTGCGACAGTTCCTGCGTCAGTTGGATGGTGTATTTGGCCAAAGCACTGCCCAGACCCTTACGTTCGAATTCGGGCAAAGTGGCCAAAAACATGAGCTCACAGAAACAGTCCATTTCGAACATGGAACAGACATCAATCTGTTCATCAACCTCGATCATAAAATCCATCAAGCGTTGAGCCTGCTGGCTCCGAGCTTGTTCATTGCGGAATTTTAAAAAGAAGTGCTCTTCGCCAGGTGGGGGAGTGTACTGATGAAGGGTGATATGTAATAGAGATGAGAGGATACAGCAGTTAGTGTCAACTTACCTGTAATTTGTTAAAAGACACAGCCACTATACGTCCAGTTGCCACTTCCCTTACCAACAGGGACACACCATCCTGGGCAGTAATGTTACACAGCTCGCGCAGATCTCGGCGCGCCTGAACGTTTTCAGGTAAATTAATTTGGCAGGCTATGGACACCGATTCGTTAATAAAGAAAGATCCATTCAACACCTAACAGAAAAATATTTAGAATTTTTAAATAGAAAAAAAAAGCTATGTGCGTCGGCCGGGAATCGAACCCGGGTCAACTGCTTGGAAGGCAACTATGCTAACCATTACACCACCGACGCCACATTCGAAGCTGTGTCTAATATTCATTTTGTACTCCCCGTCAACGTGCAGCATCAATTTGAACATTTGTACTTACATCTAGCGATTCTTCCAGATCCGCTTCGGTTATGCTAACAACTTCAAACTTTCCTACAAAATCACATATTCGCTTAGATGCTTCAAAATAGGTATTTACAAGTTACGCACCTTCGTGCAGATTTGCCCAAACTCTACCATTTTGTTTCCGCATTTTATATTATTGCCTTATCACAACTTCGACCGGCCGAGTCAAATGCCTGAGTGTAACTAAGCGATAGAAATATTCGATAGCTAGAAACTGGCGTCTCTTTTCGTATTTGCACTTATCAGCTTAGCACGCGACTCAATTTCGATAGGGCAATCATCGGGTAGTTAAGTTAACTATTATATGGCACTACTATATTGTTCTACCCATGTAAACACATACATACAATACGTACATATAGAAGTACATTAGCAAACGCAAATTAAACAGTTGCCGTAAATTATTAAAATTTTGTATTCGGTATTTAAAGCAGTTGTGGGCACTAAAATCAATCGAAAGGACTTACCAACAACATGTACCAAAACAAGAAAGGAAGTCGGTCAATCTCGACAATACTCTTTACCAACGAAATTTTACGCTCAGCATAAATTTTTATACTGCAGTAGCAGCTGAAAGCAGCGCTGCTACTGCGCTACAGCAGCGAGCAGTCTTTTGATCATAACTCGAGAACCGTCGAACCGGAACTTCGGATGGATAAGTTATCCTAATTACTAAATATGTCTAGAATGTTTGAACTATCTTACTTAAAAAATGTAGAAGATATTACGTTTCTTGCTGTTTGCGCGGAAGGGGGGGGGGCGTGGCCAAAATTGAAAATAAAATTGATCTGCCTCAGATATAAGAAGTTTTTGTCTCATAAACGGCAAGCCTATCTCTTACCATCTCTGCGATCTCTGCGTTCATACGGACAGACAGGCGGACATGGCTATATCGTCTCGGCTGTTGATGCTGATCAAGAATGTATGTATATACTTTATGGCGTCGGAGATGCTTCCTTCTGGCTGTTTCCATACTTTTGCACCAACCAACAAGAAAGAAAGTCGGTCAAGCCCGGCTATAACATACTCTGTACCAAGAAATTTTGTCTTTTGATCATAACTCGAAAACCGTTCATCCGATCTTCTTCATTCCTTTGGCGGATCGATAAGTTATTCTAATAACTATATATGTCCAGAAGGAACAAGCCATCTATCTTCAAAACTGTGGGAGATATGACGTTTTTTCTAAATTGCGGGGGCGGGAGGGGGCGTGGCCAAAATTGAAAATAAACTTGATCTGCCTGCAGACATAAGAAGCATATGTCCCATACACGTCAAACCTCTATCTCTTACCATCTCTGAGATCTGTGCGTTCATACGGACAGACAGACGGACGGACGGACAGACGGACATGGCTATATCGACTCGGCTGTTGATGCTGATCAAGAATATATATACTTTATGGGATCGGAGATGCTTCCTTCTGGATGTTACATACCTTTGCACAAACTTATAATACTCTATGTACCTTCGGTACAGAGTATAAAAAGTTTTTCTAACTAAGACAGTTTTTCACAGTTGTCCGACTTTCATCAACTTTGCAGAATTATAAACGAGAAAGCCAAGCTAACTTCGTCTGTGCCGAAGTTTTTATACCCTTGCAAGTGCTCGCTTAAATATTTTCAAAAAATACTCTTTTTCCCATTTTTCGACCGATCGTTCGTAAGGGAGCTATATAATATAGTCATCCGATTTGGACAACAACTTGTAGAATTATGTAAAAGCATGAGAAACAAACAAATACAAAATTCCAGGATGCTACCATTAAAAACAAAAAAGTTTTTCTAACTAAGACTGTTTTTCAGACCTATCTTTTGTATGGCAGCTATACCATATAGTTGTCCGATTTTAATAAAAACTGGTAGGATTATAAAAAAAACATATAAAACCTACGATTACAAAGTTTGGAGACGTTTCCATTGAAAAGAAAAAAGTTTTTCATACTAAAACTAGTTTTCCGACCGATTATTCCTATGGGAGCTATGAGATATAGTCATCCGATCCGGTCGGTTCCGACAAATTAGTAGTGTGCAGCAAAAAGAAGACTCTGTGCAAAATTTCAGCTCGATAGCTTTAAAACTGAGAGACTATTTCGCGTAGAAACAGACAGACAGACAGACGGACAAAGCTCAATCGACTCAGCTCGTCACCCTAATCAAGAATATTTATAGTTTATGGGGTCGGAAATGAATATTTCTATGCGTTGCAAACTTCTGGGCAAAATTATAATACACTTTGCAAGGGTATAAAAATCATAGAAAACCGGACCGGTTCGAACCCGGAATTCCGACTTTCAGATTGCTGTCAACCGAACTTCGAACCGAACCTATTAAGGTACTAAAGCTCAACCTGAACCTGTTCCGAACCTATAATTTCGGTTCGGTTTAACAAATATTAAAGACATGAAAAAAGTTGACCTATTTCCTAGCAACTTCTTCTCTTATCCTGATGGTTCTGAGTCTTACAATCGGCAGGAAAGTTAAATGTAAGCTTCTATACAAATGTTCAGAATTACCATTAGAATCCATATCCTCTGTTTTTTAAGATCCTTTTCTCCAAAGCTTATTGAATTATTCACAAAATAAGAGCTTACATTACTGTGTAAATACTATTGGTACGTAAATCGACGCAATTTCTTTACAGTTTATTTCGTTTTTGGGTTGATTACTATATAAACTTGTATTAAGCATGGGCTGAACCAAGGCTCGAACCAAAACCGTGCCCAAAAACCCTGAACCTCAAAATTCTGAACCTGAACCATTTTTAAACTTTGGTTCGAACCCACAAGACGGAGCTTCCAAAATATTTTTAGGTTTGCAGCCCTGGTTTGGAGACATTTCCATTGAAGAGAAATAAGTTGTTCTCACTAAAAGTTATTTTCTGACCGATTGTTCCATTTGGAGCTATGAGATATAGTCATGCGATCCGGTCGGCTCTGACGTATTACGAGAATCTGTGCAAATTTCAGCTTGATAGCATTAAAACTATGCGTTGCAAACTTCTGGGCAAAATTATAATACCCTTTGCAAGGAGGTTTTAGATTTTAATGATTCGTCTGTATCCTGTATATGTATGCATATCCTATCGGTAAGATTAGTTAAAGCAAAACTTGAATTACTCACTTTTTTGACACAGACAAAGTTAGATTTGCCTTTTAGTTTGATATTCTTGTGGCAAATACTCCACACCGTAATCACAAATAGAAATGTCCAAGATACTGGCAGACAAAAGAGCATACAAACGTGATGTGACAGTACACGGAAGTGGATTTTGTCTGCCCCTTACAAAAATTAAAAAATCGGCGAAATTCGTTGCAATATCATAGTTTGTTACGGTTTTTTGTCCAATATTTTATAACTCTGCTTGACCTTAGAATGATTTAAGATAGCCAAATTCAATTAAATCTTGTGGCAAAAATGAAGCATGTGCGGCTTTGCATTTGAAAATCTCAAAATGGGTTATGAGTAGATTTAAGATTGGCTTACATTAGTTAAATTTAATGGTTTTTCTATGAAAAAGTCATAAATCGTAGTGATTTTAAGTACAATACTTTTAGTTTTTTTTGTCTTGGTTGACCTTTCTGCAGAAATGCCAATTTGCTCCGTTCTTATAAGAGTGCTTATAGAATTACAGGTACAGACCCTAATAGGGGAACTTTTTTTTTTATTATTATAAATATTTATACTTTAGGTCTTACACACTAGCTTAATGGCTAATATTTTGTTTACCTTTATAATCTAGAGTTATCATTTTATAACATTTACATTTTTGGCATAATATTTTTTACATCGTCCTTATCATCAGCATCTGGACAGAAGACCTCCTCAAAGAAGATTTCCGGTTCGAAGTGTGCCTCGGCTGATTGATTTTTTTTACGAGTATCGTAGTCTTTTTTATGTTGACGATTTTTATACACACGAAACACATCACGCATTTCTTTTACATAATCTCCTTCGCTATAGCCCTCTTTCTTTTGAATTTCTAGAAAGAACAGAAGGAATAAAAACATTGTCAGATGTCTCTAGATGTCTAAGACGAACCATAATTGTTAAAAAGTTCAAAAAACTGAAATTTATTAAAATTTTCCATACCATAAAGAGCTCTATTAAAGTTTTTGTTGGATTTAAATGACAACTTATTATAGATGCCATCGTAGTTGTAATCACAAATTAGGTCGGCATTAATCAGACGATGAAAATGTTTTTTCAAGCCGCCAGGACGAGGTATACCATCTGGTTTGATAATGGATCGCATAATGGAACTCTATAGAATTTAAAAACAATTAAATTGAGCTAGGAATCTCTTTTTTAACTTGCAAATACTCACATATTTATTTTTATCCTCTGCCATTTCAGCATCAATTTTCTCAAATTGTTCCGCATTGGTAATGGGGAATATTTGTGGTCCCATATTATCATCCGGATTTCGAGTCAATTGTTTAAGTATCTCAATCATTTTCATTTGATTGGCCAACACTGAATCCATTTGGCGATTTAGTTTTTCAATTTCATCATCGGCGGTTGGCATCAGTTCGGATTCGGTTTCAAAATCAGATTCTGATGAAGTTTCAGCATCCCTCTTCCTTACTTTGCTTACCACCAGGCTGCTGCTGGTGGTATGGGGCTCACACATTCTTTTCATAGTTCTAAATAAAATGGAAATGGAAAAACTGTTGTATTAAAAAAGAAAAATATTTGCTAATTTATGGGTAAATAATTTCAGAGTTCCCTTTCGTAATGCATGTAAGAAGCTGTTTGTGTGTGTGTCTCACTGGCATTCATTATTTCTTGCCTTACAAAATGCTCGCCTCGGAATGGGCAACAACAATACAATCATGCACACGCTTGAGGTTAAATAAACAATTCGGTTACTTACCTAATAAAACAAGACACTTAGTTTTGCATTTTAAGTTATTATAACGTCGATTTGTTAATATATTAAAGGAAGTTATAAGCAATTGTTTTGCAGTCGAAATCACTTTGGTGTGACCAAAATTCCAATTTCATAGGTGCCTGTGGGCCTGTGCACTAGTTCGTATGAGTATGAACTGGTAATGAAAGCCGTATACAACATAATAATTATTTTTAATTTGATAAGCAAAAAATTTCTTTCAATTTATATTCTTAAAATTTTTATTTAAAAATTTCACTGTACAAATTTATTTAAATTTTTTTTATAAATATTTTTATTTAAAATTATACAAAAATATTATTATTTAAAATGAAAAATAAAAATTTAACTGGACAAATTTTTTAACCAAGCGCCCTATAACAATCATTTTTACATATTTGTGATCTATGGGTCAATATGTATGAATACATACGCCTAGTCGGACATGGAAGCATGCCAGAAGTACTTATTTAAGTATTATGTGTGAGAAACACATGAGCATGAGAGAGCAAACATACTGACCCATTGAACATATTATTATAGAAAAATTGGAAATCGGTCTTTGGGTCCAAAAGTTATTTGAGTTTTATTGTTAAAACTAAAAATGTTTATTATATATATAATATTAATTGTATAATTTTTATTTATTAATTAAAAATATAATTGAAAAGTTATTTTTTAGGATAAAAATTGGAAAAAAAAATGTATCCCGATTTTAAATGATTTGCTCAAAAAGTTGTTTTTTGGTACCTTCATATAGGACCTATCGTTAAGAAAAATTTGTATAATATTTTTTTTTTCATAACTGTTGTTTTTCGGTAGCTGACTTTTACCAATGAAATAGATCGATCACTGTTTTGGTCACCATTTTTGTCATTGTTCTAGTCACTATTTTAGTCACAGCTTTGGTCACTGTTTTGGTTACTGTTTTGGTCACTGGTTTGTTCAGAATTTTGGTTAATGTTTCGGTCACTGTTCAGGTCACCGTTAATCCAGCACTACCACCTACACACAAAACCTACCTGCTGATAAGATATAAGCTGCTGACTTTGCAAAGTCAAAAGCGTAGTCCAAGAACAATCGTTTGCTCTTTTAACGCCCCCTTTGAACGTCCTTATAAGAGCATCGCTCTGAAGATTAGTTTTGCTTGATTTTTCTTTAAAATCGTTTAGATGAAAATTTGACGTTTCTTGTCAATACATTGGAGCTTCAACTAGGCCGCCACTTTCGAGTAACACACCACTGTTCGCCTTGAACCAGCACATGGTCATACTATCAATATTTGTTCTAAAACACTGCACTGGGCACACTGGCCTTAGCCCACGGTGTATTTTAAAATCAACCGTTCATTTGGTGAGGAAGGCAGCGCGTCTCTTATTTCTTCCATTAATAAATAGCAGTAAATTAAATCAAAAATTTGAGAAGCAACAGACCGTGTTATTTTAACATAAATAAATTAAGGTAAATATGCCACAATAGTGCTAATCATTTGAATCAACTAGTTACTAGTCAAAAATCAATCAATATTGTACGGATCAGACAACAAAATCAACATCAGCATCAAATTTTCACTTGTGTCATGGAATTTTGCGACTGGCCGAACGATGTCTGTGATGGGCTTGGTCTGGAGAGCGGGGGTGAGGTGCCAGAGGCCAGTGAAGAAGCGCAAGCGCTGTTGTGTCTATGTGTGTGTGTGTGTGTGAAGTGCAGCTGCTTTAGAAGAATTTTATTTAGCACAGCTGCCATATGCATATAAATAACACAACATCCCCATTATTCCCGGTTTTTTATGCTCCAACGGCATCGTCGCTTGGCTTTTAGTGGCCATGTCGTTTGCTCATTTTGCTGTCTGTTTTAGTTTTTTTTTTAGGCAGGCAGATTGCATGCATTGGACTACCTACCAAAAACTAGCTACAGGCAGTTTAAACCGAATTTCAGCCAGGGGCGCGCTTTTTGTTGTTGTTGGTGGAAGCGACGCCGTTGCCGCAAAATCAGTGCTGAGCAATTAACAATAAAAGGCTAGATTGGGAAAGGTGAAAGAGGGGCGAAAAAAGCTAAATTTATTTAATTTATAAATTTTGAGAGGCTTATTTTTCTCAGCGGTTTTTTTTTTGGTTGGAAATCTCAATTTTGCTTTTGCTTATTGAACACAACCAGAATATTGCAATAAGCACTTTTGACCTGAAACAAGATTTTCAAATTAATTCTAACAATTCGCAAGATTTATTCTTAGGTAACAAAACAAACGCATTGCCAGATCATGATTTATTTATAATAGTAGGAAAATAAAATTTAAAAAAAAATAAACCTGCATTTAGATCGTACAGCTGTTTGAAGAGGAACCACCCTCTCTCATCAGCGATCAATGCCTACGCCAACTGTCAGTAACTCAACCGCCTCTCCATGCCTGCGATGGCATAACCGTTTGGGAATTCCAAAACAACATGCGCGCAAAAAAAAAAACAAATATAAAGGAAGCCAAGTTTTTGCAGCTCGTATGAATTTTGAGGACGCCTTTTGTGAAATTATAAAGATTTTCTTCCCAAGACTATTTTTCAATCCCAACTTTTATATGGCAGATATACTATATAGTCTTCAGATTTTGACCAAACATCGTGACTTCAAATCGTACTGGATCCGAACTTAAGGCCGTCTACTGTAACAGTTGAGATGCAACATTTTTGATGATTAGATTAGGATTGGATTATTTTTACTATATTTTTCCGAACTTTGTCTTTTGTGTTACGATTGTTAGTCTTGCGATTCCACCAAAATTAATGCTAGCCTTATGCTTGGCTTTAATTTTTAGGCTTTCATTTTGGGAGAGTTCTTGTTCAAGGGTCGTTCTGAGCTAAATTAAGAGTTCGTCCCTGCTTTATATATTCAGCATTGTTATATTTATAATATTGCTTACACACCTCTCTAAAGTTTTGTGAAGGTAATTGCAATTAATGTAGACGCTGCTAACCACAAAAGACAAATAGCTTAATTTGCACAAAAATCAATTTTCTATGACAACCAGAACTGGTTGGCTTCTTTCGTACCATAGACGACCTAAAGAAGGATTGAATGCAAGTGTATACTCAAAAGCAAATGTAGCGTTATTAGAGTTAACTCAAAGATATCTTGCACTTATATCAATATTACTGTGATATTGGTTAAACACACACTAACCCGCCACATTTGAATTTAGCTAAAAATGGCTAACCCGCCAACTCTAACCAAAGCAAAGGCAAACTGTTGTGCATCGTCGTTTTGTTTTAGCTATAATCGAAAATAAATATAAGTAGGCTTCTCCCATTCACTGGTTAGACTTGATTTCCATATTTATTTAGTTGTTGCTTTGACCGTCTTTTTGGCAAATGGGCATGACCATAACAAAAAGCGGAACCGAACCGTAGTGGAACAGAGGGGGGCTAAATGGAGGCAGTAGAGAGTACCTACAATTTCAAGTTATATCCAGCTCGGTCTCATTACTCATAATTTCTACTAAAAATACCAATACATATGTATATACAACACACATTCACAGCTAATGTGATTTATGCACATGTGTGTGTGTGTGTAATGGCCTAAGGGCAAACCGTGAACAGTCCGTCTCAATCTCAATTGTTGCTGTTTATTTATCCGATATGGTTTTTTTTCTTATGTTTTTGCTCCACTATTATTTGCTTGGCTGGGAGGAAATGTTTGCCATTTAGCTTAACTGTGGGAAAACAGCGACTCGACTATTAAGAGATCTTTGACTTTATGCGGTCATTCCACTCTATCGCTTTGTTTTACTTGCCCCCAACATAATTGTATGTTTGTGCTCCCCCACAAAGGATGACGCATCGCTTTACTACCCCCTAGTGGCCTGTTCTTCCCCACCCCGCCACACACTCTCTTTTAGAATGAGGAAAGTGCTTTTCAAAAAAAAAATGTATTACTAATGTTTTTACTCTTGATGACCCACTGTGCTTGGGGCTTGACACCAAAAAGCAGAAACAACAACGAGAAAGTGCGACACCGCAACAAAAATACGCAATTACAGTTAACGGCAAAGTGTAAAAAAGAATGATAAACCAGCAGAAATAGATGAAAGAGAGGCGGAACGGGCAGTATGGCGTACGTGTGAGGGGAGAGCGTGAAAAAATGAATCACGGCAGGCAAACCCTTTTGAACAATGAACTTTTGAACTAAGAATTATTAATAATAAAACTTATTTAGTTTCAAGATTAGTTTCAAACCCCTTTTTAGTAATATAAGTACGCCACTGGGCGGCAGAACAAAAGTGTTTTCTCATTTTCTACATATTTTCCCCTCCCTCTCTCTCTCTCTCTGTGTCTGTGGCCTTTGGCATTCTCAAGTGACGTGACTGTATTTCCTTATATGTATTTATCTAACAATTGTTTTCTTCTCATCTCATATTTCCAGCAAAAAAACATAACCAAACCAACAAATATGACATCTACCGAACTGAAAATTGGCCTTACCTCCAGTGCTCGTCCATCGAGTCGTGTGCTGAAGCCACCTGGTGGTGGTCATACCAACATCTTCTCGGAACCCGAGGTCGCTGTCAATGCCCCGCGCCCCAAATACAATCAACAGAACTCTTCCAATCTAAACGCCTGCATGGGCTCCACTGATCCCAACAAGAAGGTAGAGCAGCTGCGTGAGGAGATTGTACCTCCCAAGGAGGAGGATAAGCCTACATCAGCCAGTCAGGGCAAGGGCAACACGAATAAGGGGGCGGCGGCAGCCAATGGAGAGTCGCGTGGTCGAGTACCACCCGGTGGCTATTCATCGGGTGGCTTCTGGTAGAGAAGTTGACGTAGCAGTACCAAGCATTTAATGACTCATCCTTTCAACACTCCCCCTCGCCCCAAACGTATAACATTTATAAATATAACTCGCTTATAACATACAACAAATATACACATACTGACATATAGCCTTATATACATACATACAATACATATGCAAAATTGCAACAGTTCTACTCTGCCCTGCCCCCACGCCTTCTAACTGTACCATGCCTCGTCCCTCTGTTTGTATTCATTTTGTTTCAATTTGGTTTGTTTGTTTTATCTTTAAGTGCATCAAAGATTCCGCCCTGAAATTAACAAATCTTTACCACCTACTCAAATTTGTACTTAAAAGTGTCCAAACAACAATTTGAAATTTGTAATAGTCTGTGAAGCACTTTTTTCTAACTATTGATGTACTATTCCAAAATAAAAATTAATTAAATATATAATAATTCAAGAAGAAAGACGATACTTTAATTTTGGGATGCAAAAAGATGAGATGCAAAATAGTGAAAGACATTATTAATACGCTAAAAAATTTCCATAGGAATGTTTGGCCCCCTTTTTAGCGTAGTAAAACAAATTCAATTAACCCAAAATTTTTACCATCTGTTCTTATGAGTATTTAGACCCCGCCATTGCAAAAATAAAAAATTAATTGCAATTATTTATTGTTTTATATCGCATTAAAAATTGTACCAATACACCCACGCTTCACACAGATGCGTGAGCAAAGCAACAACAGCAACATGCCGACACTCACTGTGTTCTCTGCTAAGTCCTCGCTTAAGTGGAGAGAGTGGCTTTCAGTGAGGCTCTAACTGTAAAATTTAGAGTGTAAAGAGACAATCGGCGGAGAAAAAACTTCTATGCGTGTTGTGTGTTTGTTTAGATTTACAGATTTACAGTTTCGGTAGATTTAGAGCGAAGCAAGTGCTGTTGGATGTTAAGTGTTAATATGTTAGATGGTCGAATTTCGACCACTGGACGAACCTATTATACATTAATGCTCATTATTTTGATCGCTTTACAGCTAAATTGCTGCAAATCTAAAAAAATTAAGCTTTTTTTTTTACCTCATTTCTAAACCCCGTTATTTGTGTAGTAAAAAGGGTATTGGAAAGTCGTGCAAGTTTATTTAATCTGCAGAAGAAAGCATATATATTCTTGATCAGTATGTGATATTATTAACAACTTTTCGACTCTGAAAAACGTGGATGAGAATTTGCAAGAGGTTTTCTTACGTATTAAATCCATAATCCCTGCAAATTTATGGATATTTAACGGGTTTCGATCCGAGTAATAGTTTTAGAGATACAGTCTGACGAAGTTGCCTGCTCCAGGCTATAAAGAAGCAGCTGCTCGTCTACTTAGCAAACTAGTTGAAATCTGGGACATTAATCATTGAGTTCTGTAATAAAAATTTTTGTTTTTAAACTTAAAAAATAATGATTCAATTTATTTAAATATTACATAAACGCCGATTACGAGTAGCGCATAATCAATTGTGGCAAGTTTGATGCATATCCTTAGTAAGTAAATCAAATCGAAACAACAAAAAAAATGTTTCCATATTTGCAAACATACGAATATGCCCGAGAAGCTGACGAAACCAGTGTTTGCGACGCCGACATATAATCTGCAAACGCGACCCGAGAAGCTAGGATTCGTCATAGACAAGAACAAAAGGATGTCCTGAACATTGCAGCTGCAGCAGGTCCTTTAATTTATGGCCCAGGAATCGATAAGTTAGAAAAAAAAATAGTTTCCCTGTTTTATTGTCACTCAAAACTTCAAGCGCGTTTCTCTCGAAACTGTGTTTCCAAAGTCGTTGGTCAAGATTTCTCGAGAACTACGATCTTTATGAAATTTTGAACAGGTCTTCGAGATACAATTTACAAGGACTCGGATGAAGGATATTTTTTTTTGGTCAATTACAACTGCTTAAAAAAACCAAATTGCAGCGAAATTTTAGAACTTTTTTTATTTTTTTCCTAAAAACCTCTTCTAAAAATCCAATTTTCATTTATTTTGGTTTCCCTTCGTCCAGGTTCTAGTTCAAAGTGTTAGGTAAATACATATATTTTTTGTTTTTACTTCAGATGATCCTCCTAGGAGTTATGCTGACAACGCGGACGCATCTTTTAACCGAGGGCTTGCCGGAAATTACGTCACAATGTCAGAGTTTTTTATATTTTTCTTCAAAAATTTCAGTAATCCCTCATTAAATGTATATCCTCAAGCCAATAAAAAGTTTGAACTAAATATTTTATTTTTTATATTAAAAAAAAAGGATTGAAAATCGGCCGTTTTTTCGCGAACGAAACCCATGTAACCCCTTAAGCACTATTGCATCCGCTTAAACCAATTAACCTCTAAGACTTGGGTTTAAAAACTCAACAGCATTCGAGATTTGTGTGAGATGTGGCATAGTCATGATGGATAATGATTTGATACCTCTTCGGCGGTTGGTTTTGCCAATTTCTTCGAAGACTTCCATTAAACAAATGGTATTGTACCACTCACAATCAACCGTCCTACGTTGCTCAGGCGAAACAGTGTTCATTCGGACCCATTCGGTCGAAGAAACGGACGACCATTTGCATAGCAGTGCTTAACTGATACATTACTTCGGCAAGCATTCGGCGTGAATAGCCGAAAGTGTTCGGTCCCCCGAACGTCACAATAAACTAAGCCAGGGATGGGCAGCAGAATTTGACGCGAGGGCACACTGCTGAAACAACAGCATATTTTTTTCGTCTTCTGCTTTGCTGCTGTAAACTGCGCTCGAGCCGAGACTAGCAACGGTAAACGAATTGCGTTGTGTACTGAGTGAAATAACGGTGCGGGCTGCAAGGGACAGGCGGGCTGAGCTATGCCCACCCCTGAACTAAGTGATTCAGTGAACCAATGGTTCACCAATAGATGACTCAACTGAGCATGTGTAAATGCTGAACAGAGTTACTCAGCTGAGTTTTTTGAAATTTAATCAAAAGATCGGACGAGTTTAGGTCTCATAAATGGAGCTTTAAGTATGTCCGAGTCTCACGGTAATCAAATGACGATCTTGCATGCGATCAATTCCCGGAACAACCGATTTTGGGAGACTTATGGAATTTATAACTTCTGAGAAATGGCGCTGGAACACATTTGAGCAAGTTTGAAATCGATGTTGAACCAGCAAAATATCCAACTTCACTTTATCAACCTAATTACATGCCAAATTTAATGTTCGCAACTCAAATAACTTCTAAACTGTCCATCTAGTTCTATTTTGGACATATCGAACAATTAAAACTTCAATTTTTCTTCAACTGCTTCATACTCAAAATCAAAAGGAAGCTTGAGGAAGGAGGCGATTCGCATGGTTCTCCAACATATAAGAAAGACTGATCGCTATATAAGATCTAAATTTCTCCATCAAAAACATTTTCTACTAATCTTTCAGCATTGGTCCACATTATCTCATCTCTGAGATCTACGGACATGGTTCACTTTGTCTAGTTGTATTATGTGTTGCTATTTTCCAAGCTCCATTTTATGCTCTACATCAAAATCCAAAATGTTCAGTACGATATTATTTTCTAGTATTTATTACACACTTCAGTTTAGAATTAAATTATTGAGGGTCATTCACGTCGTATTTTTTTTGTTTTTATGTACTCGTCTGTTAAAGCGTATTTCTATTTTATAATAAATACAGCATACGTTTGTATTTGAAGAGTGATATAATTAACAAACAAATTACTTGCTTTGTGTTTTCGTATCTGATATACCACACCGTATGGTACCATTTTGGGATTGAGCTTAATCCTAGGGATGGTTGTTGGTTTGTGTTAGACTAAGATTCAGACTATAAGCTGGATTTTAGATCTTCATGTCGTTGATGTAAGAGTCCAGTTCGGCATCGAGTTCCTCGGCAGTAGGTGCGGCCTTGCGTTCGCGTCGCTGATTGCCGCCGCCAGCGGGTTTGCTGCCACCAGGTGCAGCTCCTGCACGCCTAAAGCCACCACGACGCGGTGAGCCACCAGCCTGGCCACCTAAAGATTTTAAATGATAAATTAGTACACTGCAGCAAAACACGATTTATATGAACAACTAACCACCACGTTTGTAAGGTCCAGCGGCAGCGGCAGCTGCTCCAGCACCCACACGTCGCTTAACATCAGCCGGCCCCACGGGACGGGTCAGAGCAGTCACATCGGAAACGGCAAGCTGTATGGTCATGGGTCGACCATCTAAAGGCACACCATGGTACTGTTTGATGGCTTTCAAAGCATCCGAGCGGCGTTCGAATATCACATCGGCAGTGCCTAAGGAAAAACTTTATTAATAATCTAATTTGAAGATAATAGCAGGACGTTCACCTACCCAAGGATCGACCCGAGCGATCATAATGCACGGCCGCCTTCTTCATTGGCCCAAAGTCATTGAAGAGTTCCTTGATGTCCGTGTTTGATACGCCGTAATCCAAATTGCCCACAATCAAGCGTGTGGGGCCAGAGCTGGCTGAACCGCCACCACGTTTGGGTCCGTCGTACATATCATGCTTCCATGCGCTGTTCACATCGCCCTAGAGTTGAGGGGGGAGGGGTAGAAGTTGCAGTAGCAGTAGAAGATTGGTTGGTCTTGTATCCTAAGCCTCATGAGGACGAACGCCACTCTAAAGATCTGGGGGTCAGTTGCAATTTATGGGGGGAAAAGAATAAACTCAAGACGAAATCGGTTGAAATCGAAATCTTGAAAAAGGAACGAACACACGCACACACACAACTGCAGCTGCTCGGCCATTTTAGCGTACGTTTCCCGCGTTACTGTAATTTGGTGGCCATTTTGAATTTTTTGAGGCTTTGTCTGTCCTTGTGAATGCATTGGATATCTTTGGCCTGTTTTCTTGTATTTCAAATTACCCGTGCAAATTTCGATTTTTGAATGACGCCACCAACAGCGGCCCCGCGTCCCCGTCCCTTGAGCACGCCGCCCGCTCCACTGGCGGCTGCTGGCTTCCTGAGTGTCATACCAGTAGCAGCGGCGCCGCCACCACGTCGTCCGGCGCCAGCTGCAAAACGTTGTCCGCCAGGGCGACCGCGACCTCCTTGAGGCTTTCGAGTTGACTTGATGATATCGTCCAGGCTCATTTCAATTTTGTCCACCATTTTGTATGTGTTTTAATATCTCTTAGTTTTGAATTATCCTTAAGGTGCAGAGCGTCTGTGATTTGCTAGATGATTATTAATTTGAGACGAGCGCGTGGCTTATTTTCACAATCGGCTGCAAACAATTTTTTCGTTTAGTAAGTCGCCATCTTGGATGTAGAAGAAAAAAAAAACAGAGGTGGTGAAAATTTAGGTAGTCGTTACTTGTAACGAGCTTATACAATATGGTCACACTGACCTTCAGCCGGATAGGACACGAATATTGGAAAATTAAAACTTTTAATGTTTAAAGATTTGATAAAAATTTGATATAAGTCTGATATAGATTTTGAGAATATATAAAATAAAAGCTGGCCACCCTACATTCTTTACACAACAACTGTGATCAATGATAACAAAAATTTTGGCTGTTGATTAAGACAGCTCGAAAATTACTAAGAGATAAATGGAATATGACAATAAAAATTAATATTTTTAAAAAACATTTTGATTACGGTTGAAGCATCTATATTGGTATTTGTGCGATTGCTGCAAACGGCCACACTAGTTTTTTTTGGCGTCGTCTTTTTTTTTTGCTAGTTACCAGAGTAATTTTTGTCTTTAAAATGCGTGACACACCAGCAGCCACCACAACAACAAGTAGCACCACCACCACATACGAGGCACCACCTCCGGCCACAACACAGAAATGGATTGTGTGTCGCGTGTGTCTGCAGCAGCCAAAGGAGCCGATGGCTAGCATTTTCCACGATGATGCCAAAAAGGACATGACCAACATGATTTTGGAATGCGGAGGAGTGCCTGTAAGTTTTAATGCTGGCGTATTATTGCGTTAATCAAACTTTTGTACCCTTTTCACAGATCAGAAAATTCGATCATTATCCGGATAAGATATGTGACAAGTGCTTCAAGGGATTAAACATAGCATTCAAATTTCGACTCACCTGTCAACGCTCCTATAAGCATCTGAGTCAGTTTATAGCCCCAGTGGAAGTGGAGGAAACGCCTCCCAAGGAGACGACTTCAAATACTTCAGTGGCAAACCAGTTAGAGGACGAGGAGGAGGATGAGCAAGAGTCAGTGGAGCAGGATCAAGAGGAAGAAGAGGAGGAGGAGCCCTCTACAGACTTTGCCGAACACATTGAGGAGGGCATTTTAGTGGAACTGGAAAAGGAGCGTGTGGTGCAGGTCAAAAGCGAACAGGTGGAGGAGGATGGCATAATTGAGGAGCTCTATGATGTCTATGAGTCCTACGAGGGTGATATTATAACAGAACATCAGGATATAGCCGAGCATTCTCTCTCTGGTCTCTCAGCGGATATAGAATATCTGGATCAGGAGCAGGAACAGGATCAGCTAACGGAAAGTGCCCAGGAGAGTGCGCCCGAAGAAGTTGCTCCCCCGCAACAGCAGCAGCAATCACAGCAGCAGTTACAGCTAGAGACGGACGCACCCTCAGCTGATGATGATGAGGAGTTTATACCCATTAAATCCCGTGCAGCCCCCAAACGGCGCATCAATACACGCCGCAAGGCAACTACAACCACATCCAGAGCAGCTGGAAATGTGAAGATTAAGCGTGAAAATAATGGCTCAGTTTCGGCCAACATTATTGTACAAGATGGCCAAAACCTGGACGTACGCAAGACATTGGGCATTAAGACCAAGGGCGGACATAAGATTCTGGTGGGCGATAATCGTGAATTCAAGTACATTTGCGACATCTGTGGCAATATGTACCCCTCACAGAGTCGCCTAACCGAGCACATTAAGGTGCATTCGGGTGTTAAGCCGCATGAGTGCGAGTGAGTAGAATCTGGCACTGCCAGCAGACTTCAAGTGAACTTAATGAATTTTTCCCCACTATTGCAGAATCTGCGGGCATTGTTTTGCCCAGGCCCAGCAGCTGGCGCGGCACATGAACACGCATACGGGCAATCGGCCGTATAAATGCAGCTATTGTCCGGCTGCCTTTGCAGATCTCTCCACACGCAATAAGCATCATCGGTGAGTAGTTTTGAAATAGCTTGGGAGAAAATTGTAAGAGTATTAATTGGAATTCATTTATATTGCAGCATTCACACCAATGAGCGTCCCTATGAGTGCGATGTCTGTCATAAGACCTTTACCTACACCAATACGCTCAAATTCCACAAGATGATACATACGGGCGAGAAGCCACATGTGTAAGTTGTATAGTTCTTTGCCTATTTAGTTTTAATGGCAACCGAAGGATGTATTCCCCAATTAGTCTTGAGTTGGAGCTTCCCGTTTGCGTTTTCCCCATCTTTGCTGCATTGCAAATTCCAGTCTGCGATTTGATTCAGTTCGAAATGTAGTCTCTTTCTAAGCCTCAGTACCATTGCAGTGGCTGCACCTTTGTGTGTCAATTTGTTTCCGGGGTGTCTCGGTATGGAGCGTAGAGAGTGAATTAGAGTAAGGGTACGCATTTTTCGAGGGGAGATGGATATATAATTGGTTTAAAGTGTGGTCGAGCTAGAAATCAGACCGCTTAGTCGCACTGATAGCGGTCAATGGCCTTGTATGTGACCAGCTGTGACTCTTTCTCCTTGCCCCAAGAGCTTCCAGCGATGGCCTTGATTGCCCTATTCCCTTGGTGTTCTACGAGTGCTTTGCAAAAAGAAAGAGGTTATTTTACTAAGATATTTGGGTATTTTTATACCCTTGCGGAGTGTCTGTCCGTCTGATTCTATGCTATCTCCTCCGTCAGTTTTAAAGATATCTCGACCAAATTTTGAACGAAGTCTTTTCGTACAAATACGCTGCACATTTGTCGCAACCGGCCGTATCGGATGACTGTAACATATAGCTGCTATAGAAACAATTGGTCGAAAATCTATTTCTAGTGAGAAAAACCTTTTTGTTTTCAATGCAAACTTTTCTAACCTCCGTATTTAATAGTTTTCTATGCTTCTCCATGATTCTGCCAAGTTTGGTCAAAATCGGACATCTATATAGTATAGCTGCCATAGATAAGTAAGGTTAGAAAAATAGTCTTAGTAAGAAAAACTTGGCATATATTTATTTTAGAAGCTTTCACTCAATTCTTCAAGGTTTTGTCAAAATCGGATGACTATAGGTTATAGCTGCCATAGGAATGATCGGCCGAGCAACTAGTTTTAGGGAGAAAACTTTTTAGTTTTCAAAGAAATCGCCTCCAACTTTGTATTTCTTAGTTTGCTGTGTTTTCCCATGATTCCACTAAGATTGTTCCAAATCGGACATCTTTATAGTATTAGCTGTCATAGAAAAGTAGAGTCAGAAATGTAGTCTTAAAGCAGATTTATAGGCTATTTACACTAGGACTGCGTTTTGCGTTAAGCGGCAACAAGCAGCTTTTTCCCCCATACAAAAAGTATAGGACCCTAGTGGTGACAAAAAGTTGAGTTTCATTTGGATGCATGTGCGTTTATTCGTTATACTCGATAAGTGTTGCCGTTATAGTCGATAAGTGTTGCTCATTTCTGCCCATCGCGCCAATATCGTCACTAGCACAACAAAAAACAGCTGTAAACCTGAGCCGCGAATTTCAAATAAGAAGTTAGTCATATTCATCAGACAAATAAAAATAATAATGAGTTAAAATAAAGGTAAGAACGGGTTTGGTGTAAAACTAATGCAAGATTTAATAAGTGATTCTACGTCGTCGTGGTTCAGGTTGCAGAAAATTAAAGGTTGCTGCTGACATTCCTTCAAAATTCATACATTGCAACTATTCAGGCTGCTGCTAAGCCTGAGAGATGTTGGGCTATCTGTGCCTCTTGGCAGCCAAGAGCAGCAATGAAAGAGCAGCAATAAAAGAGCGCGATCAACAATGAAGAGAGCAGCCGTTGCCAGCGGGCAAACTTAAGAAGCAGTTAGAATTAAATTACTGTATTTTGTCTTAAGCTTATTGGAATTTCGTCTGCCTGGTGACTGCGGTAGTCGTTAAGCATATGGTAGTCTGTCAGCGTCAGCCCAAGAAGTCGGATGCACCCTCTGTGTAGTTCGGCCTTGCATACCAAACCTAAAAGTTAATTAACCATTAAAACTAAGATTGTCATTACAAACTCGAACCCCAGCTGTGACTCAGCCGCCGCAGTTGGAAAGAACCACTGCAAGCCACTTGTTTATTTTCGGGCAGATTTGGGGCTCCGCCTCGGCGCAGCTAATAACCAACAGCAACATCATTCTTTAATTATGCTCCATCGAAGATAATAACTACGAATAAGACGCTTTAATTCAATTTCCTTTAATCTTTAATAATCTTTAACAAGTTCATTGCTGCTGCCAAAACCAAAACATAACTCAGCTGTTTTCTTAACTCTTAACGCATAACGCAACGCTGTGCTAATGTAAACACCTATTCTGCGTTATTGCGGCGATAACGATTACGATAGCAAACTCAGTGTAGTGTAAATGTTGCATTATACTAGGAGTGCGTTATGCGTTAATAGCTAACAATCAGCTTTTTTCCCATACAAAAAAAGCTGATTATTTGCTATTAACGCATAACGCACTCCTAGTGTAAATAGCTTATTAGTAAGAAAAACTTGATTGCTTTCAGTGGAAGTGTCCTTCAAATTAGTTAGAGAAACGTGCTGCAAGGTATACAAACTTCGGCTAAGCCGAAGTTAACTTTTGTCTATTTTTAACATTGAAAATTGTGGCTTTCCATTCACGATCATCCTACAGTGGTATAGCTCTGCTGTTTTTCTCTGTATTGCAGCCTGCTAGATCTATTTGTATCCTAACGTATTTGATATACGTTTTGAGAACTTCTCTCTTCACAAAGCACAGCTGTACACATCCTTTCGAAAACGGTAATCCTTTTTTAAAAACATATCCCATAGATCATTTTGATCTTTCTTTTGGATAATGGTCTCCTTCTATAAGAAGGATCACTGTAGATTAAACTGATTCTTGGCGATAGTCTAAAATTTTTCCACATGTGATTTGTAATTTGTGATTTGTGGTTTACTCATTTGGTTTTCTCAACAACAGTTTCCTGTCGCCGCTGCAGTGTGACCATATGCAGTCAACAATTGAAGGTTGTTGGTAATTTTCTTGCAAAAAAATTGAAGTTGAAGCAGCTTACACAAAGGTCACTCCACTGTTTTTTGGGCAGACACTTGATCTCTAATCAAAGCAAAAACAATTTTACACGACTGAATCGTTCAACTAACTTGGTATCATCCACATCAAACCCATAGTTAGGCCTCTCCCTGAAGTCTTTTGCTTTATTGATTTGTTGCACTGTCTCTTCCCATTCCATTTCCATTGCAGGTAAAAATTTGATTAATTGCAAACATTTTATTGCAGCATTTAGCTCTTTGGCTTTCGATAAAAATATCGATTATTGCATTGAGACTGATCTAGCGGTGAAATTTGACATGAGACTCTCAAATTCGTCCAAACTGCCGATCAACCGTACATTGAGAAATCGGGCCTTAAATATTTGTTAAAACAATTTTACAGTCAAAATAATTGAAAGCCTTTGCATCGCTGAAGCAATCAGTAAGCTTTGTATCAGAGATCTGCACGAGTGCGTGTTTTCTTGACTGGAGTACACTCGCTGAAAAAGCGTACGCAGTACCACTCGACACTCAAAATGTGTAGTCAAATGATATACTCACTCATTTTCGTACTAGTACTTCTGTGACTGGTGTCTGTTTTGAGCGGATGTCAAATTTGATTGTCTCTGCTTTGAGCGACACAGCATGTTGCTTTCGTCTTTGAGGTAGCGGACGCACTAGCACTTTGCAGTATACATACTAATTTTACTCAGAGAGCGAAGAGGAATACGCAAAATACTCCGTGCTCTCAGCTCACACACTACTAATATATATGTATGTATTGTGTATTGCTCTTTCCTCTTCCTCCGCCTCCAAATCCTCCGCCTCCTCATACAATGCAACAACAATGCGCACAGAATTCGGTTCTGCTGACGTCGACGTCAAAGCAGGGTCGTGAATTAGAGATCAATTTGCCGAGGAAGGAAAAAGACGGACAGAAGCCGAAGACATATCAGAGAGCGGACACACAAAGCCAGCAGTAAAAAAAATACAACAAGAAGCAAGCATGAGCAAAAAAATTACTCAAGTGAGTGAGCGACAAGTAGAAAATGCGTTGCCAGAATTGTTGGTGGATAATTCCACACTCAAATTTTTGAGCTCTCTTTTCGTATGAGTATTAGCAATAAGCAACGCGAGTGGCGCGAGTGTTTTTGGCACTTCGTGTGCGAACCACAAATATGCCGCGAGTAGAAATACTACTGTATACATTTTGTTGCAGTGCTTGGGACACTCGGGTGTGAAAATATCAAGTACTTATGCAGTGCACTTGTAGTTGCAGTGCACTCGTGCAGATCTCTGCTTTGTATCGATTCTTTTTCCTAAAATTTCCAGCCTTGGTTTAAATATCTGAAAATGAGCACTGAAAGAACCAGGTCAGATGTAAACAATGAGCTTCAGAAACTTCAGATTGATCGTTGGAAACTATAGTCGGAGCACAATAAAGCATCCTACGAAAGGAAGGCACAGATCAGAAATGTAAAAGGATCGACATTAGGATTAGGTATTGGTATGGGAATGCTGAAAATGGTTTATTTTAGAACTCCATATTATTGACATAGCTATTTCCGGTCAGTGCTCAAATTGGTTTGTCATTTTCTTCACTGAAATGTGGAGAATCGCAAAAGAAATTGAAATGACATGAATTCTGAATCCAGCCTCTTACATTTTGAGTTGAGAAATCAGTTTCCAATTTTCAAACAATTCAAAAACGATTTTCCGGACTAAGACTTTGTTTCTATTACATTTTATATATATATTTTTGTAAATCAAATAACTTAGGAATGATTTTAAATTAATATGGGAAAAATCCAAGAAATAACAATAAATATTTAATTTGAACATTCTCTTTTTCTTTCCTTCAGATGTGACATTTGCGGCAAAGGTTTTCCACAGGCCTACAAACTGCGCAATCATCGTGTGATACACGAAAGACGCGGCGCTCGTGATCAGCTCGACGCACTCATGCCCTACGACACCAGCAGCATAGTTGGCCTGGAGATGTAAATCGTGAGGGAGGGACAGAGAGGACACGGGCCAAATCATTTCAAGAACTTTTTAATTCAGCTAATTCTAATTGATCAACTTTAAGTCTAGCCTAATTATGTGGAAATAAATTAAGTATAGCAGCACAAATGGCCTTGGCGTCCGTCTCCTCGGGATACAATTGCAGTACGGCATGAACTTGATGTGGCGGAAAGAGACTGCCCAGATGATAGCGCAACAGTCGGCGTTGTTCTTCGCGTGACATTTGCCTGGAGGCGGCGTACAGTTCCTCATTGATGCGCGAATCCGAGGCAGAGAGATGGGAGAAATTGTGGGCGGGTAGGGGTAAATGCGGGCCGCTTGATTGATCGGTGGCTGGGGCAGAGGGGGTACGCGATAAATATTGATGATGCTGCTGATAGGCGCTAGCCGGCGGCGCCATACTATAGTTGGCATAGCCGGCCGATGGCTGCTGACGCTGCAGTTTCTTGTGTGGATTGGGTGGTCCCTCGGTTTCCGAGAGTTTCAACTGTTGCTGCTGCTGGCACAACTGCTCTATGGTATGGGATTTAGTGCGGGATAAAGGCTCTCGTGTGGTTAAGGCAGATATTTTTAAAGGCAGCTGCTGTCCCAATCCTCCATTGAGTGGAGCACTGTGTGACACTTGTAACGGTCGCATGGCCGTCAAGTTCTGTTGATGACGAAATTTACATTTCTGTCCGTAGGTGCACTTCCTGCCATAGGGACACAGCTGTTGGCTATCCAACATTTTCTGTTGCGTCTGCGAGCGTAGAAATAGATCGAGTGTGGGACCACTTCTGCCCAATGGATCATCGGGTGGCATGAATATGTCATTCACAAACGAATACATCAACAGACGCTCTTGCACCACCTTACGAAATTCCTGGGACTCCAATATCAAGTCTCTGTAATTATCATTGGACACCACTATGCCATCCGTTTCCACAGCCAACTTTAGTATAAAACGATCATCATAGCAGGATACACGCTTGCCATCCAAATGCCTGGAGGGGGTAAAGACCAGCACTCGCTCCATTTCCAGTTCGTAGAGTAAGTCCTGATCCTGGATGCTGTTATGAGCCAGTTCCTTACGCCAATTGGGCACAAAGGCGGTTATATGACGATGACCACGCTGACGAAACCAGTCCACACAGATCCGTATGCCGCGGCAGGAGAAGATCAGATTATTGCCATGCGACAGGGCCACATTGCTGCCATCGATGACTATGTGGCGCAGAGTACTGGGCAAGGCATTGCTGCCACCACTAAGGTTATTATTATTGTTGTTGTTATTATTAGTCCTGCCTACTCCACCGCCTCCTCCCCCGCCCTCCGAATTGGTTAGCTTGATTAGCTCCTCGAGCAATTCATTTTGCTTCGCCTCGGAGCCCAGACGATTCAAGGCTGCCACTATGGACTGTTCGGAATAGCCCAATTTTTTGGCAAATTCCAAATTTTGTCTTTCCCTGTTGGTCAAGTCGTCATCGTCGCTTTCCAACTTGCTGAAGCTTTGTTGTTGTTGTGGCTGTTGCTGCTGGTGCTGCAGTTGTTGTTGCTGTTCTTGCTCTATACCATTCATTTTGATGCGCATTTAGTTTCTGTGTGTTAATCTCCTTTAATTTCTTTGTTGGCTTTAGTTAAATATTGCATTTGTTGTAGATTTCAACAATTTCTAAGCTTAGTTCCGTCTATTTACATTTACAGACTTCCGTGTTGTTGTTGTTGCTGTGGCTGCTGCTGTTGCTAGTGGTGGTGACAGCCTGTTGCGCATATATCGATAGTCGATAGCTTTAATGGTTAGCGGTAAAGCTTTACAGCACTGACGATTCAAACTAAAAGAGCGCCAAATTTAAAGAAAAAAAACCAAACACGAATATGTTTCGGTTTGATGATGTCTTTGTCGTTAGTGGGAGTGCATTAGTTGTTGTTGAAGTAAATTGGGAAAGGTCAAAGGTACAGGAATTTGACCTTTTCCGATTCTTAACAGTTTTGTTGGAGATTCTTTTTACGGTTTATTCCTGTTGTAAATATTTTTTTTTCATATTCAATAGAATAGTTTTAACTGAGCGCCACAGATACGATGAGACATGAGTTTTATTCATCTGCGCTGTTGATTCGGAATCATGGGAAGTGAGTGTCGGAAGTTGCCCGTCAACAGTATGTATGATCTTTTCCATTCCAAATCAATTGATAATTTATAAGCTCCTCCTCCGCCTTTTGTACCTTGACAAGAATCATACCCCTTCTGCTTGGAAATAGGTTCGGTTCCAAAAATCACCTTAGTCAGTTTCTTCAAAACTCAAAAGACTTTCACAAAATTGATCAGCCGAATAAAAGGAATTTTACACAGCTGAATCGTAGCATAAGCATTTTGAAATCTTACCGAAACTCGGCAAACTAAGATTTTGAAATGGAATATATGCATAAATCAAGTCAAAAAGAAATAAAATAAATAAATATCTATAATAAATAAGATTCATTTGGGAATTCATTAATGTATCTAAATCAAAAATATATTTAATTTGTATATCAAAAATGTCTCAACCATCTAAGACTCCAGGAACCAAGCTTGGAAGCAAATATTTATGTTTAATAAAGAAATCGGTGCACAGTGTGAAATTTTGCCAATCTAGGACTCAAAATGAAAAAAAAAATGTTCTTTAAAATCAATCATATTTTGTAATTTATTAGAAAAACCCCCTTTGAAAAACTTTGAGTGATCAAATTGAAGTCGTGCTTAGTAGTTTTCTTTTGCTAAAAGGGACCCTTACAATTGCAATTAAGTATTTAAAAAAATTTATATTATAATCATCCAAAAGGTGAGACAAATTTGAAAAATCTTGAATCTTTCATAGACTATAACTTACAGGTTGGGCTATGACAAAGCATACACAAGATGAGCGTACATACTCGAAGAACAGACTTAAAATCTTGCTAATTTTTTGCCCGAAGGCATCTTTTTTCAACTTAACTAAAGTTGACTTTAATTTAAATTAGAACATTTTTTGACTATTTTTAAAACAGGTGTCTCTAAGACTTTGGCTAAAATTGCATTTTGAGTCCAAGATTTAAAAAATTGTAAAACTATTACATTTTTTTCAACGATTCCTTCTGTAGATAGACATGTACTACTGATTTTGTCTAAGCATGTGAATGTTGTACCTATATTGATTTGTTTACAGATTCTCAATATTCCTAACTAGTGGCAAAGCCGAGAAGTTTCATAGGTTATGCGGACAAGATTCTGGAGAAATGCCATTTAAATATTTCAAGTCTTCATAACATTGGTTAAAAAACGCAAGGAAATCCTTTCATTTGGCATTAGTGCAACACTTATTAGTGTGTCCTCTCGGTGAAGTTCGGGAGCTACTAAACTTAATAACTTTTCATAAGATTTACCATTCATTCGAAGAAAATTTTTAAAACCATCGGGTGAGTCTTCATTCAGCTCTTTCAAGAGCTCAGTGTTTGTTGAATATTTCTCCCGCGGCGTATCACGCTTTCATCAAAATCATGTCATTTTTTTTTCGCATTTTGTTGCTCTTAGGCCCGATTTCTCAAAGGTTACGGTTAGCCAACCACCGGGCAGATTTGACTGTCCAGATTACGAGCGGTTAAGTCATTTGGTTTTCTCAGCAGCAGTTTCGCCTGATATCGGCAAATGCCTATCGTTGCTTCAGTGTGACCATACTGTTTGACTAAACTAACGAGTAGACAGCTGACTCGGTTTGGTGTGTTTGTTTTTTAATGCGATTGGTTGTTGCTGGTCATTGTTTTGCGGAAAAGTTGACAAAAATTCGATGTTCCGCCTCATCGAATTGCATTTCCATTGCGTGGAGTTGAAAAATTCGTTTTTTCATAAACATTTTGTGTTGCAGCAAATATTAAAATAAACAAAGCAAGTGTGCGGCCAGCTGTTTGTATATCGATACAAAATATCGATAATTTCATCGGGACTGAGCTCGCGGTTAAAGTTGACCGGTGGATGAGCAGCGGTTAAGTTTGTTCCTCCGGTTACGCCACACACATCATGAGACACTCAAATTCGGTTAAACTGCCTGTCAAGTTGACCAACCGGACATTGAGAAATCGGGCCTAAGCAAATTTGTATCGCCCACCAAGCCACGACTCTGCCATGAGAGAAATATTTGCCACCTGGTTAGTGGGAAATGTTTGTTTGTTTAGATAAATTTCTAAAGTGTTTCCGCTTAATTATGGGATAAAGGATACAAAGGATGATACAAATTCAATTTGAGCTGTGGGTTTGAATTCCGTTGAATTCCTTTTAGTTTTATTGATGATTTTGATGCATTTGGCCAACAGAAATAAAACTCTCCACACGAATCATGCATAAACTTGTCTTTATTGTGTGTGTTGTACATGAAATATATTTGTTATATAATTTAGTTTTCAACAATATTTTTTTCTACATTTAACATTAATAGATCTCACTTTAGTTGGTATTTGAGTTTCGTATATATATATATTTTTTTAAATTGGCTTTTTAAATAAAGTACACAATTTCTGGCTTAAACTTCGGTTTGTTTGTGTGTTTCATCTTTGGTCCCTCTTTTCATGGAAAAAAAGAGTTTGCACTGCATTCGAACAATTTTTACAATAAATACATGAGCAATAAGTAATATTATTTATAATTATTTTTTGGGTGAGTTTAAGGTATAAGTGGTCACATCTACATATTTGGGGTATATAGATTCTAGAGGCTAAAAGAGTTTAAGTGAAGTACACGTTTTTGGCCACAATAAAGTAATTTCATTTATTTCGTTTGGTTTCATTTTTTTTTCTTTTCGTTTTGGCAATTAGTGGGGAAAGTCGCACTGTAAAATTAAGCTATAAAAATGGACGTGGAGTACAGCTAACTGTGTGTGTATGTGTGTGCGTGTGTGTCCGTATGAAGGGGTTCATTTACAATTCCACAAAGACTTCAGTCAGGTTCTGTGTAAGAGATAACGATGCAGTTCTACTCATCCCCCTTCCTTCATGTACTAAAATTCGCGCTCTTGGCCGTTTTTTTTTCTTTTTCCATTTTTCCATTTTTCTTTCATTTCGCTTGTCATAAAATTTATTGTTGCTGTTTGTGTGGCTTGGGGTTTTCTGTGGGGATTTTCCTTTCTTTACGGATAATTAGCAAGGTTTTTATTCCCTTTTGGCTTTGATGCTGTCGATTAAAATTAGCTTATATTACGGATGGGTACAGTTTGTGACCAAACTTCAAATTTAACAAGCTTGAGAACTTTATTTTTTTTCAGTTTTAAACGCTTTTTAAATTTTTGAAATTTGGTTTGGAGTTTGACAGGTTTGTGCATTTACAAGTGCATAAACTATTCGAAAACGTTTCCACTTGCAGATACCTAAATCAGAGTGAATAACAGAAAAATAAAGATAAAAATCAAATTTTAAATTTCACCCTATAATACAACTATTTTCATATCAAAATGATACTATTTAGCCCTAAATATTTGGACTCGATTATATCATCCTGATATTTTTTCAGATGAATGCCGATTTGAAACTAACCATACCCATATGATACTAAATATTGTGATCTATTTTTCCAGTGCAGGTAATATCTCATATTTACTTAGAAAACTGCGGTTGAAGTATAATCGTTATATGTCATTAACCTTTTACAATCGACTATTTCAATCTACTAATGTGAGCTTAAAGCGCTTTTGAGACATTTTCTATAACAAATAAAATATTTTTTGTTGTGGCAACATGTTTATTACTTGGATCAGTGGAAGAATACAGAGATCTATGCTATATTTTTTGGCTAGTTTGTGTAATCTACATTTCTATATCTCTCTTATTTCTTAGCTTATTTTTGCAGTACCTTATGCAAGTATGCAAGGTTCGTTAATTTGAAACTGAGAAAATGTGGAACTTTAGAGGAAACTCGTTTCCAAAGCATAAGTGAAGTAATGTAATAGACAATCTATTATTTGTAAAACGTCAAACGATAAGTATTATGCATCAGTGGTGTACGCAGGAATTCTCTTAAAGTTTAAGGTCCAATCGAATACATGATTTGGGCATTTTTAAAGAGGTTTTGAAAAGATTAACGTTTTTTAACTTACAATTAAGACCTTTCAACATTTCATAATTTCTGCCGCTATTTTTATTGACTTTTTTTTTAAAGAAAAATACCGAAAAATCTACATAAATTATGCTCCAGACCCTTTTTTAAAACCCGGATGAAAACCAAATCGCGAATCGAATTGGCATCCTTTCAAAAATACTGAACCGAATCGATTATAGTCGATGTTGCACAGTCACGCTAGTGTTTGATAGTCCTATGCGCTTTAATGCCGACTTTTGTGTTAAGTGCAATTCCCAAACAAGGTCAAGTTAAAAATAATAATACCTTAATATTTTCGTTTTTTAGTAAGAAAACAGGAAATATTTTTTAAAAATTGAGGAGCATTTAAAAGGGTTGCTCGTCCTTTATATGATAAAGCGTCAAACAAACAATCAAACGGTTTACATAAGTGAGAGCAAAATACTCACGAATTTGACAAAATGATTTTGCTTAGTTAACTTTCGTTACAAAAAGACATGATCTTGGTTCTTTAAAAACGTTGTTCAATTGACTACAACAGAGATCATTCATTGATCAAATAGATACAAAGACGGATTGATGGAGGCCTTAGAATTGTGTTGACATAGTAAGTGCACGCTTGGAAAAAAAGGTGCTACAGTTTGTAGTATAAGTACCAGTTACACATTGTGACATTTTGCAGCTTTAAATTTTTGATGACATTCATACCCAGTAAATCTGAGAGCTACTGATGTATAAAGAAAAGCTGGCCTCGCCTTTCTGACTAAGAGTCACTTTTTGTATCGTACATATCTCTAAAACCATTCAGAATTTTGCTTGTTTGTCTTGTATGTCTATAGCTTGGCCTAGCCTACAAAATTGTCTTTAATGATTTTTTAAAAATAAATCTTAGATTTGTCCAAATCTAATCAAGTTATCCCTTTTCGTGGTGTTGGTGGAGCCAAAAAACTAACGTAACTACGTCAGATGTTTTCAAAATTTTCGGACTAAGACGTATTAAGCTTCGAAAATTACGATTTTAGCGACTACGATGAAAAAAGTAAATACCTTTTTTTTTTGCATTTTTCTATCTTGAGAAAAGATATTTTTTTGGATTATTTCAAAAATAAACAGTTTAGCCAGTCATAGTTCTATATTATTGGATGAACAGCCATTAATATTGAAAAAAAACGAATTTTTTGGGTTTTACATATTTTTGGTCATGAAAACGTAATTTTTTTTTAGAAAATTATTAAGGACAATTTTGTAGACTAAGTCAAGGTCTACAACTTTGCCGAAGACATGCAAGCCAAGTTCTGAATGGTTTTTGAGATATGAGCGATTCAAAAATTGACTCTATGTCAGAAAGCCGAACTAAAGCCCAATTTTTCAAATGCCGATAAAAAAATGCTGACTAATCTGACCAAATTCAGCTAGGGTTTTTATACTCTGTACCGTAGGTACATAGAGTATTATAAGTTTGTGCAAAAGTATGTAACATCCAGAAGGAAGCATCTCCGACCCCATAAAGTATATATATTCTTGATCAGCATCAACAGCCGAGTCGATATAGCCATGTCCGTCTGTCCGTCCGTCCGTCTGTCCGTCTGTCTGTCTGTCCGTATGAACGCACAGATCTCAGAGATGGTAAGAGATCGAGGTTTGACATGTATGGGACATATGCTTCTTATGTCTGCAGGCAGATCAAGTTTATTTTCAATTTTGGCCACGCCCCCTCCCTCCCCCGAAATTTAGAAAAAACGTCATATCTCCCACAGTTTTGAAGATAGATGGCTTGTTCCTTCTGGACATATTTAGTTATTATAATAACTTATCGATCCGCCAAAGGAATGAAGAAGATCGGATGAACGGTTTTCGAGTTATGATCAAAAAACAAAATTTCTTGGTACAGAGTATGTTATAGTCGGGCTTGACCGACTTTCTTTCTTGTTCTTTATATAATAGTAGCTTTAATTTTAGTGTCGCACAGTGTTATTAGTCTGGGTTACCTATTCTTTTTTATTTTCTTCCGAGAATAGACTAGGATATCGTTTTCATAAATGCCCTGGTGACACAAAATCCAACATTGGTATATTTCGAAGATTTCTAAAGCGAAGATATAACATTTCTTGAGTACTAGTGTTTAAAATGACCATAGATATGCTTTGGGTGTTGTTGACAATTTTCTTAAGAATGCAATACAAATGATAAGCCAAAAAAAAAAATTTAATAATATTTAACGCATGTATTCAAAATGGTAAAACTTTGTTTAGAAAAATCGTACAATTGCTTGGAATTGTTTGTTTTAAAGCTGAGGAGTAAAACTGTAGGATCATTTTATAGAGAGCTTAACTTATAGTTAGGTGTTCCAAAAACTACTCTTAAAAGTGCCAAAATAGTCATTTTAAGCAACTCTTAGCTCAAATTACTATGAATCTAGATGTGGTGTAACATTTCCGAAAACAGATTAATGTTCATCACCCCAAAAACCTTAAAAATTCTGAAATCCTGAAAATAAATGCTGAACAAAGTCTAATTTGTTTGACTTGTGTAATCCAAATAAAGCAAGCAACAAATTATTCGAGGTTAATGCCCTTCAAAGTATGCAAACTTAAGTTATTATGTATTAAAATGAAGCCATTGCAAGTTTGTCACATATACTATATACGACACTGCATATTTTATCAGATTGTTGGGTATTCAAGAAAATGTTCAGACAAATATAAAATATATACTTGAGCAAATTTATGATATTCATATAACATAGCATACTTTAAAGGGCATTAATCATGACATATTTTGTGAGTCTAAACAAAGTATATGTTTGTTCATTACTTTAGAATTCAAATTTGAAAAGTTAGAAGTCCCATAGAGAACCGATCTTGTGGCTTCTAAGCCGTGTGAATCATTAAACCGTTCCAGTGAAAATTGTGTTGAATATTAGTTTTATTACATTTTTCTAATTTCTTTCAAAGCTGTGCAAATAATGGTAGTTTTCTGTAAAAAACCTGCCCAATAATTCAAGCTTGCACATCGATAATAGCTCATTGAAAATAGTTATAAAACATTATTTCTTGAGTTATTGATAAAATCAGCTTAAATATGATATTGGTATCTATCTGGTATTTACTTGTGACTTTTCGTCCAAGTTCCAGATGGTGAGATTTTCAAATGGAGTTAATACATGGAACTAACATTCCCAGAATTTTTCACGCGAAGCACTGTATATTGATTTTATTCGCGTCCAAGTTCCAAAAGGTTTTGGTCTCAAAAGGTGAGTTCTAAATAAGGAGTTGAAACATGATATTAACATTCCTCGTATATTTCCCGTGTAGCACTATAAATCAGAGCTGCAAACCGGTTTGAACCCGGAATTCCGACTTTCCAATTACTGTGAACCGAACCTCGAACCGAACCTCTTAAGCCACTAAAGTTGAACCTGAACCTGTTCCGAACCTATAATTTCGGTTCGGTTCAACAAAAATTAAAGACATGAAAAAATTTGACCTATTTCCTAGCAACTTCTTCTCTTATCCTGATGGTTCTGGAAGACCGAGTCTTACAATCGGCAGGAAAGTTTAATGCAAGCATCTATAACAATGTTCAGAATTACCATTAGAATCCCTACACAAAAAAGCCTCTGTTTTTTAAGATACTTTTCTCCAAAGCTTATTGAATTATTCACAAAATAAGAGCTTAACATTACTGTATAAACACTTTTGGTATGTAAATCGATGCAATTTCCTTACTGTTTTTTTTTCGTTTTTAGGTTGATTTCTATATAAACTTGTATAAAGCATGAGCTGAACCAAGGCTCGAACCAAAACCGTTGCCCAAAAACCTTGAACCTCAAAATTCTGAACCTGAACCATTTTTAAATTTTGGTTCGAACCCGCGAGCCGGAGCTCCCAAAATATTTTTGGGTTTACAGCCCTGCTATAAATTGATTTCATTCGCTTTAAATACAGCATAATTTTGGAAAGCCTCAAAAAGAAGACTCATAAATGCAAATGTTCGCCTGTTTCTTCCCAAATTAAAGACATGTAGCTTTCAATCTATAAGAGCTCGATCTGCTTAAATGGATTCATATTCCAAACAGCAATGTTTAAAAAGCTTTTTTAAATATCTAGTCACATCACAGCTGGCGCCAATAGCTGGTAAAGTTGACCGGTTATGAAAAACTTGTTACACGATTAATCAAACATCATGGAGTTAGGATAGAGGTTAAGTGATATAGCTTTAGTCTCTACACCACTTCCCTCACAGCTCTAAATTGGCAGCTTTGATTTCTATGCCCTACTCTTCAAAATAACATCTCTTATGGTATCTAGGTAACCAACAGCATTTCGCAACTTTCCAGATTTCATTAATATATTTTTATGCATTATTTTAATACAAATGACAAATGGAATCTTAACTACAAAACATATTTTCTACTTGAATGGCAATCTACTGCTTCTTAAATAATAATCTGTCTGGCCTTATCATAAGTAAGTACATACCATTCCCCCACCTTACCCCCGCCTTAGTCGTATTTATGACACTTTATGAGGTGGTTGCCAGGCAATTGATGACAGCTCATCAATGTGGCGTGGGGGCGGAGGGTTGGCCAATTTGTCAAACGATAATTTCTGGTCCAACGAACTTTTTGTCAATTTATCAGTTGCTTAATTCTTAAAAGCATTTGCCCCACTTCTGTGGGCTGTATTTGTTCTTGGGGTATGTCAATGTCCCTAAAAACACACTTCCGTTCTCGGCTGCATTAGGCCAGAAGGGATCTTCAGCTAAGCTGATTAACATTAAGCTCCACACACACACTCACACACAAAATGGGAATGTGTTTGCTTTGGCATGGGAGCTGGGATATGAGGTTTGCCCGTCCTCACCTTTTCTCTCTTTTATATTTTTGACTTGGAAATACGTTCGTACATAAGTGGGCAGAGTGTGGGCATGGCCTTTAAAACGTGTTCCATTTGCTCTAATTTAATGTCAAACACTTTTCCATTGTCTGCTGGTTTTCTTTATCTTGATTTCATTTTTATTTTCATAGAACTGTGATGCGTTCGGGTTTATTGTTTCTTTACGCTTTTGTTCGTGTGCACTTCACCCAAAAGTTTCCGTTTGGTCTTTTTATTATTACAGCCTCGAGCATGGGAAAACCACCAGCAAAAATAAGTAAAAGTCAGTCACAATGTCTATGTAGTTTTGGTGTGTCTTTTGGGTTGGTTAAATGCTCCCGCGCTGTCAATATTCCGAAATTGCCCTTTTTGTTGTTGTTGTTGTTGTTGTATGCATGCTTGTACGTTTGTATTGTGCAGATGTTTGTGTCTGGACACAGCGCACATGGAAAAAAAAGCATTTTTTTGGCCTTTTCCCACAAGGACTTATTGTATTGTACATGAACTGTGGAGCGGAAATAGCAAGAGTGCTTGTATTGATGTATAGTTTCGCTTAGAGTTATGGGATACTTTAGACTGATAATTAAAAATTCTAGCTGCGTGCATTTCAGCAAGCTGAAATATAAGGTTTGGCCCTGAATCCGGCGAGGATATTTCGATATAAATCATTTTTATGAAATTTTTGGGCCTCTAGAGCTTTGATGTTGGAGCAACCATTTTCGGGTTTTTGGACACACATTTGCAAACAAGTGAAAAAGTTCGGTAGTTAAAGATTTTTAAAAAAAAAACAATGGTTGGAACTGCCGCACCAGCAAGTTGCTTAACAGCTGAACAATAACCGAAATGAGTGAACAAGTCATTGAACAACTAACAGAGCAAGAGCGACAAAACTCATTGAACAATAAAAGAAGTACAGGGTTGTCCATATTCGACGGACCCATCTGGCAACGCCATAACTTTTGACAGAGATGTCAGATCGCTTAATGACATACCGCGTTTGAAGCGTCAGTCCAAGCAGATTTTTACTATGGAACAATACACGCCACGCGAGCGCTCTGAAATAGTTGAAATTTACATTCAACAGAACAAGTCAATTGTGAAAACTCAACGTGCTTTTAAAAAATTAAAATTTCACATTGAATGGGACCGTAAGTAAGCAAAATTGCCGTATTTACGCCACTGAAAATCCTCAGGAGATTCAAGAAGTGCCTCTTCATGACGAAAAAGTCACAGTTTGGTGCGGCGTTAGTGCGAAAACGGTCATTGGGCCGATTTTCTTCCAAAATGAAAATGGCCATGCTGTTACCATCAACCAGGAGCGTTATCGCGACATGATGACCAATTTTGTGATGCCAATTATTCGTCGAAAGCGTATGAGGCAGTTCTGGTTTCAACAAGACGGCGCTCCACCGCACACAATCGATTTTCTGAAGAAATTGTTTCCGGGCCGTTTGTTGTCGAAAAGTGGAGATTTGGACTGGCCACCGCGTTCGCCCGATTTGACGCCGCCTGACTTCTTCTTGTGGGGATATTTGAAGTCAAAGGTTTACGTTAACAAGCCAAGGACCGTAGAAGAGCTCAAGGACAACATTCGTGAAGAAATAGCCGCTATTCCGGCCGAAATGTTGGCGAAAACGATGGAAAATGCTGCAAAAAGGGCACAATACGCCATCAACGCCAGAGGCGGCCATTTGAGAGATATCATATTCAAAAATTGATGTAAACAAATCTACTTGGAACAAATTAAATGATTAAGATTGCCAACCGCCAAATTTTTATTTTTTTCTTTGATTTTTTAAAAAAAAAATGGGTCCGTCGAATATGGACAACCCTGTACAATTCCACATAAACATAAGAAGTTTAAGAAACGGTACATGAAATCTTATCTACTAAGGAATTATTTAAGTGGGAGTTTTGTTCTCATAATCCTGCTTATTATGTTCGTATTACGGATTAAATGGGCGAAGTTGAGGTTTTTTCACTGAGAAAGTAAGCCAAGTTAAATCAAAAAGATTTGACTATTTAGCCATGAATCAAAATATTGAAAATCAAAAGAAGATTAACAACAAATTATCATACTTTCAGTACTTTTGCCACTAAAAATTCTTGATCCAAAAATGAAATGAAATTACCATAGTTTTGTTGAGATCAAGTAAAATTCAAAATTCAGCTCAGTACTGAATCATAGCTAAATTAGCCCGGAACAGACTGGGCTGGAACTAAATTCATGGCATTCCCTTGATTTAGCTGATGATTTTCAGCCACAAATTCTAAACAAACAAACATTTTGTATTACGTCATGACCTTAGCTGATTTCAGGCATGATTTCTCATGGGTGTATTTCATGGAAAGTACTGAAATCAGACATTAATTCAGTTATTGCTACTGCTGAGGTCTGAATTCACCACTGATAAATTCAGTACTGAGACAGCGATAGATACTATATGTGTATGATGGCAGTATTAAAACTTTGGCTAGGCTTGCACTGGATAGCTACTGAACTGGAATTTTGTTAAATATATAGCGAGGATTTTGCTTTTGATTGGGACTTGCAAACCTTTCCTTGTAGAATATCAAACTGATCACAGCATCATAGTCAAAAATTACGAAAATAACGTAAGTTTATCCACTCTTTAATAAGTTTGTCTGGTAAACTGTTCCGATTTGTAGTAGTTTAGACTAAACTAAATGCTGAAAATATGAATTTAAGCAGCAAAGCAATGTGTCTCCTCACTAAGAATCTCCCACCTTTAGTTATCGATAGTTAACTGTACTGCGATCGTCGCTTTCATCTCTTTTTTTAAGGCCCGATTTCTCAAAGGTTACGGTTAGCCAACCACCGGTCAGATTTGACCGTCAAGATGACGAGCGGTTAAGTCATTTGGTTTTCTCAGCAGCAGTTTCGCCTGATATCGGCAAATGCCTATCGCTGCTTCAGTGTGACCATACTGTTTGACTAAACTAACGAGTAGACAGCTGACTCGGTTTGGTTTGTTTGTTTTTTAATGCGATTGGTTGTTGCTGGTCATTGTTTTGCGGAAAAGTTGACAAAAATTCGATGTTCCGCCTCATCGAATTGCATTTCCATTGCGTGGAGTTGAAAAATTCGTTTATTCATAAACATTTTGTGTTGCAGCAAATATTAAAATAAACAAAGCAAGTGTGCGGCCAGCTGATTGTATATCGATAATTTCATCGGGACTGAGCTCGCGGTTAAAGTTGACCGGTGGATGAGCAGCGGTTAAGTTTGTTCCTCCGGTTACGCCACACACATCATGAGACACTCAAATTCGGTTAAACTGCCTGTCAAGTTGACCAACCGGACATTGAGAAATCGGCCCTAAGTCAGTCACAAAGAAAACTTAAAACGAACAGGTTATGGGCCCAGGGCATCTATAAAAAGAGAATTGTTTTAACGAAAATACAATTTGTGACTTTCTCTGTTAAATCCTGGGCAGTTGAAAGTGAATTGTTCTGAAACAATAGAAAATTCTGGACTTTCTGTGTGGCTGTGAGTTTGATGTAAAACTAACACTAAACAAAACGTGAGTAGAGACAAACTTTATTTTAAAGATCCTTTATATGGTTATCGTCGATCGAGCAGGTAAACTTTTCAACAAAACTCGTCAAACTGGGAATTTTTGGGTTTGGAGGGGCAAAAAGTAGCGTAACATTTTCAGTTTTCTGATTTCTTTCTTTGATTGTTCTTTTTAGCCTCTTAAAGTATTGAATGAGAGTTTATAAGAGTCAGCTTTGTCGGTAAACGGTTTCGAAAGTGCTTTAAAGTCATATCTAAGAAATTAGTTTAGCTCTTAAACTTGAAATTTGTTGTGTAGGCTGTTCCGAATCAGTTTAGATCTTAACTAGATATAGGCTGGTTCAATATGGATTAGATGTTTTATAGAGGGAGAATATTTTAGGACACAAATTTGAATTTGAAAACAAAACACTTTTAGCCGATTTGTTCTCAAAATCGACATTACATTAAATATTTAAATTTTCCAATAGTTTTTAATCATATTCAGACCACTGTGCAATGATTTCCCTCTTGCTGAAACTCACTTCAAAATTGCAAGGCGAAAAAAAAACGCACAACGCAAACGAAAGGAAGAATGGAAAAACGTTTAAGCAGCACAAATTTCAGTTGTGTGTGTGTCTCTGTGTATGAATGGTGCAGCTACTCCTGGCTTGTTATTGTTGGCCCAACTAAATCGTCAACGTCAACATTGTTGCAACTCGACCCCCACCCAACCTCTTCAACCATGTTGACACTTTGGCCTTGGTCCTGTCAAGCGTAACGCTACCGGGTTTAGGCATTGATATAATACTCGCGCTTCTTCTGACATTTCTCATACGCAATGTAGCACAGAGCAATGGTAATGAGCACCAGTATGGTAATGCCCATAATAATGCTGACCAGTATAATCTCATCGTTGATGCTTTTGTAGGAGTGACCTGTAAATAGAGAGACAGAGAGAGAGGGAGAACAGATTTAGGAGCTGCTTTTGACAAATTGCAGGCGATTATTCTTGGCAGGTGGCAGGGTGGCGGTGGTGCCTGGTTTCTGTTGTTTGTCAATCAAGGCAAGTCTCATGCATATTCAGCAGTTACCCAGCGTGTGGAGCCCATGACAAATGCATTGTTATAAAATATAAGCGCTGGTCATATGAACATGTGCCGGGAGCAATCTGCCAAACATGCCACACAGAACCAAACATGAAAATTTACCCCCATAAAAAAGAAGATGGAATGAAGATTGGATTTGCAATTGTTTCGGGGGGGTTTTTTTTTTGATTACTAGAAACAGCTGTGTTTAATGGTAAAAATATTATGGAAAAAATTTACAATAAATGGTTCGGATATGCATAAAATGAGACATTAATTTGGATTTATGTGCACGAGTTGGGGGGGATTACATGTGAATTGTATAAATAATGCTGAAAATGTCAATTTCTGTATAAATAAATATAAATAAAAGTTAATGAGATTGTTTGCCTTCCACCGAATTGAAACATTTAATTAAACAAAATCGAGAGTTAATGAGAGTTTTTTTTTTGCCTTGCAAAGAATTGATACATTAAAAATAAAATAATTTAATTAAACCAAATCGACTTAAATGATTGCTCATGGCTGCTCTTTGACTTCTGTAAATAGCCGCCGGCATTGATTTATGGTGCCGGCTCATTGGAGCAGATGTTTGCTCTATGCGTAATTTAACACATAATCGATGAAGCATTCGCCTTCTTGAAATACATCAAGCAAATTAAAATCCTCTTCACAGGAGTCAAAGTGACGCCAGTTTCTGTTTGTTAATTAGGCGGTTTGTATTACCAACTGAAGCTTCAAGTGAAATGGCCTATGGCAAAATATATGTAGGCCATAAATTTGCTTGGAAATTGTGGTTAAATGTGGGTGTGGTTGAAGTGTTGGAGTAGAATGCCACAAATGACCCAGATAAGTAGGCAATGTTATTTGATTTATATACAAAAGGGACACTCCATATCACTCAGCCACAAAAAAATTATTTATGGCCATCATTTTGATGATGAAAATACCCTAAAATTGTTTCCTCGATTGCGTTCGAATCGAGACTTGGAATTGGAAATAAATATGCACGTAATCAACAACGGGATAGTCTAAGAAACATTTTCGTTCTATCTCTAGAGATTTGGTCTTCGGTTAGTTTTGCGAATCGCTTGAAAATTGAAAAAATTATTTACCCAGTGAGAAATTTTTGTTTCTAGGGCTGCAAATAAAATTTCCCAAATTTTAATAACAACTAAATTTGATGTTCAATTGAAATTCTAGCTCAAATTTAAGTCATCTTCTCTGCAAAAATTAGATTTAAAATAAAGAAAAGTACAAGTTGGCAACGCTAAGTGCCTTTGCTGTCGTCAAATTTCTTAGATGTCGCCAGCAGAGCCAAGTGGCAAGTTGTTTTTGGTTGATTTGGTAACATTCGGTTGGTTTTTGTCAATAATTATTGAAAAGCCAACTTTAATAATGAAACAAATTAAGTTTGAGTAATACAGGGTTGTTCATATTCGACGGACCCATCTGGCAACGCCATAACTTTTGACAGAGATGTCAGATCGCTTAATGACATACCGCGTTTGAAGCGTCAGTCCAAGCAGATTTTTACCATGGAACTGAAATAGTTGAAATTTACATTCAACAGAACAAGTCAATTGTGAAAACTCAACGTGCTTTTAAAAAATTAAAATTTCACATTGAATTTGACCGTAAATAAGCAAAACTGCCGTATTTACGCCACTGAAAATCCTCAGGAGATTCAAGAAGTGTCTCTTCATGACGAAAAAGTCACAGTTTGGTGCGGCGTTAGTGCGAAAACGGTCATTGGGCCGTTTTTCTTCCAAAATGAAAATGGCCATGCTGTTACCATCAACCAGGAGCGTTATCGCGACATGATGACCAATTTTGTGATGCCAATTATTCGTCGAAAGCGTATGAGGCAGTTCTGGTTTCAACAAGACGGCGCTCCACCGCACACAAGTCGCATAACAATCGATTTTCTGAAGAAATTGTTTCCGGGCCGATTGATGTCGAAAAGTGGTGATTTGGACTGGCCACCGCGTTCGCCCGATTTGACGCCGCCTGACTTCTTCTTGTGGGGATATTTGAAGTCAAAGGTTTACGTTAACAAGCCAAGGACCGTAGAAGAGCTCAAGGACAACATTAGTGAAGAAATAGCCGCTATTCCGGCCGAAATGTTGGCGAAAACGATGGAAAATGCTGCAAAAAGGGCACAATACGCCATCAACGCCAGAGGCGGCCATTTGAGAGATATCATATTCAAAAATTGACGTAAACAAATCTACTTGGAACAAATTAAATGATTAAGATTGCCAACCGCCAAATTTTTATTTTTTTCTTTGATTTTTTTAAAAAAAACATGGGTCCGTCGAATATGGGCAACCCTGTACATAATTTTTTTAAGACCCAAAAAATAACTACATGTCCCTCTACAATCTTCCTAAACAATATGCAGACGCAATAATCTACAATCAAACAACTACTGACTCTCTCGCAAATTTTAATTCATTTTCACAGACTCTAAGTCCGAGTCATCCTTCAGTATTACCACCAAAGATACAAAAGTATATCAGGTCTTTACACTCAGAGAAAATATAGACAATTTCATGCTTCTATCAAGAATGTTCGATGTCAGAAGTTCGGTAAGAATGAATATTCTTAATCCAAGTAGGAATTTTTGATCCCGTTTTTCTTGATCCATAAGCTTTGATACATGATCCAAGAATAGTTCTTGAACAAAGTTTAAAACAAACTCAAATTCAAGATTGCTCATTCTTGAATCAAGAGCATAAAGCATTGTTAAAAACCTATTCTCAGATTCAAGGGTCAGATCGTTCACTCTTAAATCAAGAGCTTCACAGATTCTTCACAGAAACTAATCGTTTAAGCATGTTGCTAGTTTAACACCTCAAAGCAGCATCACTCTTTGCCTGTGAACTGTCAGTCGAAAAGCCGTCGCTCCACGCCAGCAGTGCCTTAGCTGGTTGGAAATTCCAAAGCAGCATGAGTGCAAAAATCGATTACGCTCTCTTCCTCTGCAACGCTGTTCTCTCGCAAATGTACTTGCTCTCCTCTCTGGTTCTTTACCTCAGTCGCCTAAGCATGATTTAAAGAGCGAAATTTTTGAAAATTCAAGAACAAATAAATATTTTTTTAAGATCGTTCGCTCTTAAGATATTCGTTCTACTTTTTTCTGGGTGTATACCTAATTTTATCAATCTTGTCTGCCGAAAAAAAAAACATTTTTTTCATAAAATAAAATAAATTTCCAATTAATAACCAGAACTATTACATTTATTCCGACTCACTATCAGCAATTAAAGCCATATATAATACTGCAAATTCATCCAAAAACGTCCAAGCAATTCATTAAGTTCTCGCAGCTTAAAGTCACAAAAGGCCAGGCCACTGCGGAATAGCTGGTAACGAACTCCGAAATTTAGCAGCAAAGATAGCCATAAAAAGACCACTTCTTCTTCAACCAAACCCAAAATATAACAAACGAAATCTGGAACAACACAAACAAACACTATAAAGACTTAAACCGAAATAAAATACGCCTCCCTCTACCATATTCAGTATTGACCTTACCAAAATCCGAAGAATTCGTTTTGGACATATGCAAATCGCTGAAAAACATATATTTGACAAAGCTCCCTCCCCAAACTGCATATTAAGGAACTGCAGCACTATACTATCAGAAAGTACCCACTTCTGTAATTCAAAGTCCAACTCCCCATCCCCAACTCAAGTCATTTCCCTAAAACCATAATTAAATCTACAATAGAACCCAATATCTACCTTTTTTTATATAAATATATTCATACCTGTGTTTCAACAAACCTAAAACTGTATTTTCACTTGTCGAAATCTCCTATGAGCTGGGTGCGAAATACCTCAGTTTACTGCGTCAGTCTACTTCTCATGCACCTTCTCATATATTTTTGTGCACGCAATTAATTTGCGCAAATATTTCTGACCAGTTTTGACCAGTTTGTTTGTCTTAAGTGGTAAGTGAAAATAGTTTTCACGCAAACATTTGCCAAGTAGCCTTTGTCTTTTCGATGCACCAATATTTTAAAGCACATATTTGCCTAGTGGGACCCTGTGGGAACACCTCTGCACCAAATTTGTTTGCGTGTTTGCGAGTTTGCTCTTACAGGCAAATTGTAAGAGCAAACCAGCCAACCATGATGATATTGTCTGTGCATTCGACTACTGGAGACTATCAAAAATGATTAAATTGATGTGTTATTATTAATTTAAGATTTCATTAGTGTCACGTGCCACACTGTCGATGTGCAATCGATAACGGTGCAAAAAAAAAGTAGCGCCCCTGCTATGAACACTTCAGTTGTCAAACTTCGACAAATATTGTTGACAAATATTTAGATATAAATATAATAATTAACAGTCACTATCGGATTTAGTTGGCAAAGATATAGACAACGTGGGCAATCTCTAATAATCGAGGAGGATATTTATCAGCTAAAAAATTATCCATATAAGCAACACGGGACAATGCAAGAGAGATTCACGCCAAATTTGACGAAAAATATTTAAAATGCGATATACTCGCAAGATTGTCAGATTTGAGGATCCTATATAAGGGCAATAGGGTGGACGTCGATAAGGTCCTTAACACGCATCATAAATGAAATCAAAGTATTTAAAGTAGTTTCTACCTATGCACATTGGTTTCAAAGATTCCAAACATATTACGTAAACGACACGTTTGCCTCATCGAACCGTCAACACATTCTCCGTATCATTTTGATAATTGATCATTTGATTAACAAATAAATTTGAAGCAGGAATAAAATGAATTTTTGGTGGATAAACATTTTGCCGGAGCGAACTCGACCATTTCGGAAAGTGTAACTAACGTGGCAAGCAGGTTGGAGTCCGCATGGTTCACGAATGGGGTTCCCACTATGGATGCCGGAAATAATATCGAAATATCGAATATCGATATTTTTGTCCAAAAAAACGATATATCATTATCGAATATTTTTATGAGGCGATATATCGCATATCGAATATTTTATGGCGATTTTTTTCGGCGATATTTTGCTTCCAGCGTTCGGTCACACTGCTGCATTGAAATTTGTGAAAATATCGAAAATATCGATATTATCGATATTTTTTGCCCTAAAATATTTATATCGAAATGATACTTTTTCAATATCGTCAAAAATATCGATATAGATATTTTTGAAATATCCGGCATCCCTAGCTCCCACTAAGGCTTTCCATAATATGAACAAGCAAATATGTAAGTTTGCTCCAATCAAAAGCGACAGACAGTATGCTATTATAAGAAGAGAAAAATTAAAAGGCGTAGAGATATCAAGAAGATGGCAGATGTCAAATCAGCTCGCGAAATGCAATTACTATTTTTGAAGCTACTGCCGAAGCATAGCATCTCGATATAAATACTTTAGTTTAAATTTAAAATTGTAAACAAGGGCGACATTACGTATGAGTAATAAACTTTAAATCCAGGAGCAATGCAGCCAGACAAAAATCCAAATCTGGACATCTAGGATGAATGGCAAATAAATCAAACAAACAAGATGCATCATCCAGTAAGCCATGGAAGCTCAACGCTGCAATGACATTCATTGGCCCAAGTTGAAGAGTCGCAGCGAGCCGACACGTACAGCAATATTGACCCGGACGACGCCGCATTGGAAATCGAACTTTAACAACCGATTCCATTAACTTCAAGACCGCCTGTACTTCGCCCATCGTGGCTCCTGATGATTGTGATTACTCAAACTATGCAGCTTAAATTTGATTTGTCAATTTAATAATATAAAGAAAGAAACAGACTTTTGAGCAGTTGGTAATATGCATCGAAACAATTTAGCAATGAGCTCATCCCATCTGGTTTATGACTAACTTGTGCAAAGCAAGTGCAAAATAAATACATATAAAAGAAAATTCACACATCTTGAGAAAACCACGATGGTCTGCAGGGACTGAATCGTCCCAAAAAAAAAATGGAAACAAAACGAAACTAAATACACTCCACAGCAAAAAAAGGCTACAATATTCATGAAATTGCAGTAATTAATAAAATAAATGAAAATATTCAGCAAGATATGTCTGCTTTTCTAGAGCAAACAATCTTGACTGAGTTTCCCCAGTTCAGTTGGAGTTTAGAAGAATCCAAATGGCAAGGCCAATGTGACCGTAATGCTACATTTAAATTTAAATGTGTTTGTTATCGATATCGCTATCGATAGCAAAGTATTTCTTTAATTGTACATTTAGGCAATAGTTAATTAGTTAAATGCATTCGACATGAAATGAAAAGCAAACTTTAAAATAATGAAGGACAAATTTAATTATAAATGAATTTCTTATTAAATTTGTGTTTATACCTCGGACCCAGTTGGCCCCCCTTATTCACAGATTTTGTTTAGAAAAATTCACATTTTCATTTACATTTCAATTTTTCCGAAATGTTTTGGAAGATTGTTTCTCATTTCATATCAAAAGCATCTTTATTTTATTATTTAATGCTAAACTGTATCATTAAAGGAATATTTAAGAAATATTAAGACAAAGTTGCCTCTACCTTTGTGAAAAGCTGGCTACGCCCTTGCTTGGGACTGATTTTTCCTTTAGCATTTGGCGTGATACAACAAATAAAATATGGCGCCAACAACAATGCTGTGCCAAGAGAGCTTGGGAGAATGAGTGAGAGTGTGAGCGCGAACGGCACACATACATACAAATATAGTATGTGTCGGCGCTGCTGCCGACTCGTAAAATCCGAAGACTTGCTGCAGTCGCCGAATTGCGCTTTTGACCGATAGCAGCAGGTCCGACTTGTGCTGCTGAACAAAAACAGCAGGAGCTAGTTTGGAGCGACATGCGCAGCTGTCCGAAATTAGAAGCACGGCAAATGACAAAATCATCAAACGTTTTTTTTTTCAAAAATCGTCAGTCGAAGTAAAAAATATTGAAACTTTTGCTACTTCGACTGAAGTAATTTAAACACTGGTTTGTGCAGATATAAAAACTTAAAGCACACACGGGGTTGAGTCGAGATGAAACCTTAGATAGTTGAACTCTATAAATATAAATAAGTTATAGAACACATGAGGCTTGCAGCTTAGAGCTGATAGCAAGCGCACTCGAGCCGAGAGCCTGAAACAGAAGCTTTGGCCCATGAGCTGTAAACCGATTAGTGCAGCGATGTTTAAGAAGAGAGGCTCTCTGACGCTCTCTGTCTCTCTCCGACACTCACTGAAGCATTACTTCGACAAGCATTCGGCGTGAATTACCGAAAGTCTTCGGCCACTGGGGGCTATGGGTGAACATCGCTGGTCTAGTGCAGTCCTCCCCAGCCATAGCTACTGGGGGTCGAACACACTCGGCGATTCAAACCATTTGCTTGCCGAAGTCAGGAATCGCTGAGGGTCTAAGAGAGACAGACAGCTTCTATTTTTGGGGAGCCCTGGTTTAGTGATCCCGGTTCTCGATCGGCGGCTCTCTGCTCTAAGCAAGAGCCGAAAAGAGATTGAGTTTTTTCTCCCTCTGTTGGAGGCAGAGCCACGACGCTTGACTCCCTCGCGCTTACCCTAAACTACATACTTCTTGCGCTTTCATACTTCTTTGACGACTGCTGCCGCTTCGTCTTGGACGCGCTGCAGGACCACGGGAGTGATCAGACGCTGAATGTTGCGGGCCTTGGAGGTGGCCTTTTTGTTATCCTTGGTCGATAGGCGGCGGCGCACCATAAAATGGCACACATTATGCTTGGGGCCCAGAATAATTGATTTTCATGAAAGAAATCAGACAGAAATATCCAAATCAGCCTTGATGTTAATTTTGATTCTGATTTTTGTTTCCTTTCACAGTTTTGCTTGCCTTTTTCTGCACGTTATCTGGTCACACCGAAACTATAATTAGAAGCAAATCACTAATGCTGGGTTTATACTGCGTCACACTGTGACACCATGGTCTGTGACAACTTGTGACAAAGTCTGTCCACAGGTCAAGAGTGTTTACATTGGCGTCACAAAAATTGTGTGTCACAGCGCTGTGACAAGCTAAATGAGTACTTTTAGTGTGAACGTTTCTCTTCAGAGCGTCACAATGTATAAAGTGAACATTGAACGAGTTCGGAAGCAGTGAGCTAGTTCCACAAATACAAAACAACAACGGCAAATATTCTTCCCTTCGAGTCAAATTAATTTTGTCGACCCAACAAGAGCGACTTCGCTTGGTTCCATCGACTTCTTCATCTTCGTCCAGCAATCATAACCCTAAAACAGCACATGCCGATAGCTCCGACTCCTCTCGAGAATTCATTTTAAATAAAAAATACACGAAAACACAAAAAACGGCCCTGCCCGACTTCGAAATACCCGTTACTCAGTTCAGTTAGTTAGTCAGTTAGTCGGATAAGTATGCAACATTCTTTTAACTCGGCCATTGATTATCCGATCCTTTGGAAAATTTGTGAGATTGTAGATATTAGCCACATAGATTACACTGCAAAATCTGAGCTCGATATCTTAAAAATTGTGGGAGTTATTCAATATTTTTTATTGCGGCTCTGTCTCTGAGATCTAGGTGTTCATACACAGAAAAAAAGATCACGATATTTAGTATCAATCGGGTATTTTTCAGCATCGAATCGGCCTTCATCTGAAGAATACCCAGTTGATATGATCGAAAATATCACTCGTACATTTCGAACATATCAATGTGAAATGTTTCAGATCAACAATCTGATATTTGTTAATATCCCTGATGTATTTTTATAGTATCAATGCAGTATTTTCACAATACCTGTACGACATGGCTGAAATATTTAATATATATTTTTATAATATCAAAGTATTAATGTATTACCAATAATTTAATAATATCAAAGCTATATTTTTGTCATAGAAGTTTTTGAATAATAATAAGTGACTTTAGTTGGCTCGGGGTCCCGAAAAGTTGCGTTTGATCAAGCAACTTACGCATTTATATACACCAACAAGAAAGAAAGTCGGACAAGCCCGACTATAACATACTCTGTACCAAGAAAATTTGTCTTTTGATCATAACTCGAAAACCGTTCATCCGATCTTCTTCATTTCTTTGGCGGATCGATAAGTTATCCTAATAACTAAATATGTCCAGAAGGAACAAGCCATCTATCTTCAAAACTGTGGGAGATATGAAGTTTTTTCTAAATTGCGGTGGCGGGAGGGGGCGTGGCCAAAATTGAAAATATACTTGATCTGCCTGCAGACATAAGAAGCATATGTCCCATACATGTCAAACCTCTATCTCTTACCATCTCTGAGATCTGTGCGTTCATACGGACAGACAGACAGACGGACAGACGGACAGACGGACGGACGGACAGACGGACGGACGGACAGACGGACATGGCTATATCGACTCGGCTGTTGATGCTGATCAAGAATATATATACTTTATGGGGTCGGAGATGCTTACTTCTGGATGTTACATACTTTTGCACAAACTTATAATTCTCTATGTACCTTCGGTACAGAGTATAAAAAGAGCTGGTTGCCTACACAGTACTGTTTCATGAATCTCCCGATTCAACCTTTAGTAGGCTTTTCGCTAATGACTGTCGCTGTTTGAATGTCTCTCCATGCGCTCACCGCTTTAAGCAGTTGGGAATTGCAATCAGCAATGAAAGCAAAAACAGACAAATCGTAAGAGTATTCGCTGTCTCGCTAGCTGCGGCAGAGACATGAACATTGTTTTTGCCTTTTTCGAGTTGGACTATAGCTGTCTCTCTTTGTTTTAAGAAAGTCCATTTGTCTCTTTCTGCCTTCAGATTTTCGATGTCTACTTTGTTCTGAAATCACGTCACTAGGGTATTTTTCATATCACTGTGAGAATTTCGCAGGAAAAAACAGTTCAAATGAGCTACTTCATTGAAACAGCTGTTCAAGCAATTCTTGTCACAAACGTGCCATCTACTGTCACGGAAAGTATGTGCCACTAAGTGAGTACTAGTGTTCACATTGAAAAGTACTCATTCCTGTGACACATGATTTCTGTGACAAGGCATTTGTCGTTCACATTGCGCTGTGACACTGTGACACCGAAATGTGACACTCTGGGACGCAGTATAAACCCAGCATTACACTACTCCTATTAATTTTTTGGTACTTGACCTTTAGGTTAGGTTGAGATGGCTAGGGACAATAAAATTGTCCCTTCACTTAGGCCAAGATAGGCCACAAGTTTTACAGCTGTTTTTTGTTGTGCTAGTGATGATAGTTGAGCACGATAGGCAGCAATGAGTAACACCTATCGATTAGAACGAATAAGCGCACATGCCTCAAGCGAACGAAACTCAACTTTATGTCACAACTAGGCCCCCAAAACGGTTTGAATGGATAAAAAGCAGCTAATACTAGTGTTAAGAGTCTATAAGAATAAGTATGCACACATTTTGCAAGTAAATGAATTGAACCATTTTGATTTTCGGTTAAGTTCGCTTCAGTAATGACACCTCGCAGCTGTTTAGAACATGAAAAATCGGAAGTAAGTGTATAATTTAAATTGCTTACCAACGTGTTAAACTCAATTCTGATGCTTGCAACGAATTTAACAGTGACCCACATTGACCCACAACTGTAACTTTTCGCCAAAAGTTTGGCACAAACTTAACAAATTCATCTATATCCGTGACTTTTATGAGTTTTATTTAAAACTTCTACAAAAGGAAAGCCCTCAAAATACTCAAATTACTCAAAACATCAAACGAGCAATAAAACTTTTGCATAACTATAATAAAGAGAGGTAGAAAGAAAAATGGGCATTGGAAACCAACCACCCCACCCTCCAGTTTGACTAATTTATGATAAATTTAAGCAAATTTTGTTCTTGAATTTTGGTGCAGGTCAAGCTGTTTGAGCATGTGACCACTAAAAATGAAAGGAAGTTGTGCTGTCAAAACGTAAATTACAAGATAACAATGGAAAATGGCCAACATGAAATATTTAAATTGAAATCCAAACGAAACCGAAACCAAACTAAGCGTAAATTATTAAGATTTACGAGACATTTTGGTTTTGCTTTTTTTTTTGTCCCTCTCTGGATATTAAATTTCCCTAGAAATAAAGTCAATAAAGTATTTTGACTTATTATGTGGATAAAAGAGGCAAGGATATGTGATATCTGTGCGCGCGTGTGTGCGCGTTTGGTTTGCTCAAATTCGCATTCTAAATATATTTTTTGTTTGTGGCCACAATCATTTGGCCATCATTAAGGAATTTCATTGAAAACTCAGATCTGGGTTTGGATATCGTTTTCCGCTCAACCGAAAATGTTATTGGCTTTAATGTCAGTTAGCAGTGGGGACAGCTTCAATTTGAATTCCTTTGGTTTATACCAAAGCACTTGACGGTTTCCTGTTTGACAGTTTGGTTGAGGGGGGAAAAATGAGAGTGTGACAGGAAATTATCAATTAAATAACTTCAAAGTGGTTTTTTATGTTTGTTGATTGAAGACAGTAAGCAGCCGGAGGATGCTGAAATTTATAATTGATTGGAAAAATGAAATAAGAAAGTCGTTCAAGCCTGAATATAATATACTCTGTATTTTCAATTTTAAGTAAGATGTCACAAAAAGCCTTAAGATGTGTGAAAAGCTTGCCATAGGTAAGATCCAAATCAATTGGATATGGGTTGGTCAATTTGATATTTTGTCATTTCGAATTACATTATAAAATATCAATCTGATAAGATAATTTCAAGTGTATAGTATCGGCTTTTGATTGATATGAAAACATATATTAATATTATTATTTTCTGTGCTGTAACTCGACTATAGTTCATTCAATTTTCACTAATTCTTTTGTGGATCGATAAATAATGCTGATTACCAAATATGCGTAGAAGGTACGAATTATCTATCCACAAAACTGGGGACTTTTTGCAATGTACACCTGTTAAAAGCATCGGCAAAAATAAGGAAGTGTATGTTAGGTTGTTGAATAACAAAATTTTAACTAAAGACCTGTTTAAGCCTAAATTTACAATGCTATTGTTTCGTGTGGTCCGTAACTTCTGACTTTCTGTTATCGATATGCGAAAAGTAATATCCAAATGTCGATTTTTTTTTGTTTTAAGGCTGATTTCTAGAACAAATAAAAAGGTATGTCATGAAACTGCAAATTATTTATGTCCTAAAAAAATAGCTGAAGTAGCTGCCGGATAGTAGGGTCATACTGATTTGCCAGCCGCTTTTATTTAAAATGCGATGATTAAATTCAAGTTCAAGCAATTATAAGATTACATTACAGCTTTCCAACT